>JAOPSE010000433.1:0-602245 GCA_029449295.1 Zea luxurians | reverse complement strand
CGAGCACCACCGCCGGTTCTCACGCAGTGATTGGCGCCCCAAAAAGGCACCAACACACTTTTGGCGACTCCGCTGGGGACAATACATATAGACTCATCAAATCGGCCCTCAATGGACAATTCAAGGGATAGAATCTGACATCTCCCCCAGCAATATTATAGAGCCGACTTGGGAGACCTTGCCGACTGACGAACAGCTCCAGTTCGAGGAGCACAAGGAGCAGTTGATCCAAGAAGCGAAGGTAAAATTCCTGGCCAACTTCAAGGTGGATAGGAACAACAAGGTCGTTCAGCAATGGGCGACTGATCTGGCTTCGCTCCGACCACACCGGATATCCCCAATGTAAGTAACACCAATGAGCTCCAATCTCTTAAAGCTTACATAGATGAACAACGACAACAAATGCAACATATCATAGGGGTATACAAAAGGATTATAAAAGGATAGTACGTGCGTTTGATAAATCCACTATTGCAAATTTTCCTTCGCACGAGGTTGAATTTGGGGAAAATACATGTAATTTATCGGTTATAGGTTGTCACGACCAGTCACAACCACTTTATGGGATGCCGATGGACACGTACCCTGAGCAACCACAAATCGGCAATAAAAATTAGCCGATCTGCACATGTCCGGACCATCCGCACGTGATCGCGGACCGTACGGACCAGCAACGGTCGGTCCTATTTTTAATGAGTTACCGAGATATGCGTCTGAGCCGCCACATGTTACACAAACCCTAAACCACCCAGACAGACCGTCCGCATATGATCATGGATGGTCCGCATATCTGACCAAACGGTCCACGTATCCGATTGGACGATCCGGCATAGAGATGTTGGAGGAAGATCGTTACCTAAATCCTCGCTCGTCCTAGCAACAATTCCCATCGCACTGTACAATGCACCAGCCCATTAATACGGAATCCCAAGCCCACGAGGAGCGAGTACTTTCCGGCCCCACCTAGAAGGCTGAAAAGGAACAGTCAATCCTATGAACCATATAGGGCAAATAGTAATGCACCACATAACTTAAACCAATGGGGGGAAGACAACATGCTAATATCCAGTCAACCCCACCTATGTTTGACCAGAGAGCCGGTGGTCTCGCACCGGTTGCCATTGATATAGTGAGGGAAGAAATAGTTGGGGCGTTCTGAGATAAGCTCGGAGTAAGTATGGTCCCTGGAGGGCAGTCATATCGGAGGCCTTATGACAGCCGATTTGACCACCACCCATACCCACAGGGAACGAGGATACCCGAATTTGCAAATTTTCGGGTGACCAAGGGAAAAGCACACGTGAACACGTAGACCAGTTTATAGCACAATTAGGAGAATTGGTGGACACAGAAGCGTTTCGCGTGCGTTATTTTCGTTATCTTTGATAGGAACGACATTTGCATAGTACGCCACATTGCCTCCTAATTCTATTTCGTCATGGGGGGATTTAGAACAAAAACTTTATGATCACTTTTTCTCCGGTGACTATGAGTTAGATTTGGTAGACCTAGTTGGGAAAGACAAATCGGTTAATGACTATATCCGGAGGTTCCGGGATACAAGAAACCGATGCTTTTAAATTCACTTAGCAGAAAATAGCTAGCAGGATTAGCCTTCAATGGGCTACGATATTATTTAAAGGAAAGATTAGAAGGTATCCAGTTTTTTACGCTAGCACAATTACATCAAAGAGTTTTGACTTGTGAAAGCCAAAGCAAAGAAACTGCTAAAACAATTCGTCACAACGTGCATATAGTAGAATGCGACCAAAGCAGCTCGGATGACAAATCAACGGAAGTATACGCGGCTGAAATGGTTTGGCCAAAGCAGGCCAAATCTTCGGCTTGTTCCTCCTTACAGCCGGTTCAAAAGAAGCGGCAAGAGGAAGTTAAGTTTACATTTAATGTTGACAAATGTGACAAAATATTTGATGAATTACTCAAAAATGGCAACATTAAAATAAATCATACCATTCCATCCGTCGATGAACTAAAACACCATGCATACTGCAAGTGGCATAACTCATTTTCTTATGCCACTAATGATTGTAATGTATTTCGTCGACAGATTCAATCGGCCATTAACGAAGGACGATTGAAATTTCAAGAAATGCAGATAGACACTGAGCCCTTTCCAATGAATGTGATCGACTTCGAGGGCAAAAAGGTCCTAATTTGGCCCAGCACAGCCGATAAGGAGAAAGGCAAAGAAGTTATAATCGGTAACGCGTGGGATGCCGATAAAAATTATAAAATTTCTTGCAGGAAAGTAGTGACTGAAAAGACTCCTAATGGAGGGAGACCCTGAAGGTGACCATCACAACCTCCAGCACTGGGGGGCAAGCGCAGACCAAGGGGCGGATGCAGGAGCCCGTACGACGCATCTCGGATGGTCCGACGCCCAGGCACAGACGGTCTAGGACTACGACGAACGATCCGGAGAATTCCAGCGGACGGTCCAGCAATACTCAAGACCCACAACGTCCGCGTACCTTCAAACCACGACGACCAGAGATAGATACATGGAAAACTAATACATTTAAGGCAGCTGGTCGGTTGGTCAAATATGGCCCGACCTTTGAACAATTATTATCCAAATATGTAAAAAAGAAGGCTGACCCAAGTGACCGGCCAGCAAAGCAACCTCGCTCACCCATTCAGGAGCAACAGCAGATAAGACCGATTGGTCCACCTCAACAATCAGAAAAACGGAAGGTCATACTGTCTAATTGAGGCCTAACATACCTGCATGGACACCTCCACCCCTATATCTACCTATGCCATATCAATATGCATATGTACCACCGCCATACGCCCCAAATCAAATGTGGGGTATGTCACCATATCCATTTGGGATGCCATAGTATCCCGCTTGGGGGGCACCCCAAGTATTTGTATTCAATAGGTTGGCACCTCCATTACAAGACTGATTGAGCGCCACTCAATCCGGTCACCAGGCACAAGCCCAGCAAGATTGCCAAACCACTCGGCCGCAAAGGCCGACCAATCCAGCAGGGGGCATATACCTACAGCAACCGAGAGAACGACGAAAAAGGACATCATCAAAATATGTACAACATATGTCGTCATACAGGAAAATAATGAAGGGTCGATGATTTTTGGTGAATCGGCCAACACAAACAAAAAAGAAGATACGGTTGCCATCAAAATAGCTTATCTAAAATACTCTATGTCCCGATGGTGCCCATCGGGATTGACACGGTCCCAAAAGCGAAAATTACAGCGCCTAAGAGCGAAGGAGAACCAGGAAATAGAGGCAGAAAAAATATTCAATGACACACATCCACATTACCTGCCACCACAAAAGAGATGGAGACCAAAGGCCGTTGAGGAAAAGCAAACAGCCACAAAAATGGAAAATAAAACAACAATTGTGCAGCACCCTGCAGGTATGGCGGATAGCCCGGCTGGAAAGGCCGGACCATCTACGCAAGGCATGCACCGTCCGACCCCTGAGTTCGGATCGTCCGCACCATACCAGGACGCCTCCGACGACGTGTCGACACCAATGGAGGAGAACGATCTACTGGGGGAAGACCAGGTCGACTACGAAGGTTCTCTAGAGCACCCAGGTATAGATATAAATGTTATTACATTCTCCGCCGATTGTAACATTATCGGCGATGGTGAACCTATTGTTGCTCAATTTGAATTTGGTCCTAAAGAGGCCGCCTTCACTAAACCAAAGGAATCGGTAAATCATTTAATGCCACTCTTCGTGCGCGGTCACATCGATGGAATACTGATTGCTAAAATGTTGGTGGATGGGGGGCAGCTATAAATCTGATGCCTTATTCATTATACAGAAAATTAGGTAAACAAGATGACGAGCTTGTCAAGACCAACATGACCCTCAACGGTGTTGGGATTGATAGTTCGATCAAAGCCAGGGGAGTCACATCTGTTGAATTAACCATCGGGACTAAGACCCTTGTTGCAGCATTCTTCGTTGCTGATGTAGAAGGAAATTACAGTCTAATCTTAGGCATGGATTGGATTCACGCTAATCAATGTATACCTTCTACGCTACATCAAATGTTACTGCAATGGGTAGGCGACGGTGTAGAACAAGTGCATGCTGATGCATCGGCCTGTATCGTTGTGGGCGATGCCCCTGTGCTTTGGACCTATGAGACTGCTACGTGTCTCACAGGAGTAGACTTTTTTGATTATTAGTTTATAAGTATAGATAAAAAGGGTTTCATTCCTATAATGCTAGAGCCGATGGAAAATCGGCTAAATCCTAAATAAAGTTTAAATGATGAGTACACATGTAATGAACATGTCCCTGGTCACGGATGATCCGGCCTCTGAGGCCAGATGGTCCGGTATTTCACAGAATAGTTTAGCTTTTAAGGCTGAATAGCCACCGCAGCATAAAACCAGTATCACAGATGGTCCGGCCCTCGAGACCGGACAGTCCGCCGTCACACAAAGATCATCTAATTCCTCTGTGGGAGACATAATAGAGGAATTCAGAGATCTCGACAAATTACGATAGGGGTTTACATTGGCCGATCCTTTGGAGGAAATTGATATAGGAGATGGTAAAACTTCAAGGCCGACTTTTGTGAATAAGACCCTGGAGACCGATCCTAGAGATGAAATGATTGGTCTATTAAAAGAATATTCTAATTGCTTTGCTTGGAATTACACTGAGATGCCGGGATTAAGCCGTGAGATAGTAGAGCAACGGCTGCCCATTAAGTCCGGTTTCAGACCTTTCAAGCAGAAAGCTAGAACATTTCGTCCAGACCTTCTCCCACGAATAAAGGACGAAATTTATCGGTTGCTAGAAGCTAATTTTATTAGACCCTACAGATACGCATAGTGGGTCTCCAATGTTGTGCCAGTGGAGAAGAAAGAATCAGGTAAGCTCAGAGTATGCATTGATTTTCGTAATTTGAATAGAGCAACTCTTAAAGATGAATATCCCATGCCCATAGCCGACACATTGATCAATAATGCGTCAGGAAATAGAATTATTAGCTTTCTTGATGGTAATGCCGGATATAATTAAATTTTCATGGCCAAAGAGGATGCATCTAAAATGACCTTTATATGTCTAGGCTTCGTTGGTTTATTTGAGTAGGTCATCATAACATTTGGTCTAAAAAATGTTGGTGCTACTTATCAGAGGGCTATGAATTTGATCTTTCACGAGCTGTTGGGAAACAATGTGGAAGTCTATATTGATGATATTGTAATCAAATCGGCTGAGTTTAACTCTCATATAGCTGATTTGCGCAAAGCCTTTGATAAAATGCGTCGTTATGGTCTAAAAATGAACCCATGTAAATATGCTTTTGGAGTGTCGGATGGTAAGTTCTTAGGATTCATCATTCATGAACATGGTATAGAGATAGACCCTGACCGAATCAAATCTATTCGGAATGTGGGACCTCCAACTTGTAAGGTCGAAGCGCAGAAGTTTCTCGACAAGATAAATTATTTGCGGAGGTTTATTTCTAACCTAGCCGGGAAGATTGATGCCTTCACCCCTATTCTTCGGCTTAAGAATGATGCCGAATTCACTTGGGGGCAGAACAACAGGAAGCATTTGATCTCATCAGAAAGTATTTGTCTTTGGCTCCCGTATTAAAAGCACCACAAGTAGGAGTACCGTTCAGATTGTACATTGCAGCTGAAGATAAGGTTATTGGGCCTGTTCTGATGCAAGTGACCGGAGGAAAGGAGCATGTGGTGACCTACCTAAGTCGGATGTGGTGACCTATCTAAGTCGGAGGCTGGTGGATGCTGAAACAAGGTACACTTTTATCAAAAAATTATGCTTATGCCTATTTTATGCAAGCACCAAGTGGAGATGTTATTTACTGTCTAGTCATTGCACTGTTGCCAGTAAAACCGATGTGATTAAATACATGTTGCAAAACCCGATTATGAGTGGTAGGATTGATAAATGGGCTTATGCACTTATAGAGTATGACTTAGCCTATGAACCACTGAAATCTATGAAAGGCCAGGTCGTAGCAGATTTTATTGTAGAACATCGGATCAATGATACTCATAAACTAGACATATCATGCCTCACTGTTACTCCCTGGACTTTATATTTTGACGGATTGGTTTGCACTGAAGGGCAAGGAATTGGCATCGTGCTTGTTTAACCAAGTAATGTCTCCTTCGACTTCTCTAGCCGATTAAAAACTTATTGCACTAACAATCAAGCCGAATATGAGGCCCTTTTGTTCGGCTTGGAACTTTTAAATTGTATGGGAGTAAAACATGTGAAGGCATTTGGCATGTCCAACAGGTATTAGAAGAATATCAATGTTTTGATGGTACACTAAATAGTTACCTTGAAAAGTGTTGAGGCATAATTGATTCTTTTGACGAATTCAGCATTCGGCACATCCCTAGAGCTGAGAATCACATGGCTAACAATTTGGCACAAGATGCATCAGGTTATCGGATAAAGCGAGGGAAATTTCACAACACCAAAAATCTGATAACCGATACAGTGCCAATTCCCCAGGTTGCGGACTGTCCGAGTAAAGATTCCGGACCATCTGGAGTTACCAAGAAAGTTCTCCTAATTGATTCGACTGGTAAGGAAGCCGATACAAGTGACTGGAGGACACCCATAATTAATTATCTACGAAATCCCAGTGTTAGGATGGATAAGAACATTCGGCATACAGCTTTCAAGTATGTTTTAATGAGTGATGAACTCTACCATCGAACAGTCAACGACGTCCTGCTTAAGTGCTTGGACCCAGATGATGCTATATTAGCCATAGCCAAAGTACATGAAGGGATTTGTGGTACCCATCAATCGGCTCCAAAGATGAAGTGGTTGTTGCGAAGGTCTGGCTTCTATTGGCCTAACATGATAGTTGATTGTTTCAAGTACTACAAAGGATGCCAAGTATGTCAAAAATTCGACGACTTACAATTGGTCTCTACAGCCGAATTACATCCTATCATCAAGCCTTGGCCTTTCAGAGGATGGGGATTCGACTTTATAGGAGAGATTCATCCTTCATCATCAAAGGGGCATCGGTTCGTGTTAGTTGCCACTGACTACTTTACCAAATGGACCGAAGCCGTTGCTCTGAAGAACATGACACACAGGGAAGTAATTGAGTTCATAACTGAACATATTATTCATAGATTCGGCATTCCCCAGACCTTGACTACAGATCAAGGGGCTTCTTTTATGTAAAAGGATGTACGTGACTTTGCTGAATCATATAGAATGAAATTGCTCAATTCGTCTCCATATTATGCTCATGCCAATGGACAGGCCGAGTCTAGTAATAGAACATTGATTAACTTGATAAAAAGAAAATATCTGATAATTCTAAGTATTGGCATAAGATTTTGTCCGAAGCTTTGTGGGCTCACAGAATATCTAAACATCGTGCTATTAAAGTTCTCCATTTGAACTTGTCTATGGGCAGGAAGCAGTTTTACCCATGGAGATAAGTTTAAATGTTGTCAGGATCGCCAGGCAAAATAGCTTAACTATCGGTGATTGTTATAATTTGATGATGGACAATATTGATGAGGTGACCGATAAAAGAGTGACAGCCTTAGGAGAAATAGAAAAGGACAAGATCATGGTAGCCAAGGCCTACAACAAGAAAGTCAAAGCTAAATCATTTCAGGTAGAGGACCTAGTGTGTGAAAGTTCCTTTTGGCCCGAGAACAGGAACTGGATGTCGCCTAGAGGGGGGGGTGAATAGGCGAATAAAAAATATCACCTTAAAACTTAAATCTTACTCTACTCGAAGATAGGATCGCAGTGGAGTGAAGAACCCTTCGAGTAGGTTGCAGCGGAATTGAAGTTCCTGTCTTAAGAATATCCTGCACTTCAAGGAAAGCTAGTACCACAAGTAAGCAGTGAAGTGCAGATATAAAAGCGAGTAAGACAGAGAGTCAGAATACAATACGGAACAGAGCACACAGACGCAAGGTTTTATCCCGAGGTTCGGCCAAGCCTGAAATGCTTGCCTAGTCCTTGTTGGAGTTAGCCACACCTGGGCTTGGAGTCTGTTTCAACTCCTTCCTCTGTTTGCTCAGATCTGTCAGTATGACAGATAGAGCCTTTCACTATATTGAGTTGGGTTACAACAAAACCGTGGTTGCTTACAAACTTCTTGACAGCACCCCGGCGGAGTAACGATACTCTCAAGACCTTGCTCCAGCTCTTAGCAGCTCTTCTCCACTCTCTAAAGGCTTATAACTTGGCCTTCTACACAAACTAGAGAGTTACACACAAGAGGGAGAGTGAGAATTGATCAGAGTGATGTCTACACTTGTTGGCTGCACTTGTACAATTGATTGAGGCGCCTAGAGGTCCCTTTTATAGGCACAAGGGGCCTAGGAGCCGTTGGAAGCAATCCAGGAAGGCAAATCTTGCCTTCAGTCGAGTGGCGCACTGGACAGTCCGGTGCACCACCGGACAATGTCCGGTGCCCGATTTCCTTCCAAAATGGACGCAGTCGACCGTTGCAGGCTTTGAGCTGTTGGCGCACCGGACACTGTCCGGTGCACACCGGACAGTCCGGTGCCCCATCTGACCGTTGGCTCGGCCACGCGTCACGCGCGGATTGCGTGGCCGACCGTTGGCCCAGCCGACTGTTGGCTCACCGGACAGTCCGGTGCACCACCGGACAATCCGGTGAATTATAGCCGTACGCCGCCGACTTCTCCCGAGAGAGGCATGTTCAAAAGAGTTCAGCCTGGCGCACCGGACACTGTCCGGTGCACCACCGGACACTGTCCGGTGCGCCACCAGACAGTCCGGTGTGCCAAGCCGAGCTGACGTTGGCTGCTCATAGCCAACACTTTTCCTTTTCTTTTCCTTTTCTTTTCTTTCTGTTTCCAGCACTCAGAAAAACTGTGTTAGTACTCAAAAACAATGTATTAGGTCTGGAGACATACCTCGTGCCTATATTTGCGCTTTACCCAATTTTAGCATTTTGCACGTTTTGATATTAATGTGGAACTCCAAAACCTCAAGTCAGCTTGACTTGATCTAGATTGATATGTCGGAATTCCAACACCCTGCAAAGGTCATATAGAATGTATCCAAACATAGGAACAACCCAAACTAAAGATCAAGGTGAACTTAGCTCTTTTGGGCTGCTTCCAGTTCTGGTTTTGACGCTGCTTCTTCTTCTAGTGACCTTGTGCACTTCTTAGAGCTTGGTCTTGAGCCTTATGACTTACACCACATAACTATAGACATTTCCTCATTGGTTGTAAGTCACGTCCTTATGTAGTGATCCTTGATGTGCCGTAGCTGTTCTCAACTCGATCACCCTTGACTTTGCAAGCCTTCTTCTTCACCCTTGGCTTTGGGTTCCTCAGCCTCTTTGACCTTCTCCCGTGCACTTGGTACCTCGAAGCTCTTCTTGCCTCCGTCCTTGGCTTGATCAGTTGTCTCCGAGCTACGCACCCGAGTCTCACATTATGCAATGTCCATCTTACTTGTGATGCCCATTATTTATCCATCATCTAGTCCTTGGACCATCACACTTGTTCACTTGTGTTGAACCCTGTTAGCTTTACATTAAGCACCTGTTCAACACTTGGCACACTTGTTAGTCCTTTAATTGAGTTGTCATCCAAACACCAAAACCCACAAGAGAGCTTTCAATCTCCCCCTTTTTGGTGATTGATGGCAACACAATTAAAGCTTACATAAGAGTAAAACTTAAAGCACAAATTTTGAGTTCTAAGATTGTAGAATGATCCCCCTAAATATGTGCTTACATTAAAATCTTAGCTTTGGCCTTAAATGCCAAAATGCACATACTTAGGCTAAATCGAAGCATTGCTACACCTTAGTACCTGTGGGATGCATTGTGTTAAGGATCAAACCATGATGCGTATAACACACAAATGCACAGAATCAGAGTTAAACACCATTCACTTGAGTGAATATATCACAGAATATCAACCTACCACTATTCATCATTAAGATACCAATTTTAAACTAAGATACCAATTTAAAGCAATCTTAAAGCATCGTTAAATTTAAAGCACCATTACTCTTAAGGCACCATTAACCACATGAATATCTATTACAGAATAAACACTATAGATGCCAATAAATTCATAGATGCCAATAATTTTATAGCAGCGGAAACACTAGTCCATATGATGCAACACATATAATACTGCAAAAGGCATATGATAAGAATTATCAAAAGCACAATAATTATCAATAACACAGTAACACAACTAACACATAACACATTATCCCTTAGGATAAGCTTTCCTCTCAGGTTGAGATAAGCTAAGCTTTAATGCACAGATTCTCCCCCTTTGACATCAAACACCAAAACCATATTCAAGCAAGAACATAGAATGATGTCAAGGGACAGCAGGGTATTTAGTAGGTAAACGCACACTAACAATACTCCCCCTTACTCATTCAACAAATGCACCACAAGCATTTGGAGGAAAGTTACGGTACATATACGCAAAAGATCAATACTTCCTTTGTACCTTTGCCCGGATGTGGTGTACTTCCTCTCTTGAAAGTATTAGTGTCGGGGACCATAATTAGGGGTACCCTCAAGGCTCCTAATTCTCAGCTGGTAACCCCCATCAGCACAAAGCTACAAAGGCCTGATGGGTGCGATCAAGTCAGGGATCAGTCCATTCGAGGGACTCGATCACGCCTCGCCCCAGCCTAGCCTCGGACAAGGGCAGCCGACCCCAGAGGATCTCTGCCTCGCCCGAGGCCCCCCTCCAGCGGCGAACACGTTCCCGGCTCGCCCGAGGCCCTGTCTTCGCCAAGAAGCAACCCCGACCAAATCGCAGGAGCATTTAATGCAAAGGTGGCCTGACACCTTTATCCTGACGCGCGCCCCTCAACTGACAGAGCCGAAGTGACCCGCCGTCACTTCGTCGCTCCACTGACCGGTCTGTCAGAAAGACAGCGCCGCCTGCGCCGCTCCGACTGCGGTGCCACTTAACAGAGTAAGGCTGACAGGCGGTTAGGCCCGGCCGCACGCACCATAGGAAACTCCGCTCCGCCCGACCCAGGGCTCGGACTCGGGCTAAGCCCCGGAAGACGGCGAACTCCGCTCCGCCCGACCCAGGGCTCGGACTCGGGCTAAGCCCTAGAAGACGGCGAACTCCACTCCGCCCGACCCAGGGCTCGGACTCGGGCTAAGCCCCGGAAGACGGCGAACTCCGCTCGGCCCGACCCAGGGCTCGGACTCGGGCAAAGCCCCGGAAGACGGCGAACTCCGCTCCGCCCGACCCAGGGCTCAGACTCGGGCAAAGCCCCGGAAGACGACGAACTCCGCTTCACCCGACCCCAGGACTCAAATTCTGCCCTGGCCTCAGCCAACGGCCTCCGCCTCGCCCGACCTAGGGGCTCGGACTCGGCCTCGACCATGGAAGATGGACTCGACCTCGACCTCGGAGGAGCCTCCACGTCGCCCAACCTAGGGCGTGGACCGGCCACGTCAACAGGAGGCGCCATCATTACCCTACTCCAAGCTGACTCAGGCTACGGGGAACAAGACCGGCGTCCCATCTGGCTCGCTTCGCCAGATAGGCGATGATGGTGCCCCGCACGTTCCCTGACGATGGCGGCTCTCGGCCCCCTTACGAAAGCAAGAGGACGTCAGCAAGGACTCGACGGCCCCGACAGCTGTCCCTCCACCAGGCTCCAGCACTCCTCCGACGGCCACAACATCACATAAACCGGGTGCCAAGATCTCTCCGGTCGCCACAATGGCGTGTACTTAGGGCGCTAGCTCTCCTCCGCTAGACATGTAGCACTCTGCTACACCCCCCATTGTACACCTGGACCCTCTCCTTACGCCTATAAAAGGAAGGGCCAGGGCCTTCTTAGAAAAGGTTGGCCGCTCGGGGACGAGGACGAGATGGGCGCTCGCATAAGGCCGCTCGCTCCTCCCCCCGTGTGGACGCTTGTAACCCCCTACTGCAAGCGCACCCGACCTGGGCGTGGGACGAACACGAAGGCCGCGGGATTTCCACCTCTCTCTCGCCCATCTCCGGCCTCCTCGCTTTCCCCCCTTCGCGCTCGGCCTCGCGTCGACCCATCTGGGCTGAGGCACGCGGCGACACTTCACTCGTCGGCTCAAGGACCCCCCGGTCTCGAAACGCCGACAGTTGGCGCGCCAGGTAGGGGCCTGCTGCGTGTTGACGAACAGCTTCCCATCAAGCTCCAGATGGGTAGTCTCCAGCAACCTCTCCGGCCTGGGACGGTGCTCCGTTTCGGGAGCCTTGAGTTCATGTCCCTCGACGGCAGCTACGACATGATACTCATTCCACCGCCGGGCGACAGCGACAGTGGCGGCCGACAGTCCGCCCGCCGGCGGCGGAATCGACGACGTCTTCCCCGCGTGGTGGAAGAACAACCTTCGAGCTCGCCCCGTCTTCTTCCCTGTCGACGGAGGAGGAGGAGGCGGGGCAACCAAGGCCAAGCAGGAGGCGGCACCTTGTCGGCCGTCGAGCGAGTCGACAACGCCAGCACTCCAACGGGGGGCGCGCCGGGCATCGACCTCGTGCTTGAGACGAAGACGAGCGTTGTCTCCCCGCGACACGTCAATCCCGAGCAAACGAACGACGCCAGCACGCTCGCGAAAGGCTTGCTAGGTGTCGCCCTCGTACCTGAGACGACGGTGCAGTCAGCCCCCGACGTGACCTCATCACCGCCCGTCGACCAAGAGGTACCGACCGATTCCCATCCCACGCCTTTCAGATTTAGCCTCGACCCGCCTAGCGGCTCCGTTTTGGTGGACGCTTTCGTAGAGGCGAATCCGAACCCTCTAGGGTTTCGTATGCGGTCACCTTGGGACCGGCTGACGGACGTCTCGACCTACGGGCCCTCCGGGTCCGAGGAAGACGACGAGCCCAGCTTCCATTGGGATTTCTCCGGACTTGGCAACCCCGGTGCCATGCGGGACCTCATGACCGCATGCGACTACTGCCTTTCCGACTGTTCCGACGGTAGTCGTAGCCTCGGCGACGAGGACTGCGGCCCGAGCCGCGAATGTTTCCACGTCGATCTAGGGGGTCCCTCCGAAGGCAACCATCTCGGTATGCCGGAGGACGGTGATCTCCCTAGGCCGGTGCCTCGCGTTGACATCCCGCGGGAGCTAGCTGTGGTCCCCGTTCCGGCGGAGGGTCACGACCCACAACTCGAGCAAATCCGCGGGGTGCAGGCCAGGCTCGACGAGGGAGCAGGAACGCTTGAGCCAATCCGCCGGGACGTCGGGCAGGCATGGGCGGGCCAACCTCCGGCCGGAGAAATGCGTCATCTACCCCAGGGCTTCCAGCGCCGCATCGCCGACGATGTCAGGGTCAGGCCGCCACCCGCATCCAGTGGGGTCGGCCAGAACCTGGCTGCAGCAGCAATGCTCCTCCGCGCGATGCCGGAGCCATCAACCACTGAGGGGCGGCGAATCCAGGGAGAGCTCAAAGATCTCCTGGATGGCGCCGCGGTCCGGCGGGCCGAGAGCTCCGCCTCCCGAAGGCAGGGGTACCCCTCGGAACATCATGCCGCGACTTCCCGATTCATGCGGGAAGCCTCGGTCTGCACCGGGCGCACGCGCAACACAGCGCCTGCGGCCCTGGGTTGCCTCGGCAACTAGCACCATCACCGCGATCGTCGGGCCCACCTCGACGAGAGGGTGCACCGAGGCTACCACCCCAGGCGTGGGGGACGCTACGACAGCAGGGAGGATCGGAGTCCCTCGCCCGAACCACCCGGTCCGCAGGCCTTCAGCCGGGCCATACGACGGGCGCCGTTCCCGACCCGGTTCCGACCCCCGACTACTATCACAAAGTACTCGGGGGAGACGAGACCGGAACTGTGGCTCGCGGACTACCGTCTGGCCTACCAACTGGGTGGAACGGACGATGACAACCTCATCATCCGCAACCTCCCCCTGTTCCTCTCCGACACCGCTCGCGCCTGGTTGGAGCACCTGCCTCCGGGGCAGATCTCCAACTGGGACGACCTAGTCCAAGCTTTCGCCGGCAATTTCCAGGGCACGTACGTGCGCCCCGGGAATTCCTGGGACCTCCGAAGCTGCCGACAGCAGCCGGGAGAGTCTCTCCGGGACTACATCTGGCGATTATCGAAGCAGCGCACCGAGCTGCCCAACATCACCGACTCGGATGTCATCGGCGCGTTCCTCGCCGGCACCACCTGCCGTGACCTGGTGAGCAAGCTGGGTCGCAAGACCCCCACCAGGGCGAGCGAGCTGATGGACATCGCCACCAAGTTCGCCTCTGGCCAGGAGGCGGTCGAGGCTATCTTCCGAAAGGACAAGCAGCCCCAAGGCCGCCCACCGGAAGATGCTCCCGAGGCGTCAACTCAGCGCGGCACCAAGAAGAAGGGAAGAAGAAGTCACAAGAGAAACGCGACGCTGCCGACGCGGACCTTGTCGCCGCCGCCGAGTACAAGAACCCTCGAAAACCCCCAGGAGGTCCCAACCTCTTCGACAAGATGCTCAAGGAGTCGTGCCCCTATCACCAGGGGCCCGTCAAGCACACCCTTGAGGAGTGTGTCATGCTTCGGCGCCACTTCCACAGGGCCGGGCCACCCGCGGAGGGTGGCAGGGCCCGCGACGACGACAAGAAGGAAGATCACCAGGCAGGAGAGTTCCCCGTGGTCCGCGACTGCTTCATGATCTACGGCGGGCAAGCGGCGAACGCCTCGGCTCGGCACCGCAAGCAAGAGCGCCGGGAGGTCTGTTCGGTGAAGGTGGCGGCGCCAGTCTACCTAGACTGGTCCGACAAGCCCATCACCTTCGACCAGGCCGACCACCCCGACCATGTGCCGAGCCCAGGGAAATACCCGCTCGTCGTTGACCCCGTCATCGGCGACGTCAGGCTCACCAAGGTCCTCATGGACGGAGGCAGCAGCCTCAACATCATCTACGCCGAGACCCTCGGGCTTCTGCGTATCGATCTGTCCTCGGTACGGGCGGGTGCTGCGCCATTCCATGGGATCATCCTTGGGAAGCGCGTCCAGCCCCTCGGACAACTCGATCTTCCCGTCTGCTTCGGAACACCCTCCAACTTCCGAAGGGAGACCCTGACGTTCGAGGTGGTCGGGTTCCGAGGAACCTACCACGCGGTATTGGGGAGGCCCTGCTACGCGAAGTTCATGGCTGTCCCCAACTACACCTACCTCAAGCTCAAGATGCCGGGCCCCAACGGGGTCATCACCGTCGGCCCCACGTACAAACATGCGTTCGAATGCGACGTGGAGTGCGTGGAGTACGCCGAGGCCCTCGCCGAGTCCGAGGCCCTCATCGCCGACCTGGAGATCCTCTCTAAGGAGGTGTCAGACGTGAAGCGTCATGCAGGCAACTTCGAGCCAGCGGAGACGGTTAAGTCCGTCCCCCTCGACCCCAGCAGCGACGCCTCCAAGCAAGTCCGGATCGGCTCCGGGCTCGATCCCAAATAGGAAGCAGTGCTCGTCGACTTTCTCCGCGCGAACGCCGACGTCTTCGCGTGGAGTCCCTCGGACATGCCCGGCATACCGAGGGATGTCGCCAAGCACTCTCTGGACATCCGAGCCGGAGCCCGACCCGTCAAGCAGCCTCTGCGCCGATTCAACGAGGAGAAGCGCAGAGCCATAGGCGAGGAGATCCACAAGCTAATGGTGGCAGGGTTCATCAAAAAGGTATTCCATCCCAAATGGCTTGCCAACCCTGTGCTTGTGAGAAAGAAAGGGGGGAAATGGCGGATGTGTGTAGACTACACTGGTCTGAACAAAGCATGTCCGAAGGTTCCCTACCCTCTGCCTCGCATCGATCAGATCATGGATTCCACTACTGGGTGCGAAACCCTGTCTTTCCTCGATGCCTACTCAGGGTATCACCAAATCAAGATGAAAGAGTCCGACCAGCTTGCGACTTCTTTCATCACACCCTTCGGCATGTACTGCTATGTTACCATGCTGTTTGGTTTGAGGAATGCGGGTGCAACGTACCATCGGTGCATGAACCATGTGTTCGGCGAACACATCGGCCGAACGGTCGAGGCCTACGTCGATGACATCGTAGTCAAGACGAGGAAAGCCTCCGACCTCCTTTCCGACCTTGAAGTGACATTCCGATGTCTCAAGGCAAAAGGTGTCAAGCTCAATCCCGAAAAGTGTGTCTTTGGGGTGCCCCGAGGCATGCTCTTGGGGTTCATCGTCTCCGAGCGAGGCATCGAAGCCAACCCGGAGAAGATCGCAGCCATCACCAACATGGGGCCCATCGCGGACTTGAAAAGCGTACAGAGAGTCATGGGATGTCTTGCGGCCCTCAGCCTTTTCATCCCACACCTTGGCAAAAGGGGCCTGCCTCTGTACCGCCTCGGGGCGAATAACATTCCCCCCGGAAGCCTTCTCCCGAGACCTGCATCAACCCTCCGTCAAAATCGACGACACGCCCGAGCCCGAGGCACCCTCGGCCCAGTCCGAGGCACCCTCAGCTCGGCCCGAGGCACCCTCGGCCCCCGAGGGCGAGACGCTGCGCGTCGAGGAGGAGCGAAGCAGGGTCACGCCTAATCAAAGCTGGCAGACCCCGTACCTGCAATATCTCCACCGAGGAGAGCTACACCTCGACCGAGCTAGAGCTCGGCGGTTGGCGCAGCGCGCCAAGTCGTTCGTCTTGCTGGGGGATGGGAAGGAGCTCCACCACCGCACCCCGGGCCCTTGTTGAAGACACCCGGGGGCTACGCGCTCCCCTGGGAAAGGCCGCTTGTCATCGCCAAAGTTCTGAAGCCTAGAACAAACGAACTGGCCGACAGTCGAGGCGAGATCTGCACCAACACTTCGAACGTCTAACAGCTACGTCGCCTCTACCCTTAAGATGTTTTCAAGTTGTTCGCTCACCTTGCCCCTACGCAAGTTTTAGTCATCAAGGAAGGGTCAGCCTTGCCTCGGCAGAGCCCGACCCTCCCTCGGGGGCTAAAAAGGGGGGAACCCCTCTGCGTCAAAATTTTCAGTCGAAAAGGATTTTTGCGTTCCCCCGGCTATGTTGGAAGCAGGACCCCAAGGAGCGAACACGGGTGCATGTAAGTGGCAAGGCCGACTGAGCCGAGAGACTCCTACGCCTCTGGGTTACGGACACCTCACTCGTCACCCGCCACGAAAAGTGACCCCCACTTGGGGAAGCCATCCTGCTACTGACAGGCGGGGCCGAGCACGCAAAATAAAAGGGAAAGGAGCACGACTTTATGCAACGGTAATAAAGTGTTTAGGCCTCAGCGGCCGCAGAAAGACACACGTGCATCTGACAGAAACTGTTCCAACAGAGTTAGGCGTCGCCACGGGAAGGAGCCGCGCCGTCGGCTTCGTCCCCACCCTCGGCAAAGTCCATCCCGGCTTCGGACGACGGCGCAGGCGGGAGGATCTCCGCTTCGAAGGTGGTCGCCAGCACCGCGCTCGGACCCGCGGCGACCGCATCGAGCCTCCGGACTTCAGCCAGGGCGGCTTCATCTTCGTCAGGAAGGCAATACCCCTCGCTGACCCGCTCCAGGTCCACGACGTAGTGGGAAGCGAGCACGGCGAAGGCCCGCCTGACGCCGTGGTGTAGCGCCTCGCGGAGTCTGTCGTGCACATGATCGCCCAAGGCCTGCAGGCGACTTTGAGGGGAGCTTCCTGAGGGAACGTCGCCGAAGCCAAGGACCCGGCAGAAGTCCGAGACGGCCTCGGACATGGCCACGTGGTCGGCCTCCCTTTGCTTGGCCGCCCCGGCAAGCGCCTCGACAAGCGCCTTGGCAGACTCATCAAGGGCGGACTCGAGTTCTACGAACAGCCAGAATGAAAGACCTCAAACACAAGCGGAGGAAACAAGCTGAAACGAAAACCGAAAGTGGCCAAGGCGTACCTCCGGCTCGGGCACGCTGCTTCGAGGCTGCGACCTGGGCTACGGCTAGGTCGGCTGCAAGGGCTCTAGCCCGGCTTTCGGCCTCGGCAACCCGGCCCCGAGATTGGTCCCGCTCATCGACGATCTGGTCGAACTCTGACTGCTGTCGTTGCACTTCTGCGCGCGCCACTGCCGCCTCCGCGTGTGCCGCTGCCGCCTCGGCTCTCAGATCGGTGCAGAGCAACCGAAGGTCCGCCGCCTCGGCGCCCTGCTGAGAGAGGCGCGTAGTAGCCCCAGCGAGCGAGGTCCTTAGGGATCGCAGCGAGCCCCAGACGTCGACCTCGTTGCAGATGAACGACGACTTGGCGGCGCTTAGATCCGTCAGATCCTGAGGAAAGGAAGCGGGGCGTTACGAAAGACGCCTTGGCCACAAAAAAGAAAAGGTATGCCTGAAACCGTTACCTGGAGGATTTTGGGGACGTCCATGCAGAAAACCTCCAGCGACGACCGGAGCGACCCCACCGTTGCTTCGACACACTCGCGGAGCTCGTCCCAGGACTGCTCCTCCCGCTCATCGTCGAGAACGAAGAAGGGATCCGAGGCCTCGTGGGTCCGGAACCGGAGCAACTGGCGCCGACCCTCGGAGCCCCACCGCACAGCGACAAGGCTGCCGCCCGGCGGGACGGATCGCGTCTCCACGCCCCCCTACTCCGAGGCACCAAGCGCCGACGCCTCGGCCGTCTCAGCGTCGGCAGCGACAGGTCGCTCCCCGACTGTGACGGCAGCGGCTTTAGTAGCAGCAGGTGCCGGCACCGCCGGCACGTCCGATGGGGTCTGGGCCACGTCCGCGTCAGCCACCTACCCTAGCACGATGGCCGCCTTGGCAGAAGAGCCAACCTCGGGAACTCGTTCCACGGCGACTGGTGCCACCTGAGCCCCCTGCTGTGGAGCGCCTTGCGAGAAGGTCAGCTGAACGGCGAGGCCCGGAGCGGCACTGGTTGCGGAAGCCGACGCCGTCTTAAGGGCCTTTCGGGGAGCCAGATCGGTCAGGCCATGGCTCCGCTTGCTGAGGAGAAAAGAAAAATCACGGTCGGGACATGCGAATGAAAAGCCGGGACGAAGACGCTCCAAGATACTTACCCGCTCCGGGCCATGATCAACCGTGCCTGAGGGGAGGTCTCTCGGATCTCGACCCCCGACGCCGCCGTCGAGGTCCGCTTCGCCGACTGCATCGGCACCACCCTTGCTTTGGGCGCTTCGGATGCCCAGGAGGCGGGCTGCCCAGGCACCACCACGGCGGCCTAAGGGTCGCTCTCCTGCGTTACTGGCGTAGGCGACGGCTCTCGGGGAACAGACGCCTCGGCCTGGCTCCCCGGGGTCGCCTCAACTCCCCTAGCCGAGGGGTCAGGTACCCTCTCGGCCTGCCCCCGCTCCTCGGGCCGGGACCTCGGCGTCCCGACTCTGGGGACTGACTGCATCAGCCCACTCGGGGGCTGGCCTGATGGCTCCTGGCCTAACCTCAAGCCAGGGCTGAAGCCGAGGCGGGCGGCCATGTCATCTTCCTCGTCATCATCTTCATCATCGTCGTCGTCATCAGGCGTTTCCGGCGATGGCTCCCGCGGGAGCCCCTCCCTCTCCTGCCGACGACGGAGCTTTTCCAAGGCATCCCGAGCCCGCATCCGCTCGCGAGCCCGGGTCTTCTCCACGTCCTTCTTTTTCTTTTTCTCCTCCGCGGCAACCCGCTGCGCTGCTCGGTCCACCGCATCCTGCGGTACACGCGGCAGGGAAGGTTTGTGCCGCCCCACCTCCTGAGGACGGATGGAAATCCCGACCGTAAGAACCAGGGACAGCCCGATGCAAGAGGGAGGAAGGAGCGGACACTCACCAGAGTCATGCACCCTTGATCAGGGCGCATCAAAGGCTGGGAGAAGGCGCTGGAGTCCGGTTTCCCCAACGCGACGGCCACCCGCCCGTGGAGAACATTGAAGGGAAGAGGATCCGAGGACATCCGCGAGCCCTCCAAGTCAGCCTCCGGTGTCATCTCCCAGAGCGGCAACCGTCGCTCCGCCAAGGGAAGCACCCTCCGGCGGTGGATGGCGGCAATCACTCCCGCGGCGGTGAGTCCCCCTTTCCGCAACGCCTCCAAAGCCTTGAGAAGGGGTTCGAGGTTCTTCTGTCTTTCGTGCGGGGTCCCGTGGCGCCAAGCGTCGGCGGCGACGGTGACTACTCGCTGGGAAAACGGCGGGAGCAACTCGCCGTCATTCCGGAGGTAGAACCACCGGCGCTGCCACCCTTTGTTCGAGGACGCAAGGGTGGCAGGAATGTACAGCGAGGCCCGTGACTGCCTCAGCTGAAGGATGCAGCCGCCGGCCCACACTGCCGCGCGGACCTTTCTCTCCCCCGTCGGCGAAGAGAAAAGCTCCGCGAAAAAGAGATGAGTCCACAAGTCCCAGTGGGGGGCGATCCCCAAGTACCCCTCGCACACCGCTATGAAGATGGCGGCCTGCGAGATGGAGTTGGGGCTGAGGTTGTGCAACTCCACCCCGTAGTGGTGCAGGATCGCCCGCATAAAGCGGCTCGCCGGCACACCAAATCCCCGCTCGTGGAAGGAGACGAAGCTCACGATGTACCCCGGCGGTGGGGACGGAGCGGCTCCGCTCACGGGGGGAATCCATTCCGGCCGCCTCTCATCAAAGAGAGGGCGAAGTAAACCCTCAGCGACAAGATCCTCCAGATCGCTCGCCGTCACTGTGGAGAAAGGCCATGGGTCACGCGGCGAGATGATGGTCACCCGGTCGGCCATCACCGAGCAGAAGGGGAGGCGACGCAAAGGACAGGGTGGGCGGTTTCCTTTTCTCTGGCTAAGTCTCTCGGGTTGCGAAAACCTAAGAGGGAAGCAGGAAGCGGAGCAAAGAACCATCGCCAGACCCTCCCCCGAGTATATAAAGTCCAAGGCAAAACCGGTTCAACGTTCCGCCCGGACCGGCCGCAGGATTCAAAAACACGAAGTGAAACAGCCGTTCCTCGAACGGCTCGCGCACGCGCAACGGCTGCCCCGCGAACCACTCGCCCCGTCGCATTAACTCCGCGGCAGGACAGGCGGCGCCTCTGGCAGGAGAAACGAGCGACGCTTCGCCTTCGCCATAATGACCGCGTCGAAAAAGGTACGTCGCGTCGTTCAAATTCGTATCCCTTTCCTTTTTTCCTCTTTCTCTCTCTTGCAACAGGGACCGGGAAAGGGGGATACCCTGGAAGGGATCCTTCCCTGTGAAGGAACCAGGCTCCGAGCCTCCCTACTGATCAGAGGTTCGAAGGCTGTCCCCTCGGAAGGGTTCAACAGCCGCCTCAGAGCACGTGGGCTCCACACCCACTACTGGTCAGAGGTTCAAAGGCCGGCCCCTCGGAAGGGTTCAACGGCCGCCTCAGGCTACTCGGGCTCCGCGCCCACTACTGATCAGGGGTTCGAAGGCTGGCCCCCGAAGGGTTCACAGCCGCCTCAGACACAGAGCGAGGGATGACCATGGGTACGTTCGATACATAACCAAGGCTCGGGCTGCGCTCCTGTCACACCCGGCTTTAAGGAACAAAGCCAGGTGCATCTCATACATGCGCCAAGAAGACAACATATATAATAACAGAGTGTATAGAGATAAATGTCATAAAACATCAGAGTAATTATTACATAGCGGAAGACTTATTACAAAATAAAGGAATAAATATAAAATGAACTAAGGATCGTCTGCGCCAATGTCGACTGAGAAACGCCACTTAGATCAGATCGAACTCCTCGGTGTTAGGCGGCTCCTCTTCGACCACCTGATCTTCTCCTGTGGGGGGGTGTGAGACAGCAAGAGTGAGCTCACATACGTTCATAGCTCAACAAGTCGTGGGGAATAATGTGGCATGAACTCACCAAAGGTGGGAGTTCATGAAGTGTAAGGCTAATCAATGAAATAGAGGCTGAGGCTGAGCATTGCTTTTATAAGTTGGTCAAAATTTTATTAGCAATTACTAAGTGTAAGTAAATACCAAACCTTAATAATGATAAAGAAAAGTAATAGTAAAATAATCCCAAATGCGATGCAAATGTCAAATTAAATTTAAGTTCCATAATTAATCATGTGAGGGTCCGAGCCGCTCATGACCGTGAGCACGGCTAGTATACTAGTTTTACACTCTGCAGAGGTTGCGCATCTTTACCCACAAGTCATGTTACCCATCTGCCAAGAGACGGCCAATCCCATACACCTCTACCAAGGAGGCGAGGCAGAGTAACACTACGAGGCCTTTACAAAGTTCCACTAGCTTCAGAAATCCCGCTACAGTTTATAGGAAGCTCCAGTGCAGGGTTCTTGCCTGACCGCCATCGCAGCAAAATCAACCCAAGGACCTCCCTACACTGACCACTCCCCTACTGCCCTTGCCCCTTTCGGGTAAGGAAGACCTCCACTAGCTTTCCTAGTTAATCAGACAAGGGCGTCCCATTAAACCCTTGTGGTAGCACTGTTTTCCCGGGTGGTCGCTCCATGTTCCCATTAATTTAATGATCTTAACATGAACAATAGTAATAACAAGATAATAACAGGATAATCATTAGTAGTGTATCTCCATACCCAATCCACATAAAGCAATAGCAAGTACTACCCAAAAATATTTCAGGGGTGAACAAGGTATAGAGATAATCAAAACTGGGGTAACATAAAGGATCCCATCAAAATTAACCTATGCAGATCATTAAAATTAATATGAACATGGCTAGGAAAGGTAAGTGATCAAGGGCACAACTTGCCTTCAATGAGCTCCTGCTCAGCTACTTCTACTTGCTGAACCTCAGATTCCACAGTGGCTTGCTCGTCTACTCGCATCAACACAATACATACATAGTATAGCATAAATTAACATCACATCAAACATGCAAACAAAATATACAGTAAAAATCTACACATTAAAATGAGATCATAGGAACTGGAATCGCTAAATTTGGAGTTATAGATTTCAAGTTATGAATTTCGGAATTTATTTAGTGCTTAGTATAGATTAACCCAAATGAATAATTTTAATTCAAGTTTCATGGCTAAACAATGTTACTAGCTGGTATATGATATTAATACAAAATTATTGCAACTGGAATGACTCAATTTGGAGCAAAAATGAATTATATATGAATTATACAAGTTTCTAGTATTGTTTTTGTATTAAAAATCATTTTCTATACTTAATTTTCTATTTTTATTGGTCTCTGGACTCGGCGCATTTTTATCAGAAACCCTAGGAGCTAGAGCGCAAAAGGTTCTAAGACACAGAATCCTACCAGAGAGGACTGCGGGTTGGTTTCTGAAAAGCATAGGGGTTCTTATGCAAAACGGATCCGCGAAGAGGTATCTAAGGTTTCTGGCCGTCCAATCGGAAATCAGGGGCCCGGATTAGATCTCCACTCCCACGAACCGGTACGCCGCACTGACCATCGGATCAAGATCCTACGACTATGGTTTTAAGTAGCGAGATCGCCTGGGAACCATCCGATCGAAGATCTGCGGTCACCATCTACTGCCGCGAATGGTTATCCCCACTTCTAATCACAACCGTTCGTTAAGATCAAACGGTCCACCGGCCTTCTACCCTGTTCCCGCCGAGCGGTGGCGCACCCGCCGTGGTGCGGCGGCGCCATCGTCGGCGCACGCAGTCTTCCCTACCCTGACCACTATTCTCCGAGGAAATAAGTGCTACTCTATGCGGGGGAGTCCTTGATGCAGATGGGATGGATACTAACCCACAGCGACGACTCAGACGAGGCGGCCACGGCAATCGGCGGAAGAACTCGACGGAGACCCCTCCGGTGAGGAATTCGTCGCACGCCAATCACCGAATCCGCAAGCGGAGGCTTCTAACGCTCTTGCCGCACCTAGACGAGGCCCCGCAGCCGTAGAACCGCGAGCCAAGGCGTCAAAGGATGGAACGACGACCACACCTCGGCGATGACCCTCGCGGTACCCCTCGGCGTGGCTGATTTGGTCCCTCAACTGCACAGGCGAAGTTCGCGGAGGTGGGGGCTTGGTTGACACGGGGTCGTGGCACTTAATATAGGCGGTTCAACGGGTCCCAGTCAATCCCCCATGCCGCATTGAGCCAATGCCAGTGCCGGCGTTCTCGGCAGAGTCGTTACGGGGACGAAGCTGACATCGTGGCCCCGCATGTAGGTGACCAGCGCGAGGGAGGGACTGGCCAGTGGCCCCTTGCGACAGAGAGACGGCGCGCGGGTTTGCAGCTGCTGGCGCGCAGGCCCGACCTGTCAGTGCGAGGCGGTTGTGCGTGTGCAGGTAGTCCTGGGCCGCACCGTTGGTTTTCTTCAGTGGGCCAAATTGGGTGCCGCAGGACCAATTAGGTTAGGGCTTTTTTCCATTTTCTTTCTATTTTCTTCTTTTCTTTTCATGTTTGAATTCTTAAATTTGAATCCAAATTCGACTGTAAACTTTGAATTTAAACTAGATGTACTAGTCCAAGATGTTGATATGAAATGACACATTTATTTATATATTTTCCTTACATTGTATATAGGGCTTTTCCTATTTTCCTCTTCACCTTCTATATCTTATTTCTCAAATTATTGGTCCCCAACATTAGGTTTAATGTCCCTTCCACTATTTGCATATTTCTTTATGAGTGAATGCACAAACAAATAAATCACAGCATGATGCACAAATTACTTTAAGTGTCACTAATTAATTACTGACTTTTGAGGTGTTGGTTCACATGTTACAATAAACATAGGCAAAAATCATGTATGTATCCCAATTATGCTTTCATCTTACATTTTTGGGTATTACAAAGCCTACCCCCCTTAAAATAATCTCGTCCTCGAGATTTAAGAAGATCTAGGGAAAAGATGGGGAAAATCTATACGAAGCTCTTCTTCTCTTTCCCAAGTTGCTTCATCTTCACCGTGGTGACTCCATTGCACTTTGCACATCTTTATAACCTTATTCCTCGTGACTCGAGTCAAAGTATCCAAAATCTTGATGGGGTACTCAGCATAAGTCAAATCTTCTTGAACACTAAGGTCCTCCATTGGTAATTGTTCTTCAGGCACCCTGAGACATTTCTTCAGCTGAGATACATGGAATACATCATGAGCATCCGCGAGATGATCTGGTAACTCCAATTGATATGCAACCTCTCCCACTCGCTTTAAGATTAAGAAGGGTCCAATAAAGCGAGGGGACAACTTTCCTTTGACTTTGAATCTTCTCATACCTCGGAGTGGTGACACCTTCAAATAGACATAATCCCCCTCTTTAAACTCAAGCAGTCTTCTCCGGGTATCAGCATAACTTTTCTGCCTGGATTGTGCAGTTCTCAAATTCTTCCTTATTTGCTGAACTTGTTCCTCTGCTTCCTGTATAATCTCAGGCCCAAACAACTGCCTTTCACCAGTTTGATCCCAATATAGTGGAGTCCTGCACTTTCTGCCATACAAAGCCTCAAACGGTGACATCTTCAAACTGGCCTGATAGCTATTATTGTAAGAGAACTCCGCATACGGTAGACTCTTATCCCAACTACCACCATGCTTAAGGGCACAAGCTCTTAACATATCCTCAAGCACTTGGTTAGTCCTCTTAGTCTGCCCATCGGTCTGGGGATGGTAAGCTGAACTAAAGTTCAATCTCGTATCCAATGACTCGTGCAACTTCTTCCTATATCGAGAGGTAAACTGTGATCCTCGATCAGACACAATCTTCTTTGGCACACCATGCAGGCAGACAATCCGTGACATGTACAACTCTACCAACTTGGCTCCTGAATACGTGGTCTTCACTGGAATAAAGTGGACTACCTTAGTTATCCTGTCCATAATCACCCATATAGAATCATACCCAGCAGGCGTGCGGGGTAATCCAACAAAGAAGTCCATGCCAATCTCTTCCCATTTCCACTCAGGTATCTTCAGTGGATGCAGTAGTCCGGCTGGCCTCTGGTGTTCAGCTTTAACTCTTTGGCACACATCACACATAGCCACATGTGCAGCCACGTCTCTCTTCAATCCATACCACCAATATTTTTGCTTCAAATCCTGATACATCTTAGTACTCCCAGGATGAATAGAATAAACTGAGTCATGTGCCTCCTTCAATATGGTTTCCCGAAGACTATCAATATCGGGAACACAGATCCGATTCTTGAACCATATCGTGCCTTGCTCATCCTCCGTGAACTCTGGGCCTCTACCCTCTGTTATCAGATCCTTGATCTCCTGGATTTTGGCATCACCAATCTGTCCTTTGCGGATTTCTTGCTCCAAGGTGGGTTCCAATTCTATGGTAACTCCTTCCATATGTGTAACAATTCCCAGGTTGAGCCTCTCAAATTCTTTTGCTAATTCATCAGGTAATTGGACAACAAAAGCGGAGTGAACATGCTCCTTCCGACTCAAGGCATCTGCAACCAAATTTGCCTTTCCGGGGTGATAGTGAATCTCCAAATCATAATCCTTAATGAGCTCCAACCAACGGCGTTGCCTAAGGTTGAGATCCTTCTGAGTGAATATATACTTCAAACTCTTATGATTCGTATATACTTGGCACTTAGTTCCCATAATGTAGTGTCTCCAAATCTTAAGTGCATGCACAACTGCTGCCAGCTCCAAGTCATGAGTGGGGTAGTTCAATTCGTGTTTCCGCAACTGACGAGATGCATAGGCAATCACATGTCCTTCTTGCATGAGCACACATCCAAGTCCTTGGCCACATGCATCACAATAAATGTCAAATCCCTTCTATAGATCTGGCATAACCAATACTGGTGGCGACATTAGTCTCTCCTTCAATTGATCAAAGCTTTCTTGGCACTTCTCATCCCACTTGAATTCTCTCCCTTTCTCCAAAAGCGAGGTCATAGGCTTGGCAATCTTAGAGAACCCTTCAATAAATCTCCAATAATATCCTGCGAGTCCCAAGAAACTCCGAATCTCAGTAACTGTAGTGGGCACTCTCCACTCCATTATCTCCTTCACTTTAGCAGGATCCACTGCTATTCCTCCATTAGAAATAATATGACCAAGGAATGGCACCTTGTCAATCCAAAACTCGCACTTGCTGAACTTAGCGTAGAGTTGATTATCTCGCAGCTTTTGTAGCACCAACCTTAGATGTTGTTCATGATCACTTTCATTCCTAGAATAGATCAGAATGTCGTCGATAAACACCACGACGAATCTGTCCAAATACTCCATAAACACTTTGTTCATCAAATTCATGAAATAAGCTGGTGCATTGGTTAATCCAAATGACATAACAGTAAACTCATATAATCCATATCGGGTTGAGAAAGCCGTCTTAGGAATATCCGAGGGTCTAATCTTCATCTGATGGTATCCCGATCGGAGATCAATCTTCGAGAATACCCTGGCTTCTCTCATCTGATCAAACAAATCCTCAATACGGGGTAATGGATACTTGTTCTTCACCGTAACATCATTAAGGGATCTATAGTCCACGCACATTCGTTGCGATCCATCCTTCTTCTGCACAAATAACACCGGTGCTCCCCAAGGTGAGGAACTCGGACGAATATACCCCGCTTCTTGTAACTCAGTTAACTGCTTCTTAAGTTCCTTCAACTCCTCTACGGACATCCTATATGGCCGTTTAGAAATAGGAGCGGTTCCAGGTAAGAGATCAATAACGAACTCAACTTCTCTATCAGGTGGCATCCCTGGTAACTCCTCTGGAAAGACATCCGGAAAATCTCTAACCACCCGGATGTTGTCACCAACAAACTCCTCAGGCATGAAGAACATTGCACGCATGGATGAGGAGGTTACTGCAATATTAACTTGAAATCTTTCTCCTTTAGTGGTAGTGAGTTCTACGGTACCTCTACCACATGCTATAACGGCCTTTGCCTTTCTTAGCCATGACATACCAAGGATCAGATCTATACTGCTTGACTCTAATATTATAGCAGTAGCTCCAAATTCTCTACCCATAATAGTCAATGTCAATCTACGTGTCATTTGATTCGCCTCAACAGGCCCTTTAGGTGTAATTACTATCATGGGTTTTCTCATATTTAGCAGTGGTATTTCATTAGTGTTGGCATATCGAGCAGACATGAATGAATGTGTAGCACCAGAATCAAATAGTATTGTTGCAGGAATTGCATTAACATAAAACATACCAAGTACGATGTCACCACCATCAGGAGTATCATCAACGCTGACTT
This sequence comes from Zea luxurians, assembly GCA_029449295.1. Classification (NCBI taxonomy): domain Eukaryota; kingdom Viridiplantae; phylum Streptophyta; class Magnoliopsida; order Poales; family Poaceae; genus Zea; species Zea luxurians. The sequence continues at coordinate 574,172 of JAOPSE010000433.1, read as the reverse complement.
GATTCACCCTGGCTATAGAATATCCCTTGCCAGGAGTCTGTTGCTTGTTCTGAACTAGAGTAGTAGCAATCCTCTGTGGGCAGACATTTGCATAATGACCAGTCTTCCCACACTTGAAACAAGTAGTGCCTGAACTCTGTCCTGAAAACTTCGTCGGGGTGCCAGTGGGGGTAGCCTGTCGAGGAGGTGGAGTCCTCAGTGGTGATTGCTGAACTGGGCGCGGTCCTCCTGGTCGAGTCGGTGTACCCTATGGTGAACTGTAGCGAGGACGAACACTGCTGCTACCCTGTCCTTGTGAGATAGCCTTCCTCTTCAAATCACCCAATTGAACACGCTTGTGTTCAATAGCAAGAGCCTTATCCAGTAGCCTCTGAAAGGATGGAAAGGTGTGTGCAACCAGTGCATACTGCAAGGGTCCATTAAGTCCTTCAACGAAGTGCTCCTGCTTCCTCTCATCCTCAGCAACTGTCACACCCGGATTTTGGGGCACCAAGACCCGGGCGCGAACATAATCACCAGGTGTGCTGGGACCAAGTCTCACACATATGATGAATCATGGCACAGGATCGAATGTCACATCTTTATATATAACAGGAGTTCTATACAAAATAAATAATTACATTATAAGGAGACAACGGTCCAGCAACCCAAAGTTGACTGGGAGACGACGACCTAGACCTCTCACGAACACATCGCAGCATCCTCCAAGCGCCTCATCCTGTGGTACCTGTTCTTGACCTGTGGGGTGTGTGAGACAGCAAGAGTGAGCTCACATACGTTCATCGCTCAACAAGTTGTGGGGAATAATGTGCATGAACTCGCCAAAGGTGGGAGCTCACGTGAAGTGTAAGGCTTACCAAAGAGGATGGTTAGAGCTGAGCATTGCTTTTAAAGTTGGTCAAAATTTTATTAGCAGTTACTAAGTATAAGTAAATACCAACCCAGTTAAATAGTAGAACAAAAGTAACAACTTCACCTGCGATGCAATGCATATGACAAATTGAGTTTAAGTTCCATAATTTAATCATGTGAGGGTCCGAGCCGCTCATGACCGTGAGCACGGCTAGTATACCAGTTTTACACTCTGCAGAGGTTGCGCATCTTTACCCACAAGTCGTGTATCCCATGTCGCCAGGGTTTGCAAGGCCCTTAGACACTACCGAGGTGAATGGCTAGGGATCCACTACGAGGCCTTTACAAAGTTCCACTAGCTTCCGAAAACCCGCTACAGTTTATAGGAAGTTCCAATGCAGGAATCCCTTGCAGGACCGCCATCGCAGCAAAATCCTCCCGAGGGCCTCCCTACACTGACCACTCCCCTACTGCCCTTGCCCCTTTCGGGTAAGGTAGTCTTCCACTAGCTTTCCTAATTAATCAGCCAAGGGGTCCCATTCCTCCCTTGTGGTAGCACTGTTTTCCCGGGTGGTCGCTCCATGTTCCAATTAACATAATGATCTTATCATGAACAGTAAATAACAACTGATAACAAAAGTGTAATCATGAATAGTGTATCTCCATACCCAAAACCACATATAGCACTAGCAGGTACTACCCAGAAAGGTTCAGTGGTAAACAAGGTATAAAGATAATCAAACTAGGGTAACCTATTGGGTCCCATCAAAATTAACCTATGCAGATCATTATGATTAATTAGAACATGAGTAGGTGAAAAGAAGTGATCAAGGGCACAACTTGCCTGGGACTTGAGATTCCAGGTACCAGGATGATCTTCAGATAACACGTGTCCTCACTGCTAAACGTAGCAATACAGACATACATGGTATAGGCAAAATTAACATTACACCAAACATATATGCAAAATACATATTAATAATTTACATATTGAAATAAGGTCACAGGAACAGGAATTATTAATTTTGGAGTTATAGATTTTAAGTTATGAATTTTCAAAGGTTTTATGTGTTTAAAATGGATTAAATGAGAGATTAAATTTCTAATTGTTTTCATGACAAAACAGAGGCTCTAAGTGATAGAGAATTAAATTATAAAAATTTAGAAAGTGGAATGGACTAATTTGGAGCAAGTATGAATTTTCTATGAATAAAATGAGTTTCTGGAATTATTTATATACTAGAAATCATTTTCTATAATTAATTATTTGTTTTCACTGCTCCCTGGATCTCGCGCACAAAAACGGAGAACAGCAGGGTCAATCTCGCAAAAGCACCTAAGACTCAGTGTACACCGCCAGAGGACGGCGGGTTTATTATGTGAAAACCGAGGGGCTCTTTTGAAAACTGGGCAGCCCGAAGGGGTATCCTCGAATCCAGGCCGTCCGGTCTGAAACGTGGCGCCCAGATTAGATCCGCGACGGTGCGAATCGGTACGCGATGTCGTTCACAGGATCACGATCCAACGACCCAGGTTTAATGAATCCTAGCCTACTCACCGCCCTCCGATCCCGATCGGACGGCCCATCTCGCTTTCGGCTGGGCAGGTCACCGCGAGCCGATCAAGGTCGTTCCCTGGCCATCCAACGGCCAGAACACCATCTCCCCAAACCAGCCGACTGCGCGACGGAGTTCTCTCCACCGCGGCGGCGATCCCGCCGGTGTACACCGACCCGACGCCACAGTGCCCGATTCTCGAAATTGGTTGATGCAATACGATGCTGGGGACATGGCGAATACGACAGTGCAGGATTTACCGGCGGCTATGGTGCGTGGGGCCTTGACCACGGTGTTGCGCGGGCAAGCGGATCGGACGCAACTCCGGTCAGAAATTGACGGTCGCCGGAGCTTGTATTCCCCTGGTAAGTCCACGGGCGGATTTCGTGGTGGCAGGCGAACCTCCCGACCCCTTCTATGGCTCCCAGCGGCGGCGCACGGATGGGATGGATGGCGGCGGATCTCACCCTTTCACTCGGTGTGCGGCGAAGCTAGGCGACGGCGTGCACGGCTATGGCTTGGGTACCGAGGAAGGACATAGGTCTTATAGGAGGCGGGTCCGAGGTTGGTTGCGCTCGGGCCGCGGAAATCGCGCGCGTGCGGAGCTCGGCGTTCACGGCGCGCAGAGCGGAGGTCGTTGAGGAAGGGGATGAGCCTAACGAGTGGGTCCCACATGTCAGTGTGAAGTGCGCGGTGGAGAGATAGATCCTGTGCGCGCGTGCGGGTCTGGCCGGGAGGGCCCACCAGTCAGCCGTAGAGAGGGAGGAAGGCGCTGGGTTATGTGGGCTGCACGGAGGAGAAGGATAGGTGGGCCGAAATGGTGCAGTCCGGCCCAGTAAGCTTTTTATTCTTTTTCTTTTTCTGATTTCCCCTTTCTTTCTTATTTTCAAATCTAGAATTTGAATCCAAATCTTGCAGTTTAATTTGTACTAAATTTAATTATTAATCTTGAACATACTAGTGTGGGATTTATGAATTTATTTTGTACTTTATAATATTTCCCTCTCCTTTCTCCATTCTTTCACAAATTCAAATTTAAAATACCAATTCAATTCAAACTTGTAACTGGTTCATTTTGGTGCAATTAAAAGTATTTGGTTTGAGAATATTTATTCAAATATATTACTCATGTTTTCATATTACTTCTCTTTTCTTCCCTTCCCATTTATTTTCTATTTTCTATTCCAAATTCAAATTTATACTTCTATTTTAGTTTTCAGATTTTTTCAAATGTATCAATTGAAACCCAAAGGTGAATATAAACCATACTATTTTAATATTACTAATTTAAGTTTTATTCTCCTTGTTATTTATTTCATGGGATGTATAAATGGTTTCCTTTAAAAGAAAAATCCTTTTCTCATCATTTTCTTATTTCCTAATTTCCAAAGCATTATGATACTTTGTTTATATTTTTTTTTCCTACTAATTTTGGGTCTTACAAATCCTACCCCCCTTAACAAAAATCTCGTCCTCGAGATTTGTAAGAAAAGGGATGTATACTCATATTGTTCTCGGAACATATGCACAAACAAAGAAATCTCAGCATGAGGTATAATTCTTTAACAAAACATAGGGTCAATAGACCTTATTGTTCCTTCTAAAATAATATCATATCATCTACTAACTAAAGTAACATCTAGATCTTACAAATCATCATAATTTATATCTATGTAGCTTGGTGGAGCTGGTGGTGGTGGTGGAGGTTGTTGTTGTTGTTGTCTCTCCAACCGCGCTTGCCTTATTTCTTGGCGGACCTGACGTATTTCCTCGCGTTCTTGTCTTATCTAATTTTGCATCTCGGTCACCAGGTCTGTTAATTGTTGTATTACCAGTCTTTGGGCAGCAACCACTTGATCGATTTCAACAGGTGGAGGATTTGGAGGATTCATTTTCTGTTTGTTGTTACGTGATAATCTTTCCTTTCCTGGTATTGACCATGAAAGTTAGAAGCATATGGTAATAGTTTTGCAAAGGAAATTATTCAATAAGCGGAATGAATAAGCTAGTAGCTGGTTATAATCTAAAGATTCTTTGGTAGGGCTTAATCTTTGTTTTATGTCCAGATTGGGGTGACCAATCGTATAAGGTGAATATCCAAGGGTAAGATAGAATCTGTCAAGATGAGAGATATATATGGGTGAGATAGACTACAAGATGTAGGTTAAAAGTTTGTTTGTTGTTAGGTGGGAATAGAAAGGTTATACCATTCATCATGGCTCTAGGTTAGGTTAATACATGGCTAGTAGGGTTTAATCACTTCTACCAGTATCCCTAATATGGTTAAGTAGACCACATTAGATTAGATCATATTAGATTAGATGGGATCTAGATTAGACCGGTATGACTAGTTTGACTAGATAAGATATAATTAATTTGCATTAGATCATGGTTGTTTTAAACTAGGGTGAATAAGTATGCTTATTAGGATAAGATGGATCCATAAAGATAAGATAGAATCTTTTGAGATCAGTTAGATCTATTAGGATGAGTTACAATCTTTTCAAGATAGGATGAGTATCTTTTAAGATGAGATGGATCTATTAAGATAAGGGAGAATCTTTAAGATAAGATGGGTATTGTTTAGGCTAGATACTTTATTGAAGGATAATTTAGTTTGTCTAGTTATTTTATAAATATATTTTTATACCTATGTGTATATGCAGATGCAATTGTGGACATTACTCCACAATTCATCACACTCAAACAAAGATCCAAATCAGACATATTTCATAAGAGCAAACATTCAAATACATAGACACTTATAAAAATAGTTTTGTTTTTGTTCCTAGGATTAGGTCTCCTATTCCTAAAGGTCACTTCAGTCACAGGATTTCAAAGTGTAAAATCCACATGTGTCTTTAGAAAGAAAAGATAAGAATAATCAGAGTAAAGCGGAAATAGATGAGAAAAGATTAAGAAAAGTTTAGAAAGAATCAGAGTAGCAAGGTAAGTAGATATTGGTTGTCAGTTCTATCTAGGTTTCGTCCTACAGTCAACATTCCTCTGATACCACTTCTGTCACACCCGGATTTTGGGGCACCAAGACCCGGGCGCGAACATAATCACCAGGTGTGCTGGGACCAAGTCTCACACATATGATGAATCATGGCACAGGATCGAATGTCACATCTTTATATATAACAGGAGTTCTATACAAAATAAATAATTACATTATAAGGAGACAACGGTCCAGCAACCCAAAGTTGACTGGGAGACGACGACCTAGACCTCTCACGAACACATCGCAGCATCCTCCAAGCGCCTCATCCTGTGGTACCTGTTCTTGACCTGTGGGGTGTGTGAGACAACAAGAGTGAGCTCACATACGTTCATTGCTCAACAAGTTGTGGGGAATAATGTGCATGAACTCGCCAAAGGTGGGAGCTCACGTGAAGTGTAAGGCTTACCAAAGAGGATGGTTAGAGCTGAGCATTGCTTTTAAAGTTGGTCAAAATTTTATTAGCAGTTACTAAGTATAAGTAAATACCAACCCAGTTAAATAGTAGAACAAAAGTAACAACTTCACCTGCGATGCAATGCATATGACAAATTGAGTTTAAGTTCCATAATTTAATCATGTGAGGGTCCGAGCCGCTCATGACCGTGAGCACGGCTAGTATACCAGTTTTACACTCTGCAGAGGTTGCGCATCTTTACCCACAAGTCGTGTATCCCATGTCGCCAGGGTTTGCAAGGCCCTTAGACACTACCGAGGTGAATGGCTAGGGATCCACTACGAGGCCTTTACAAAGTTCCACTAGCTTCCGAAAACCCGCTACAGTTTATAGGAAGTTCCAATGCAGGAATCCCTTGCAGGACCGCCATCGCAGCAAAATCCTCCCGAGGGCCTCCCTACACTGACCACTCCCCTACTGCCCTTGCCCCTTTTGGGTAAGGTAGTCTTCCACTAGCTTTCCTAATTAATCAGCCAAGGGGTCCCATTCCTCCCTTGTGGTAGCACTGTTTTCCCGGGTGGTCGCTCCATGTTCCAATTAACATAATGATCTTATCATGAACAGTAAATAACAACTGATAACAAAAGTGTAATCATGAATAGTGTATCTCCATACCCAAAACCACATATAGCACTAGCAGGTACTACCCAGAAAGGTTCAGTGGTAAACAAGGTATAAAGATAATCAAACTAGGGTAACCTATTGGGTCCCATCAAAATTAACCTATGCAGATCATTATGATTAATTAGAACATGAGTAGGTGAAAAGAAGTGATCAAGGGCACAACTTGCCTGGGACTTGAGATTCCAGGTACCAGGATGATCTTCAGATAACACGTGTCCTCACTGCTAAACGTAGCAATACAGACATACATGGTATAGGCAAAATTAACATTACACCAAACATATATGCAAAATACATATTAATAATTTACATATTGAAATAAGGTCACAGGAACAGGAATTATTAATTTTGGAGTTATAGATTTTAAGTTATGAATTTTCAAAGGTTTTATGTGTTTAAAATGGATTAAATGAGAGATTAAATTTCTAATTGTTTTCATGACAAAACAGAGGCTCTAAGTGATAGAGAATTAAATTATAAAAATTTAGAAAGTGGAATGGACTAATTTGGAGCAAGTATGAATTTTCTATGAATAAAATGAGTTTCTGGAATTATTTATATACTAGAAATCATTTTCTATAATTAATTATTTGTTTTCACTGCTCCCTGGATCTCGCGCACAAAAACGGAGAACAGCAGGGTCAATCTCGCAAAAGCACCTAAGACTCAGTGTACACCGCCAGAGGACGGCGGGTTTATTATGTGAAAACCGAGGGGCTCTTTTGAAAACTGGGCAGCCCGAAGGGGTATCCTCGAATCCAGGCCGTCCGATCTGAAACGTGGCGCCCAGATTAGATCCGCGACGGTGCGAATCGGTACGCGATGTCGTTCACAGGATCACGATCCAACGACCCAGGTTTAATGAATCCTAGCCTACTCACCGCCCTCCGATCCCGATCGGACGGCCCATCTCGCTTTCGGCTGGGCAGGTCACCGCGAGCCGATCAAGGTCGTTCCCTGGCCATCCAACGGCCAGAACACCATCTCCCCAAACCAGCCGACTGCGCGACGGAGTTCTCTCCACCGCGGCGGCGATCCCGCCGGTGTACACCGACCCGACGCCACAGTGCCCGATTCTCGAAATTGGTTGATGCAATACGATGCTGGGGACATGGCGAATACGACAGTGCAGGATTTACCGGCGGCTATGGTGCGTGGGGCCTTGACCACGGTGTTGCGCGGGCAAGCGGATCGGACGCAACTCCGGTCAGAAATTGACGGTCGCCGGAGCTTGTATTCCCCTGGTAAGTCCACGGGCGGATTTCGTGGTGGCAGGCGAACCTCCCGACCCCTTCTATGGCTCCCAGCGGCGGCGCACGGATGGGATGGATGGCGGCGGATCTCACCCTTTCACTCGGTGTGCGGCGAAGCTAGGCGACGGCGCGCACGGCTATGGCTTGGGTACCGAGGAAGGACATAGGTCTTATAGGAGGCGGGTCCGAGGTTGGTTGCGCTCGGGCCGCGGAAATCGCGCGCGTGCGGAGCTCGGCGTTCACGGCGCGCAGAGCGGAGGTCGTTGAGGAAGGGGATGAGCCTGACGAGTGGGTCCCACATGTCAGTGTGAAGTGCGCGGTGGAGAGATAGATCCTGTGCGCGCGTGCGGGTCTGGCCGGGAGGGCCCACCAGTCAGCCGTAGAGAGGGAGGAAGGCGCTGGGTTATGTGGGCTGCGCGGAGGAGAAGGATAGGTGGGCCGAAATGGTGCAGTCCGGCCCAGTAAGCTTTTTATTCTTTTTCTTTTTCTGATTTCCCCTTTCTTTCTTATTTTCAAATCTAGAATTTGAATCCAAATCTTGCAGTTTAATTTGTACTAAATTTAATTATTAATCTTGAACATACTAGTGTGGGATTTATGAATTTATTTTGTACTTTATAATATTTCCCTCTCCTTTCTCCATTCTTTCACAAATTCAAATTTAAAATACCAATTCAATTCAAACTTGTAACTGGTTCATTTTGGTGCAATTAAAAGTATTTGGTTTGAGAATATTTATTCAAATATATTACTCATGTTTTCATATTACTTCTCTTTTCTTCCCTTCCCATTTATTTTCTATTTTCTATTCCAAATTCAAATTTATACTTCTATTTTAGTTTTCAGATTTTTTCAAATGTATCAATTGAAACCCAAAGGTGAATATAAACCATACTATTTTAATATTACTAATTTAAGTTTTATTCTCCTTGTTATTTATTTCATGGGATGTATAAATGGTTTCCTTTAAAAGAAAAATCCTTTTCTCATCATTTTCTTATTTCCTAATTTCCAAAGCATTATGATACTTTGTTTATATTTTTTTTTCCTACTAATTTTGGGTCTTACAAATCCTACCCCCCTTAACAAAAATCTCGTCCTCGAGATTTGTAAGAAAAGGGATGTATACTCATATTGTTCTCGGAACATATGCACAAACAAAGAAATCTCAGCATGAGGTATAATTCTTTAACAAAACATAGGGTCAATAGACCTTATTGTTCCTTCTAAAATAATATCATATCATCTACTAACTAAAGTAACATCTAGATCTTACAAATCATCATAATTTATATCTATGTAGCTTGGTGGAGCTGGTGGTGGTGGTGGAGGTTGTTGTTGTTGTTGTCTCTCCAACCGCGCTTGCCTTATTTCTTGGCGGACCTGACGTATTTCCTCGCGTTCTTGTCTTATCTAATTTTGCATCTCGGTCACCAGGTCTGTTAATTGTTGTATTACCAGTCTTTGGGCAGCAACCACTTGATCGATTTCAACAGGTGGAGGATTTGGAGGATTCATTTTCTGTTTGTTGTTACGTGATAATCTTTCCTTTCCTGGTATTGACCATGAAAGTTAGAAGCATATGGTAATAGTTTTGCAAAGGAAATTATTCAATAAGCGGAATGAATAAGCTAGTAGCTGGTTATAATCTAAAGATTCTTTGGTAGGGCTTAATCTTTGTTTTATGTCCAGATTGGGGTGACCAATCGTATAAGGTGAATATCCAAGGGTAAGATAGAATCTGTCAAGATGAGAGATATATATGGGTGAGATAGACTACAAGATGTAGGTTAAAAGTTTGTTTGTTGTTAGGTGGGAATAGAAAGGTTATACCATTCATCATGGCTCTAGGTTAGGTTAATACATGGCTAGTAGGGTTTAATCACTTCTACCAGTATCCCTAATATGGTTAAGTAGACCACATTAGATTAGATCATATTAGATTAGATGGGATCTAGATTAGACCGGTATGACTAGTTTGACTAGATAAGATATAATTAATTTGCATTAGATCATGGTTGTTTTAAACTAGGGTGAATAAGTATGCTTATTAGGATAAGATGGATCCATAAAGATAAGATAGAATCTTTTGAGATCAGTTAGATCTATTAGGATGAGTTACAATCTTTTCAAGATAGGATGAGTATCTTTTAAGATGAGATGGATCTATTAAGATAAGGGAGAATCTTTAAGATAAGATGGGTATTGTTTAGGCTAGATACTTTATTGAAGGATAATTTAGTTTGTCTAGTTATTTTATAAATATATTTTTATACCTATGTGTATATGCAGATGCAATTGTGGACATTACTCCACAATTCATCACACTCAAACAAAGATCCAAATCAGACATATTTCATAAGAGCAAACATTCAAATACATAGACACTTATAAAAATAGTTTTGTTTTTGTTCCTAGGATTAGGTCTCCTATTCCTAAAGGTCACTTCAGTCACAGGATTTCAAAGTGTAAAATCCACATGTGTCTTTAGAAAGAAAAGATAAGAATAATCAGAGTAAAGCGGAAATAGATGAGAAAAGATTAAGAAAAGTTTAGAAAGAATCAGAGTAGCAAGGTAAGTAGATATTGGTTGTCAGTTCTATCTAGGTTTCGTCCTACAGTCAACATTCCTCTGATACCACTTCTGTCACACCCGGATTTTGGGGCACCAAGACCCGGGCGCGAACATAATCACCAGGTGTGCTGGGACCAAGTCTCACACATATGATGAATCATGGCACAGGATCGAATGTCACATCTTTATATATAACAGGAGTTCTATACAAAATAAATAATTACATTATAAGGAGACAACGGTCCAGCAACCCAAAGTTGACTGGGAGACGACGACCTAGACCTCTCACGAACACATCGCAGCATCCTCCAAGCGCCTCATCCTGTGGTACCTGTTCTTGACCTGTGGGGTGTGTGAGACAACAAGAGTGAGCTCACATACGTTCATTGCTCAACAAGTTGTGGGGAATAATGTGCATGAACTCGCCAAAGGTGGGAGCTCACGTGAAGTGTAAGGCTTACCAAAGAGGATGGTTAGAGCTGAGCATTGCTTTTAAAGTTGGTCAAAATTTTATTAGCAGTTACTAAGTATAAGTAAATACCAACCCAGTTAAATAGTAGAACAAAAGTAACAACTTCACCTGCGATGCAATGCATATGACAAATTGAGTTTAAGTTCCATAATTTAATCATGTGAGGGTCCGAGCCGCTCATGACCGTGAGCACGGCTAGTATACCAGTTTTACACTCTGCAGAGGTTGCGCATCTTTACCCACAAGTCGTGTATCCCATGTCGCCAGGGTTTGCAAGGCCCTTAGACACTACCGAGGTGAATGGCTAGGGATCCACTACGAGGCCTTTACAAAGTTCCACTAGCTTCCGAAAACCCGCTACAGTTTATAGGAAGTTCCAATGCAGGAATCCCTTGCAGGACCGCCATCGCAGCAAAATCCTCCCGAGGGCCTCCCTACACTGACCACTCCCCTACTGCCCTTGCCCCTTTTGGGTAAGGTAGTCTTCCACTAGCTTTCCTAATTAATCAGCCAAGGGGTCCCATTCCTCCCTTGTGGTAGCACTGTTTTCCCGGGTGGTCGCTCCATGTTCCAATTAACATAATGATCTTATCATGAACAGTAAATAACAACTGATAACAAAAGTGTAATCATGAATAGTGTATCTCCATACCCAAAACCACATATAGCACTAGCAGGTACTACCCAGAAAGGTTCAGTGGTAAACAAGGTATAAAGATAATCAAACTAGGGTAACCTATTGGGTCCCATCAAAATTAACCTATGCAGATCATTATGATTAATTAGAACATGAGTAGGTGAAAAGAAGTGATCAAGGGCACAACTTGCCTGGGACTTGAGATTCCAGGTACCAGGATGATCTTCAGATAACACGTGTCCTCACTGCTAAACGTAGCAATACAGACATACATGGTATAGGCAAAATTAACATTACACCAAACATATATGCAAAATACATATTAATAATTTACATATTGAAATAAGGTCACAGGAACAGGAATTATTAATTTTGGAGTTATAGATTTTAAGTTATGAATTTTCAAAGGTTTTATGTGTTTAAAATGGATTAAATGAGAGATTAAATTTCTAATTGTTTTCATGACAAAACAGAGGCTCTAAGTGATAGAGAATTAAATTATAAAAATTTAGAAAGTGGAATGGACTAATTTGGATCAAGTACGAATTTTCTATGAATAAAATGAGTTTCTGGAATTATTTATATACTAGAAATCATTTTCTATAATTAATTATTTGTTTTCACTGCTCCCTGGATCTCGCGCACAAAAACGGAGAACAGCAGGGTCAATCTCGCAAAAGCACCTAAGACTCAGTGTACACCGCCAGAGGACGGCGGGTTTATTATGTGAAAACCGAGGGGCTCTTTTGAAAACTGGGCAGCCCGAAGGGGTATCCTCGAATCCAGGCCGTCCGATCTGAAACGTGGCGCCCAGATTAGATCCGCGACGGTGCGAATCGGTACGCGATGTCGTTCACAGGATCACGATCCAACGACCCAGGTTTAATGAATCCTAGCCTACTCACCGCCCTCCGATCCCGATCGGACGGCCCATCTCGCTTTCGGCTGGGCAGGTCACCGCGAGCCGATCAAGGTCGTTCCCTGGCCATCCAACGGCCAGAACACCATCTCCCCAAACCAGCCGACTGCGCGACGGAGTTCTCTCCACCGCGGCGGCGATCCCGCCGGTGTACACCGACCCGACGCCACAGTGCCCGATTCTCGAAATTGGTTGATGCAATACGATGCTGGGGACATGGCGAATACGACAGTGCAGGATTTACCGGCGGCTATGGTGCGTGGGGCCTTGACCACGGTGTTGCGCGGGCAAGCGGATCGGACGCAACTCCGGTCAGAAATTGACGGTCGCCGGAGCTTGTATTCCCCTGGTAAGTCCACGGGCGGATTTCGTGGTGGCAGGCGAACCTCCCGACCCCTTCTATGGCTCCCAGCGGCGGCGCACGGATGGGATGGATGGCGGCGGATCTCACCCTTTCACTCGGTGTGCGGCGAAGCTAGGCGACGGCGCGCACGGCTATGGCTTGGGTACCGAGGAAGGACATAGGTCTTATAGGAGGCGGGTCCGAGGTTGGTTGCGCTCGGGCCGCGGAAATCGCGCGCGTGCGGAGCTCGGCGTTCACGGCGCGCAGAGCGGAGGTCGTTGAGGAAGGGGATGAGCCTGACGAGTGGGTCCCACATGTCAGTGTGAAGTGCGCGGTGGAGAGATAGATCCTGTGCGCGCGTGCGGGTCTGGCCGGGAGGGCCCACCAGTCAGCCGTAGAGAGGGAGGAAGGCGCTGGGTTATGTGGGCTGCGCGGAGGAGAAGGATAGGTGGGCCGAAATGGTGCAGTCCGGCCCAGTAAGCTTTTTATTCTTTTTCTTTTTCTGATTTCCCCTTTCTTTCTTATTTTCAAATCTAGAATTTGAATCCAAATCTTGCAGTTTAATTTGTACTAAATTTAATTATTAATCTTGAACATACTAGTGTGGGATTTATGAATTTATTTTATACTTTATAATATTTCCCTCTCCTTTCTCCATTCTTTCACAAATTCAAATTTAAAATACCAATTCAATTCAAACTTGTAACTGGTTCATTTTGGTGCAATTAAAAGTATTTGGTTTGAGAATATTTATTCAAATATATTACTCATGTTTTCATATTACTTCTCTTTTCTTCCCTTCCCATTTATTTTCTATTTTCTATTCCAAATTCAAATTTATACTTCTATTTTAGTTTTCAGATTTTTTCAAATGTATCAATTGAAACCCAAAGGTGAATATAAACCATACTATTTTAATATTACTAATTTAAGTTTTATTCTCCTTGTTATTTATTTCATGGGATGTATAAATGGTTTCCTTTAAAAGAAAAATCCTTTTCTCATCATTTTCTTATTTCCTAATTTCCAAAGCATTATGATACTTTGTTTATATTTTTTTTTCCTACTAATTTTGGGTCTTACAGCAACTTCCTCCGGAGCATACCTCGACAGCTGAATAAATTTGTCTCTGTATTCGCTGACTGACATGTTACCCTGCTTCAATGACAGAAACTCCTTCTTGATCTTTATCATACCAGCTGGAATATGGTAGTTCCTGAACTGCGCACTGAACTCTGCCCAAGTAATAGTATCAGCAGCATCGTGGGCAGCAGTATAAGAATCCCACCACTCAGCAGCAGGACCCGTCAGACGACCCGAGGCATAAAGAACTTTCTCTCTGTCTGAGCATTGGGCAATGTTGAGCATCTTCTCAATTGCTTTCAGCCAGTCATCTACATCAAGTGGATCTGGCGAGCTGGCGAAGGTTGGTGGCTTATGACTCATAAACTCCCGGTGCTTATCACGAGGTGGAACTGGTGGTGGTGGTGGAGGCAATGGCACTTGCTGCTGTTGTTGCTATTGTTGAAGTTGTTGTTGCAGCTGCTGTTGTTGCGCCCTCCTTTCTTGGCGTATCTCCTCTCTCTCCTGGCGCAACTCCTGCGTATATCTTCTCTTTCCTGACGCATTTCCTGGCGTTCTTGCTGCATCTGGGCACGCATATCAGCCATAGTGTCCACCATTTGCTGCATCACCGCCATCTGAGCAGCAACCAGCGGGTCAACTCCGCCTGGTGGAGGATTAGGAGGATTCATCTCTGCAGGCTGTGGCTGAGGTTGTCTATATATCCTTCGAGTGTGTCGGTTAGGAGGCAAATCAATTCCACCACCCCTCCTGGTATTGACCATCTGAGTTAGATACATATGGTAAGAAAGAGCAGTAGACAAGGCAGTAATTACAATAATGTTACTTTGGGGGATTTATTAGCTAAGCAGATTAATGTTTTACCTACCATAGCTAATTCATTACCTTATAGTGGTACATACTAAGATGTCCATATTTAATACTTCAATCAATCAAAGAAGCAAATCAGACATTTTCCACCAGAACAATCAAACAACATTTTTAAGTATAGAAAATAGTTTTGATTTGGTCTTAGGCCTCCTATCTCTTAAAATGTCCTAGGGGTAGGGATTCCAAGGTGTGAAATCCATCTTGTCTTAGAATAGAAAAGGTAAGAATGATCAGAGTAGAACAGTAGAAGGTGAGACATGATCAAGTTAAGTATAGAAAGAATCAGAGTAAGGTAAGTATATAATGAATCAGAATAAGGTAAGTAGGTAAGGGTTTTGTCCATTTCTATCTAGGTTTCGTCCTACAGTCAACATTTCCTCTGATACCACTTCTGTCACACCCGACTTTAAGGAACAAAGCCAGGTGCATCTCATACATGCGCCAAGAAGACAACATATATAATAACAGAGTGTATAGAGATAAATGTCATAAAACATCAGAGTAATTATTACATAGCGGAAGACTTATTACAAAATAAAGGAATAAATATAAAACGAACTAAGGATCGTCGGCGCCAATGTCGACTAAGAAACGCCACTTAAATCAGATCGAACTCCTCAGTGTTAGGCGGCTCCTCTTCGACCACCTGATCTTCTCCTGTGGGGGGGGTGTGAGACAGCAAGAGTGAGCTCACATACGTTCATAGCTCAACTAGTCGTGGGGAATAATGTGGCATGAACTCACCAAAGGTGGGAGTTCATGAAGTGTAAGGCTAATCAATGAAATAGAGGATGAGGCTGAGCATTGCTTTTATAAGTTGGTCAAAATTTTATTAGCAATTACTAAGTGTAAGTAAATACCAAACCTTAATAATGATAAAGAAAAGTAATAGTAAAATAATCCCAAATGCGATGCAAATGTCAAATTAAATTTAAGTTCCATAATTAATCATGTGAGGGTCCGAGCCGCTCATGACCGTGAGCACGGCTAGTATACTAGTTTTACACTCTGCAGAGGTTGCGCATCTTTACCCACAAGTCATGTTACCCATCTGCCAAGAGACGGCCAATCCCATACACCTCTACCGAGGAGGCGAGGCAGGGTAACACTACGAGGCCTTTACAAAGTTCCACTAGCTTCAGAAATCCCGCTACAGTTTATAGGAAGCTCCAGTGCAGGGTTCTTGCCTGACCGCCATCGCAGCAAAATCAACCCAAGGACCTCCCTACACTGACCACTCCCCTACTGCCCTTGCCCCTTTCGGGTAAGGAAGACCTCCACTAGCTTTCCTAGTTAATCAGCCAAGGGCGTCCCATTAAACCCTTGTGGTAGCACTGTTTTCCCGGGTGGTCGCTACATGTTCCCATTAATTTAATGATCTTAACATGAACAATAGTAATAATAAGATAATAACAGGATAATCATGAGCAGTGTATCTCCATACCCAATCCACATAAAGCAATAGCAAGTACTACCCAAAAATATTTCAGGGGTGAACAAGGTATAGAGATAATCAAAACTGGGGTAACATAAAGGATCCCATCAAAATTAACCTATGCAGATCATTAAAATTAATAAGAACATGGCTGGGAAAGGTAAGTGATCAAGGGCACAACTTGCCTTCAATGAGCTCCTGCTCAGCTACTTCTACTTGTTGAACCTCAGATTCCACAGTTGCTTGCTCGTCTACTCGCATCAACACAATACATACATAGTATAGCATAAATTAACATCACATCAAACATGCAAACAAAATATACAGTAAAAATCTACACATTAAAATGAGATCATAGGAACTGGAATCGCTAAATTTGGAGTTATAGATTTCAAGTTATGAATTTCGGAATTTATTTAGTGCTTAGAATAGATTAACCCAAATGAATAATTTTAATTCAAGTTTCATGGCTAAACAATGTTACTAGTTGGTATATTATATTAATACAAAATTATTGCAACTGGAATGACTCAATTTGGAGCAAAAATGAATTATATATGAATTATACAAGTTTCTAGTATTGTTTTTGTATTAAAAATCATTTTCTATACTTAAATTTCTATTTTTATTGGTCTCTGGACTCGGCGCATTATTACCAGAAACCCTAGGGGCTAGAGCGCAAAAGGTTCTAAGACACAGAATCCTACCAGTGAGGACTGCGGGTTGGTTTCTGAAAAGCATACGAGTTCTTATGCAAAACGGATCCGCGAAGAGGTATCTAAGGTTTCTGGCCGTCCGATCGGAAATCAGGGGCCCGGATTAGATCTCCACTCCCACGAACCGGTACGCCGCACTGACCATCGGATCAAGATCCTACGACTATGGTTTTAAGTAGCGAGATCGCCTGGGAACCATCCGATCGAAGATCTGCGGTCACCATCTACTGCCGCGAATGGTTATCCCCACTTCTAATCACAACCGTTCGTTAAGATCAAACGGTCCACCGGCCTTCTACCCTGTTCCCGCCGAGCGGCGGCGCACCCGCCGTGGTGCGGCGGCGCCATCCTCGGTGCACGCAGTCTTCCCTACCCTGACCACTATTCTCCTAGGAAATAAGTGCTACTCTATGCGGGGGAGTCCTTGATGCAGATGGGATGGATACTAACCCACAGCGACGACTCAGACGAGGCGGCCACGGCAATCGGCGGAAGAACTCGACGGAGACCCCTCCGGTGAGGAATTCGTCGCACGCCAATCACCGAATCCGCACACGGAGGCTTCTAACGCTCTTGCCGCACCTAGACGAGGCCCCGCAGCCGTAGAACCGCAAGCCAAGGCGTCAAAGGAAGGAACGGCGACCACACCTCGGCGATGACCTTCGCGGTACCCCTCGGCGTGGCTGATTTGGTCCCTCAACTGCACAGGCAAAGTTCGCGGAGGTGGGGGCTTGGTTGACATGGGGTCGTGGCACTTAATATAGGCGGTTCAACGGGTCCCAGTCAATCCCCCATGCCGCGTTGAGCCGATGCCAGTGCCGGCGTTCTCGGCAGAGTCGTTACGGGGACGAAGCTGACATCGTGGCCCCGCATGTAGGTGACCAGCGCGAGGGAGGGACTGGCCAGTGGCCCCTTACGACAGAGAGACGACGCGCGGGTTTGTAGCCGCTGGCGCGCAGGCCCGACCTGTCAGTGCCAGGCGGTTGTGCGCGTGCAGGTAGTCCTGGGCCGCACCGTTGGTTTTCTTCAGTGGGCCAAATTGGGTGCCGCAGGCCCAATTAGGTTAGGGCTTTTTTTCCATTTTCTTTCTATTTTCTTCTTTTCTTTTCATGTTTGAATTCTTAAATTTGAATCCAAATTCGACTGTAAACTTTGAATTTGAACTATATGTACTAGTCCAAGATGTTGATATGAAATGACACATTTATTTATATATTTTCCTTACATTGTATATAGGGCTTTTCCTATTTTCCTCTTCACCTTCTATATCTTATTTCTCAAATTATTGGTCCCCAACATTAGGTTTAATGTCCCTTCCACTATTTGCATATTTCTTTATGAGTGAATGCACAAACAAATAAATCACAGCATGATGCACAAATTACTTTAAGTGTCACTAATTAATTACTGACTTTTGAGGTGTTGGTTCACATGTTACAATAAACATAGGCAAAAAACATGTATGTATCCCAATTATGCTTTCATCTTACATTTTTGGGTATTACAGCTCCTGAGGTACCCTAAGACATTTCCGAGACCAGCGAGAACGATCTTGTCACGGAATCCCATCGGAGGGAGGCATCGAGCCCTCGGACCCCGTCACCAGGGGACCGGGTCCGGCAGATCACCCGCAGGTACTTTTGGGCGCGCCTCTGGGCCCCTAGCCAACCCCTAACGAATGGGGCACGGACGTTCGCTCGGATCACCCGCCTGCAGCTCACCGGAGACACCATGTTCGGCGCCCACCGAGGGCAACATGGCGCTCTCCCCCCCTCCTCCTTGTGGAAAGGCGACGCAGGGGCGTATGTAAAAAAGTCGAGTCTGTCCCTGATCGCCCTCTCGCCCTGTGCAGAGGCTCGGGGGCTGCTCTCGCAAACCCGGCTCCGGCCAAACCGTTGACAACGTCAACATACCAGCCCGAGAACTTGGGACCCGACCGTACACCCGGGCTACGGCCAGCTCGCATGAGGGAACGACCAGACTAGCCGAAGCATTGCGCGAGGCGTTAAGACCTCAGAGGAGTCAAACCACTCCTCCGAGGCCTCGGGGGCTACACCCGGCAGGTGCGCTCGTGCGCACCCACCGGAACAAAACACAACCGAGAAAGGCTGGTCCCCTTGCAAAAAAGTGCGACGAAAGCCTCCAAGCGAGTGCTAACACTCCCTTCGAGGCTCGGGGGCTACTGTCGGGGACCATAATTAGGGGTACCCTCAAGGCTCCTAATTCTCAGCTGGTAACCCCCATCAGCACAAAGCTGCAAAGGCCTGATGGGTGCGATCAAGTCAGGGATCAGTCCATTCGAGGGACTCGATCACGCCTCGCCCGAGCCTAGCCTCGGACAAGGGCAGCCGACCCCAGAGGATCTCCGCCTCGCCCGAGGCCCCCCTCCAGCGGCGAACACGTTCCCGGCTCGCCCGAGGCCCTGTCTTCGCCAAGAAGCAACCCCGACCAAATCGCAGGAGCATTTAATGCAAAGGTGGCCTGACACCTTTATCCTGTCGCGCGCCCCTCAACTGACAGAGCCGAAGTGACCGCTGTCACTTTGCCGCTCCACTGACCGGTCTGTCAGAAAGACAGCGCCGCCTGCGCCGCTCCGACTGCGGTGCCACTTGACAGAGTAAGGCTGACAGGCGGTCAGGCCCGGCCGCACACACCATAGGAAACTCCGCTCCGCCAGACCCAGGGCTCGGACTTGGGCTAAGCCCCGGAAGACGGCGAACTCCGCTCCGCCCGACCCAGGGCTCGGACTCGGGCTAAGCCCCAGAAGACAGCGAACTCCGCTCCGCCCGACCCAGGGCTCGGCTCGGGCTAAGCCCCGGAAGACGGCGAACTCCGCTCCGCCCGACCCAGGGCTCGGACTCGGGCAAAGCCCCAGAAGACGGCGAACTCCGCTCCGCCCGACCCAGGGCTCGGACTCGGGCAAAGCCCCGGAAGACGACGAACTCCGCTTCACCCGACCCCAGGACTCAAATTCCACCCTGGCCTCAGCCAACGGCCTCCGCCTTGCCCGACCTAGGGGCTCGGACTCGGCCTCGGCCACGGAAGACGAACTCGACCTCGACCTCGGAGGAGCCTCCACGTCGCCCAACCTAGGGCGCGGACCGGCCACGTCAATAGGAGGCGCCATCATTACCCTACTCCAAGCTGACTCAGGCTACGGGGAACAAGACCGGCGTCCCATCTGGCTCGCTTCGCCAGATAGGCGATGATGGTGCCCTGCACGTTCCCTGACGATGGCAGCTCTCGACCCCCTTACGAAAGCAAGAGGACGTCAGCAAGGACTCGACGGCCCCGACAGCTGTCCCTCCACCAGGCTCCAGCACTCCTCCGACGGCCACGACATCACACAAACCGGGTGCCAAGATCTCTCCGGCCGCCACGATGGCGTGTACTTAGGGCGCTAGCTCCCCTCCGCTAGACACATAGCACTCTGCTACACCCCCATTGTACACCTGGACCCTCTCCTTACGCCTATAAAAGGAAGGGCCAGGGCCTTCTTAGAAAAGGTTGGCCGCTCAGGGACGAGGACGAGACAGGCGCTCGCATAAGGCCGCTCGCTCCTCCCCCCGTGTGGACGCTTGTAACCCCCTACTGCAAGCGCACCCGACCTGGGCGCGGGACGAACACGAAGGCCACGGGATTTCCACCTCTCTCTCGCCCATCTCCGGCCTCCTCGCTTTCCCCCCTTCGCGCTCGGCCTCGCGTCGACCCATCTGGGCTGGGGCACGCGGCGACACTTCACTCGTCGGCTCAGGGACCCCCCGGTCTCGAAACGCCGACAATTAGTCTCTTGGGAGCTTCTCTACACTTGTGCCTGATCCTTTATCCTAACCTTTTCTTGTTGCTAAGACACCAAGCTTAGAGCAAGTTATAGTATTGTGGCACAAGATGAAGCTTCTATTCTAGTGATTACCAATTGAAAGATACCAATTGCAAGATCATTTATTTTCATAGCTCCATGATATTTAAGGATAAGCATCTAGTATCACCAAATTTTATAGAGCATGAGCAGTCTAAAAGTATGCAATTACTCACGACTTAAGATACCAATTCCTTGACTTACAGAGGTACCCTAGTCCTGAGTGTTCCATTTCTTGCTCATCTTCTCTTTTCCACCTTAAGACTACACAAGATTGCTCAAGATACAATTAGTCTCAAAAGACACAAGTTATGTGTGCTCCCCCTACACATGTGCATCAAGTATTTGAATAACTTGCACTTTGCACATTCTAGCTTTCTTAGAACTAGAGGGGATCACAACATATCTTGGTCAAGGAATACTCTCAATTTCATCACAAAGAGATAACAATTGAATACCAAATTAAGGGTTGATTTAATACAACAATGCATGCCTCAAGAAGTATAACATTTACACGCAACCTAGACATGCTTCATACTTGACTATCATTGCACCACATATACCAATTCAAAAACAACACAATCATGTTTATAAAGCGCAATGTCTAAGCACATCATAATTAAGAAGGTTCTTTAGGTACACCAGAAGAAACAACATTTTAAAGTAAGGAGCACCTAAGCCAAGATACTACCAATTCAGAGACAAGACCATAGCTGTGATCACAATCAATGGAACTTCAAGATATTCAATGAAATTGCATAGTTCCATTCTCCATACCTTTGCCTTTTCATGAATTGTCATGAGAGCACCAGTTGTCACTAATTGAGGGCTCCTTTTGCTCATGCGCCTTAGCTCAAAGGGGTGCATTAGAGGCACAACATGGAGTTGGTATTCACACAATACCAGACTAGAGTAATCATGTGAACATAAACTAAACAATATGTCATATTTGCACACAGGTTAATCATTAAAACCATATAGCATAACTCACAACGGGATACTGGTTTATTCACGAACACAAAAAGAGTTAATCATGGTGGATATATCTAATGAAAAACTACCCATTAAATGATTCAAGAGACATGACCTCTAAAGCACACAATCATGATTAAGCAAGCATGGTTACGATCTTGGTGATTATTAATCATTGATTGAAAGGTACTCAACACAGGTAATCAACAAAGCATAACTGTTCCAAGGACAGGTAGCACATCAATTCAGACTTAAGAGCAGTACTGATTATCAACAAAGTACTTAAGATACAAGGGTACCATCCAATGGAGCGCAAGTTGCAAAATCTCATTAAGGTCCTCTGCTTGAATCACCAATAATGATTAAGTACCAATTCAACTTTTCACTTGAGATGAACATGGGATTAGTGTCTCACAATAATTCAACCTCGGGTCAATGAATAAACACCAAAACAGTTAACAGCTTAAGCATAGAGTTTGAGATAACCGTCTTAAGCTCTCCCATGGTCTCCAGTTCATCTCAAGGCACCTGCATGGTCTAGTTAGCACAGTTTGGTACCCATCTCGGGATGGGTCCATATTGATCATCCAAAAAAGCCTTTGGTACCCAAATAGCATGTGTGCTAGTCCTAGGTGATCTCATGATTGATCTAGCACAAGAGTATGATTTGGGTCTCCTAAGCGAATAAGATTGAGACAAATTTACTTGCTTAGGAACCTCAGCTTTATTACATACCTTGGATAGATGACCCTGCTCATCACACTTGTAGCAGAAGCGTCGCTCAACCTGACATGACGCTTGTTGTTTGTCATTTTCCTTAGTGGTGGACATCCCGGAGAGTGCATGTGCTTGGTTCATCAATAGCGGACAAGAAGTGATCGTATGGTTCTTGTCATTGCATCCGAAGCATCTCCTTATCCCTTCGTCCTTGTCTTTGTATGGACAAGATGCGATGAGGTGGCCTAATGCCTTGCACTTGAAGCATCTCCGTTTTCCTCTTCTCTTTTTGTTCTTTGATGACATAGAGAAATGGTTAATGCAAACAACATGATTGATTGAATCTTTACCTTTTTCCAAGCTCATGTTGACTTTTTCATTTTTAGGAACATCCTTCTTATGGAGCTTAACACTTGCTGCAGTTTTTCCCTTCTCAAGCTTCTTCACCACGCGCCCGTGGATATCTTGAGAAGGTTGAGCAATGCGTCTTCTCCTTAGTTGTCTTTGCTTCTTGTTCCCACACAATTTCTTTTGTGACCCTGCAGCTTCATGCTTATTCAAACATTGGCTTTCTTTTGAACAACAGGGGTTAGCACATGGTGATAAATTATCTAAATGTGCACATGTACAAGAATGAGGTTCACATGAGTTAAAACTAGTAATTACTACCTCATGAGCAATATCAAGCATGATATGGTCATCAACTAGTTTATTATGAGAATATGACAACATATCATACTCTTCACCTAGAGCAAGCTTTTCTAGATTTAGAAATTCTACTTGCCTCTCAAGCATGGCATTTTCTATTTTAAGTTGAGCAACACAAGATAAATCATCATCATTATTTCTTTGCTCAATTAAAATTGACTCATACCGTTGGACCAAATCATCATGAGAGCACTTTAGCTCCTCATGTTCTTTGGTCATCTTCTTCAGGCGGTCGTTGGTTTTGATGAGAGTCTCCTCTAGCCTGAGAAGTGTCTCGCCTTGTTCATTGTTCCTTCTCAACAACTTAACCAAGAGCACTTTGTCTTCTTTGTTGAGATGGGTGTAGAAACGGCGAATCTCCTCTTCTTCCACATCATTTGTCTTATTTTCCCTATCATTATTATCAGTGGAAGCAAAACAGGAAAATGTACCTTGTGATGGTGTAGACTCCTCATCCTCATATTCCTCCTCATCATTGCTTTTGTCTCCACCATCATTGTTAGCAATAAGACATTTATTACTAGTGGAAGACAAACCTGTTGATGAGGTGGATTCATCGTTTGGTTGCCATCGTTCTTGTTCTTCTCCCTTGGACAAGTTAGTATTACCAGCAATAAAGGGAGCAGAGGAAGTGCATATGGACTTAAAAAATTTCAACTTAAGTTTAGTCCATAGATCATGAGCATCAACAAATAAGTCACTATCACTACTCATGATGGCAAAATAGGCACCTCTAGATAGAGAATCAACTAAGATGTTGCAAGCATGGTGATTTAGAGATAGACATCTTAGTTCATCATTAGAAGGATTTTTACTAACATTAGAGGGAAAAATACTTCTACTAAAGACATGTCTCAAATCAGGATCAACACTCATGAAAGCATTATAAATAGAGACAGACCAAGACTTGTAATTAGAACCATCGCCTAAAAGAAGTTCTACAGTTACCTCTTGTGACGACATCGTCATCTCCGGACGGCTAAGCCCACACTGGAGAGGCCTAGCTCCGATACCAATTGAAAGTTCCCTTTGGCCCGGGAACAGGATCTGGATGTCGCCTAGAGGGGGGGTGAATAGGCGAATAAAAAATATCACCTTAAAACTTAAATCTTACTCTACTTGAAGATAGGATCGCAGTGGAGTGAAGAACCCTTCGAGTAGGTTGCAGCGGAATTGAAGTTCCTGTCTTAAGAATATCCTGCACTTCAAGGAAAGCTAGTACCACAAGTAAGCAGTGAAGTGCAGATATAAAAGCGAGTAAGACAGAGAGTCAGAATACAATACGGAACAGAGCACACAGACGCAAGGATTTATCCCGAGGTTCGGCCAAGCCTGAAATGCTTGCCTAGTCCTCGTTGGAGTTAGCCACACCTGGGCTTGGAGTCTGTTTCAACTCCTTCCTCCGTTTGCTCAGATCTGTCAGTATGATAGATAGAGCCTTTCACTATATTGAGTTGGGTTACAACAAAACCGTGGTTGCTTACAAACTTCTTGACAGCACCCCGGCAGAGTAACGATACGCTCAAGACCTTGCTCTAGCTCTTAGCAGCTCTTCTCCACTCTCTAAAGGCTTATAACTTGGCCTTCTACACAAACTAGAGAGTTACACACAAGAGGGAGAGTGAGAATTGATCAGAGTGATGTCTACACTTGTTGGCTGCACTTGTACAATTGATTGAGGCGCCTAGAGGTCCCTTTTATAGGCACAAGGGGCCTAGGAGCCGTTGGAAGCAATCCAGGAAGGCAAATCTTGCCTTCAGTCGGGTGGCGCACTGGACAGTCCGGTGCCCGATTTCCTTCCAAAATTGACGCAGTCGACCGTTGCAGGCTTTGAGCTGTTGGCGCACCGGACACTGTCCGGTGCACACCGGACAGTCCGGTGCCCCATCTGACCGTTGGCTCGGCCACGCGTCACGCGCGGATTGCGCGGCCGACCGTTGGCCCAGCCGACCGTTGACTCACCGGACAGTCCGGTGCACCACCGGACAGTCCGGTGAATTATAGTCGTACGCCGCCGACTTCTCCCGAGAGAGGCCTGTTCAACAGAGTTTAGCCTGGCGCACCGAACACTGTGGAACTCCAAAACCTCAAGTCAGCTTGACCCAATTTTAGCACTCAAAAACAATGTATTAGGTCTGGAGACATACCTCGTGCCTATATTTGCGCTTTACCCAATTTTAGCATTTTGCACGTTTTGATATTAATGTGGAACTCCAAAACCTCAAGTCAGCTTGACTTGATCCAGATTGATATGTCGGAGTTCCAACACCCTGCAAAGGTCATATAGAATGTATCCAAACATAGGAACAACCCAAACTAAAGATCAAGGTGAACTTAGCCCTTTTGGGCTGCTTCCAGTTCTGGTTTTGACGCTGCTTCTTCTTCTAGTGACCTTGTGCACTTCTTAGAGCTTGGTCTTGAGCCTGATGACTTACACCACATAACTGTAGACATTTCCTCATTTGTTGTAAGTCACGTCCTTATGTAGTGATCCTTGATGTGTCATAGCTATTCTCAACTCGATCACCCTTGACTTTGCAAGCCTTCTTCTTCACCCTTGGCTTTGGGTTCCTCAGCCTCTTTGACCTTCTCCCGTGCACTTGGTACCTCGAAGCTCTTCTTGCCTCCGTCCTTGGCTTGATCAGTTGTCTCCGAGCTACGCACCCGAGTCTCACATTATGCAATGTCCATCTTACTTGTGATGCCCATTATTTATCCATCATCTAGTCCTTGGACCATCACACTTGTTCACTTGTGTTGAACCCTGTTAGCTTTACATTAAGCACCTGTTCAACACTTGGCACACTTGTTAGTCCTTTAATTGAGTTGTCATCCAAACACTAAAACCCACAAGAGAGCTTTCAGTGTGGAAGACCATCTTGCCTCTAAGAAACAAAGACCAGAAGTTTGGGAAGTGGTCACCAAGCTGGGAGGGTCCATACAAAGTAACACAAGTAATATCAGGTAACGCCTATTTACTGCAAACATTGTAAGGCAAAGATTGGCCCAAGGCTTTGAATGGCGTTTCCTCAAGCAGTACCATCCTAGTATGTGATAAGATGCTTAGAAAAACCGATGTGATCACATTGAGTTAGTTGCTTTTGGTTCGCTCAGCTCCACCAAAAGGCAGGGGGCATATGTTGAACTCCCTCGCTGAACTCCCTCGAGATGACTGAGTGGTCGCGCCATGCCTTGGTTTGGGCTTGGTATTTGTTTAGGGCCTGTAGTGCGAAGACTCGGTCTCCGTCAATGAGATCCTTTGAAGTTGGCTCGTCCACGTCGGGGACGGCTGACGGTACTGTTCGCGGGGACCCATGCTTTATTTCTTGTGGGGTCATGGCCTCCGATCCGTATAGAAGGCGGAAGGGAGTAAACCCGGTCGCCCTGCACTCAGTCGTGTTTAGTGCCCAGACTGCCTCAGGTAACAAATCGGTCCATCTGCCCTTTTTTTCATCAAGGAG
Source organism: Zea luxurians (assembly GCA_029449295.1). NCBI lineage: Eukaryota > Viridiplantae > Streptophyta > Magnoliopsida > Poales > Poaceae > Zea > Zea luxurians. The sequence continues at coordinate 547,662 of JAOPSE010000433.1, read as the reverse complement.
CATTTTCTTGACAGCTATGAAGATTTTCCCGTTGGCGCGTTCCACGACCCCGTTGGACTGCGGATGATAGACTGAGGCGAAGGCAAGTTTGGTGCCAATGGAGAAACAAAAATCCTTGAAGTCTTGGTTGTCAAACTGCTTGCCGTTGTCAACTGTTAGTTCGGACGGTACTCCGAAACGGCAAACAATGTTCTGCCAGAAGAATTTTTGGGCAGTCTTTGATGTTATTGTAGAAACAGCCCGCGCCTCGATCCATTTGGTGAAGTACTCGACAGCGACGAAGGCGAACTTAAGGTTCCCCTAAGCGGTGGGCAAGGGCCCAACAATGTCCAGGCCCCAGCGCTGGAGAGGCCATGTATGGGCGATCAGCTTTGTATACTGCGAGGGGCTGCCTGACCGAGGAGAAAACTTCTGGCAGGCTTCGCAGGACCGTGTGACCCGATTTGCGGCGCAGATCATTGCGGGCCAGTAAAAACCCTGGTGGATCACCTTAGCAGCTAGGGCCCTTGGCCCTGCGTGTGAGCCGCACGTGCCACTGTGGACTTCACGTAGGATCTGCATGCCTTCGGCTTCGGTGACGCACTTGAGCATTGGCTGACTGACCCCTTTTTTGTAGAGTTGGCCTTCAATCAGTGCGAAGTCTCGGCTTCGATGTCTGAGGCGCTTGGCCTCACTGATGTCGGCTGGATGATAATACCCCTGTAGGAACAGGGTTATTGGCACCCGCCAGTCTTCGGTCATGATAAGGTTGACTATGCGGTGGCCCTCGCTGTCATTGGTTATATGGAGCCCTTCGGGGCTCCGGACGGCTGGCGTGCCGATGACATGAAAGAACACGTCGGAGGGCAGAGCTTCGCCCCTGGTGGCAGCCTTGGCTAATGCGTCGGCCTCTTCATTCTTGGCCCGATCCACATGCTGCAAGGTGAATCCCTTGAATTGCCTCTCGAGACTTTGAATGGCCGAGAGGTACTGCATGAGCGCGGGGTCCTTTGCTGCATAGTCTTTCTCGACCTGGCCGGCAACTACCTTGGAGTCTGTTTTGATGATGCAGGTGGTGACTCCGAGGGCCCTTAGCTTGCGGAGGCCGAGGATGACTGCTTCGTATTCTGCTATATTATTTGTGCATCTGTCGGATTCCAGATTGAAGCTGAGTCGTGCTGCATATCTGTGCTTGACCCCGACTGGTGAGGTGATGACTGCAGCGACGCCTGCCCCCGTATGGCACCATGCGCCGTCGCAATGGATCGTCCAAATCTTCTCTGTGGACGGGTCTGGTTGTGTTGTTGGCCCAGTCCAGTCGACGACGAAGTCTGCCAGGACTTGGGACTTGATAGCTGTTCTGGGCTCGAAGCAGATGTGGTAGCCGGAGAGTTCGGCCGCCCACTTGGCAATCCTCACCGATGCCTCCGGGTTTCTGAATAATTCGCCGAGTCCCCTGTTTGAGGTGACTCGGACCTTGAATGCTTCGAAGTAATGGCGCAGTTTGCGCGACGACATGACGACTGCGTAGGCAATCTTCTCCAGCTCTGTCATGTTGCACTTGGACGGTGTCAGCACTTCGGAGACATAATACACGGGGCACTGCCGGACCACGCCCTCGACAGTCTGCTCCTGCACTAGTGCCGCGCTGACCGCATGTGGCGAAGCCGCGACGTAGAGCAGCAGGGGGAGCGAGGGGTCGAGGCTGGTAAGGACGGCCAACTCTGTCAGGTACTGTTTTAATGAGGCGAAGGCCGCCGCCTGCTCTGGTCCTCAGGCGAAATCTTTTGCACCACGGAGTGTCTTGAGGAAGGGGAGACTTCGCTCGGCGGACCTGGAGATGAATCTGTTGAGAGCGGCCAATCTGCCTGTCAGGCGCTGGACGTCCCTGACGGACTGCGGAGGCGTCATGTCTAAGATGGCCTGAATCTTGGTTGGGTTGGCCTCGATGCCGCGGTGTGATACCAGGTAGCCCAATATTTTGCCTTGGCGAACGCCGAAGACGCACTTTTCCGGGTTTAGGCGGAGTTGTGCGTCTCGCATGTTCGCGAATGTTTCGGCGAGGTCGGCGAGGTGGTCCTCCTTGCTCTTGCTGGCGACGACAATGTCGTCTACATATGTGAATATGTTTCTGCCAACTTGCCCTTCGAGCACTGTTTTGGTAAGCCTGGAGAAAGTGGACCCGGCGTTCTTGAGTCCCTCTGGCATTCTGATGAAGCAATATGCGCCGAAGGGTGTTATAAAGCTGGTGCTAGCCTTGTCCTCTTCCTTCATGTATATCTGGTGGTAGCCGGAGAAGCAATCGAGGAGGGACATGACCTCGCATCCGGCCGCGCTATCGACTATTTTGTCGATCCGAGGCAACGGGAAATTATCCTTTGGGCAGGCTTTATTGAGACTGGTGAAGTCGATGCACATTCGCCACTTCCCGCTCTTTTTCTGCACCATCACGACATTGGAGAGCCATGTTGTAACGCCCCGAATTTTGCAGTTGAATTTTTTCTTTTCTTTACTCGCCAAAATTCGGGCGTTACCTTTTCTTTTTCTTTTTCCCCTCGCTAAACCTTGACCTTTTCCAAAGTTTTAGCGGGATTCGGTTTGGATCTCCCGTGTAAGAAAACCATAAAACTGTTTTTTGTTGATTGATGCACCATGCCGAACCTTGCATTTCTTTTGATTGCTTTGAAAGTGCAAACGCATTCATCTAGAAAGATCGGATTTCGGAAAAACAGGGAAATAATCTTTTCTTTTTTCTTTCTCTCACTTTCTCTCTCCTCTTTTTCTCTCTCTCCCGCGCCGTGGGCCGACCCTGGCCGGCCCAAGCCCCTGCGCGCCCCCCCCTCTTGGGCCCAAAGAGGCCCAGCCGCCCCCCCCCCCATCCTCCCCTTTTTCCCCTAACCCTCTCCCTCTCCCTCTCATTTTCCCTCTCTCTCTCCCTAGCGCCGCCCCTACCCGCCCCTGCCCTAAGCCGCCGCCGCCCCTGCCGCCGGCCGCCCCTCGCCGTCGCTCCCCGACGCCGGTGAGCCCCCCCCCCCCCTCTCTCCCTCCCCCTCCCCTCTCCCCTCCTCTCCCCCCCTGCCCGGCCATGGCTCGGCCGCCCCCCAGCCCCGCACGGCCGCCATAGCCGGCCTCGGCCAGCCCTAGCCCGGCCCCGGCCAGCCCCCAGCCGGCCTCGGCCGCCCCCCAGCCCGCCCGCCTGGCCGCGCGCCTGGCCCCTGGCCAGCCCCGGCCAGCCCCTGGCCGCGCCCTCGGCCGCCCTGGCCCCTTGGCCGCGCCCCCTGTGCAGGGCCGGTTCAGCCGCCCTGGCCGGCCGGCTCAGCCGCCCCGGCCCCAGCTCGGCCGCCCTCCCCCGCGCGCCCGCCCAGCTCGGCCGCCCAGCCTAGGGCCGGTTCAACCGCCCTAGGGCCGGTTCAACCGCCCCCCCTCTGTTTTTTTTTTATTTTATTTTTTTATTTTATTTTATTTACTTTCTGTGATCATAATTACTTTGTTTTAGGTAGGCTGATCATTGTTCATGCTATGGAAAATAGGAAGTTTAATTTAAAATTCCGTTATGCTATTGATTCACGCAGTTAATCGTTTATCTCATTCAATGTTGATCAACTTAAAATGATTAGGTTTCCATTAGTATATATATATAACAGAATTCTTTTGTTAAGAACCAATTGTAACTAATCATTAGTGCATAAGATTTAACCCCCTGCGAGACCTTTTGCCCGTTTCTTTCTAACCATAACAAATGCGATATCGAATGTCATACTTGATGCATATTCACTTTACTTGTTCTCTTGTATGGTGTACTGTTCTTTTGTATTAAATATGTGGATGGATGTATGTATGTTTGCAATCGCATAGAGAACGATCCGGTCGAAGAGCCCGAGGAATTCGCAGGAGAAGCCCCTGAGCAGCAGTCGGTTGGTGGAGGCAAGTGTCCTTTGACCTATCTTTGTCCTATTCATTCTTTAATTCACCTCCCGCATTACACATTTATACCTAAGGATTGACTAGCTTTTGTTATCCATGTCCTTGTTTACCTATTTGGGTCGGATTATTACTGCTTAGTCTGATGCTATTGCTCAACTCTAATCAATGAACATGATGTGATTATCTATGATACGCTGTTTTCCCCTTCTTATTTATGATCATACTTGTGGCATTTAAGGGGACTCGAGCGGTTTCTCGAGTGCCTCTCCGTAAGGACCTGTTCAATGGATGACCGCCCGGGAAAACAGTGCAACCATGAGGGTGGAATGGGACGCCCTTAGCTGAATAATTAGAGGAACCGGGGTGTAGTTCGCTTAGCCGTTGTGCCGTCAATGGGGCTCGGTGTATGCGGCTCGCTCTGCCAAGGTTGATTTGTCCCTTGGGGAGGAGTGCGGTACATTTAGGAAACCTAACGGGTGGCTAGCCACCGGGAATCTTTGTAAAGGCTTCGTAGTGAATCCCTAGCCATTCACCTTGGGAGTGAATAAGGGTCTTGCAAGCCCGGGCTAGAAAGGGAATCACGGCTTGTGGGTAAAGTGCGCAACCTCTGCAGAGTGTTATGAAACTGATATATCAGCCGTGCTCGCGGTTATGAGCGGCCAAGGGAGCTCCAGAGATTAGTGATATTTGATCAGAGATACTTTGGTACAGGTGGCAATGAGATTGATGGTTCTGATTATGATTATGGTGCTAGTAAGTGGTATTCTTTCCGTTTGGAAAGGATACATTGGGCTAATAACTTGGGTTAATGTTAAAACCTGGCTCTCTACTAGTAAGTAATAACCTGACCAACTAAAAGCAACTGCTTGACTTATCCCCACATAAAGCTAGTCCACTACAGCCAAACGGGATGCTTGCTGAGTATGTTGATGTGTACTCACCCTTGCTCTACACACCAAACCCCCCCCAGGTTGTCAGCATTGCAACCACTGCTCAGGAGAAGATGAAGCTGTGGAAGGAGACTTCCAGGAGTTCCAAGACTACGACGAGTTCTAGGCGTGGGTTAGCGGCAACCCCCAGTCGGCTGCCTGTGAAGGCCGCGTTATCTACGTTTCTTTTCCGCACTTTGATTTATTGTAAGAACTATATGGACGTCTCAGACGTATGATGTAATCGACTATTATTTCCCTTTTAATACTATTTGAGCACTGTGTGATGATGTCCATGTTATGTAACTGCTGTGTACGTGAATAACTGATCCTGGCACGTACATGGTTCGCATTCGGTTTGCCTTCAAAAACCGGGTGTGACTTAAGTGGTATCAAAGCCGTGCTGACTGTAGGACCGCTAACCTAGAGTAGAATGGTCGTTCTAAGGACTATAGACCCCTGTCCCTGCCTTGACTTTGGTATCCCTTCAAAAGTTGGTCCTACTGACCACAAACCTATGTTCTACTATATATTATACCTTGCTGAAAATTATGTTTTATTCTAATCCTTCATTTATTTATGATTCATTATTTGCTGGTCATATTAATTCTGTTCTCACCCTTTTGCTTGCGATGTCTTTTGTAGATGGCTCGACTTAGACACACTGCACGAAAGTCCGTCATCCCCTTCTTACCCTCCCGCCTTGCTGAGCGTCCGCTTCGCCGTCCCGTGGCCGGACAGTCCAGCCACTTGGAGAGACTGCACCACCGCCTGCATGAGGAGCAGGAACGTCGACGACAGGAGCAGCAGGGCTCTTCTTTCTTGCTCCAGCAGGAGATAGAGTCTGTGAGGAGCTGCTCCCCTGTGCTTCCCCTGGAGGCGCCCCCTGCACCACCACTGGGCGTCCCAGCTTCTGGAGTAGCTGCTGGAGGAGACCCAGACGACGGAGGTGGCGACGACAGCTCGAGCCACGACCTCGACCTCTCTAGCCATGAGCCGGAAGGATGGGTTGCTCGACCCATCACTCGCGACGCTGCTCGCGGGTGTCACTTCCACGACGCGCTCGACACCCTGCTACGTCGGGCACTTGACCGGCGTACTTGGTCCATCGAGTATCGCTGTGTGGTCTACCAGCATAGTCGCGGGGTCTACCCGGACCGCTGGGAGGCGACCTGTTTGGTGCGCCGTCCGGAGAACAGTCTCCAGGGCGCGGAGGCTTGCTCAGAGCACTATTCTATCTCTGAGCGGGACTCAGCTGAGGCAGCCATGCAGGATGCTGCACGGCGTGCGCTTTCGCACTACTGCTCGGTTCTCGGTGGGGTAGCTGACGGCCTCGACCTGAAATATTACCCCCGCCGTCCATCTGGCAGCACAGGAGGCGTGATTGTTTCACCTGCTGGTGAGGACAATCCTAGGTTGAGCAGCACAGTCAACCTAGCCGCCGTGCTAAACACGGAGCTGGACCATGCACTAGACGAGCTGAGTAGGGCTCGTGCTGAGATCGCCCTGCTGCGGGCTGAGCGCGCGGAGCGTCGTCACTTGGATGATGGTTCCCCCGCTCCCGTCGGGACTCAGCACCCGTATCGCTCACCTCGGCGTGGACTCCAGTCTTATGGCAATCCCGACTGCAAGACCAAGATAAATCTAGAACCATAGCTCGTTAGAGTTGGATCTTGTAATTAATACGAAATATATATACATAGAAGCTTCAGTCTTAGCGTTAGTCTCGGTCTTAGTTAGTCTTAGTTAGACAGGGTAGTTTGTTATATCCTGTGCATTTATGTTTGTCATGATGAACTATGTTTGGTTTGGATCTTTGTAATGATTGTCACCAGAGTGTGGGTTTCCCCTGCATTTTGGTTTACCTGTTATATGTTAATGGAGTTAGTTATATAGTTGGGAAAACCTTTATTCTACTTTCCTCTTTATCTGAGAAGCTGTGTGGTCTATGTTGGAGATCAGTGAAGATGCTCATCTGTTCAGTGCTGTTGGAGAATTCTATACCCTTTTCTTATGCTGCAAGATTTGCCAGATCAGTTCTGATGTGTGGTTGCGTTCTGCAGATGTCAGAGAACAGGCGCAGAGGAGGAAGGCGTGCTCAGCAGGAGCAAGCCGCCCCGCAGGATGAGGTGCCCCAGCAGCAGCACCTGCCACCCCCGCCCCCGATGTCAATCGAGCAGATGTTTCTGATGCAGACTCAGGCAGTTCAGGCCATTGGTCAGACTCTGGCCGCTATTCAGCAGCAGCAGCAGCAGCAGCAGCAGCAGGCTCCACCCCAGCCTCAGATGCCTCAGATGCCCAGAGACAAGCGTGCTGAATTCATGAGAGGTCATCCACCAACGTTCGCTCACTCTTCTGACCCCATGGATGCTGAAGATTGGCTGCGCACTGTGGAGCGGGAGTTGCATACCGCTCAGTGTGATGACAGGGAGAAAGTCTTGTATGGTCCCCGTCTGTTGAGAGGAGCAGCCCAATCATGGTGGGAGTCTTACCTCGCCACCCATGCCAACCCCGATGCCATCACTTGGGAAGAGTTCAGAGGTAGCTTTCGTCAGTACCATGTGCCTGCAGGTCTGATGACAGTGAAGAAGGAGGAGTTCCTGGCCCTTAAGCAAGGGTTATCATCTATCAGTGAGTATCGAGACAGGTTTCTGCAGCTGTCTCGCTATGCTCCTGAAGATGTCAATACCGACGCCAAGCGACAGTACCGTTTCTTGAGAGGCTTGGTTGACCCTCTGCAGTATCAGCTGATGAATCACACCTTCCCGACATTCCAGCACCTGATTGACAGAGCAATCATGACAGAAAGGAAGCGTAAGGAGATGGAAGATCGTAAGCGCAAGATCAGTGGACCCCAGCCTGGAAGCAGCAGCCGTCCTCGTTTTTCAGGCAATCAACCTCAGCAGTTCAGGCAGAACCAGCGTCCACCTCAGCAGCATCAACAGCGTCAGCAGTATCAGCAGTTCCAAAGGCAGTATCCTCAGCATCAGTACCAGAACCGTCAGAGCAATCAGTCAGGAGGTCAGTTTCAGAGGCAGAATCAGCAGGCACCTCGTCTTCCTGCCCCCGCAACTCAGCAGAACAATCAGGCAGCACCAGCTCAGGTTGGAAACAGAGCATGTTTTCACTGTGGAGAGCAAGGCCATTGGGTGATGCAATGTCCGAAGAAGGCAGCCCAGCAGCAGTCAGGCCCCAATGCCCCAGCGAAGCAGAATGCGTCTCAGTCTGGAGCAGGCAACCGCCCTCAGCAGCGCTATAATCATGGAAGACTGAACCACTTGGAGGCTGAAGCAGTTCAGGAGACTCCCGGCATGACAGTAGGTATGTTCCCAGTCGACTCCCATATTGCAGAAGTGTTATTTGATACTGGAGCAACGCATTCTTTCATTACTGCATCATGGGTAGAAGCACATAATCTTCCAATTACTACCATGTCAACCCCCATTCAAATTGACTCAGCTGGTGGTAGAATTCGAGCTGATAGCATATGTTTGGGTGTAAGTGTGAAAATAAGGGGGACAGCGTTTCCCGCTAACCTTATAGTAATGGGTACTCAGGGAATAGATGTCATCCTAGGGATGAATTGGCTAGATAAGTATCAGGCAGTTATCAGTTGTGATAAAAGGACAATCAAGTTGGTGTCCCCACTAAGAGAGGAAGTGGTGACCGAGTTAGTCCCGCCTGAGCCGAAGAAAGGAAGTTGTCATCAGATGGCTGTCGATAGCAGTGAAGCAGACCCAATTGAGAGTATCAAGGTTGTGTCTGAATTCCCAGATGTGTTTCCAAAGGACTTACCGGGTATGCCACCAGAGCGGAAAGTTGAGTTTGCCATAGAGCTTCTTCCTGGAACCGCCCCTATCTTCAAGAGAGCTTACAGAATATCCGGACCAGAGTTGGTTGAGCTTAAGAAGCAGATTGATGAGCTGTCAGAGAAAGGTTACATCCGGCCAAGCACCTCGCCTTGGGCCGCCCCTGTCCTGTTTGTGGAGAAGAAAGATGGCACCAAGAGGATGTGTATCGATTATCGAGCTTTGAATGAAGTCACGATCAAGAACAAGTATCCCTTGCCCAGAATAGAAGATCTGTTTGACCAGTTGAGAGGAGCCAGTGTGTTCTCCAAGATCGATCTGAGGTCAGGTTATCATCAGCTCAGGATCCGACCTTCGGACATTCCGAAGACGGCATTCATTACCAAGTACGGTTTGTATGAGTTCACAGTGATGTCTTTTGGTTTGACCAATGCACCAGCGTTCTTTATGAACTTGATGAACAGTGTATTCATGGATTATCTTGATAAGTTTGTGGTGGTATTCATTGATGACATTCTGGTTTATTCTCAAAGTGAAGAAGAGCATGCAGATCATTTGAGGATGGTATTGCAGAGATTGCGAGAGCACCAGTTGTATGCAAAGTTGAGCAAGTGTGAGTTCTGGATCAGTGAAGTCCTGTTCTTGGGTCACATAATCAACAAAGAAGGATTGGCTGTGGATCCGAAGAAAGTGGCAGACATTCTGAACTGGAAAGCGCCAACGGATGCTCGAGGAATCTAGAGCTTCATTGGAATGGCCGGATACTATCGGCGATTCATTGAAGGGTTTTCGAAGATTGCGAAACCAATGACAGCGTTGCTAGGCAACAAGGTTGAGTTCAAGTGGACCCAGAAATGTCAAGAGGCCTTTGAAGCGCTGAAAGAGAAGTTGACAACAGCGCCTGTCCTAGTCTTGCCTGATGTGCACAAGCCCTTCTCTGTGTACTGTGATGCTTGTTACACAGGTTTGGGATGCGTGTTGATGCAAGAGGGAAGAGTTGTGGCTTACTCGTCCCGACAGCTGAAGGTTCATGAGAAGAATTACCCAATCCATGATCTAGAGTTGGCAGCAGTGGTTCACGCACTGAAGACATGGAGGCACTATCTGTATGGACAGAAATGCAATGTTTACACAGACCACAAGAGCCTGAAGTACATATTTACTCAGTCAGAGTTGAATATGAGGCAACGAAGATGGTTAGAGTTGATCAAAGACTATGAGTTGGAGATTCATTACCATCCAGGCAAAGCAAACGTAGTGGCAGATGCTTTGAGCAGAAAGAGTCAAGTCAATCTGATGGTCGCTCGTCCGATGCCTTATGAGTTGGCCAAAGAGTTTGACAGGTTGAGTCTCGGATTTCTGAACAATTCGCGAGGAGTCACAGTTGAATTGGAACCTACCTTGGAGCGCGAAATCAAAGAAGCGCAGAAGAATGATGAAAAGATCAGTGAGATTCGGCGACTGATTCTAGATGGCAGAGGCAAAGATTTTCGAGAAGATGCTGAAGGTGTGGTATGGTTCAAAGACCGCTTGTGTGTTCCCAATGTCCAGTCCATTCGGGAGTTGATTCTCAAGGAAGCTCATGAGACAGCTTATTCGATTCACCCTGGCAGTGAGAAGATGTATCAGGACCTGAAGAAGAAATTCTGGTGGTACGGAATGAAGAGGGAAATCGCAGAGCATGTGGCTAAGTGCGATAGTTGCCGAAGAATTAAGGCCGAACACCAGAGACCAGCTGGATTGTTGCAACCGTTGCAGATCCCTCAGTGGAAATGGGATGAAATCGGTATGGATTTCATAGTCGGATTGCCTCGCACTCGAGCCGGCTACGATTCCATTTGGGTAGTAGTGGACCGTTTGACCAAGTCGGCCCACTTCATACCTGTCAAGACCACCTACAGCAGTGCAGTATTGGCAGAGTTGTATATGTCTCGGATCGTTTGTCTTCATGGTGTGCCAAAGAAGATAGTGTCAGACAGAGGAACGTAGTTCACCTCTCATTTCTGGCAGCAGTTGCATGAAGCTTTGGGCACACATCTGAATTTTAGTTCAGCATATCATCCGCAGACAGATGGTCAGACTGAAAGAACCAATCAAATTCTTGAAGACATGTTGAGAGCCTGTGCGTTGCAAGATCAGTCCGGATGGGACAAGCGATTGCCTTATGCAGAGTTTTCCTATAACAACAGTTATCAGGCCAGTTTGAAGATGTCACCATTTCAAGCGCTCTATGGAAGGAGTTGTAGAACTCCGTTGCAATGGGATCAGCCTGGAGAAAAGCAAGTGTTTGGGCCAGACATTTTGCTTGAAGCCGAAGAGAACATCAAGATGGTCCGAGAGAATCTGAAGATAGCGCAATCAAGGCAGCGAAGCTATGCAGACACAAGAAGAAGAGAGCTGAGTTTCGAAGTCGGGGACTTTGTCTATCTGAAAGTGTCACCGATCAGAGGAGTCAGAAGGTTCGGAATCAAAGGCAAGCTAGCACCCCGCTACATTGGTCCGTACCAGATCCTCTCAAAGCGTGGAGAAGTGGCCTATCAGCTCAGTCTGCCAGAGAATTTGTCAGCTGTGCATGATGTCTTTCATGTGTCTCAGTTGAAGAAGTGCTTGCGTGTGCCAGAAGAGCAGTTGCCAGTGGAAGGTCTGGAAGTCCAGGAGGACTTGACCTATGTTGAGAAGCCAGCTCAGATCCTTGAGGTTGCAGATAGAGTCACCCGAAGGAAGACCATCAGGATGTGCAAAGTCAGATGGAGTCACCACTCTGAGGAAGAAGCAACCTGGGAGCGTGAAGATGATTTGATGGCCAAGTACCCAGAGCTCTTTGCTAGCCAGCCCTGAATCTCGAGGGCGAGATTCTTTTAAGGGGGATAGGTTTGTAACGCCCCGAATTTTGCAGTTGAATTTTTTCTTTTCTTTACTCGCCAAAATTCGGGCGTTACCTTTTCTTTTTCTTTTTCCCCTCGCTAAACCTTGACCTTTTCCAAAGTTTTAGCGGGATTCGGTTTGGATCTCCCGTGTAAGAAAACCATAAAACTGTTTTTTGTTGATTGATGCACCATGCCGAACCTTGCATTTCTTTTGATTGCTTTGAAAGTGCAAACACATTCATCTAGAAAGATCGGATTTCGGAAAAACAGGGAAATAATCTTTTCTTTTTCTTTCTCTCTCTTTCTCTCTCCTCTTTTTCTCTCTCTCCCGCGCCGTGGGCCGACCCCGGCCGGCCCAAGCCCCTGCGCGCCCCCCCTCTTGGGCCCAAAGAGGCCCAGCCGCCCCCCCATCCTCCCCTTTTTCCCCTAACCCTCTCCCTCTCCCTCTCATTTTCCCTCTCTCTCTCCCTAGCGCCGCCCCTACCCGCCCCTGCCCTAAGCCGCCGCCGCCCCTGCCGCCGGCCGCCCCTCGCCGTCGCTCCCCGACGCCGGTGAGCCCCCCCCCTCTCTCCCTCCCCCTCCCCTCTCCCCTCCTCTCCCCCCCTGCCCGGCCATGGCTCGGCCGCCCCCCAGCCCCGCCCGGCCGCCATAGCCGGCCTCGGCCAGCCCCAGCCCGGCCCCGGCCAGCCCCCAGCCGGCCTCGGCCGCCCCCCAGCCCGCCCGCCTGGCCGCGCGCCTGGCCCCTGGCCAGCCCCGCCCTGGCCGCGCCCTCGGCCGCCCTGGCCCCTTGGCCGCGCCCCCTGTGCAGGGCCGGTTCAGCCGCCCTGGCCGGCCGGCTCAGCCGCCCCGGCCCCAGCTCGGCCGCCCTCCCCCGCGCGCCCGCCCAGCTCGGCCGCCCAGCCTAGGGCCGGTTCAACCGCCCTAGGGCCGGTTCAACCGCCCCCCCCCCCTCTGTTTTTTTTAATTTTATTTTATTTTTTTATTTTATTTTATTTACTTTCTGTGATCATAATTACTTTGTTTTAGGTAGGCTGATCATTGTTCATGCTATGGAAAATAGGAAGTTTAATTTAAAATTCCGTTATGCTATTGATTCACGCAGTTAATCGTTTATCTCATTCAATGTTGATCAACTTAAAATGATTAGGTTTTCATTAGTATATATATATAACAGAATTCTTTTGTTAAGAACCAATTGTAACTAATCATTAGTGCATAAGATTTAACCCCCTGCGAGACCTTTTGCCCGTTTCTTTCTAACCATAACAAATGCGATATCGAATGTCATACTTGATGCATATTCACTTTACTTGTTCTCTTGTATGGTGTACTGTTCTTTTGTATTAAATATGTGGATGGATGTATGTATGTTTGCAATCGCATAGAGAACGATCCGGTCGAAGAGCCCGAGGAATTCGCAGGAGAAGCCCCTGAGCAGCAGTCGGTTGGTGGAGGCAAGTGTCCTTTGACCTATCTTTGTCCTATTCATTCTTTAATTCACCTCCCGCATTACACATTTATACCTAAGGATTGACTAGCTTTTGTTATCCATGTCCTTGTTTACCTATTTGGGTCGGATTATTACTGCTTAGTCTGATGCTATTGCTCAACTCTAATCAATGAACATGATGTGATTATCTATGATACGCTGTTTTCCCCTTCTTATTTATGATCATACTTGTGGCATTTAAGGGGACTCGAGCGGTTTCTCGAGTGCCTCTCCGTAAGGACCTGTTCAATGGATGACCGCCCGGGAAAACAGTGCAACCATGAGGGTGGAATGGGACGCCCTTAGCTGAATAATTAGAGGAACCGGGGTGTAGTTCGCTTAGCCGTTGTGCCGTCAATGGGGCTCGGTGTATGCGGCTCGCTCTGCCAAGGTTGATTTGTCCCTTGGGGAGGAGTGCGGTACATTTAGGAAACCTAACGGGTGGCTACAGCCCCGGGGAATCTTTGTAAAGGCTTCGTAGTGAATCCCTAGCCATTCACCTTGGGAGTGAATAAGGGTCTTGCAAGCCCGGGCTAGAAAGGGAATCACGGCTTGTGGGTAAAGTGCGCAACCTCTGCAGAGTGTTATGAAACTGATATATCAGCCGTGCTCGCGGTTATGAGCGGCCAAGGGAGCTCCAGAGATTAGTGATATTTGATCAGAGATACTTTGGTACAGGTGGCAATGAGATTGATGGTTCTGATTATGATTATGGTGCTAGTAAGTGGTATTCTTTCCGTTTGGAAAGGATACATTGGGCTAATAACTTGGGTTAATGTTAAAACCTGGCTCTCTACTAGTAAGTAATAACCTGACCAACTAAAAGCAACTGCTTGACTTATCCCCACATAAAGCTAGTCCACTACAGCCAAACGGGATGCTTGCTGAGTATGTTGATGTGTACTCACCCTTGCTCTACACACCAAACCCCCCCCAGGTTGTCAGCATTGCAACCACTGCTCAGGAGAAGATGAAGCTGTGGAAGGAGACTTCCAGGAGTTCCAAGACTACGACGAGTTCTAGGCGTGGGTTAGCGGCAACCCCCAGTCGGCTGCCTGTGAAGGCCGCGTTATCTACGTTTCTTTTCCGCACTTTGATTTATTGTAAGAACTATATGGACGTCTCAGACGTATGATGTAATCGACTATTATTTCCCTTTTAATACTATTTGAGCACTGTGTGATGATGTCCATGTTATGTAACTGCTGTGTACGTGAATAACTGATCCTGGCACGTACATGGTTCGCATTCGGTTTGCCTTCTAAAACCGGGTGTGACACATGTGGGGTAAGCCACCGGCTCGATGAATTTGGCTTCCAGGAGGCGGTGCACTTCTGCCTTGGCGGCCTCCATCTTCTCGTCGGACATCTTGCGAAGCCGCTGCTTTTTCGGCCGTACCGAAGGGTCGATTCCCAGACTGTGCTCAATTATTGAACGGCTAACCCCGACCAGATCGAGGGCCGACCAGGCGAAGACATCTTGGTTCTTGGACAGGCAGCAGAGGAGCTTCTCTTCTTCATGCGAAGTAAGGTCTTCGCTGATAATGACTGTCTGCCTGGGCGTGGCCTGGTCGAGGGGGACAGTCTTGGTCCCGTCGTTGCTCTGCAGCTGTGCCTTGTCGTGCTGCTTATCGGTTGGGCTGGCAGGCGCGGGGACCTCGCGTTGGGCCGTGAGGCAGTGCACGTTTCTTTGACCGGGCACGAAGTCCCGTTCTATGTTGCGCGCAGTCTGTTGATTGCCGAAGACTGTGATGACGCCTAACGGACCTGGTATCTTCATACATAGGTACAGTCCGTGAATGGCTGCTTCGAACTTATTGATGGAGCCCCGACCATGATGGCATTGTAAGGATATACCATGTCCACAATGTCAAAGGTTATTTGCTCGCTTCGGGCATTGGGTGCTACACCGAAGGAGAGAGGCAGCTCTATTTTGCCGACGGGGAAGGTGCCCTTGCCGCCGAAGCCATACAACGGGTTGTCCGAAGGCTTAAGCAGGCTGTGGCTTATGCCCATGCGATCGAAGGCGTGGAGGAAGATGATGTCCGCCTGACTGCCGTTGTCAACTAGGACTTTGTGCAGGTCCCAGCCTGCCACGCTGCAATTGATAACCATGGCGTCGCAGTGGGGGGCGCTGCGCAGGTCAACGTCCCATGCGTCGAAGGTTAGCAGTATGTGGGACCACTTTGTCTGCACGACTGGGCCCGTGACGGCGACATGGTTGATGCTGCGGTAGTGGTCCCGCTTCTGCCGCTTGGTGTCGAAGTCAGTGCTGGACCCCCTAGTTATCATGTGGATGACTCCGCGATATGGTTGATCAGCGAAGTCTTCCTGCTTTGGGGCATGGGGGATGTTTTGATGTTGCTGGTGTGGTGGTGGGGGTGGAGGAGGTACGATTTGTACTTCCTAATGGTGTTGGTAAGCGTGGTGCGGTGGATGCGGGGCGGGAGCGTGGATATATGGTGGAGGGGGTTGCTGGTAATTATGCGCGACAATTCTGGGGTTGTCGGCTGGCTGCGCCCGTGCCATTCTGTCTCTGGTAGCCTTCGTTTTGGGGCAGTCTTTGGTTTGGTGGGCGCAATCTTCGCCATGGAAGAGGCAGTAGAATCGGTGCGGCGGCTGCGCACGCCCTCGGCCCCTACCACGAGTGCCATTTCCGCGGCCCTGGGGGGGATATTCCTGGCGACGAGGGGGGTCAGCAGCGGGATGCTGGTTGGCGATGTTGTGCACTTGCTGCTGATTGCGGCCGTCCCGACCGGAGTCTGGCTGCGGGGTCCTTGTCCACGTGCGGCTGGACTGTGGAGCATCTTTTGGCTTCCTTTGGGACTCAATCTTGCGCTGGTGGAGCTCTTCGGATCTGGCGTACTTTTCAAACAGCTGATATAACTCCTGGAGGTTCTTTGGCGGATCTCTGATGCAGTGGCTGTAAAGGACGCCGGCGCGAAGGCCACTGATAGCATAGTGGATGGCAATCTGGTCATCGACTGAGGGCAGCTGTGACTTGAGTGTTAAAAATTTGTGGTAATACTCCCTCAGAGTCTCCTTTTCCAGCTGCTTGCAGAGCGAGAGTTCGGCCAGGGCGTCGGTGTCTGGGCGGTACCCTTGGAAGTTGAGCAGGAACTTGTCCCGGAGACTTCTCCAGGAATCAATGGACAGCGGAGGCAACCTGGTGAACCAGGTGAGTGCTGGGCCCTCGAGGGCGATGATGAAAGACTTCGCCATTGTGGCGTCATCCCCTCCGGAAGATGCAACGGCGACCTGATAACTCATTATGTATTGAGCCGGGTCGGTGCTGCCGTTGTACTTGGGATAGGTCCCTGCCCGGAAGTTAGCTGGCCAAGGCGTCACTTGCAGGTGTGGCGCCAGGGGACTTCGCTCATCGAGATAGTTGACCCCTTGGAATGGCGCGGCGTGCGGGAAGGTGTGGTCGCGATGGGGGAAACGCGGGTCCTCCGGTTGCGCGTGGTGTCGCAGGGGTGGCCCATGCTGCAGGCCGAGGTGGCCTTCGCGCGTGTCTTCGAGTTGTGCGCGCTGCTGGAGGGGTGACTCGTGCTGCAGGCCGAGGTGGCCTTCGCGCTGCATCAGCGCAATCTCCCGCTCGAGTTCCTAGGCCTTCTGCTCTTTGTCGCGTATCATTTGCTGCACTTTGGCTAGTGCGGACACACGCTGGCGCTTGGCCTCCAGTATCTCCTTCTGCCTCTGGAGATTGCGGTTCTTGAGGCGCAGGGCGCGCAGCTGTAGCTGTTCTTCTGCTGAGACGCCGAGGACTTCACCGTCCTCGGTGAGGTCCGCGCCCTCCGGTGGTGCGAAGCCTGAGGGTGGCTGCGGTTGTCCCTCAGGGTCGCAGGTGCGGAGGGTGTCGTCTTCGCATGCGCGAGGAACATCGTCTTCAGTGGCCTCTTGGTGGGTGGATTGGGTGAGGGCGAGGGCCTTGCCCTTTCTTGCGGCGAGCAGTGCTGCCTTCGCAGCCTCGTCAGCCTTCGGGTTAGCTCTCTTGGGTGCCATCGCGGGTGGTTTTCTCGTAGCACGAACGGTGGGCGCCAAATGTTGGAACTTGCTCTCAGTTGCAAGGGGATCCAACAAGGGTGAACAGTGACGTCAACAGGGCACTCGCGCTAGATGGCAAAAGGTCTGTTAATCTGGCCTCTCACGGGCACTGTGCAGGGGTATTTATAGGTACCTGAGCGCGGAGCGCCTTGAGCTAAGGACGCATGTGCCCTCAGCTACCTAGGTTATCCCCAGAATATTCCCATAAAGCGGGGTTACAGACCGTAATTACAGGGATGCCTTTACAAATTAGGCCCGTAACGCGCGGCGGCCACGCGGGGCCCGTTACGATGGGCCGGATCGCACGTGGGCCTCTGAGCTGGACGAGGCCGCACTGTGGGATGCCCTTCGTCGCCGGTCTTCGTTTGGTGCGGAACAAGCGAAGGGTGTCCCTGCCTGTTTTGTTTCTGTTAGCTCAGCTGCTGCAGCGAAGGCTTCGAGCGAAGGGTGGCGCCTTTGCCTTCGCCCCAACAAGTACCATCCTAGTATGTGATAAGATGCATAGAAAAACCGATGTGATCACATTGAGTTAGTTGCTTTTGGTTCGCTCAGCTCCACCAAAAGGCAGGGGGCATATGTTGAGCACCAAATTGAGGCCGGACGGTCCGCGCCGCTGGTCCAGACGGTCCGCGCGCGCAGAACCGATTAGGGTTCCGAGTTTCTTGCTATGGTTGTTGGCTAGATTCACGGAATCAGCTCGGGGAGTTTGTTTGTAACGGGTCCAGCCCCCCTCCTCTATAAATAAAGAAGAATACGACCGATTTGGAATTATCAATCGAATCAATAATCAATTTATCTCGCATTTATTTCTTGTATATTTAGGAGTAGTTCTAGTGTAGTTCTAGTTTAGCCTCTTAATTACCAAATTCTCCGCTTCTCTTCGACTCTACGTCGATTAGAGGAGTCTAGATCGGCCTGCCGAGCCTAAACAACACCTAGGATCTCTTCTCTCCGATGGGGTCCTTCCCGGGAGCGAGATCCAGGTGCCACCGGCGACTTTCGCCGCCCCTACGCACGCGCGAACCATCCGGCCTGTAGACGCGGACCGTCCGGCCGTCAGGCAGGAAACCCTAAGCCCCGCTCTAGGTCGCGGACCGTCCGACCCCTGGCCGCGGACCGTCCGTGCCTATACAGCCAGCACTGTCGCCGGTTCTCACGCAGTGATCGGCACCAACACGAGTAAAATGTATTAGTAGGTTTTTACCCATCAAACCGGATGTGACCGTGGACAGTGTAATACCAAATGGTGGACAATAAAAGTACGAGATAGATCTTTTTATATGTATTGCCTCCCAAGCATGAGAAATATTAAGAATCATATTTAAAGGGAATAAGTAACTAATGAAGCAATTAATCTATGCATCATTTTGGGAGATTTTATTTGTGCATTAAAACTCAAACAAATAAGTGAAACAAGCATAACTTTAAAAATCTAGTTAGAGGATTAAAATATAGGAGCAAAGGAGTGAAAATAATGGAAGAAAAATAAATAAATAAGGCAAACAGTATGAACTATATTCACATTTAGAATTCTATTAAATTTTTGCAATACTGAAAAAAAATCAAAAACCAGAATTTGAATTTAGTTTGAATCTCTGATTTGGAGATAAAACAGGAATTTTTAAAAGAAAAAGAAATAAGATGTCTACTGGGCTACCACCCCCCATTTCGGCCCAGTGGAACCGTTGCCGCGGCCTGCTTTTGCGCTGCACTCTGTGCCCTGCCGTGTGGGCTCCACTAGCCGGTCTCCCCCGCGTGTGCTCGCCACTCTGCCGTGTGGACCCCATGCATCAGACTTATCTCCTCCCCAAATCCGCGCCAGAGCTTTCTTCCCCGTGAAAACCGGAATCGCGCGCAACTGAAGCCGAGCGTTTCGGCATGGGCGGACCAGCGCGTGCTCCCACCGCCTGGCGAGGCCCGCATTGTCGGTCGTGCCCCTGGTCGTTGTCCGTTGGGTCCCTGGGTCCGGCTGCACTTTCCTAGCCCCGCGTCGGGTGCAGTCGGGCGAACGGCGTCGCCGATTTCCTAGTCGCGAACTCCGCCATGAACCACCGTGTCGGATATGTCGGGCTCGTGCGGTAACCCCTGGGATCCAGGATATATGGGGGGAAGGCTTCGCTCGCGCCCTATCAACTAGTCTCGCTCACCCCTCGCGGCGTCGGCAAACCGTGTGTGTGAGCTGGGCTCCTGACCCGCGAAGCACCGAGACCCTTTTCGACTGCCGTCGTGGCTAATTTTTTGTCCACGCTAGTGCCAGGGCTTTGATTTTGGTCGGGTAGCTTCTCAGCGTCGCTTGGTTGATGTGCGCGCCCTCACCTGGCGGAACTTGTGGCTGGGGCAAGCGAATTTCCTCGCCGTCGTCAACACTCCGCCACGGTCGACACTTCACCGTGGCCAGCCCGCTTGGACCTCGACGCCGGTAAGTACATTGATCCAATGGGTTTGCTCGATGCTCTACACCGTCTAGTGATTGTCATTCTAAGTTGAGGGCCTCAGTGTGGGCCACGCGCTTCGCGCCGGCGACGTCGCCGCCATGGGTATCAGGCTCACCACCGGCCGGAGTGAACAGGGGAGAGAGGAAAGCGTGTAGGTACGCCCTGATCGTCGATTGGGTATTCAACGGCTAGGATTAGACGACTCCATAACCCTTTGTGCTTTGGATCTAGACCAATGGATCGTGATCCGGTGGCTCTGATGTGGTCGCTGGTGTAGTCCTTCAGTCGTTGCTTCTGCGCTCTCAGATCATGATCGTGCGGCCCTAGATGGAGAATACCCCTTCGGCCAGACCAATTCACACAAGAGACCCTGTGAAAGATAAGAATCAACCCGCAGTCCACAACAGAGGAGTTATGAGTCATAGGCATTCTTGCGTAGAAGACCCTGTACTATCTGCTAATTGTGCGCGCAATCCAGGACCCATGGGAAATTGATAAATGAATTAGAAAAATGAATTTCTAGTGTATGAATAATTCTAGAACTCGTTTAATTCATAGGAAATTCATACTTAGTCCAAATTTAATTCATTCTAGTTCCTATAATTTTAAAATATTATTATTTATCACCTAGTACCTTTGTTTAGCCATGAAACTTAAACTAAAATTATTCACTTGATCTATTCTACACCAAGCACTAAATAACTCCAGAAATTCATAACTCCTCCGTTATAACTCCGATTTGATCCGTTCAAGTTGCGTTAGTCTCGTACAAATATTTACTATGTAGTAACAACATTTATTATACCATGTCTCATTATTTTATAGTTAGATTTGTATTTAACTGGTGGTGGTTAGCCTTGTTAATCTACTTATTATTATCTACTAGAAAATGATATATGGTCAACTCATAACTTAGATTAAGGTTGAGATAATTATTTATAGAATAATCTCTCATATGATTTATATTAACCAATTTATAATATAGTTTAATATTTTAATCACGCAGATCTTCTATAAAATCATCACTCCGACTGTAGCAGTTCTCGTTCCCACGATCTCGTAGCAACGCGTAGGTTATTATATGATGTATGTTCTTATGCTTGGTGTGATGTTAATTTTGTCTATACCATATTTGTTTGTATTGCTACGACTAGCAGTGCGGTCACGAGGATTTGAAGAATCACCCTGGTAACTGGAATCTCAAGTGCCAGGCAAGTTGTGCCCTTGATCCACTTTTGTTACCCAATAATGTTCTTTGTTATCACTATTCAATGCATAGGTTTAATTTTGATGGGACCCAATAGGTCACCCTAGTCTGTTTATCCTTTTACCTTGTTTACCCCTGATTCACTTGGGTAGTTATGCTATTGCTCTATATGGTTTTGGGATTAATATTTCATTACATCCATGTTCCAATTATTCTGTTATGTTATTTATGTTCATGATAAGATCATTATATTAATTGGAACATGGAGCGACCACCCGGGAAAACAGTGCTACCATAAGGGTTTAATGGGACGCCCTTGGCTGATTAACTAGGAAAGCTAGTGGAGGTCTTCCTTACCCGAAAGGGGCAAGGGCAGTAAGGGAGTGGTCAGTGTAGGGAGGTCCTTGGGTTGACTTTGCTGCGATGGCGGTCAGGCAAGAATCCTGCACTGGAGCTTCCTATAAACTGTAGCGGGATTTCTGAAGCTAGTGGAACTTTGTAAAGGCCTCGTAGTGTTACCCTGCCTCGCTTCCTTGGTAGAGGTGTATGGGATTCATGACCCCTTGGCAGATGGGTAACACGGCTTGTGGGTAAAGATGCGCAACCTCTGCAGAGTGTAAAACTAGTATACTAGCCGTGCTCACGGTCATGAGCGGCTCGGACCCTCACATGATTAGTTTATGGAACCTAAACTCAATTTGTCATATGCATTTGCATGGGGTTATTTATTAATTTTGTTCTATTATTTTTATTAAGGTTTGGTATTTACTTATATCTAGTAATTGCTAATAAAAGTTTGACCAACGTTAAAAGCAATGCTCAGCTTTAACCATTTTATTTGATAAGCCTTACACTTCATGAGCTCCCACCTTTGGTGAGTTCATGCCACATTATTCCCCACAACTTGTTGAGCGATGAACATGTGTGAGCTCACCCTTGCTGTCTCACCCCCCAGGAGAAGAACAGGTGGTTCAAGAGAAGCCGCGTATCGAGAAGTTCGATTCGATCTAGGTGGCGTCTCCCAGTTGACTTTCTGGCGCCAAGGATAGTTTTTAGATCCTGTTATATTTATCTTCTATTTTGTAAGTCTTTCGCTATGTAATAAGTACTCTGATTATTGTGACATTTATCTCTATACACTCTGTGATTATATATGTTGTCTTCTTTAGCGCATGTATGAGATGCACCTGGCTTTGTCCCTTAAAACTGGGTGTTACATACAGGTTGAGTAGCCGCCGGGCCCGTGCAACGTGATTGTTACCGTCTACATCATATTGGACCACGACCTGCGCACGTCGTCTGGCAAGTTGGAGCATCACGGTAGAGCGGGGTTGCTTTTGTATAGAAACCGCAATAACATACAGACGCGGGGTGGGTGTACAGACCCGCTGTCTACGTACGTACCCTATGCACGAGCGGTCACGTGCCGCGGGGATTCCGGGGACCAGCACCCCACCCGCCCGCGCCTCGGGATCCTCGTCGCCCTCACGTGATTCGATGCCGTCGCCTACTCGCCATGCCGCGGCGGGGCGCACGCACGCAGCATGCTCCCCCACACACACAGAGCAGCTCACTCGATGTCTGGCCCTTGCTGCGGCCGGCGGCGTGGCTCGATCGATCGCATGTGTCGCGGGCGCTGCGTGCGTGACCCAGCCAGCTGACAACCCAGTTTTTTCTACCATGGCGTGGGCGGCCGCGTATCTTATCGTTCAAGATTCGTACTGGCCAGTGATTAAAAAACAAAGGAAAAGAAAAAGGTGTTATACAAACAGCTTTGGACGCAGGCCAGGCACACAGCAGATAGATCGAGAAGGCGGTCTTGCAATTGCGCCCGGCCTGACCCAAGCGCACGGGCACGCAGCAGCAACGAGAAAAAGAGGATGCGTGGCGCCTTCCTAGTCGCACACACAGCCACAGGTGAACGGAGGTGTGGCTGGCACACATTTCGCAAGCAGCCATGCATATGCATGTCGTAAATTTTGTCATGCCCATGACGAGCAGCCTACAGCGCTGCCCTGTGCTCCACCACCGTACCTCCGCGGCCGTGTGTGGTCGGTCCTTCATGTGGTGGCAACCATCGTCCCATCCATTACGAGAGCCTGGATCAGGTATATACTGGTCTCCCTCGTGCAATATGCTTGGGATTCTAAAATTAGCTAGTTTGCACACCTACCGCGTAGCCCTCGTCATATATACTGGACGAGCTAGAAATGAACCGGCCGGAGAGATATCAGCACGAACAGGACGAACCAGTTGCATCGTTAACTAACGAACGATGACAGTACTGCGATCGTACATGTTTGTTGAGAGAAAGAGATATCGGCCGACATATATGTCGCCCGTATATGTGCTCATAATTGGCAAGACCCAATGCAATTTGTGGTACGGTACTACTTTTATATATGTACATACGCTTGTCGCTACTTGAAACAGAGGGAACTGCTTGCTGTTCAGCTAATGCAGCTAGCTAGCAACAAACCCTCAAACCACATAATTTGGATAGTGCTAATTGTTCCTTTGGTAAGCTTACATATCGAGAGTGCGGAAGGTGTTGCGAAGAAGCTAAGAGCTAGAGGAATGGAACTTGACACAAAATACAGTGAGGGATGGAAGGCATTATTTGATGCATGCTCAAGTGTAAATACAGTGCTGGGGGGCAGCATGCATGTTCTGCTGCTGACTCAGATAGCGAGCGATGAGAGGGGAAAATGATTTCACCGTTTTGCTTGCAGCGCGCCAGCCAGCCAGCTAGCGGTGGTACGGTACGGCCACGTACGCTCGCTGCCAACAAAAGTGGCCACGCGCTGGTACGGAGCTATATATGCACCGCGCGCGGGTTGCTTTTATTTACCACGCACGGTGACGGACGTGTACCCCGGCGCCGGTGAAAGAGAGGAAGCAGCAAGGCACTGTTCATGTCTTGTACTCCTCCTCGGCCTCCTCCTCCGCGCACTTCCTACAACGGCGGCCCCATACATGTCGCCATGTGTGTGTGGCCCCATACAATGCCATGAGCCCGTGGGGCAACCGAACGGAGGGGGATAGGAGGTGAGACTGACTGTAGCGATCGACGCTACCGCCCCCCTACATGTCGGCTGTAGGGGGCACCTTATGGCTGTAGTGGTGTCTCCTACAGCGCCCTCTACGTGTCGGTCTCGTTCTCTCTCCCCACAGATCTAGCGTGTCACTGTTCATCACCCTAAACACTGTGTTGTGGGTCCACGAGTAATTGTTAGTAGATAAAAAAATTGATAGTCGGTATAGAAAATGATATTTTATAGTGGTAGTGGGGTATAGAGGAGTATTTAGGAAGAACCGCTGCGTGAGATAAAAAAATAGGGGAGAAAATATAGGTAAAAAGTGATATAAGGGAAAAAATTTAGAGATAATGATTGCGGATAGCATGAGAGAAGCGAGGTATTGGACTGGCCGGCCGGGCAACGGTGAAAAGAAAAAAAAAGGAAAGGTGAACGTGAAGTGGTGGGGGACTGGCCCCGGCCACGGCCAGGCCAGAGCCAGAGACCAGTGAGAGAGAGGGGCCCTGCCGGAGCGAGGGGCACGCGGGCAGGGGTAGGGGTCCCCGTGGGCGCCGACACTCCACGTTGCCTTGACGTCAACCTGCCCGCTTTTTTCTGCGGTTAACTACCACCGCAGCCAGCCAATACAATTCCTCAGCCGCAGCGCCAGCCGCCTGGGCCCACCCCCACTCGACGTCGTTAAATTCTCTGCGCACTCTCAAGTCTCACCTCACCTCGTGTCCTCATCATTCATCCCTGGTTAGGTAGTGTCAGCGTGTCACACAACGTCTGGTGTGTGTATATATATATATATATATATATATATATATATATATATATATATATATATATATTAGGAGTATACATGTTGCAGTAACATTATCGTATCTTATCCGAACTTTGAGCACCAACCTCCGTTCCCTGCTCACCCATTGGTTCACAAAGCAGCAGTGGTTTAAACTGTTCTTCCATGATATGAATTCTCTATATGGTCTTATTGATTATGGGTGTGTTTGGTTTGGCTTTTGGGCTTTGGCTTTTGCCCCCTAAAAGCCAAAAGCCAACCAAAGGGTTGGATTCAGGAAGCAGCTTTTTCTAAAAGCCAACTTTCTCGTAGTGCAAAACTGAAAGAACCCTTAGACCTGCTTTTAGCGGCTTTTGGATAGAACTATAAAAACATATATAGAAGAACTTTTAACGACTTTTAGTGGTTTTCACCAAACGGTTTTTAGCTTTTTAACATTTCACAGCCTACAGCAGCTTTTTCCACAGCTCACAGCCCACAGCAACTTTTTCCACAGCCACAGCCCAACCAAACGGACCCTATATATACGCGCAAAAGAAAACCATGCTCTATAAAAACACTAACGACTCTTTGATTATATGAGCACCAACCTCCGTTCCCTACACACCCACCGGTTCACCTCCTAAGCCTATCTCCGGCATCTTACCCTTGCACGTCCCTATATTCAAACTTCACTCAGCGAGCAGCGCAGTTTACAGCGCAAAACAGTGTTTTAGGTGACCATATAGGTGAACTGCTGAAGGCGGTCTAAGGGCACCACTCTAAAACCACAAAACACAGCAGTAAAAGAGCTCAAAGCATACGATGGAGTTTAATTTTTACATACGGTTTCAGTTATCAAACGCCAGTGCTATTTCTACTGGCGGTTTTCTTAAGAAACCACCACTATAAATCATTTTTATTCTATTTTTTTGAGTTTTTCAAATGACCTCATATAAAAAAAACCACCAGCAAAAAAGTTATAGATCTCTAAAAGTTATAAAATTTTGTAGTTGACATTTTTTTATTTGAAATCATTTCGGCTCTCAAAAAATGCATCTAAATTTGTCAAAATTTAAAATGTAAATTTTGCAAACAAACTCGGATGGGATAAGTGTCAAAACAAAAGTTGTAGAACTTCAAAAGTTATGAAACTTTGTAGTTGACAACCTTTTCGTTTGAATTCGTTTACAGTCTCAAACAATCCATTTATATTCAATTGGTTATAATATTTGAGCAACAAAACTGCAATATAGATATGAAGTAAGTGATAGGCGTAGTGCTAGAGGAGGCATACGTGAGGGGGAGGTCTTTGGGTTTGATTCCCACTGGCTGTGTAGCCGCGTATTTTACGCGAAAAATGCCACGGCTTCCGACTTTGACGGATACAGGGGATATTTTTTTACTATTTTAAAACCTATTTTTACGTTTCCTGGAAAATATTTTGGCGGTTTTGTTACATCGATCGTCAGTGGAAATCGATTATTTTAGTTACCCGTCTATAAAAAATATTATTTCTACTAGCCCTAGTACTGGCGGTGATGAAAAACACTAATACAAATATCTTTACAACTACCACTATAAAGCTTCTGTGTACTAGTGTAAAAGGGAGTCATGCATGGCCGCCTACCTGCGTTGCTCCCCAGCGTTGGAGGCCGTGATGGTGATCTTTAATGTCTCCCCTACATCTGGGGTCTTTTCTGTTACCACTTTTCTACAAAAAATTTTAGTGTTTTTATCGGCCTCTCGTGTATCGTCGATGATGATCTCCTTGCCCTTGCCCTCATGGGCCGCACTAGGCCGAACCAGGACTTTTTTATCATTAAAGTTGATCATATTCATTAGAAAGGGCTATGTGTCCACCTGCATTTCATGAAATTTTAATCGGCTCTTGTTAATGGCCGATTGTACCTATCATCGAAACACATTACAATCATTAGTGGTGTGAGAGAATGAATCGTGCCACTTACAGTAAGCATGACGCTTGATTTCGTCGGCAGATGGAATATTATGATTTATTTTAATGTTGCCGGCTTGTCACTTTTGAGTAATTCATCGAATATTTTATCACATTTACTAACATTAAATGTAAATTTAACCTCTTCTTGCCATTTCTTTTGAACCGGTTGTAAAGAGGAACACCTGCTTTGGCCAAACCATCTCAGTAGCGTACACTTCTTTTAATTCGTCCTCTGAGCTACTCTGGTCACATTCTATCGCATGGATGTTGTGACGAACCGCTTTAGTAGCACCAAAGTCCTCTGGTGTAACTGAGCAAGCGTGAAAAACTAAATGACTTGTAATCTTTCTTTGAAATAGTAACACATCCCATTAAATGCTAATCATGTTAGCTGTTTTCTGCTAGATGCATTTGGAAACATCGGTTTCTTGTGTCCCAGAACCTCCAGATGTAGTCATTAATCGTTTCATCCTTTCCCTGTCGCGGAGCTACCAAATCTACCAAGTCTAACTCATAATCGCCAGAGAAAAAATGATTATGGAATTTTTGCTCTAAATCCCCCATGAAAAATAAAGTTAGGAGGTAGTGTGGTGTACCATGTAGTCCTTGTTAGGGACAATTAGAATAAACGAACGTGGAAGACCTCTATGTCAGCCAATTCTCCTAACTATGCTAGGAACTGACTTATATGATCGTACGTGCTCTTACCTTGGTCACTCGAAAAATTTGCAAATTTGGGTATCCTTGTTCCCTGGGGGTACGAGTGATAATCAAATCGGCTATCATAGGGTTTCCGATATGATTGCCCCCCAGGGATCATGCTAACTCCGAGATTATCTCAGAACGCCCTATCTATCTCCTCTCTTACTGTGTCAATGGCGGTCGGTGGTAGTCCACCGAGGTCACACCCGGTTTTTGGAAGGCAAACCGAATGTGAACCATGTACGTGCCAGGATCAGAAATTCACGTACACAGCGATTACATAATTGGACATCATCACACAATGCTCAAAGTAAATAGCGGAAAGGTACTTTAATTACATCAAGATGTCTAAGACATCCACAGAGTCTAATACATAACCATTGTCTTTAACATAAATATCAAAGTGCAGAGAAACAAAACGTAGATGATAAGCCTACACAGGCAGCTGACTAGGGGTTTGCCACTAAGAAAGACTAGAACTCGTCGTAGTCCTGGAACTCCTCAAAGTCCTCCATGTTGCCAGCATCACCTCCTGAGCACTGAGTACAGTGGGGACAACCTAGGGTGGGGTGGTTTGTAAAGCAAGGGTGAGTACACATCATCGTACTCAGCAAATGTCCCGTTTGGCTAAGGTGGACTAGCTTTATGTAGGGTTGAGGTTAAGCAGTTGCTTTTAGTTGGTTAAACATTTATTACTATTAGTAGAGCCAAGTTTTAGTAATAAACCCAGTTATTACCCAAATGTACCTCCTCCAAGAGGAAATACAAGAGATCAGAATTATAACCAACATTCTTAACTATCATCATAAAGTAAACAGAGTTCTTCTAATCAAAGAGGATCCCAAGACTGATGTACCAGTTTCTAACATTCTGCAGAGGTTGCACACTTTACCCACAAGTCGTGATCCCTTTATGCCTCGGGTCGATCAAACCCTCAAACACTACCAAGGTGAGTCGGCAAGGTTTCACTATGTAGCCTTTATAAAGACTCCCCTGGTGCATAGCTGCTCGTTAGGTTTTGCTAGTCGTACAAACACAATACACCTCCCCAAGGTGGGTGACTAACAAAACTAAATCAAATGAACCTCTACACCCCCCCTTGGCAGAGCGAGCACTACACCCCGGCCCCCATTGACGACCCTCAGGCAAAGCCAACTACACCCCCAGGTTCATCTAATTAATTAGCTAAGGGCGTCCCATTCCACCCTCATGGTTGCATTGTTATCTCGGGTGGTCACTCCACGAACAGGTCCTTACGGAGAGGTACTCAGGAAAAAGGCCTGAGCCCCCTAGAGTATCACAATATCATCATTGGGATAACATCATCGTATCATAAACAATCACATCATGTTCATTGATTAAGTTAAAGCAATAGCATAAAGCTAACCATGATACCCCAAAAAGGTAAACAAGGATAAGGTAAATATAGACTAGTCAATCCTTAGGTTTAAATAAAGTAATGCGGGACAATGAATTATAAGTATGTAGGACATAATGGGTCAGAGGACACTTGTCTTCACCAGGTTGTTGCTCAGGGAGGTCTTCAGCAACACACTCAGGAACCACGGACTGCTCGTTATCTAAATAAAGCGATCAAGCATTCAATACATTTGGTAAATGTAAAGCCCTAAAACTGGAAAAAAACATATAAATAAATAAATCAAATAAATAAAAAAATAAATTTATGATAGAGTTTTGCGAATTTTTGAATCCCTTGGAAAATTCATTTGGATATTTTCTTCTGATAATCAATTAATGGTACCAAATTAATTAAGCAACCAATAAATAAACAATGGAAAGTGATCTCTCACTGATGACTTTGTTGTGAGGTACTTTACTAAACACATAAATTTGACCTCAAAGTATAAATGAAGATATAGAATAGAAATTGAGAAAGGAAAAATGTTTAGGGACCCATTTATTCCACCATAAATAAATGACAAGAGAAATCATAGATAATATAATTCAGATAATAGATGCATAATCTATGAGAGTGTGGTTTGATATTTGAAATATGGAATTTTATTGCACTCTTGCATATGAACTCTAAACT
Source organism: Zea luxurians (assembly GCA_029449295.1). Taxonomy (NCBI): domain Eukaryota; kingdom Viridiplantae; phylum Streptophyta; class Magnoliopsida; order Poales; family Poaceae; genus Zea; species Zea luxurians. The sequence goes on along the minus strand of JAOPSE010000433.1, from coordinate 518,461 downwards.
TGAATTGAAATGGGGAGCAAAACCTTGGGAAAGAAAAGAAATAAACTAGAAAAGAATAAAAAAAACACATCGCTGGGCCTGGTTTCTTGATTTCGGCCCATCAGGCCTTCCTGGTCATGTGGCCCACTATCTCCTGTCCTCGCGCCGCGTTTGCTTCACTGCCCTGTCAAGCCGGGCCGCTGGCCAGCCGCTCTGCGCCCACGCTCGCTTCCTAATCACTGCCATGTGGGGCCCTTGGCCAGTCGCAGCGCGCATCCACTTCTGCCCAGCCCTTCACACCACGCGCGACCTTACTCCCTCTGGCAACTGGGGCCCGCTGCTCAGCTTCCCAAGCTCCGTCACACACGGGCGCTAACATATGACCGACTGGTGGGGCCATCCCGTCAGCTCTATCCCTCCCCTCTCAACCACGTCCTCGGTTGCTCGGCTGAAAACTCGCCGGTGGACTCGGCAATAGATCGCGCAGAGCCCGTCGTGACCACACCTCCCTGCGGTATAAAACCCTCCTCGCAGTGTTACAACCTCCGCTTCTTCCTCCGCGCCCTCGCATCATCCCTAGCAGTCGCGTCACGCCGTCGACCTTGAGCCACCCCATTCTAGAGCTTTCCGTCCACCACGTCGTTGGCCCAGCCACCCCTTAATTCTGTGAATCACCACATAGCCTCGCTCCGCTGACATCGCCGCACCCGTACTACTTCGGATTGCCAGGGACCTCACCGGCGGACGCCAGTTTGCCGCACCAGTACGCGCCGTGGGAACTCACTGCTCGGGCTCGGATCGCGGCAGGGAGCACCCGCCAGCTCCGTTCCCGTCCGTGACCACTTTCGGGGGTCCGTGCCGTCTCGGGCTACTTCGCAGCGCTGCTGGGGGGCTCTCGTGACCGACTGGGGGTGTTTCGACCTCGGCAGCGACCGGAATTTCTCGTCGGGACCTTGTCTCCGCCGCGTGGGTGTCGTTCGGCGTGGGGCGACATCGCGCCGCGTCAAACCTAGGTGTGGAACCCTTTGTTCGATTTGTTAGTGTGTGAATTTTCTTTTGGCACGTGTCCCTCGGTTGGACGATTCGTCAAACCCGTAGTCAACCCGGCTCCGGCGGGGAGCCACCGCGCTCGGAGCACGCCGCCGCGCTCCGCTGTCGGACGTTGGTGGGGGTCTCGGGGTCATCCGATTCTTGTTCAACGGTGGAGATTAGAAGTCAAAAGAACGATTCAGCTCGGGTGCGGTGACCGTAGATCTATTCATCAGCGGATAGGATGGACTCTAGGGTATTTAAATCCAGGCCGCTCACCGTTGATCCAATAGTTGGGATCGTTTCAACGCGTAACGATTCGTGATCTAATCCGAGCCCTCGATTATGATCCAATGGTCGTGATTCGCCAATACCCCTTTGCCGAGTCACTTTGCTAAAGAGTCCCTGAAGTTTGTCTAAACCAACCCGCCGTCCTCCAGTGTTGTGCCCTGTGTCTTGGAAGATTTTACACCGTGGCCCCTGTCTTCTCTGGGAATTGGCGTGCAGTCCAAAATCATAGGGAAATTCAGAAATTCAATTAGAAAATAATTTTTAGTATGTAAATAATTCCAGAAACTTATTTTATTCATAGAAAATTCATACTAACTCCTTTTTAGTCCATTCCAGTTCCTATAATTTTGTAATAATGTTGTTTATCACATAGTACCTCTGTTTTGACATAAAAGTCACATTAAAATTTATATTCTATTTTAATCCTGTACAAAACACATAAAATCTTTAGAAATTCATAACTTCTTCATTCAAGTTGTGCTAGCTTCGTATAAAAATCCACTACACAATAGCAACATTTATTGTATGATATCTCATACTTTTATAATTGGGTTAATCTATGTCTATTGGATTAATTTCTTTAATATTAATATAGCATTCTAACTTTATGATTATAATTTAACTAGATAATCTTTAATCAAATAATGACATAGATTAAAGTTGATATAATTATTTATAGAATAATATCTCTTATGAATTATATTAACCAATTTATAATATAATTTAATATTTTAATCACACAGATATTTTATAAAATCATAACTCCTTAACCACAACTCCGATCTTAGTAGTTCTCAATCCCGCGATCTCGTAGCAACGCGTAGATCATTATTATTCAATTTGTTCTCATGTTTGGTGTGATGTTGATTTTATCTATACCGTGTTTATTTGTATTGCTACGACTAGCGCGAGGTTTCGAGGATCTGAAGATTCACCCTGGTAACTGGAATCTCAAGTGCCAGGCAAGTTGTGCCCTTGATCACATTTATTACCCAATAATATTCTTTATTATCACTATTCAATGCATAGGTTTAATTTTGATGGGACCTAATAGGTCACCCTAGTTTGTTTATCCTGTTTACCTTGTTTACCCCAGATTCACTCGGGTAGTTATGCTATTGCTTTATATGGTTCTAGGATAATATTTCGTTACATCCATGTTCCAATTATTTTGTTATGTTATTTGTGTTCATGATAAGATCATTATGTTAATTGGAACATGGAGCGACCACCCGGGAAAACAGTGCTACCACAAGGGTTTAATGGGACGCCCTTGGCTGATTAACTAGGAAAGCTAGTGGATGACTACCTTACCCGAAAGGGGCAAGGGCAGTAGGGGAGTGGTCAGTGTAGGGAGGTCCTTGGGTTGATTTTGCTGCGATGGCGGTCAGGCGAGGGATTCCTGCACTGGAGCTTCCTATAAACTGTAGCGGGTTTTCTGAAGCTAGTGGAACTTTGTAAAGGCCTCGTAGTGTTACCCTGCCTTGCTTCCTTGGTAGAGGTGTATGAGATTCATGACCCCTTGGCAGATGGGTAACACGGCTTGTGGGTAAAGATGCGCAACCTCTGCAGAGTGTAAAACTGGTATACTAGCCGTGCTCACGGTCATGAGCGGCTCGGACCCTCACATGATTAATTTATGGAACCTAAACTCAATTTGTCATATGCATTTGCATGGGATTATTTATTAATTTTGTTCTATTATTTATTATGGTTTGGTATTTACTTACACCTAGTAATTGCTAATAAAATTTTGACCAACTTTAAAAGCAATGCTCAGCTTTAACCATTCTCTTTGGTAAGCCTTACACTTCATGAACTCCCACCTTTGGTGAGTTCATGCCACATTATTCCCCACAACTTGTTGAGCGATGATCGTGTGTGAGCTCACCCTTGCTGTCTCACACCCCCCACAGGAGAAGAACAGGTGGTTCAAGTCGAGCCACACATTGAGGAGTTCGATTCGATCTAGGTGGCGTCTCCCAGTTGACTTTCGGGCGCCAAGGATAAATTTTAGATCCTGTTATATTTATCTTTTAATTTTTGTAAGTCTTCCGCTATGTAATAAGTACTCTGATTATTATGACATTTATCTCTATACACTCTGTGATTATATATGTTGTCTTCTTTGGCGCATGTATGAGATGCACCCGGCTTTGTTCCTTAAAGCCCGGGGTGTTACAGAAGTTTTATAAAAGGAATGTTGACTGTAGGATGAAACCTAGATAGAAATGGACAAAACCCTTACCTACTTACCTTATTCTGATTCATTCTATACTTACCTTACTCTGATTCTATGCTTATCTTATCTTGATCATGTTTCACCTTCTACTGTTCTAGTCTGATTAAACTTACCTTTGCTACTCTGATTCTTTCTAAACTTATCTTAATCTTTTCTCATCTAATTCCGCTTCACTCTGATTATTCTTACCTATTCATTTCTAAAGACAAATGTGGATTTCACACTTTTAAATCCTGTGCCTAAAGTGACTTTTAGGAATAAGAGACCTACTCCCATGAACAAAAACAAAACTATTTTTATCGGTATCTATACACTTGAGTGTTTGTTCTTGTGATATTTGTTTGATTTGGATCTTTGATTGAGTGTGATGAGTTGTGGAGAAATGTTCACAATTACATCTGCATATACATATAGGCATAAAGGATAATATTTATAAAATAACTAGACAATCTAGAATATCCCCATTAAAATGTATTTAGTATTCCGTATCCATCTCATCTTAAAAGATTCTATCCTACACTCATAGATCCATCTCATCTAAAAAAATCCTAACTTATCCTAATTAAAATATACCTCAGCTGGATAGATTCATTTTATCTTCAAAGACTCTCTTATCTTAATAGGTCTACCTTATCTTAAAAGATTCCCTTTTACCTTAATAAATTCATCTTATCTTGAAGTTATTCTATCTTATCCTAACAGATCTAACTAGTCTCAAAAGATTCTACCTTATCCTTATGGATTCGTCTTGCCCTAATAAGCATGTTTATCCCACACTAGAGTAACAAACATGACCTATCCCAAACTAAATTAAGTAGATATTATCTAGTCTAATCTGGTTATACCAATTTAAATCTTGATCGCATCTAATTTGATCAGATCTAACCTAATAAATATGTTTTAATCCAAGTTGGACTAAGATTCCAATTTTGACTAGACCACATACAACAACCTGACCTTATGCAGCTACCTTAACCATTCAATGGTTGCATAACCCCTCTATTTTAATTTAAACGGAAAATTTTGATCTACCTCAAGTATTAACTAAACCATATTCCGATAAATGAGTTTTAAATCTAAACTGGTGTCTTAGACCAATTCATCCGAGAAACCACGACCTCGCCTATGTTATAGATTGCCCAACCCGTTTATCCCAAAAGCAAAAGTAAAACTATGTTCAATCTACCTACTCCATGTACCCGCATTGTTATCTCAACTCAGATAATGACATCTAACACCACAACCAATGGTCCCTAATTCAGACCCTCAAAGGAAGATCGATTATGCCATAATACACTCAATTCTATGTCTACCCCCACCAAAAAAAAATCTAAAACCTGAGGTACCCTTATTTCTATACCACACCTGCTAATGGCATAAAAAGAATTCTAGGTGTATAATATATATATATATATATACATACTGGAATTTCATAAAGATAGGGTCAGCTTAGTACGCTTAACTAAATGGTATTCTTAAATAGGATTATAGAATCCAATGAGAGTCATTTAACAAGTGAGCACTAGTGAAATAAACTATATCCTACTTCTATAGACTTTGTTCTCCCCTTATGCACTTAAACCTAAAGTTAGTGCATTAAACCAACTCAACCATGAGCAGAAGAGCTAACCCAACCAATAGTTCTACCTAACATTAAACAAACTTTAATCTACATCATATGGCCTATCTCACCCATATCTATCTCATCTTGACAAATTCTATCCTACCTTTGGATATTCACCTTATACGACTAGTTACCCCAATCCGGACATAAAACAAAGATTAAGCCCTGCTAAAAAAATCTTTAGATCGTAACCAGTTATTGGCCTATACGTCTGCCTGCCAAATAATTTTCCTTGCAAAATTATATTACCATATGATTCTAACTTTGATGGTAAATATCAGGAAGGAAAGATTATCAGACAACAAACAAGCAGAAATGAATCCTCCAAATCCTCCATCTATTGAAATCGATCAAGTGGTTGTTGCCCAAAGGCTGGTAATACAACAATTAGCAGACATGGTGACCGAAATGCAAAATCAGATAAGACAAGAACGCGAGGAAATACGTCTGGTCCGTCTGGAGGTACGTCAAGAAATAAGGCAATCACGGTTGGAGAGACAACGACAACAACAACCACTACCTCCACCACCACCAGCTCCACCAAGCAATATAAACATATATATACGTTACTACTATTTGTAAGATCTAAGTGATACTTTAGTTAGAATTTGGTATGATACTATGATAGGAGAATAATAAGGTCTAGTTGACCCCATGTGTTGCTAATAAATTATGCATCATGCTGAGATTTCTGTTTGTGCATATACGTTGAGACAATATGAGTATACACCCTTTTCCTTATAAATCTCGAGGACGAGATTTCTGTTAAGGGGGTAGGATTTGTAAAGCCCTAAAACCGGAAAAAAACATATAAATAAATAAATCAAATAAATAAACAAATAAATTTATGATAGAGTTTTGAGAATTTTTGAATCCCTTGGAAAATTCATTTGGATATTTTCTTCTGATAATCAATTAATGGTACCAAATTAATTAAGCAACCAATAAATAAACAATGGAAAGTGCATCTCTCACTGATGACTTTGTTGTGAGGTACTTTACTAAACACATAAATTTGACCTCAAAGTATAAATGAAGATATAGAATAGAAATTGAGAAAGGAAAAATGTTTAGGGACCCATTTATTCCCCCATAAATAAATGACAAGAGAAATCATAGATAATATAATTCAGATAATAGAAGCATAATCTATGAGAGTGTGGTTTGATATTTGAAATATGGAATTTTATTGCACTCTTGCATATGAACTCTAAACTTGAATTGAAATGGGGAGCAAAACCTTGGGAAAGAAAAGAAATAAACTAGAAAAGAATAATAAAAAAACACATCGCTGGGCCTGGTTTCTTGATTTCGGCCCATCAGGCCTTCCTGGTCATGTGGCCCACTATCTCCTGTCCTCGCGCCGCGTTTGCTTCACTGCCCTGTCAAGCCGGGCCGCTGGCCAGCCGCTCTGCGCCCATGCTCGCTTCCCAATCACTGCCATGTGGGGCCCTTGGCCAGTCGCAGTGCGCATCCACTTCTGCCCAGCCCTTCGCACCACGCGCGACCTTACTCCCTCTAGCAACCGTGGCCCGCTGCTCAGCTTCCCAAGCTCCATCACACACGGGCGCTAACATATGACCGACTGGTGGGGCCATCCCGTCAGCTCTATCCCTCCCCTCTCAACCACGTCCTGGGTTGCTCGGCTAAAAACTCGCCGGTGGACTCGGCAACAGACCGCGCAGGGCCCGTCGCGACCACACCTACCTGCGGTATAAAACCCTCCTCGCAGTGTTACAACCTCCGCTTCTTCCTCCGCGCCCTTGCATCATCCCTAGAAGTCGCGTCACGCCGTCGATCTTGAGCCACCCCATTCTAGAGCCTTCCGTCCGCCACGTCGTTGGTCCAGCCACCCCTTAATTCTGTGAATCACCACATAGCCTCGCTCTGCCGACATCACCGCACCCGTACTACTTCGGATTGCCAGGGACCTCATCGGCGGACGCCAGTTTGCCGCACCAGTACGCGCCGTGGGAACTCACTGCTCGGGCTCGGATCGCGGCAAGGAGCACCCGCCAGCTCCGTTCCCGTCCGCGACCACTTCCGGGGGGTCCGTGCCGCCTCGGGCTACTTCACAGCGCTGCTGGGGGGCGCTCGTGACCGGCTGGGCGTGTTTCGACCTCGGCAGCGATCGGAATTTCTTGTCGGGACCTTGTCTCCGCCGCGTGGGTGTCGTTCGGCGTGGGGCGACATCGCGCCGCGTCAAACCTAGGTATGAAACCCTTTGTTCGATTTGTTAGTGTGTGAATTTTCTTTTGGCACGTGTCCCTCGGTTGGACGATTCGTCAAACCCGTAGTCAACCCGGCTCCGGCGGGGAGCCACCGCGCTCGGAGCACGCCGCCGCGCTCCGCTGTCGGACGTTGGTGGGGGTCTCGGGGTCATCCGATTCTTGTTCAACGGTGGAGATTAGAAGTCAAAAGAACGATTCAGCTCGGGTGCGGTGACCGTAGATCTATTCATCAGCGGATATGATGGACTCTAGGGTATTTAAATCCAGGCCGCTCGCCGTTGATCCAACAGTTGGGATCGTTTCAACGCGTAACGATTCGTGATCTAATCCGGGCCCTCGATTATGATCCAATGGTCGTGATTCGCCAATACCCCTTTGCCGAGTCACTTTGCTAAAGAGTCCCTGAAGTTTATCTAAACCAACCCGCCGTCCTCCAGTGCTGTGCCCTGTGTCTTGGAAGATTTTACACCGTGGCCCCTGTTTTCTCTGGGAATTGGCGTGCAGTCCAAAATCATAGGGAAATTCAGAAATCCAATTAGAAAATAATTTTTAGTATGTAAATAATTCCAGAAACTTATTTTATTCATAGAAAATTCATACTAACTCCTTTTTAGTCCATTCCAGTTCCTATAATTTTGTAATAATGTTGTTTATCACATAGTCCTCTGTTTTGACATAAAAGTCACATTAAAATTTATATTCTATTTTAATCCTGTACAAAACACATAAAATCTTTAGAAATTCATAACTTCTTCGTTCAAGTTGCGCTAGCTTCGTATAAATATCTACTACACAATAGCAACATTTATTGTATGATATCTCGTACTTTTATAATTGGGTTAATCTATGTCTATTGGATTAATTTCTTTAATATTAATATAGCATTCTAACTTTATGATTATAATTTAACTAGATAATCTTTAATCAAATAATGACATAGATTAAAGTTGATATAATTATTTATAGAATAATATCTCTTATGAATTATATTAACCAATTTATAATATAATTTAATATTTTAATCACACAGATATTTTATAAAATCATAACTCCTTAACCACAACTCCGATCTTAGTAGTTCTCAATCCCGCGATCTCGTAGCAACGCGTAGATCATTATTATTCAATTTGTTCTCATGCTTGGTGTGATGTTGATTTTATCTATACCGTGTTTATTTGTATTGCTACGACTAGCGCGAGGTTTCGAGGATCTGAAGATTCACCCTGGTAACTGGAATCTCAAGTGCCAGGCAAGTTGTGCCCTTGATCACATTTATTACCCAATAATATTCTTTATTATCACTATTCAATGCATAGGTTTAATTTTGATGGGACCTAATAGGTCACCCTAGTATGTTTATCCTGTTTACCTTGTTTACCCCTGATTCACTCGGGTAGTTATGCTATTGCTTTATATGGTTTTAGGATAATATTTCGTTACATCCATGTTCCAATTATTTTGTTATGTTATTTATGTTCATGATAAGATCATTATGTTAATTGGAATATGGAGCGACCACCCAGGAAAACAGTGCTACCACAAGGGTTTAATGGGACGCCCTTGGCTGATTAACTAGGAAAGCTAGTGGATGACTACCTTACCCGAAAGGGGCAAGGGCAGTAGGGGAGTGGTCAGTGTAGGGAGGTCCTTGGGTTGATTTTGCTGCGATGGCGGTCTGGCGAGGGATTCCTGCACTGGAGCTTCCTATAAACTATAGCGGGTTTTCTGAAGCTAGTGGAACTTTGTAAAGGCCTCGTAGTATTACCCTGCCTCGCTTCCTTGGTAGAGGTGTATGGGATTCATGACCCCTTGGCAGATGGGTAACACGGCTTGTGGGTAAAGATGCGCAACCTCTGCAGAGTGTAAAACTGGTATACTAGCCGTGCTCACGGTCATGAGCGGCTCGGACCCTCACATGATTAATTTATGGAACCTAAACTCAATTTGTCATATGCATTTGCATGGGATTATTTATTAATTTTGTTCTATTATTTATTATGGTTTGGTATTTACTTACACCTAGTAATTGCTAATAAAATTTTGACCAACTTTAAAAGCAATGCTCAGCTTTAACCATTCTCTTTGGTAAGCCTTACACTTCATGAACTCCCACCTTTGGTGAGTTCATGCCACATTATTCCCCACAACTTGTTGAGCGATGATCGTGTGTGAGCTCACCCTTGCTGTCTCACACCCCCCCACAGGAGAAGAACAGGTGGTTCAAGTGGAGCCACACATCGAGGAGTTCGATTCGATCTAGGTGGCGTCTCCCAGTTGACTTTCGGGCGCCAAGGATAAATTTTTGATCCTGTTATATTTATCTTTTAATTTTTGTAAGTCTTCCGCTATGTAATAAGTACTCTGTGATTATATATGTTGTCTTCTTTGGCGCATGTATGAGATGCACCCGACTTTGTTCCTTAAAGCCCGGGGTGTTATAGTAAATGACAAGTAAACAACACATCGATCATGTGCAAACATGGGAACACATCTCAAAAGAAAAGTATGAACTCAAAAGGGATTTTAACTTATAGAGTAGACTGATCTCATTAAGTAGTTGATTATTCCCTAAGTACTATCCACAACTACATAATCTGATTTAATTACCTTCAATGAGACATAAAAATAATATCAGAGGTAAATTCATGTAATACACATTATTAACCTTACAAGATTAAGTATATTTAACCTCTAGGGTTTTCCTTTTATTTATTTTATTAAATGAATAAATCAATACATTTATAAATTCATAGTTAAACATAAAAATTAGAGTGTGCAGATTGTGAATGAAACTAATTTATTTAAACAGAGAATATTCCTATGAGCACTTTGCAATTTGAATCACTAAATCTGGGTTCATATGCAAAAGATATGAAATAAACAAGTTTGGGAATTTGAAATACAAAATTAAGCCCGAATATGTAATTATTTAAAAGGATAGAGTCTGTTTGTAATAACTCAGGGGCCTGCATATAAAGTATAAGGACGATGGGTTCTATTCGCAGAAAACCGAGGGGGTCTTAAGCAAAACAACCACAGCGAAAGGGTATCCGGGCTTCTCGGCCATCCGATCGAGAACGGACACCCGAGATTAGAAGTGGGCGCGAGGGATCGGACGCGAGGGCTGACCGGTGGGTCCCACGCGTCAGCGGCCCGGGTATCCCGGTGCGGGATGCGAGCGCGGGCGCTCTCTGGTGAACAGGGCCCACGGGTCGATGACTCAGACATTTGGGAGGGGGAAACGACGAGGGTCTGACAGGCGGGGTCACGGGGAGGTTGGGCCCGCTAGTCAGCGGTAGAGGTCACGCGCAGGCGCGACATCGCGGGCACGCGCTGACGGACGGGGACCTCCAAGCAGTGACATAGAACGGGGGAAAAGGGGGAGACTGATGGGCGGGTCCTCTTTGTCAGGACCGTCGTTTACCTTGGTCGCGCACATGGCACGAGCGCCATGGCCGGAGCCAGCGACTCCGCGAGGGCGACGAAGGCACAGGGTGGTTGCGGTTGGCCGGGGGGTCTCGGTTCGACGGCGCGATACCAATATCGGCGATCACCAGCGACTAATCGACGGGACAAAGAAAACGTGGGAGATAGAAAAGAAGGTCCGGCAAGGAAATTCACCTCGGGTGGGGCGGAAACGGTGGCGAGGTTGTGGCTGACTGTGGCGGAGCACGGTCACGGACGGTGGCCGAGCTCTACCGGTGGCGGATTCGGGCGCATGAGGCCTGGCAACGGGGAAACTCCGGCGAGCTTGAAAAATGGGTGTGCGTAGCTCGGGTGAGTGGGCAGAGGCGAAATGAGCGAGGCAGAAGGGAGGTGGGGGTGTGTGGGACTTGTAGAGGGGGATGGGGTGTCGGTTTGGAGCTGGGTGGCGACATGGGCGCGGCGATCTCTGTGTGTGTGCACGTGGTCCGCGTAGGCGAGCGATTGAAGGAGGGGGAAGGGACTAGCGAGCGGGGCCTGCGGGACAGTGGCACAGACGCACGAGCACACAACGGTCCAAAGCGCTGACAAGGTGACCCCACAGAACAGCGAGAGGGAGAGAGAAAGAGAGGCATGGGTTGGCGCCGACAGGCGGGGCCCGCCTGTCAGAGACGGAGGGCGCGCGGGTGCAGGCACACACAGGCGCGGGCACGCGCGCGTGGCTGGGCTTAGTGGGCCGATTGGGCTGAAATGACTTTTCTATTTTTCGGGGATTTTCCAATTGCTTTCTGTCGGCATCTTGGACCCGGGGGGTCCCTTGGACCGATCAGTGAAATCGTTGCGTGCCCCTGCCCAGATGGGTTGGCGCGGGATGGAACACAAGAGGTGGGACAAGCCTTGTATTATCCTGCACCAGGGGTGCCGCTCGTAGTAGGGGTTACAAGCGTGTTGCGTGAGAGAGGGAGAGACACAGAGTTCGCCCGCCGCTTCCCTCGCGCGAACCCTATTGGAACTCCCTCTCTAGTGCAAGTTGATCCAACGGGGGAGAGTAACAATGCAAACTGGGTTTTTGCTTAAAATGGCAATAGCTCAGTTCCTCTGGCCTCTCAAGGGCACTATGCGGGGGTATTTATAGGTGTCCGGGTGCCCAGCGTCCCGTGCTAAGGACGCATGTGCCCTCAGACACCTAGGTTATCCCCAGAATATTCCCATAAAGCAGGGTTATAGACCGTAATTACAGGGAGGCCTTTACAAATTAGGCCTGTAACGCGTAACGGCCACGCAGGGCCTGTTACAATGGGCCGGATCATACGTGGGCCTCCATTCTGGACGAGGTCGCAGGATGAGACGACCTCGTCACAGGTCTTCGTCTGGCAGCGTATGAGACGAAGGGTAAGTCTGCCCGCTGTCTTGTCGCCGTTGGTGCAGTGAGTACGGCAAAGGCCTCGAGCGAAGGGTGGCGTCTTCGCCTTTGCCCCAACAAACCCCCCTCAGGGTGGCCCTGGACCTCCCTTTTATAGAGGCAAGGAGAGGATCCAGACGTACAACGGGGGGCATAGCTATGCACTAACATGTTCGGCAGTGGAGTGCCTAAGCACTGTGTACATGCCAACGTGGCTGTTGGGGGAGAGCTAGGGCCCTGTACATGTGATGGCGTGGCCGCCAGAGGAGCGCCTGAGTCCTATAGGAGCACTGCTGGTAGCGCGGCGAGGATCCTGCTGATGTCTCCTTGCTGTCGTACGGGGCTGAGAGCCACCGGTGTCATGGTGCACGCGGGGCACCATCATTACCCGTCGCCGGAGTAAGCCAGATGGGACACCGGTCTTGTTCCTTGTAGCCTGAGCAGGCTAGGAACAGGGAAATGATGCATCCCCTATTAGCGCGGTCAGTCCGAGCCTAGGGTTGGTCGAGGCGGAGACTTCTCTTAAGGCCGAGGCCGGGGTCGGGCGAGGACGCGATTCCTCCCGAGACCAGGGTCGAGGCCGAGTCCGGGGGTCGGGCGAGGCGGAGACCTCCTCCCAAGGCTGGAGCATGAGGTCGGGCGAGGCGAAGCTTCCTGTTGCGCCCGATGCTGAACTCGATGGTTGATCGTGACTTGTTGTCAATCGTTGCCGGGGTGGCTGACACAGCAGTCGGAGCGGAGCGAGCGGCGCTGTTTTCCTGTCATATCGGACAGTAAAGAAGAGGGGCAAAGTGATTGTGGTCACTTCGGCCTGCCCGTCTGATGCGCGTGTGTCAGGATACGGTGTCAGGCATCCCCTGCATTTAATGCGCCTGCGAAGCGGTCAGTTGGTGAGGTGGTCTGGCTAAGGTTGCTTCACAACGAAGCCTGTCCGAGCCAGGCCTCGGGAGAGCCGAGGGGACGCCCGCTGCCTGAGGAGGCCCTCGGGCGAGGCGTGAACTCGTTTAGGACTACTGTTCCAACCCGAGGCTGGGCTTGGGTGAGATCGCGTCCCTCGGGTAGACGAAGTCTTGGCTTGAACCGCACCCGTCAGTGGGTCTGAGGGTGTTTACCAGCCATGATTAGGAGCGTTGGGGGTACCCCTAATTATGGTACCCGACAGTAGCCCCCGAGCCTCGAAGGGAATGATGGTACTCGCTTGGAGGCTTTTGCCGCGTTTTCGGTGAGGGGACCGGCCTTTCTCGGTTTTTGCCTTGTTCTGGTGGGTGCGCGCGAGCGCACCAGCCGGGTGTAGCCCCCAAGGCCTCGGAGGAGTGGTGAACGCCTTTTGTGGTGCTTCGGCCGGTCTAATCGTTCCCTCATGCGGCCCGGCCGTAGCCCGGGTGCGTGGTCGGGTTCCAAGTTATCAAGCTGGTTTGTTGACGCTGTCAACAGTTTTGGCCGTAGCCGAGTGCGAGAGCAGCCCCCGAGCCTCTGCACGGAGCGAGAGGACGATCAAGGACTTTCCTGACTTTTATTATACACCCCTGCGTCGCCTTTCCGCAAGGAGGAGGGGGGGAAGCGCCATGTTGCCCTCGGAGGGCGCTGAACATGGTGTTTCCAGTGAGATGCTAACGGGTGATCCGAGTGGACGCCCATGCCCCATTCGTTAGGGGTCGGCTGGTGGCCCATAGGCGCGCTCCAAAAGTACCTACGCAGACCCCTTCGATAGGGTCCGAGGGCTCGATGCCTCCCTCCGGTGGGATTCCGTTACAAATCGTTCCCGCCGGTCTCAGAAATGTCCTAGGGTACCTCGGGAGCGTAGCCCGAGCCTCGGCTATGTATCAAACATACCCAGAGTCATCCCTTACTCTGCGTGCTCTAGGGCGACTGTCGAACCCTTCCGAGGGGCCAGCCTATGAACCCCTGGTCAGTAGTGGGCACAGAGCCTGGGCGCCCTGGGGCGGCTGTCGAACCCTTCTGAGGGGCCAGCCTTCGAACCCCTGATCAGTAATGGGCTTGAAGTCCGAGTGCTCTGGGGCCGCTATCGAAACCCTTTTGAGGGGCCAGCCTTCGAACCCCTGATCAGTAGGGGGGCTCGGGGCCCGTTTCCTCCGCCGAGAAGGATCCTTTCCACAATGTCCCCTTTCCCGGTCCCTGTGGCAAGAGAGAGAGAGAGGAGAAGGGGAAGGATATGAATTTAAATAAGGTGGTGCACCTTTTTTGACGCGGTCATCATGGCGGAGGTGAAACGTCGCCCGCTTCGCCTGCCAAAGGTGTCGCTTGCCCTGCCGCGAAGTTAATGCGACAGGACGGGTGGTTCGCGGGGCAGCCGTTGTGCATGCGCAAGTCGTTCGAGGAACGGGCGTTTGAAAGGGAAATAGGCTTCAAACCTTTCCCTAAATAATTTTGGTGGTTGAATGCCCAACACAAATAATTGGACTAACTAGTTTGCTCTAGTTGATCATTCCATAGGTGCATAAGTTCATCTACAATTATTCTAAGTCGACTGTCCGGAATACCGTAGATTATTTCGGACAGGAGAAGCTTTTTGGAAAAACAGACTAAGCGCTACTGTCCGCGACAACAGGATGACCCTCGGACAGAACCAATGCAAAAACACATGTCTCTACTGCGGACCGTCCGATGGAAAAGTGAAAGGGAATTAGGCTTACACCTATATTCCTAATTGATTTTGGTGGTTGAATTGCCCAACACAAATAATTGGACTAACTAGTTTGCTCTAGTCTATAAGTTCTACAGGTGCCAAAGGTTCACAATAAGCCAATAAAAAGACCAAGAAAAGGGTTCAAACAAAAGAGCAAAAGACAACCCGGAAGGCACCCTGGTCTGGCGCACCGGACTGTCCAGTGTGCCACCGGACAGAGTTCGGTGCACCACCGGACAATGTTCGGTGCACCAGGGCGATCGAAGCCAAACTCGCTACCTTCGGGAATTCTCAAGGGCGCTCCGCTATAATTCACCGGACTGTCCGGTGAGTCACCGAACAGTGTCCGGTGCACACCAGACTGTCCGGTGTGCCAGCGGAAGCAACGGCTACTACGGCGCCAACGGTCACCTGCAGAGGCATTTAATGCGCTACAGTGCGCGCCAGAGTCAGAGCACGAGCGGGAGGCGCACCGGACAGTCTACAGTACCTGTCCGGTGCACCACTGGACAGCCAGGCGACCCCACCAGTCAGAGCTCCAACGGTCAAACCCTAACGGCCGGGTGACGTGGCTGGCGCACCGGACACTGTCCGGTGGCGCACCGGACTGTCCGGTGCGCCCGTCGACAGCAGCCTTCACCAAACGACTAGTTTAGTGGTTGGGGTTATAAATACCCCCAACCATCCCACATTCAAGTCATCCAAGTTTTCACGTTCCAACTACTTACAAGAGCTCTAGCATTCAATTCTAGACACACCCAAGTGATCAAATCCTCTCCCAACTCCACACAAGGCTTTAGTGATTAGTGAGAGAGATTTGTTGTGTTCTTTTGAGCTCTTGCGCTTGGATTGCTTCTTTCTTTCATTCTTTCTTGCGAACAACTCAATTGTAACCGAGGCAAGAGACACCAATTGTGTGGTGGTCCTTGCGGGAAGTTTTGTAACACCCGGTTTTAAAGAAACAAAGCCGGGTGCATCTCATACATGCGCCAAAGAAGACAACATATATAATAACAGAGTGTATAGAGATAAATGTCATAAAACATCAGAGCATTTATTACATAGCGGAAGACTTATTACAAAATAAAGTAATGAAGATAAAACGAATTAAGGATCGTCGGCGCCAATGTCGACTGGGAAACGCCACCTAGATCAGATCGAACTCCTCAGTGTTAGGCGGCTCCTCCTGAACCACCTGATCTTCTCCTGTGGGGGGGTGTGAGACAGCAAGGGTGAGCTCACATACGTTCATAGCTCAACAAGTTGTGGGGAATAATGTGGCATGAACTCACCAAAGGTGGGAGTTCATGAAGTGTAAGGCTGATCAATGAAATAAAGGCTGAAGCTGAGCATTGCTTTTAGGAGTTGGTCAAAATTTTATTAGCAGTTACTATGTGTAAGTAAATACCCAACCATAGTAATAATAAGTAAAAATAATAGTAAAATAATCCCAAATGCAATGAAATGACAGATTAAGTTTAAGTTTCATAAATTAATCATGTGAGGGTCCGAGCCGCTCATGACCGTGAGCACGGCTAGTATACTAGTTTTACACTCTGCAGAGGTTGCGCATCTTTACCCACAAGCCGTGTATCCCATGTCGCCAGGGTTTGCAAGGCCCTTAGACACTACCGAGGTGAATGGCTAGGGATCCACTACGAGGCCTTTACAAAGTTCCACTAGCTTCCGAAAACCCGCTACAGTTTATAGGAAGTTCCAATGCAGGGTTCCTCGCTGACCGCCATCGCAGCAAAATCAACCAGGGACCTCCCTACACTGACCACTCCCCTACTGCCCTTGCCCCTTTCGGGTAAGGTAGTCTTCCACTAGCTTTCCTAATTAGTCAGCCAAGGGCGTCCCATTAAACCCTTGTGGTAGCACTGTTTTCCCGGGTGGTCGCTCCATGTTCCCATTAATTTAATGATCTTAACATGAACAACAATAATAACAAGATAATAACAGAATAATCATGAATAGTGTATCTCCATACCCAATCCACATAAAGCAATAACAAGTACTACCCAAAAATATTTCAGGGGTGAACAAGGTATAGAGGTAATCAAAACTGGGGTAACATAAAGGCTCCCATCAAAATTAACCTATGCAGATCATTAAAATTAATAAGAACATGGCTGGGAAAAGTAAGTGATCAAGGGCACAACTTGCCTTCCACGAGCTCCTGCTCAGCAGTCTCTACCAGCTGAACCTCAGGATCCTCTGTTGCTTGCTCGTCTACTCGCATCAATACAATACATACATAGTATAGCATAAATTAACATCACACCAAACATGTAAATAAAATACACAGTAATATTAAAATAAGATCACATGAACTGGAATCATTAAATTTGGAGTTATAGATTTCAAGTTATGAATTTCCTAAGATTTAATGTGCTTGAGATAGGATTAAATGAGAAATTGATTATCTAACTGTTTTCATGCCAAAACAGAGATACTAAATGATAGATATTAATATTATAAAATTTTAGAAATTGGAATGGTTCAATTTGGAGTTAAAATGAATTTTCTATGCATTTTACAAGTTCTAACACTTATTTATACATCAAAAATCAATTTATGTGATTATTTTCCAATTTCCATTACTCTCTGGATTGGGCGCTAAAATCTGAAAAGTGCAGGGGCCAAACACTAAAAATTCCCGAGACACTGAGTATAGTCAGGGTGGACGGCGGGTTAATTCGTGTAAAGTGCGGGGTCTCTTTAGCAAAGTGCACCCGCGAAGGGGTACCCTCATATTTCAGCCGTCCGATTGAGAGTCAAGCGTCTAGATTAATTCGGACCCGGTTATGTATACTGCTGCACCAACAACCGTTGGATCCCCGATCCGCGGTCCACGGCGCATGATCCCCCCATAAGATCTGATCCATAAACTTGTGATCTAACGGTGAGGATTCAGGTTACGCCGATCAGAGCGCGGATTAGATCTGGGCCGTCCTCCAGAGAATCGACGACAGGCCTATCGTCACCTCCCAGCTCAAAGCCAACACGGTGGCGCTGTGTTGTGCAACGGCGAACCTCGCCGGAGAGCCAACGCTTTCGCCCACCACGCGACCATACCCGAACACGACAGATCCCGAACCCAGCCCTTGGTGTGGTGAATCGATCAGAGCTATTCATACGCGAGCGAGCAACAACAATTTCGCCTATGGAGATGAGCGCCAATCGGTGGCGGCACAACCCCGTCGAGCAATTCCGGTCAACAGGGTGAATGAGCAGGGCCAATTTTGTCGGTGCACAATCGGAGGAAGGAGAGGAATGCATCGGAGTTGAACCTTACCTGTGATTGACGCCTGAAGTCCCCAATCCGCGACGAGGGCTGGTGCGGGATCCACCTTCAACCCTGGTGGCCGATTCCCAAACGCGAGGCAGCACCCACCAATTCGGCGACGCCAGGAACTTCGTAAGGGTGTACGGCGGCAACGGCTGTGCGGTTCGCCAAGGGCGGAGCGAGGTGCCACTGGTACACCGGCGTGGGCGCAATTCGAGGGCCGCCTTTGGTATAAATGACTAGGGGTTCTCGGATTTTTTGGAGCAGAGGTGGATATGGCCGTCCCAGTCGCGTGTCAGGGTAGGGACCCGCACATGGCTGTTGTAACAGCCAGGGGGATCAGCGCCGGGTCTTCAACTCTAGCCGTTCGCGCGCCACGGGGAAGATCTACAGCGCCGGATGGCCCATCTGGCGGTGACCGCGCGGTGCAGAGTGAGGCTGGCAAGAGGGGCCCGACGGTTGGCGCCTGCGGCTGCGGTAGTAGCGTGCGCTGGTAAGGAGTCTGACATGCCGACCCCGCTTGTCATGCGCGCGAGGGTGCAGGTATAATGGGTCGCGCCGTTTGTTTCTATGGTTGGGCCGAAAGCATGGTCCTGGCCCATTCCGAGTTTTGGTCTTTTTCTTTTGCTTTTATTTCATTTCTATTTTTCTTTATTCCCCACTTCAATTTGAATTCAAATTTTTAAATTCAAACCTTGTGCATACTTTGTCTCGTATCATATTGTGAACTTTAAGAAATACCACTTAGGGAAATATTTAAATTTTTCTTTACATTTTATATACTTTCTTTTTCTTTTCTTATTTTCAACCCTAGTTTTCTATTTAGGATTTTAATCCAACTTCTAGTAAATATTACCTTACGATTATTATCCTTATTATTTTATTTAATGCACAATCATAAAAAAACTCAGCATGATGCATGATTTATTTAGGTGTTATTTGTTATTTAATCCCCTTTTGATGGTGTTTAGTCATGTGTGCTAGTAACTAAAGATGGCACACACATATATAAAGAAAATATTCTCTTTTCATATGAGTCACAAATTTAGGTATTACAAATCCTACCCCCCTTAAAAAGAATCTCGTCCTCGAGATTTAAGAAGATCTAGGGAAAAGGTGGGGAAAATCTATACGAAGCTCCTCTTCTCTTTCCCAGGTGGCTTCATCTTCACCATGGTGGCTCCATTGAACTTTGCACATCTTTATAACCTTATTCCTTGTAACTCGAGTCAAAGTATCTAGAATCTTGATGGGGTACTCAGCATAGGTCAGGTCATCTTGCACACTGAGGTCCTCCATTGGTAGCTGCTCCTCAGGTACCCTGAGGCACTTCTTTAGCTGAGACACATGAAATACATCATGTACATCTGATAGGTGATCGGGCAACTCTAGTTGATATGCAACTTCTCCCACTCGCTTTAAGATCAAGAATGGTCCAATGAAGCGAGGGGACAACTTTCCTTTAACTTTAAATCTCCTCATACCCCGGAGTGGTGACACCTTCAAATAGACATGATCACCCTCCTTAAACTCCAGTAGTCTTCTCCTATTATCAACATAGCTCTTCTGCCTTGATTGTGCAATTCTCAAATTTTCTCTTATCATTCGAACTTGTTCTTCTGCCTCTTGAATAAGTTCAGGCCCAAAGAACTGTCTTTCTCCAGTCTGATCCCAATACAGTGGAGTCCTGCACTTTCTGCCATATAGAGCCTCAAACGGTGACATCTTCAAACTGGCCTAGTAGCTATTATTATAAGAGAACTCTGCATATGGTAAACTCTTCTCCCAACTGCCACCATGTTTAAGAGCACAAGCTCTTAACATATCCTCTAGCACTTGATTAGTCCTCTCTGTCTGTCCATCAGTCTGGGGATGGTAGGCTGAACTAAAATTCAACTTTGTGTCCAAACTCTCATGCAACTTCTTCCAAAACCGAGAAGTAAACTGTGATCCTCGATCAGACACGATCTTCTTAGGTACACCATGTAGACAAACTATCCGAGTCATATACAATTCTGCTAGCTTGGCTCCCGTGTAATTAGTCCTCACAGGTATAAAATGAGCCACTTTTGTCAATCTGTCTACAATCACCCAAATAGAGTCATACCCAGCAGGGGTGCGGGGTAGTCCAACAATAAAATCCATACCAATTTCTTCCCATTTCCACTTAGGAATCTTAAGCGGGTGCAATAGTCCAGCGGGTCTTTGATGTTCGGCCTTGACTCTTTGACACACATCACACTTAGCCACATGAGCAGCAACATCTCTTTTCAGTCCATACCACCAATACTTTTGCTTCAAATCTTGATACATCTTAGTGCTACCAGGGTGGATGGAGTAATCAGAATCATGAGCTTCTTTCAATATAGCCTCACGGAGGCTATCGATCTCTGGAACACATATCCGATCTTTGAACCATATAGTACCTTGCTCATCCTCCGTGAACTCCGGAACTCTTCCTTCAGTAATAAGATCCTTGATCTCTTGAATCTTAGCATCACCAACCTGACCTTTACGAACCTCTTGCTCCAAGGTAGGTTCCAATTCAATGGTGACTCCTTCAGTGTGAGTAACAATTCCCAAATTGAGTCTCTCAAAGTCTTTTGCTATTTCATCAGGTAGCTGGACAACGAAAGCGGAGTGAACATGTTCTTTCCGACTCAAGGCATCCGCGACCAAATTCGCCTTGCCCGGGTGATAGTGAATCTCTAAATCATAATCCTTGATGAGCTCCAACCAACGACGTTGCCTAAGGTTGAGATCCTTCTGAGTGAATATATACTTCAAACTCTTATGATCCGTGTATACTTGGCGCTTAGTTCCCATAATGTAGTGTCTCCAAATCTTAAGTGCATGCACAACGGTAGCTAGTTCCAAGTCATGAGTGGGATAGTTCAGTTCATGCTTCCGCAACTGACGAGACGCGTAGGCAATCACATGTCCTTCTTGCATAAGCACACATCCCAATCCTTGGCCACATGCATCACAATAAATGTCAAATCCCTTCTGCAGATCCGGCATAACCAATACTGGTGGCGACATTAGTCTCTCCTTCAATTGATCAAAGCTCCCTTGACATTTCTCATCCCACTTAAATTCTCTTCCTTTCTCCAGAAGCGATGTCATAGGCTTGGCAATCTTAGAGAACCCTTCAATGAATCTCCGATAATATCCTGCGAGTCCCAAGAAACTCCGAATCTCCGTAACTGTAGTGGGCACTCTCCACTCCATTATCTCCTTCACTTTAGCAGGATCCACTGCTATTCCTCCATTAGAAATAATATGACCAAGGAATGGCACCTTGTCAATCCAAAACTCGCACTTGCTGAACTTAGCGTAGAGTTGATTATCTCGCAACTTCTGTAGCACCAACCTTAAATGTCCCTCATGATCACTATCACTCTGAGAATAAATAAGAATGTCGTCGATGAATACCACGACGAATCTGTCCAAATACTCCATAAACACCTTATTCATCAAATTCATGAAATAAGCTGGTGCATTGGTTAATCCAAACGACATAACAGTGAACTCATATAATCCATATCGAGTCGAGAAAGCCGTCTTAGGAATATCTGATGGTCTAATCCTCATCTGATGGTAACCGGATCGGAGATCAATCTTCGAGAATACTCTAGCACCTCGCATCTGATCAAATAAATCCTCAATACGGGGTAACGGATACTTGTTCTTCACAGTAACATCATTAAGTGATCTATAGTCCACACACATCCTCTGGGTTCCATCCTTCTTCTGTACAAATAGAACCGGTGCTCCCCAAGGTGAGGAACTCGGACGAATGTACCCAGCCTCTTGTAACTCTGTCAACTGCTTCTTAAGTTCCTTCAACTCCTCTACAGACATCCTGTAAGGTCTTTTAGATATAGGGGCAGTTCCAGGTAAGAGATCAATAACAAACTCAACTTCTCTATCAGGTGGCATCCCTGGTAACTCTTCTGGAAAGACATCCGGAAAATCTCTAACCATCCGGATATTGTCACCAACAAACTCCTCAGGTATAAAGAACATTGCACGCATGGGTGAGGAGGTTACTGCAATATTAACTTGAAATCTTTCTCCTTTAGTGGTAGTGAGTTCTACGGTACCTCTACCACATGCTATAACGGCCTTTGCCTTTCTTAGCCATGACATACCAAGGATCAGATCTATACTGCTTGACTCTAATATTATAGCAGTAGCTCCAAATTCTCTACCCATAATGGTCAAGGTCAATCTACGTGTCATTTGATTCGCCTCAACAGGCCCTTTAGGTGTAATTACTATCATGGGTTTTCTCATATTTAGCAGTGGTATTTCATTTGTGTTGGCATATCTAGCAGACATGAATGAATGTGTAGCACCAGAATCGAATAATATGGTTGCAGGAATTGCATTAACATAAAACATACCAATTACGAGGTCCCCTCCATCCGGAGTAGCATCAACGCTGACTTGATTAACCTTGGCAATAGAATATCCCTTGCCAGGAGTCTGTTGCTTGTTCTGAACTGGAGTAGTAGCAATCCTCTGTGGGCAGACATTTGCATAATGACCAGTCTTCCCACACTTGAAACACGTAGTGCCTGGACTCTGTCCTGCAAACTTTGTCGGAGTGCCAGTGGGAGTGGCCTGACGAGTAGGTGTCCTCAGTGGTGATTGCTGAACTGGGCGCGGTCCTCCTGGTCGAGTCGGTGTACCCTGTGGTGAACTGTAGCGAGGACGAACACTGCTGCTACCCTGTCCTTGTGAGATAGCCTTCCTCTTCAAATCACCCAGTTGAACACGCTTGTGTTCAATAGCAAGAGCCTTATCCAGTAGCCTCTGAAAGGATGGAAAGGTGTGTGCAACTAGTGCATACTGCAAGGGTCCATTCAGTCCTTCAATGAAGTGCTCCTGCTTTCTTTCATCCTCAGCAACTTCCTCCGGAGCATACCTCGACAGCTAAATAAATTTGTCTCTGTACTCGCTGACCGACATATTGCCTTGCTTCAATGACAGAAACTCCTTCTTCTTGATCTTTATCATCCCAGCTGGAATATGGTAGTTCCTGAACTGTGTACTGAACTCTGCCCAAGTAATAGTATCAGCAGCATCATGGGCAGCAGTATAAGAATCCCACCAATCAGCAGCAGGACCTGTCAGACGTCCAGAAGCATATAGAACCTTCTCCCGGTCAGTGCATTGTGCAATATTCAGCATCTTCTCAATTGACTTCAACCAATCGTCTGCATCAAGTGGATCTGGCGAACTGGCGAAGGTCGGTGGCTTATGACTCATAAACTCCCGGTGCTTATCACGAGGTGGAACTGGTGGTGGTGGTGGAGGCAATGGCACTTGTTGCTGTTGCTGTTGTTGTTGAAGTTGTTGTTGCAGCTGCTGTTGTTGCGCTCTCCTTTCTTGGCGTATCTCATCTCGCTCCTGGCGCAACTCCTGTCGTATATCTTCTCTTTCCTGACGCATCTCCTGGCGTTCTTGCTGCATCTGGGCACGCATATCTGCCATAGTGTCCGCCATTTGCTGCATCACCGCCATCTGAGCAGCAACCAGTGGGTCAACTCCGCCTGGTGGAGGACTCGGAGGATTCATCTTTGCAGGCTGTGGCTGAGGTTGTCTATATATCCTTCGAGTGTGTCGGTTAGGAGGCAAATCAATTCCACCACCCCTCCTGGTATTGACCATCTGAGTTAGATACATATGGTAAGAAAGAGCAGTAGACAAGGCAGTAATTACAATCATGTTATTTTGGGGGATTTATTGGCTAAGCAGTTTAACGTTTTACCTACCATAGCTAATTTATTACCTTATGCTGGCACATACTAAGATGTCCATCTATATAATATCTCAAGCAATCAAAGAAGCAAATCAGACGTTTTTCATCATAACAATCAAACAACATTTTTAAATATAGAAAATAGTTTTGATTTGGTCTTAGGCCTCATATCTCTTAAAAAGATCATAGTGGTAGGATTCCAAGGTGTGAAATCCATCTTGTCTTAGAGGAGAAAAGATAAGATTAACCAGAGTGGATTAGCAGAGGGTGAGACAAGATCAAGATGAGATAAGTATAGAATGAGTCAGAGTAAGGTAAGTAGGAAAGGGTTTGTCCATTTCTATCTAGGTCTCGTCCTACGGTCAACATTTCCTTTGATACCACTTCTGTAACACCCGGTTTTAAAGAAACAAAGCCGGGTGCATCTCATACATGCGCCAAAGAAGACAACATATATAATAACAGAGTGTATAGAGATAAATGTCATAAAACATCAGAGCATTTATTACATAGCGGAAGACTTATTACAAAATAAAGTAATGAAGATAAAACGAATTAAGGATCGTCGGCGCCAATGTCGACTGGGAAACGCCACCTAGATCAGATCGAACTCCTCAGTGTTAGGCGGCTCCTCCTGAACCACCTGATCTTCTCCTGTGGGGGGGTGTGAGACAGCAAGGGTGAGCTCACATACGTTCATAGCTCAACAAGTTGTGGGGAATAATGTGGCATGAACTCACCAAAGGTGGGAGTTCATGAAGTGTAAGGCTGATCAATGAAATAAAGGCTGAAGCTGAGCATTGCTTTTAGGAGTTGGTCAAAATTTTATTAGCAGTTACTATGTGTAAGTAAATACCCAACCATAGTAATAATAAGTAAAAATAATAGTAAAATAATCCCAAATGCAATGAAATGACAGATTAAGTTTAAGTTTCATAAATTAATCATGTGAGGGTCCGAGCCGCTCATGACCGTGAGCACGGCTAGTATACTAGTTTTACACTCTGCAGAGGTTGCGCATCTTTACCCACAAGCCGTGTATCCCATGTCGCCAGGGTTTGCAAGGCCCTTAGACACTACCGAGGTGAATGGCTAGGGATCCACTACGAGGCCTTTACAAAGTTCCACTAGCTTCCGAAAACCCGCTACAGTTTATAGGAAGTTCCAATGTAGGGTTCCTGGCTGACCGTCATCGCAGCAAAATCAACCAGGGACCTCCCTACACTGACCACTCCCCTACTGCCCTTGCCCCTTTCGGGTAAGGTAGTCTTCCACTAGCTTTCCTAATTAGTCAGCCAAGGGCGTCCCATTAAACCCTTGTGGTAGCACTGTTTTCCCGGGTGGTCGCTCCATGTTCCCATTAATTTAATGATCTTAACATGAACAGCAATAATAACAAGATAATAACAGAATAATCATGAATAGTGTATCTCCATACCCAATCCACATAAAGCAATAGCAAGTACTACCCAAAAATATTTCAGGGGTGAACAAGGTATAGAGGTAACCAAAACTGGGGTAACATAAAGGCTCCCATCAAAATTAACCTATGCAGATCATTAAAATTAATAAGAACATGGCTGGGAAAAGTAAGTGATCAAGGGCACAACTTGCCTTCCACGAGCTCCTGCTCAGCAGTCTCTACCAGCTGAACCTCAGGATCCTCTGTTGCTTGCTCGTCTACTCGCATCAATACAATACATACAAAGTATAGCATAAATTAACATCACACCAAACATGTAAATAAAATACATAGTAATATTAAAATAAGATCATGAACTGGAATCATTAAATTTGGAGTTATAGATTTCAAGTTATGAATTTCCTAAGATTTAATGTGCTTGAGATAGGATTAAATGAGAAATTGATTATCTAACTGTTTTCATACCAAAACAGAGATACTAAATGATAGATATTAATATTATAAAATTTTAGAAATTGGAATGGTTCAATTTGGAGTTAAAATGAATTTTCTATGCATTTTACAAGTTCTAACACTTATTTATACATCAAAAATCAATTTATGTGATTATTTTCCAATTTCCATTACTCTCTGGATTGGGCGCTAAAATCTGAAAAGTGCAGGGGCCAAACACTAAAAATTCCCGAGACACTGAGTATAGTCAGGGTGGACGGCGGGTTAATTCGTGTAAAGTGCGGGGTCTCTTTAGCAAAGTGCACCCGCGAAGGGGTACCCTCATATTTCAGCCGTCCGATTGAGAGTCAAGCGTCTAGATTAATTCAGACCCGGTTATGTATACTGCTGCACCAACAACCGTTGGATCCCCGATCCGCGGTCCACGGCACACGATCCCCCCATAAGATCTGATCCATAAACTTGTGATCTAACGGTGAGGATTCAGGTTACGCCGATCAGAGCGCGGATTAGATCTGGGCCGTCCTCCAGAGAATCGACGACAGGCCTATCATCACCTCCCAGCTCAAAGCCAACACGGTGGCGCTGTGTTGTGCAACGGCGAACCTCGCCGGAGAGCCAACGCTTTCGCCCACCACGCGACCATACCCGAACACGACAGATCCCGAACCCAGCCCTTGGTGTGGTGAATCGATCAGAGCTATTCATATGCGAGCGAGCAACAACAATTTCGCCTATGGAGATGAGCGCCAATCGGTGGCGGCACAACCCCGTCGAGCAATTCCGGTCAACAGGGTGAATGAGCAGGGCCAATTTTGTCGGTGCACAATCGGAGGAAGGAGAGGAATGCATCGGAGTTGAACCTTACCTGTGATTGACGCCTGAAGTCCCCAATCCGCGACGAGGGCTGGTGCGGGATCCACCTTCAACCCCGGTGGCCGATTCCCAAACGCGAGGCAGCACCCACCAATTCGGCGACGCCAGGAACTTCGTAAGGGTGTACGGCGGCAACGGCTATGCGGTTTGCCAAGGGCGGAGCGAGGTGCCACTGGTACACCGGCGTGGGCGCAATTCGAGGGCCGCCTTTGGTATAAATGACTAGGGGTTCTCGGATTTTTTGGAGCGGAGGTGGATATGGCCGTCCCAGTCGCGTGTCAGGGTAGGGACCCGCACATGGCTGTTGTAACAGCCAGGGGGATCAGCGCCGGGTCTTCAACTCTAGCCGTTCGCGCGCCACGGGGAAGATCTACAGCGCCGGATGGCCCATCTGGCGGTGACCGCGCGGTGCAGAGTGAGGCTGGCAAGAGGGGCCCGACGGTTGGCGCCTGCGGCTGCGGTAGTAGCGTGCGCTGGTAAGGAGTCTGACATGCCGACCCCGCTTGTCATGCGTGCGAGGGTGCAGGTATAATGGGCCGCGCCGTTTGTTTCTATGGTTGGGCCGAAAGAATGGTCCTGGCCCATTCCGAGTTTTGGTCTTTTTCTTTTGCTTTTATTTCATTTCTATTTTTCTTTATTCCCCACTTCAATTTGAATTCAAATTTTTAAATTCAAACCTTGTGCATACTTTGTCTCGTATCATATTGTGAACTTTAAGAAATACCACTTAGGGAAATATTTAAATTTTTCTTTACATTTTATATACTTTCTTTTTCTTTTCTTATTTTCAACCCTAGTTTTCTATTTAGGATTTTAATCCAACTTCTAGTAAATATTACCTTACGATTATTATCCTTATTATTTTATTTAATGCACAATCATAAAAAAAACTCAGCATGATGCATGATTTATTTAGGTGTTATTTGTTATTTAATCCCCTTTTGATGGTGTTTAGTCATGTGTGCTAGTAACTAAAGATGGCACACACATATATAAAGAAAATATTCTCTTTTCATATGAGTCACAAATTTAGGTATTACAAGTTTGTTCCCGTTTGATTGAGAAGAAGAAGCTCACTCGGTTCGAGGGATCGTTTGAGAGAGGGAAAGGGTTGAAAGAGACCCGGTCTTTGTGACCACCTCAACGAGGAGTAGGTTTGCAAGAACCGAACCTCGGTAAAACAAATCATCGTGTCTCGCTCTTTATTCGCTCACGATTTGTTTTGCGCCTTCTCTCTTGGACTTATTTCTATTTCTAACGCTAACCCGACTTGTAGTTGTGATTAACTTTGTAAATTTCAGTTTCGCACTATTCACCCCCCTCTAGGCGACTTTCAATTGGTATCAGAGCCCGGTGCTTCATTAGAGCCTAATCGCTCGAAGTGATGTCGGGAGATCACGCCAAGAGGGAAATGGAGACCGGCGACAAGCCTAGTACAAGCCACGGGAAGGCTTCATCGGAAGAGTCCCGCAACAAAGGGAAGGGGAAGGAGAAGAAACCCTCTTCCCACAAGTCGCATCGGAGTGGTGACAAAAAGAAGAAGATGAGGAAGGTAGTCTACTACGAGACCGACACTTCATCACCATCGACCTCCGGCTCCGACGCGTCGTCCGTTACTTCTAAGCGCCATGAGCGCAAGAAGTATAGTAAGATTCCCCTACGCTTCCCACGTATTTCAAAGCGTACTCCTTTACTCTTTGTTCCATTAGGCAAACCACCGGTTTTTGACGGTGAAGATTATAACATGTGGAGTGATAAAATGAGGCATCATCTAACCTCACTCCACACAAGCATTTTGAATGTTGTTGAGTTTGGTGTACAGGTACCATCCATAGGGGATGAAGACTACGACTCGTACGAAGTGGCCCAAATCCACCACTTTAACTCCCAAGCCACCACTATACTCCTCGCCTCTCTAAGTCGAGAGGAGTATAATAAGGTGCAAGGGTTAAAGAGTGCGAAGGAAATTTGGGACGTACTCAAGACCGCACACGAAGGAGACGAGGTGAGAAAGATCACCAAGCGGGAGACGATCGAGGGGGAGCTCGGTCGCTTCATGCTTCACCAAGGGGAAGATCCACAAGCTATGTACAACCGCTTGAAGACCTTGGTGAACCAAGTGCGCAACCTCGGGAGCGAAAAATGGGATGACCATGAGATGGTCAAGGTTATTCTTAGATCCCTCATTTTTCTTAACCCTACACAAGTTCAATTAATTCGAGGTGATCCTAGATACAAGCTAATGTCTCCCGACAAGGTTATAGGAAAATTTGTAAGCTTTGAGCTAATGATTAAAGGCTAAAAGAAAATCATCGAGCAAGGCACCTCCTCCATGCCCGAAGCACAACCGGTGGCATTCAAGGCGACGGAGGAGAAGAAGGAGGAGTCTACATCAAGTAGACAACCATTCGATGCCTCCAAGCTCGACAACGAGGAAATGGCGCTTATCATCAAAAGCTTCCGCCAAATCCTCAAGCAAAGGAGGGGGAAAGATTACAAGCCTCGCTCCAAGAAAGTGTGCTACAAATGTGGTAAGCCCGGTCACTTCATTGCTAAATGTCTATTATCTAGTGATAGTGACAGGGGCGACGACAAGAAGGGGAGAAGAAAGGGGAAGAAGAGGCACTACAAGAAGAGGGGCGGCGATGCCCATGTGTGTCGCGAGTGGGACTCCGACGAGAGCTCCACCGACTCCTCCTCCGACAAGGACGCCGCCAACATCGCCGTCACCAAGGGACTTCTCTTCCCCAACGTCGGCCACAAGTGCCTCATGGCAAAGGACGGCAAAAGGAAGAAGGTTAAATCCAAATCCTCCACTAAATATGAGTCCTCTAGTGATGATAATGCTAGTGATGAGGAGGATAACTTGCGTACTCTTTTTGCTAACCTCAACATGCAACAAAAAGAAAAACTAAATGAACTAATTAGTGCCATCCATGAGAAGGATGAACTCTTGGACTCCCAAGAGGACTTCCTAATCAAGGAAAACAAAAAGCATGTTAAGGTTAAAAATGCTTATGCTCTCGAAGTTGAAAAATGTGAGAAATTAACTAGTGAGCTAAGCACTTGCCATGATACTATTGCCAACCTTAGAAATGAAAATGCTAAACTTATTGCTAAGGTTGATTCTAATATTTGTAATGTTTCAATTCCCAATCTTAGAGATGATAATGTTGATTTACTTGCTAAGATTGAAGAATTAAATGATTCTCTTGCTAGCCTTAGGATTGAAAATGAAAAATTGCTTACTAAGGCTAAAGAATTAGATGTTTGCAATGCTTCCATTTCCGATCTTAGAGATAACAATGACATTTTGCGTGCTAAGATTGTTGAACTTAATTCTTGCAAACCCTCTATATCTACCGTTGAGCATGCGTCTATTTGCACTAGATGTAGAGATGTTGATATTGATGCCATTCATGATCATATGGCTTTAATTAAACAACAAAATGATCATATAGCAAAATTAAATGCTAAAATTGCCGAGTATGACTTAGAAAATGAAAAGTTTAAATTTGCTAGAAGCATGCTCTATAGTGGGAGACGCCCTGGCATTAAGGATGGCATTGGCTTCCAAAAGGAGGACAATGACAAACTTAATGCCCCTCCTAAGAAATTGTCTAACTTTGTTAAGGGCAAGGCTCCCATGCCTCAGGATAACGAGGGTTACATTTTGTACCCTGCCGGTTATCCCGAGAGCAAGATTAGGAGAATTCACTCTAGGAAGTCTCACTCTGGCCCTAATCATGCTTTTATGTATAAGGGTGAGACATCTAGCTCTAGGCAACCAACCCGTGCTAAGTTGCCTAAGAAGAAAACTCCTAATGTAACAAATGGTCATGACATTTCATTTAAAACTTTTGATGCATCTTATGTTTTGACTAACAAATCCGGCAAGGTAGTTGCCAAGTTTATTGGGGGCAAACACAAGGGCTCCAAGACTTGTGTTTGGGTACCCAAAGTTCTTGTGTCTAATGCCAAAGGACCCAAAACCGTCTGGGTACCTAAAGTCAAGAACTAAATTTGTTTTGTAGGTTTATGCATCCGGGGGCTCAAGTTGGATCATCGATAGCGGGTGCACAAACCACATGACAGGGGAGAAGAAGATGTTCTCCTCCTACAAGAAAAACCAAGATCCCCAACGAGCTATCACATTCGGGGATGGAAATCAAGGTTTGGTCAAAGGATTGGGTAAAATTGCTATATCACCTGACCATTCCATTTCCAATGTTTTTCTTGTAGACTCTTTAGATTACAATTTGCTTTCCGTATCTCAATTATGTCAAATGGGCTACAACTGTCTTTTTACTGATGTAGGTGTCACTGTCTTTAGAAGAAGTGATGATTCAATAGCATTTAAGGGAGTGTTAGAGGGTCAGCTATACTTGGTAGATTTTGATAGAACTGAACTCGACACTTGCTTAATTGCTAAGACTAACATGGGTTGGCTCTGGCACCGTCGACTAGCCCATGTTGGAATGAAGAATCTTCATAAGCTTCTAAAGGGAGAGCACATTTTAGGATTAACAAATGTTCATTTTGAGAAAGACAGGATTTGTAGCGCATGCCAAGCAGGGAAGCAAGTTGGAGTTCATCATCCACATAAGAACACCATGACGACTGACAGGCCACTGGAGCTCCTACACATGGACCTATTTGGCCCAATCGCTTACATAAGCATCGGCGGGAGTAAGTACTGCCTAGTTATTGTGGATGATTATTCTCGCTTCACTTGGGTATTCTTTTTGCAGGAAAAATCTCAAACCCAAGAGACCTTAAAGGGATTCTTGAGACGGGCTCAAAATGAGTTCAGCTTAAGGATCAAGAAAATAAGAAGCGACAATGGGACGGAGTTCAAGAATTCACAAATTGAAGGCTTCCTTGAGGAGGAGGGCATCAAGCATGAGTTCTCTTCTCCCTAC
Source organism: Zea luxurians (assembly GCA_029449295.1). Classification (NCBI taxonomy): domain Eukaryota; kingdom Viridiplantae; phylum Streptophyta; class Magnoliopsida; order Poales; family Poaceae; genus Zea; species Zea luxurians. The sequence goes on along the minus strand of JAOPSE010000433.1, from coordinate 486,860 downwards.
ACACCACAACAAAATGGTGTAGTGGAGAGGAAGAATAGAACTCTATTGGATATGGCAAGAACCATGCTTGATGAGTACAAGACGCCGGATCGGTTTTGGGCCGAGGCGGTCAACACCGCCTGCTACGCCATCAACCGGTTGTATCTACACCGAATCCTCAAGAAGACATCATACGAACTCCTAACCGGTAAAAATCCCAACATTTCATATTTTAGAGTCTTTGGTAGCAAATGCTTTATTCTTGTTAAAAGAGGTAGAAAATCTAAATTTGCTCCTAAGACAGTAGAAGGCTTTTTACTAGGATATGATTCAAACACAAGGGCATATAGAGTCTTTAACAAGTCCTCAGGACTAGTTGAAGTTTCTTGTGATGTTGTGTTTGATGAAACTAACGGCTCTCAAGTAGAGCAAGTTGATCTTGATGAGATAGGTAATGAAGAGGCTCTGTGCATTGCGCTAAGGAACATGTCCATTGAGGATGTGTGTCCAAAGGAATCCAAAGAGCCACCACATGCACAAGATCAACCATCCTACTCCATGCAAGCATCTCCACCAACTCAAAATGAGGACGAGGCTCAAGTTGATGAAGGAGAAAATCAAAATGATGAGCCACCTCAAGATGACGGCAATGATCAAGAGGGAGATGCAAATGATCAAGACAAGGAGGATGAAGAACCAAGGCCGCCACACCCAAGAGTCCACCAAGCAATCCAACGTGATCACCCCGTCGACACCATCCTTGGCGATATTCATAAGGGGGTAACCACTAGATCTTGTGTTGCACATTTTTGTGAACATTACTCTTTTGTTTCCTCTATTGAGCCACACAGGGTAGAGGAAGCACTCCAAGATTCAGATTGGGTGATGGCGATGCAAGAGGAGCTCAACAACTTCACGAGGATTGAGGTATGGCATTTGGTTCCACGTCCTAACCAAAATGTTTTAGGAACCAAGTGGGTTTTCCGCAACAAACAAGATGAGCATGGTGTGGTGACAAGGAACAAAGCCCGACTTGTGGCCAAGGGATATTCACAAGTCGAAGGTTTGGATTTTGGTTAAACCTATGCACCCGTAGCTAGGCTTGAGTCAATTCGTATATTATTAGCCTATGCTACTTACCATGGCTTCAAGCTTTACCAAATGGACGTGAAGAGTGCCTTCCTCAATGGACCAATCATGGAAGAGGTCAATGTTGAGCAACCTCCTGGCTTTGAAGACAGTGAGTACCCTAACCATGTCTATAGGCTCTCTAAGGCGCTTTATGGGCTCAAGCAAGCACCAAGAGCTTGGTATGAATGCCTAAGAGATTTCCTTATTGCTAATGGCTTCAAAGTCGGAAAGGCCGATCCTACTCTATTCACTAAAACTCTTGACAATGATTTGTTTGTATGCCAAATCTATGTTGATGATATTATATTTGGGTCTACTAACGAATCTACATGTGAAGAATTTAGTAGGATCATGACACAGAAATTCGAGATGTCAATGATGGGGGAGTTGAAGTATTTCTTAGGATTTCAAGTGAAGCAACTCCAAGAGGGCACCTTCATTAGCCAAACAAAGTATACTCAAGACATTCTAAACAAGTTTGGGATGAAGGATGCCAAGCCCATCAAGACACCCATGGGAACAAATGGGCATCTCGACCTCGACACGGAAGGTAAATCCGTAGATCAAAAGGTATACCGGTCGATGATAGGTTCTTTACTCTATTTATGTGCATCTCGACCGGACATTATGCTTTCCGTATGCATGTGTGCAAGATTCCAAGCCGACCCTAAGGAATCTCACCTTATGGCCGTAAAACGAATCTTGAGATATTTGGCTTATACTCCTAAGTTTGGGCTTTGGTACCCTCGGGGATCCACATTTGATTTAATTGGTTATTCCGATGCCGATTGGGCAGGGTGCAAAATCAATAGGAAGAGCACATCGGGGACTCGCCAGTTCTTGGGAAGATCCTTGGTGTCTTGGGCTTCAAAGAAGCAAAATTTTGTAGCTCTTTCTACGTCGGCGAGTACATTGCTGCAGGCCATTGTTGCACGCAACTACTTTGGATGAGGCAAACCCTTAGGGACTATGGTTACAAAATAACCAAAGTTCCTCTTCTATGTGATAATGAGAGTGCTATCCGCATGGTGGATAATCCCGTTGAGCATAGCCGCACTAAACACATAGCCATTCGGTATCACGTCTTAAGGGATCACCAACAAAAGGGAGATATCGAGATTGCATATATTAGCACTAAAGATCAATTAGCCGATATCTTTACCAAGCCACTAGATGAACAAACTTTTACCAAACTTAGGCATGAGCTAAATATTCTTGATTCTAGAAATTTCTTTTGATGTCTTGTACACATAGCTCATAAATATACCTTTGATCATGTCTCTTTTATATATGCTATGACTAATGTGTTTTCAAGTGAATTTCAAACCAAGTCATAGGTGTATTGAAAGGGAATTGGAGTCTTCGGCGAAGACAAAGGCTTCCACTCCACTCCACTCTTCCTTCGCCGTCGCTCCAAGCAACTCTCCGTCTTTGGTATAATCTTCACTCATATGTTTTATTTGCCAAAGGAGAGAAAGTAGTTAACTAAGGGCTTATATTTCACTCTAAGTGTCCGTTTTTGGCGATTCATGCCAAAGGGGGAGAAAGTATGAGCCCAAAGCAAAAGGACCGCACCACCACCTAATTTTTAAATATGATTTTCAAAATTGGTATCTCATTGTGTTCAAAAAGGGGAGGAAGTAGTATTTTCAAAATTGATATCTTAAAACCCTCTTGAACACTAAGAGGAGGAATTTATTTAGGGGGAGTTTTGTTTATGTCAAAGGAAAAACATTTGAAACAAGGGGATAAAATTTCAAATCTTGAAAATGTTTCGCAAAATCTTATTCAGTTACCTTTGACTATTTGCATAAGGACTTTGAAAAGGATTTACAAAAGGAATTTGCAAAAACAAAACCTGTGGTGCAAGCGTGGTCCAAAATGTTAAAAAATAAAGAAACAATCCATGCATATCCTATGAGTAGTTATATTGGCTCACATTCTAAGTAACCTTTGCACTTACAATTATGCAAACTAGTTCAATTATGCACTTGCTTTGGTTTGTGTTGGCATCAATCACAAAAAAAGGGAGATTGAAAGGGAATTAGGCTTACACCTGTATTCCTAATTGATTTTGGTGGTTAAATTGCCCAACACAAATAATTGGACTAACTAGTTTGCTCTAGTCTATAAGTTCTACAGGTGCCAAAGGTTCACAATAAGCCAATAAAAAGACCAAGAAAAGGGTTCAAACAAAAGAGCAAAAGATAATCCGGAAGGCACCCTGGTCTGGCGCACCGAACTGTTCGGTGTGCCACCGGACAGAGTCCGGTGCACCACCGGACAATGTCTGGTGCACCAGGGCAATCGAAGCCAAACTCGCTACCTTCAGGAATTCTCAAGGGCGCTCCGCTATAATTCACCGGACTGTCCAGTGAGTCACCGGACAGTGTCCGGTGCACACCGGACTGTCCGGTGTGCCAGCGGAAGCAACGGCTACTACGGCGCCAATGGTCACCTGTAGAGGCATTTAATGCGCTACAGTGCGGGCCAGAGACAGAGCACGCGCGGGAGGCGCACCGGACAGTCTACAGTACCTGTCCGGTGCACCACCGGACAGCCAGGCGACCCCACCAGTCAGAGCTCCAACGGTCGAACCCTAACGGCCGGGTGATGTGGCTGGCGCACCAGACACTGTCCGGTGGCGCACCGGACTGTCCGGTGCGCCCGTCGACAGCAGCCTTCACCAAACGGCTAGTTTGGTGGTTGGGGTTATAAATACCCCCAACCATCCCACATTCAAGTCATCCAAGTTTTCACGTTCCAACTACTTACAAGAGTTCTAGCATTCAATTCTAGACACACCCAAGTGATCAAATCCTCTCCCAACTCCACACAAGGCTTTAGTGATTAGTGAGAGAGATTTGTTGTGTTCTTTTGAGCTCTTGCGCTTGGATTGCTTCTTTCTTTCATTCTTTCTTGCGAACAACTCAATTGTAACCGAGGCAAGAGACACCAATTGTGTGGTGGTCCTTGCGGGAAGTTTGTTCCCGTTTGATTGAGAAGAAGAAGCTCACTCGGTCCAAGGGACCGTTTGAGAGAGGGAAAGGGTTGAAAGAGACCCGGTCTTTGTGACCACCTCAACGGGGAGTAGGTTTGCAAGAACCGAACCTCGGTAAAACAAATCATTGTGTCTCGCTCTTTATTCCCTCACGATTTGTTTTGTGCCCTCTCTCTTGGACTCATTTCTATTTCTAACGCTAACCCGGCTTGTAGTTGTGATTAACTTTGTAAATTTTAGTTTCGCCCTATTCACCCCCCTCTAGGCGACTTTCAAAAAGCAAGCACCGTCTGAGACCAAGCGCGGACCATCCGGCCTTAGGCGCGGACCGTCCGGTCGACACAGAACTGAAAAGCCCGAAGGTGACAAGTTGAGCAAAAGGAATTATAGAGCTGGCGCGGACCGTCCGCATGGTGTCGCCGAGGCAGATAGCCGTTGATCTGACAGTTGATCTGTCAGAAGTATCCATTGAAGGTGTCAGAATCGACTGTTGGAGGGTCGCGGACCGTCCGGGTCCTAGCCGCGGACCGTCCGCTAGTGCAATTTCTGGCAGATGCGCCCCAACGGCTATATGGGTGGTTGAGGGCTATAAATACCACCCCAACCGGCCACTTCAAGGTGTGGGAGTTCAAGCAACATTCCAAGTCATATAGTTGACATACTCAAGCCCTCCCAACCACATATATTCATTGATCCATCCTATCCACAAGATCTAGACCACTACAACCAACACAAGTGCCACAAAAGAGAGAGCAAGAAATAGAGGGCTACTCATTTGAGTTTAGCACTAGTGCCTTGTGAGATTCATTGAGAGATAGTGTGTGCTACATCTTTGTGTTCATTTGCGCGTGGAGTTCTGACTCCCATTGAACTTCCTCCAAAGTTCTAGAGGCTTGTAAAGCTAGCAAGAGACGCCAAAGTGTGTGGTGATCCTTGCGGGGTCTTAAGTGATCCTTGAGAAGAAGAAGAGCTCGCCGGTCTTTAGTGATCGGTGGAGAGAGGGAAAGGGTTGAAAGAGACCCGTCCTTAGTGGACTCCTCAACGGGGACTAGACCTTCGAGGGCCGAACCTCGGTAAAACAAATCACCCGTGTCTATTGTGTTTATTGCTTGTGATTTGTTTGTTTTTCCTCACACTAAGTTCTCTTGCATTATTCTTCGCTAACCTTATTTAGTGTTGCTTTAAGTTAAATTTTCATTTAGTGAAGCAACACATTGCAAGAAAGAACTCGTGTCATTACTCTTCTTATCTAAGCCTTCTTGCTTTATTCTCATAGACTTGTTAGTAGTATTGATTTATCAATTCCGCATTATTTAAAAGGAAATACTCTTTACAAGCAAGGACTTAGTTTTTATACTCCGATAATTGTATATCTTGTTCTAACTACTAATCAAGGGATCTAGTTGGGGGAAAAGTTTTAATTTTCAGGTTTCGCCTATCCACCCCCCTCTAGGTGACTTTCAATTGGTATCGGAGCTAGGCACTTCATTTTGAGTCTAACAACTTGAAGTGATGGCTCAAAGAAGATCCCAAAAGAACAAGAACACAACTCGGAAGGAGGTAACTCTTAAGATATTATTTTCCGATTGTTCTAACTATGATTCATGGTCTACTAGTGTGCTAAAAGCTTTTATAACCATAGATCCACGATTAGAACAAATTATAGACAAGAGTATCATACCCTCTGATTATGATGCTTCCGAGGAAGATCAAAGATGTATACGCTTAAACTATCTAGCTCTTGACATCTTAGGTAATTCTCTTAGCGAAGAAGATTATCATGCCTTCATTACAAATTATAATGAACATATTCCTAATGCGCTTGATATTTGGACTAGAATTAAAAGCAAATTTGATGAGTCCAAAAATGATGATTCATTTGATACTTTTACTTCCTTTAGTTCTTGTGATACTAACCCTTTGAAGGAATAAGAAGACAATGAATGATGGAGACCAAACAATGAATCCACCTCTCCAAAAGGTTTGTCTTCCCATTTCGATTCCCACATATGTTGTGTGGCTAATGAAAATGATAGTGGAAGCACAAATGAGGATGACAAGGAAGAAAGAAGCTTCGTGCAACTCTACGCTCGTCTAAGCCAAGAAGATAAGGCGGTCATGCTCAAACTTCTAACAAGAGTGAAAGAGCAAAGCAAAGCTCATCAAATGCAAGAAAATGTTCTCTCCATAAAAATGCAAAGCTTTGATGAGTTTACTAAAGAACATAAGGAGCTAAAGTGCTCTTATGTCGATTTGGTCCAAAGGTATGAAACTATTTCAATTAAGCAAGATAACGCTTTACATTGTATCGCCCAATTAGTAAATAGGAATGCCTTACTTAAGGACCAAGTAGAAAAGCTAAAAGTTGAAAATCTAGCTTTTCAAGAAAAATATGATATGCTTCTATGTTCTTATGAAAATCTTATAGATGATCATATCATATTAAATATTGCTCATGAGCTTGTGATAGAAAACTTAAAATCCCAACAACCTCACTCATGCACATGTATTCAAATTGAAACTACATTATCATGTGCTAATGCTTGTTGTCCGTCGACAAGCAAATCTTCCTTTGAGCTAGAATTTGCAGGAACAAATGATGATACATATCAAAAGCTCGAAGAAGAAAATGAGAGGCTAAAAATGAGCTTGACACAACTAAAAGGGAAGTGCATTGCTCAACCTTCTCAAGATAACCATGATCACATGGTGAAGAAGCTTGAGAAGGGAACAACCGTGGCATGCACTAAATCTCTTGAAGAAAATGTCAAGGACTTGAGGATTGCCAAGAGGAGGGAACAAAAGAAGAAAATCAATACCTCTTCCAAAAGCCTCAACCACGCCTCCACAAAAGGTAACATCCAAGGTAATAATCAAGTCACACTTCACACTAAGAGAAGTAAGAAGTGTAGTGAATGCTTTGAAAAGGGGCACTCGATTAGGTCATGTCCCTATATTAAAAATGACTTGATTATTAACAAGGATGATAAAGTTTGTTTTAAATGCTCTAAGAAGGGACACTTATTTAGATCTTGTCCCCATTTAAAACAAAAAGGCATAATGTTAGAAAAGAAAATATTCACTAACCATGTAGCAAGCAAGAAACAAGGAAGGAAGAAATCTTCAAGGCTTGAAGATCGCCTATGCTACATATGCCGAAAGAAGGGACATAAATGCAAAGATTGTCCCATTGGTAACAATCCCACTCCTAGCTTGTCAATTATATCTCATACAACTAGGCAACCCAAAATTGCAACTTGTGCTAGAAAGGTAATGAGTTTACCTAATGCTAACACAAAGGACGTTTGGGTTCCTAGATCTTTGTTGACTAGCCGTAATGGACCCATCAAGAGATGGGTACCAAAATATGCTTGACAAGCTTTGCAGGAGAAAGAGATGATATGAAGCTTTGGGTGCTTGAGAGAGTCAATTTAATTGTTGTTAACTATCAATCTTCAATGATCTATATCCATGATTGACCCAAAGTTATTCTTCAAATTACTATGTCTTAAACTCATATCATCTCGAGGAAGACATTGATGTTGTAGGAAATAAAAGAATTATCATGTGTGAAAAACCAAGGCCTACAACATGGAGGAAAGTCAAAGGATGGTAACTTCTATGCTTTTAAGTGCAAGTATTTTAAACTATCATTACTTATGTATCTTGTGTAGTCACATAGAAATGTGTAGCACTTCAAATGTCTTTAAATTTATATTACCATTCTTTGAAGAATTTCCTCTCATATGGTAGATTGCATACTCATCATTTCCATCCTATGGCAATCTACATGCTTTAAATTGTTGCAAGTATCTCATGACATGTTTTTCACTAATTATCTTATTATTGCCATGATTCTAGATTTAAAGAGACATTCCAAGTTCTTAAAAGAATAAGGTGTCATGTAAGGAATTCAAATCCTTAAGACATTTATGAAAGGAAAACTCTCTCTATAACTAGAATAGTGAGACTAATGATTTTATCTAAGTAACCCAAGTAGTCACACTTGTAGAGAATAAGTTTCTCTTTGGAAGCGTGTAATCTAACATGAAAAGAAAAATCAATCCAATGATTTATGATGTATTTCTACTTGCTCAAATTGGATATAGTTCTTTCACATTTATCGCTTTCCATATCATGAATTAGATTTATACCCGTAATCTTAATGGATTATTTATGCTTATTTTATGAGTTAAAATTAAGCATAACATCATCTATGGATAATCTAGTTCATGCTATGAAGTTTCCATGTTTTAGTAATCTAGCTTTTCATTCCTTATCAAAAATGATTACAAAAATAGAAACTAGTGCTTGTGTTACTAACAAAGTATCTCTTGAGCCTACATATGAATATCTACAAAAGAGAGTGCACAAGCCTCATGGGTTGCTCTTCACCCAAAAGAATAAAGGTAGAAGCAAAGGTATGGGAACTCATCTTCTTAATCAAATTTAGTTCCCATCTCAATGGCTATTTAATCTAAATTATCATATTCTACCCATGTGAGGAATAGATTCTTTATTGGACCTAAATCAGCTAGACATGCATTCAATCTCATTCTTTTAAATGCTCATGTCCATTAGAATCTATTTAATGCCTTTGCGATATTTATATATGTTATCATATTGATTTGCTTCCAAGTAATGATTACTTAATTCAATATGATGGAGTAAAATTTCCAATGATTGATTAAAATGCTTAAAAAGTGCATATTCCTCTTTTTCAAATGAAATGCACTAATGTTAAGGATTTTACTTCATGTCTGTGTGACTTATGAATGATGAATTGTTTATACTTCCAATCTAAAGAGATCATCTTTCATCATATGCTCCCCTGTGCTATTAACATCTTTCTTGAGTATTTTCAATAAGTTTGAAAGGAAAAAGAAACAACTACAAAGGGAGGACTCTCAAATGAAAGGGCAGGACATCAAGAACAACAACACCTACTTGGATAGTAAGATCTACAAGACAATCAATGGTGTGGTTGTGAGTATTCTAAATCCTTTCATAGTGAGAATACTAGGCTAAAGTTGTTTATTGCAAATCTTATAAGCCTTCATCAAGATGTATAATGCTTCTCCCTACACATCTCTAAAATAAATGCATCTTTTCATCTCATTCAAATTCTTGATGCATATCTCTAGGGGGAGTCTATTTCTATATCTTGATTATGTGAGACTATCGCTTTTTCTTAATAATCTCATATAGTCTCTTGCATAAGAATAAGTTTCTCATGATGTATGCTACTACAAATCAATCCTTCTTGTTAAAGTAATGTCATCTTTATAAAGGATTGTTGCTTTCATTACTAAAGTAGCATATGTAATGGATTCTCCTGTTATGAGCTTATCTCTTGCATATGTTGTTCTTTTGATCACACCTGTTATTTGTTTGATCATTGAATGACTTCAAATAACAATCATGTTTCTTAGTGCCGTATATACTATCAATCGATATCTCTCTTGATGTGCACTAAGTTAAAAGGAGAATTCATGATACATTTATGAAATTTGTGGTCCATTTGATATATGCTAATAATGACTTAGAAAAGGATCACTAGTTGTAGAACTCTCTCTTGTGCAAAATATTTCCATATATTGTCTTGAGTATAGGTCTTAAGCAGCTAAGACAAAGGACAATGCACAATGAAGAGAGCGTCTCTATGTGAAGTTACAAAATGGTAAAACTACTTCCATTCATTTTCACATGTACCTAAATCTTCCTTCTCTATACATTCTTTGCATATCTTGTATAAAAGGAAGAGAAAGCATGTCCATGCATTTTCCCTGCTTCATACCTAGTTTAACCTCTCAAACATTTCATTCCTGCATTCATGCATCTTTATTAAAACTGGATGAAGTAATTTTATTGTCAAAGAGCTTAAAGCTTAACCTTGTAACGAGGATAAGCTGCCTTTGTTCCAAAGGTGGATGGTCCTTAAGCCTCTTTGAAATCCTTAAGGGAAAATGCTTAAGATATTTATAACATGCTTTCATAAGTGCATAAATTGTCATGAGCATCACACTTACACTATGACACAATGCACTTCACATTCTCTATGATATAGACATGTTCTCATTAACCTAACTATGTGCAGTTGGCATTTAAGGCCAAAATTCGTATTCCTCTCAAGGCACATATTTAGGGGGAGCAATCTATATTATATAGAACTATGATTAAGCTTAATTGACATATCTTTTGATCATATCTCTTTACCTACGACTAATGTGCTTTCAAGTGTATTTTGTGCCAAGTCGTAGAATTGAAAGGGAAATGGAGTCTTCGGCGAAGACAAGGCTTCCACTCAACTCCATCGATATCACTTATCATTCGCCATCACTCCATATAGTACTCTCCACTTTGGCATAAACTTCACTCATGTTTATTTGTTTTCCATTGGGGAGAAAGTAAAGAAGGGCTTATATTTCACTCTCAAGTATCTGTTTTTGGCGATTCATGCCAAAGGGGGAGAAAGTATTAGCCCAAAGCAAAAGGACCACACCACCACCAATTTTCAAAGTCTTTTGCAAATGTTTCCGTTTTTGGCGATTCATGCCAAAGGGGGAGAAAGTTTTAGCCCAAAGCAAAAGGACCGCATCACCACCTAATTTTACAAAAAATGATGTTTTTCAAATTGATATCTTATTATGTTCAAAAGGGGGAGAAAGTAGTATTTTAAAAAAATGGTGCCTTAAAACCCTCTTGACCACTAAGAGGAGAATCTTATATAGGGGGAGTTTTGTTTAGTCAAAGGAAAAGCATTTGAAACAGGGGGAGAAAATTTCAAATCTTAAAAATGCTTCTCAAAAATCTTATTCATTTACCTTTGACTATTTGCAAAAAGACTTTGAAAAAAATTTACAAAAGTATTTGCAAAAACAAAACATGTGGTCCAAAATGTTAAATATAAAGAAACAATCCAAGCACATTCTATGAAAATATTTATTGGTTCAATTCTTAGTAACTTTTGCACTTACCTTATGCAAACTAGTTCAATTATTCTCATATATATTTGCTTTGGTTTGTCTTGGCATCAATCACCAAAAAGGGGGAGATTGAAAGGGAAATAGGCTTCAAACCTTTCCCTAAATAATTTTGGTGGTTGAATGCCCAACACAAATAATTGGACTAACTAGTTTGCTCTAGTTGATCATTCCACAGGTGCATAAGTTCATCTACAATTATTCTAAGTCGACTGTCCGGAATACCGTAGATTATTTCGGACAGGAGAAGCTTTTTCGAAAAACAGACTAAGCGCGGACCGTTCGGGCCTTTGCGGCGGACCGTCCGCGACACCTGGATGACCCTCGGACAGAACCAAAGCAAAAACACATGTCTCTACTGTGGACCGTCCAATGGAAAAGCAAGCACCATCCGAGACCAAGCGCAGACCATCCGGCCTTAGGCGCGGACCGTCCGGTTGGCGCAGAACCGAAAAGCCTGAAGGTGACAAGTTGAGCAAAAGGAATTATAGAGCTGGCGTGGACCGTCCGGAACCAAGGGCGGACCGTCCGCATGGTGTCGCCGAGGCAGATAGCCATTCATCTGACAGTTGATCTGTCAGAAGTATCCGTTGAAGATGTCAGAATCGACCGTTGGAGGGTCGCGGACCGTCGGGGCCCTAGCCGCGGACCGTCCGCCAGTGCAATTTCTGGCAGATGCGCCCCAATGGCTATATGGGTGGTTGAGGGCTATAAATACCACCCCAACCAGCCACTTCAAGGTGTGGGAGTTCAAGTAACATTCCAAGTCATATAGTTGACATACTCAAGCCCTCCCAACCACATATATTCATTGATCCATCCTATCCACAAGATCTAGACCACTACAACCAACATAAGTGCCACAAAAGAGAGAGCAAGCAATAGAGGGCTACTCATTTGAGTTTAGCACTAGTGCCTTGTGATATTCATTGAGAGATAGTGTGTGCTACATCTTTGTGTTCATTTGCGCGTGGAGTTCTGACTCCCATTAAACTTCCTCCAAAGTTCTGGAGGCTTGTAAAGCTAGCAAGAGACGCCAAAGTGTGTGGTGATCCTTGCGGGGTCTTAAGTGATCCTTGAGAAGAAGAAGAGCTCGCCGGTCTTTAGTGATCAGTGGAGAGAGGGAAAGGGTTGAAAGAGTCCCGTCCTTAGTGGACTCCTCAACGGGGACTAGGCCTTCGAGGGCCGAACCTCAGTAAAACAAATCACCCGTGTCTATTGTGTTTATTGCTTGTGATTTGTTTGTTTTTCCTCACACTAAGTTCTCTTGCATTATTCTTCGCTAACCTTATTTAGTGTTGCTTTAAGTTAAATTCTCATTTAGTGAAGCAACACATTGCAAGAAAGAACTCGTGTCATTACTCTTCTTATCTAAGCCTTCTTGCTTTATTCTCATAGACTTGTTAGTAGTTTTGATTTATCAATTCCGCATTATTTAAAAGGAAATACTCTTTACAAGAAAGGACTTAGTTTTTATACTCCGATAATTGTATATCTTGTTCTAACTACTAATCAAAGGATCTAGTTGGAAGAAAATGTTTTAATTTTCAGGTTTTGCCTATCCACCCCCCCTCTAGGCGACTTTCAGCGTTTCGTCTTTGAGTTTGAACTTCGCGGCGGGTTCAGGCGAAGTGTTGAACGGGTCTTGCCCGGGCCTTTATATACCCGAAAGAGAGACCGATTGCAGTTCTTTACTCTGCTGCTCGCCTCCTGCTTTGGTTTTCGCAACCTAAGGGAATAGCCAGAGAAAGAAAACCGCGTACCTTGTCCGCTCTGCCACCACCCCCTTCGTTTGGCGATGGCCAACCGGGTGACCATCGTTCCGCCACGTGACCCGTAGCCTTTTTCCATCGTCACAATGGACGATCTGGAGGCCCTTGTCGCCGATGGTTTGCTCCGTCCCCTCTCTGGTGATCCGCAGCCGGAGTGGATGGTCCCTCCAAGCGGGGCTGACCCGACCCCGTCGCCGGGGTATGTGCTGAGCTTCGTCTCCTTCCATGAGCGAGGGTTTGGAGTGCCAGCAAGCCGTTTCATGCGGGCGCTCCTGCATTACTACGGGGTGGAGCTGCACAACTTCAACCCCAACTCCATTGCGCAAGCGGCCATCTTCGCGGCGGTTTGCGAAGGCTTTTTGGGGATTGACCCCCACTGGGATCTGTGGACCCATCTCTTCTCCGCGGAGCTTTTTGCCTTGACGACGGGGGAGAAGAAGGTTCATATGGCGGTGCAGGCCGGTGGCTGCACCCTCCAGTTGAGGCAGGCGCGTGCGCAGCAGTACATCCCCGCCATCCTTGTGTCTTCGAACAAGGGGTGGCAGCGTCGGTGGTTTTACCTCTGGAATGACGATAGAAGGCTCTCGTCGTTTTCTCAACGAGTGGTGACTGCTCCTGGCAGCAATTGGCGCTATGGGGCCGCGCGCGAGAAACAGGAGAAACTCCAGCCCCTTCTGGAGGCCTTGCAGGAGTTACGAGATGGGGGCTCACCGCCGCGGGGGTGGTCGCCGCCATCCATCGCTGGAGGGTGCTTCCCTTGGCAGAGCGGTGGTTGCTACTTTCGGAGACGATGCCGGGGGTTGACTTGGAGGGTTCGCAGATGTCCTCGGTCCCCCTCTCCGCCGATGACCTTCGCAGGCGGGTAGCGGGCACGGTGGGGAGGCTGGACGCCGGCGCCCTTACCTAGCCCTTGATGCGTCCTAAGCGTGGGTGCGTGCCCCTGGTGAGTGTCCGCTCCTTCTCCTATCTTGTGTCAGGTTGCCTTTGATTCTCTCAGTCGGGATTTCCGCTTGTCTCCAGGAGTTGGGGTGTTACAAGCCTTCCCTGCCACCGGTCCCGGAGGACACGGTGGACTGAGCCACGCGGAGGGTCGCTGCGGAGAAGAAGGAGAAGAAGGACGCGAAAAAGGCTCAGGCTCGCGAGCGGATGCGGGCTCGGGACGCCTTGGAGAGGCGCCGTCAGAGGCAGGAGAGGGACGGGCTCCCGAGGGAGCCGTCGCCGGAGACGCCTGACGACGACGATGACTGTCACACCCGGTTTTAGAAGGTAAACCGAATGCGAACCATGTACGTGCTAGGATCAGTTATTCACGTACACAGCAGTTACATAACATGGACATCATCACACAGTGCTCAAAATAGTATTAAAAAGGGAAATAGTAGTCGATTACATCATACGTCTGAGACGTCCACATAGTCCTTACAATAAATCAAAGTGCGAAAACGAAATGTAGATAACCGCGGCCTTCACAGGCAGCCGACTGGGGGTTGCCGCTAATCCACACCTAGAACTCGTCGTAGTCTTGGAACTCCTGGAAGTCTCCTTCCACAACTTCATCTTCGCCTGAGCAGTGGTTGCAATGCTGACAACCTGGGGATGGGGGGGGTTTGGTGTGTAGAGCAAGAGTGAGTACACATCAACATACTCAGCAAGTATCCTGTTTGGCTGAAGTGGACTAGCTTTATGTGGGGGGTAAGTCAAGCAGTTGCTTTTAGTTGGTCAGATTATTACTTACTAGTAGAAAGCCAGGTTTTAGCATTAACCCAAGTTATTAGCCCGATGTACCCTTTCCAAACGGAAAGAATACCACTTACCAGCACCATAGACAACCAAAACCATCAGTCTCATTGCCACCTGTAAACCCAAAGTGTCTCTAATCGAGTACCACTAATCATTGGAGCTCCCTTGGTCACTCATAACCGCGAGCACGGCTGATATATCAGTTTTCAAACACTCTGCAGAGGTTGTGCACTTTACCCACAAGCCGTGATTCCCTTTCTGCCCGGAGATCATGACTCTCCATTGGTCACTACCAAGGTGACCCAGCAGGGCATCACTACGTAGCCTTTACAAAGATTCCCCGGGGCTGTAGCCGCCCGTTAGGTTTCCTAAATGTACCACACTCCTCCCCAAGGGACAAATCAACCTTGGTAGAGCGAGCCGCATACACCGAGCCCCATTGACGGCACAACGGCTAAGCGAACTACACCCCAGATCCTCTAATTATTCAGCTAAGGGCGTCCCACTACACCCTCATGGTTGCACTGTTTTCCCGGGCGGTCATCCATAGAACAGGTCCTTATGGAGAGGCACTCGAGAAACCGCTCGAGCCCCCTTAAAGGCCACAAGTACAACATCATAATAAGAGAAGGGGGAAAATAGTGTATCATTGATAATTCTCATCATGTTCATTGATTAGTGTTGAGCAATAGCAATAAGCTAAACAATAATAATCCGACCCAAATAGGTAAACAAGGACATAGACAACAAAAGCTAGTCAATCCTTAGGTATAAATGTGTAAAGCGGGAGGTGAATTAAAGAATGAATAGGACAGAGGTAGGTCGAGGGACACTTGCCTCCACCAACCAACTGCTGCTCAGGGGCTTCTCCTGCGAGTTCCTCGGGCTCTTCAACCGGATCGTTCTCTATGCGGGCGCAAACATACATACATCCACATATTTAATACAAACGAAAGGTACACCACACAATAGAATGTAGTAAGTAAACAAACGTTCCACGCGGGCTCGCAATTAAGGTTAAGAGAGAAAGAGAAAAAGACAGTCGAGGAACGATCACATTACCTATTTATGAATTAAACCACTCGCTTAATTGAAAGGCATTAATATAGACGCTAGGTTTAGCATAAAGTAAAGTCATGTTTCATGTCTAATCATTATAAGCAGATGAAGGTGAATAAAAAAAGATTGTCGCGCGGCGGGACAAGCAACATTGCATTCTAAATCGAATTAAGAAATCCACGACTCTTCGCACGACCGAGCGCACAACGAGACACTTTGCATTAATTGTAAAGAGACGTTAAGCTTCACGCGACGAAACGCACGGCGGCATACGTCGACTAAACTGAGTCTAAAGTGGAACGTCGCGTGAATACACACGTGACGTTACACCTTAAACAACCTGAAATTAAAATGGATCGTCGTGCGACGAAGCGCACGACGCAACACATAAATAGAGTCTGAAATTAGACAAATCCGTCACGCGACGAAGCGCGCGACGCAGCACGCTAACTAACGGAGTTTGACATTGACTACCGACCAAAAACAATAGCGCGGGTTTGCGCATGCAGGAACGCGCTAGCGATAAACGGGGAAGCGCGAGGCCACACCAAGGCCACGTGGGCCACGCTGAGGGCCGGGACGCCGCGCGCAGGGGGCCGAGGCCGCGTGCAGGGAGCTACGCGCCGGGGGCAAGGGCCACGCCGGGGGCTGCGCCGGAGGCTGGGCCGGGGCCGAGCCACCGGGGCTGCGCCGGGGGCTGCGCTGGGGCCGAGCCGGACGAGCCGAGGGCGGTGCCGGGGCGCCGCCTCGCGGGCAGGGGCGAGGGCCGTGCGCCGCCGCGGGCCGGGGAGGGCGGGGCCGCCGCGCGCCGCCGTGGGCAGGGAGGGGGCAGGGCCGCCGCACGCCGCCGCGGGCAGGGGAGGGGGCGGGGGGCGCCGCTGTGCGCCAGGGAAGGGCGGGGGGCACCGCCGCGCGAGCAGGTGGTGGGCGGGGCCGCGCGCCATGGGCCGGGGAGGGGCGGGGTCGCGCGCGAGCAGGGGGAAAGAGAGGGCGCGCACGGGGGGGAGAAGAGGAGGGAGAGGGAGAGAGGGAGGAGAAGGGGAGGGGAGGGGGCTCACCTCGGGGTCCAAATTCCGGTGATCGACGTCTCCAATCCCTAGGGCACCACGGGGAGAGAGAGGTGGAAGAGGGAGAGGGAAGTTGTTGCGCGGGAGATCCAAATGAGAGAGAGGGAGAAGAGAGGGGTGGGCGCATGGGGGGGGGTGTGGGCGCCAGGGGCGCGCAGGGCCAGGCCGGGCTGGGTTGGGCTGGGCCACTTCGCGGATCGAAACCCACGACACGCACAACCCAATCCGACACGCACGACACGGGCTCCAATCGCGAACCGAAAACCGAGACAGAACGAGACGAACACGCGATATCAGACAAAGAAATGGGCCTCGGCATGATGCAACAGCCATGACACTTAGGTTTTGGTTTATACATGACACGGACACCTATCACTATACTGGTTTGAAATTGGGAGGAAGGAGCGAAACAGGAAAGAGAAAAGAGAGTAACGCCTGAATTTGGTGAGAGAAAAGAAGAAAAAAAATTCTACCCCCAAATTCAGGGCGTTACAAACCTATCCCCCTTAAAAGAATCTCGCCCTCGAGATTCAGGGTTGGCTAGCAAAGAGCTTAGGGTATTTAGCCATCAGATCATCTTCACGCTCCCAGGTTGCTTCTTCCTCAGAGTGATGACTCCATCTGACTTTGCACATTCTGATGGTCTTTCTTCGGGTGACTCTGTCTGCCGTCTCAGGGATCTGCGCTGGTTTCTCCGTGTAGGTCAAGTCCTCCTGGACCTCCAGACCTTCAACTGGCAACTGCTCTTCTGGCACACGCAGACACTTCTTCAACTGAGACACATGAAAAACATCATGCACTGCGGACAAACCTTCTGGCAAACTGAGTTGATATGCCACTTCTCCACGCTTTGCGAGAATTTGATACAGACCGATGTAGCGGGGTGCTAGCTTGCCTTTGACTCCGAATCTTCTGACTCCTCTGATCGGTGACACTTTCAGATAGACAAAATCTCCAACCTCGAAACTCAGCTCTCTTCTTCTGGTTGCATAGCTTCGCTGCCTCGATTGCGCTATCTTCAAATTCTCTCGGACCATCTTGATGTTCTCTTCAGCTTCAAGCAAAATGTCTGGCCCGAACACTTGCTTTTCTCCAAGCTGATCCCATTGCAACGGAGTTCTACAACTCCTCCCATAGAGCGCCTGAAAAGGTGACATCTTCAAGCTGGCCTGGTAACTGTTGTTATAGGAAAACTCTGCATAAGGCAACCTCTTGTCCCATCCGGACTGATCTTGCAACGCACAAACTCTCAACATGTCTTCAAGAATTTGATTGGTTCTTTCGGTCTGGCCATCTATCTGCGGATGATAAGCTGAACTGAAATTCAGATGTGTACCCAAGGCTTCATGCAACTGCTGCCAGAAATGGGAGGTGAACTGCGTTCCTCTGTCTGACACTATCTTCTTTGGCACACCATGAAGACAAACGATCCGAGACATATACAATTCTGCCAACACTGCACTGCTGTAGTTGGTCTTGACAGGTATGAAGTGGGCTAACTTGGTCAAACGGTCCACCACTACCCAAATGGAATCGTAGCCGGCTCGAGTGCGAGGCAATCCGACTATGAAATCCATACCGATTTCATCCCATTTCCACTGAGGAATTTGCAACGGTTGCAACAATCCAGCTGGTCTTTGGTGCTCTACCTTGATCCGTCGACAACTATCACACATAGCTACATGCTCTGCGATTTCCCTCTTCATTCCGTACCACCAGAATTTCTTCCTTAGATCCTGATACATCTTCTCACTACCAGGGTGAATCGAATAGGCTGTCTCATGAGCTTCCTTGAGGATCAACTCTCGAATAGACTGGACATTGGGAACACACAAACGGTCCTTGAACCATATCACGCCTTCTGCATCTTCCCGAAAATCTTTGTCTCTACCATTTAGAATCAGTCGCCGGATCTCACTGATCTTCTCATCATTCTTCTGCGCTTCTTTGATTTCCCGCTCTAAGGTAGGTTCCAACTCAACTGTAACTCCTCGCGAATTGTTCAGAAATCCGAGACTTAACCTATCAAACTCCTTGGCCAACTCATAAGGCATCGGACGAGCGACCATTAGATTGACTTGACTCTTCCTGCTCAAAGCATCTGCCACTACGTTTGCTTTGCCTGGATGGTAATGGATCTCCAACTCATAGTCTTTGATCAACTCTAACCATCTTCGCTGCCTCATATTCAACTCTGACTGAGTGAATATGTACTTCAGACTCTTGTGGTCTGTGTAAACATCACATTTCTGTCCATACAGATAGTGCCTCCATGTCTTCAGCGCGTGAACCACTGCTGCCAACTCTAGATCATGAATTAGGTAATTCTGCTCATGAACCTTCAGCTGTCGGGACGAGTAAGCCACGACTCTTCCCTCTTGCATCAACACGCATCCCAAACTGGTGTAACAAGCATCACAATACACCAAGAAGGGCTTGTGCACATCAGGCAAGACTAAGACAGGCGCTGTAGTCAACTTCTCTTTCAGCGCTTCAAAGGCCTCTTGACATTTCTGGGTCCACTTGGACTCAACTTTGTTGCCTAGCAACGCTGTCATTGGTTTCGCAATCTTCAAAAACCCTTCAATGAATCGCCGATAATATCCGGCCATTCCAATGAAACTCTTGATTCCTCGAGCATCTGTTGGCGCTTTCCAATTCAGAATGTCTACCACTTTCTTCGGATCCACAGCCAATCCTTCTTTGTTGATTATGTGACCCAAGAACAGAACTTCACTGATCCAGAACTCACACTTGCTCAACTTTGCATACAGCTGGTGCTCTCGCAATCTCTGCAATACCATCCTCAAATGACTTGCATGCTCTTCTTCGCTTTGAGAATAAATCAGAATGTCATCGATGAATACCACCACAAACTTATCGAGATAGTCCATGAATACACTATTCATCAAGTTCATGAAGAACGCTGGTGCATTGGTGAAACCAAAAGACATCACAGTGAACTCATACAACCCATACTTGGTAATGAATGCCGTCTTCGGAATGTCCGAAGGTTGGATCCTGAGTTGATGATAACCTGACCTCAGATCAATCTTGGAGAACACACTGGCTCCTCTCAACTGGTCGAACAGATCTTCTATTCTGGGCAAAGGGTACTTGTTCTTGATCGTGACTTCATTCAAGGCTCGATAATCGATACACATCCTTTTGGTGCCATCTTTCTTCTCCACAAACAGGACAGGGGCGGCCCAAGGCGAGGTGCTTGGCCGGATGTAACCTTTCTCTGACAACTCATCGATCTGCTTCTTAAGTTCAACTAACTCTGGCCCAGATATCCTGTAAGCTCTCTTAATGATAGGGGCGGTTCCAGGAAGAAGTTCTATGGCAAACTCAACTTGCCGCTCTGGTGGCATACCCGGTAAGTCCTTTGGAAACACATCTGGGAATTCGGACACAACCTTGATACTCTCAATTGGGTCTGCTTCGCTGCTATCGACAGCCATCTGATAACAACTTCCTTTCTTTGGCTCAGGCGGGACTAACTCGGTCACCACTTCCTCTCCTAGTGGGGACACCAACTTGATTGTCCTCTTATCACAACTGATAACTGCCTGATACTTATCTAGCCAATTCATCCCTAGGATGACATCTATTCCCTGAGTACCCATTACTATGAGGTTGGCGGGAAACGAAATCCCCCTTATTTCCACACTTACATTCAAACAAATGCTATTAGCTCGAATTCTACCACCGGCTGAGTCAATTTGAATGGGGGTTGACATGGTAGCAATTGGAAGATTATGTGCTTCTACCCATGATGCAGTAATGAAAGAATGTGTTGCTCCAGTATCAAATAACACTTCTGCAATATGGGAGTCGACTGGGAACATACCTACTATCATGCCGGGGGTCTCCTGAACTGCTTCAGCCTCTAAGTGGTTCAGCCTTCCGTGGTTGTAGCGCGACTGAGAGCGGTTGCCTATGCCAGACTGAGGCACATTCTGCTTCGCTGGGGCATTGGGGCCTGACTGCTGCTGGGCTGCCTTCTTCGGACATTGCATCACCCAGTGGCCTTGCTCTCCACTGTGGAAACATGCCCTGTTTCCAATCTAAGCTGGTGCTGCCTGACTGTTCTGCTGGTTTGCTGGGGCAGGAAGACAAGGTGCCTGCTGATTCTGCCTCTAAAACTGACCTCCTCCTAACTGATTGTTCTGAAGATTCTGATACTAGTGCTGAGGGTACTGTCTTTGGAACTGCTGCTGCTGAGGTGGACGCTGGTTCTGCCTGAACTGCTGAGGTTGATTGCCTGAGAAACGAGGACGACTGCTGCTTCCAGACTGGGGTCCACTGATCTTGCGCTTACGATCTTCCATCTCCTTACGCTTCCTCTCTGTCATGATTGCCCTATCAATCAGGTGCTGGAATGTCGGGAAGGTATGATTCATCAGTTGGTAGTGCAGAGGGTCAACCAAGCCTCTCAAGAAACGGTATTGTCGCTTGGCGTCGGTGTTGACATCTTCAGGAGCATAGCGAGATAGCTGCAGAAACCTGTCCCGGTACTCGCTAACAGACGATGACCCTTGCTTGAGGGCCAGGAACTCCTCCTTCTTCACTGTCATCAGACCTGCAGGAACATGGTACTGACGAAAGCTACCTCTGAACTCTTTCTAAGTGATGGCGTCGGGGTTGGCATGGGTGGCGAGATAAGACTCCCACCATGATTGGGCTGCTCCTCTCAACAGACGGGGACCATACAGGACTTTCTCCCTATCATCGCACTGAGCGGTATGCAACTCCCGCTCCACAGTGCGTAGCCAATCTTTAGCATCCATGGGGTCAGAAGAGTGAGCGAACGTTGGGGGATGACCTCTCATGAATTCAGCACGCTTGTCCCTGGGCATCTGAGGCTGAGGTGGGGCCTGCTGCTGCTGCTGCTGAATGGCGGCCAGAGTCTGACCAATGGCTTGAACTGCCTGAGTTTGCATCAGAAACATCTGCTCGATGGACATCGGGGGCGGGGGCGGCAGATGCTGCTGCGGAGGCACCTCATCCGGCTGAGCGGCTCGCTCCTGCTGAGCACGCCTTCCTCCTCTGCGCCTGTTCTCTGACATCTGCAGAATGCAACCACACATCAGAACTGATCTGGCAAATCTTGCAGCAGAAGAAAAGAGTATAGAATTCTTCAACAGCACTGAACAGATGAGCATCTTCACTGATCTCCAATACAGACCACACAGCTTCTCAGATGAAGAGGAAAGTGGAATAAAAGGTTTCCCAACTATATAACTAACTCCATTAACATATAACAGGTAAACCAAAATGCAGGGGATACCCACACTCTGGTGACAGTCATTACAAAGATCCAAACCAAACGTAGTTCATCATGACAAACATAAATGCACAGGATATAGCAAACTACCATGTCTAACTAAAACTAACTAAAAGCGAGACTAACGCTAAGACTGTAGCTTCTACGTATATATTTTGTATTAATTACAAGATCCAACTCTAACGATCTATGGTTCTAGATTTATCTTGGTCTTGCAGTCGGGATTGCCATAAGACTGGCGTCCACGCCGAGGTGAGAGGTACGTGTGCTGAGTCCCGACGGGAGCGGGGGAACCATCATCCAGGTGACAACGTTCCGCGCGCTCAGCCCGCAGCAGGGCGATCTCAGCACGAGCCCTACTCAGCTCGTCTAGTGCATGGTCCAGCTCCGTGTTTAGCACAGCGGCTAGGTTCACTGTGCTGCTCAACCTAGGATTGTCCTCACTAACAGGTGAGACAATCACGCCTCCTGTGCTGCCAGATGGACGGCGGAGGTAATACTTCAGGTCGAGACCGTCAGCTACCCCACCGAGAACCGAGCAGTAGTGCGAAAGCGCACGCCGTGCGGCATCTTGCATGGCCGCCTCAGCTGAGTCCCGCTCAGAGATAGAATAGTGCTCTAAGCAGACCTCAGCACCCTGGAGACTGTTCTCCGGACGGCGCACCAAGCAGGTCGCCTTCCAGCGGTCCGGGTAGACCCCGCGACTATGCTGGTAGACCACACAGCGATACTCGATGGACCAAGTACGCCGGTTAAGTGCCCGATGTAGCAGGGTGTCGAGCGCATCGTGGAAGTGACACCCGCAAGCAGCGTCGCGAGTGATGGGTCGAGCAACCCATCCTTCCGGCTCCTGGTCAGCAGGGAAGTCGGTGTCGTGGCTCGAGCTGTCGTTGCCACCTCCGTCGTCTGGGTCTCCTCCAGCAGCTACTCCAGAGGCTGGGGCGCCCAGTGGTGGTGCAGGGGGCGCCTCCAGGGGAAGCATAGGAGAGCAGCTCCTCACGGACTCTATCTCCTGTTGGAGCGAGAAAGAAGAGCCCTGCTCCTGCTCCTGTTGTCGATGTTCCTGCTCCTCATGCAGGCGGTGGTGCAGCCTCTCCAAGTGGCTGGACTGTCCGGCCACGGGACGGCGAAGCGGACGCTCAGCAAGGCGGGAGGGTAAGAAGGGGATGACGGACTTTCGTGCAGTGTGTCTAAGTCGAGCCATCTACAAAAGACACCGCAAGCAAAAGAGTGAGAACAGAATTAATATGACCAGCAAGTAATGAACCATAACTAAATGAAGGATTAGAATAAAACACAATTTTCAGCAAGGTATATTATATAGTAGAACATAGGTTTGGTCGGTATGACCAACTTTTGAAGGGATATCAAAGTCAAGGCAGGGACAAAGGTCTATAGTCCTTAGAACGACCATTCTATTCTAGGTTAGCGGTCCTACAGTCAGCACGGCTTTGATACCACTTATGTCACACCCGGTTTTAGAAGGTAAACCGAATGCGAACCATGTACGTGCCAGGATTAGTTATTCACGTACACAGCAGTTACATAACATGGACATCATCACACAGTGCTCAAAATAGTATTAAAAAGGGAAATAGTAGTCGATTACATCATACGTCTGAGACGTCCACATAGTCCTTACAATAAATCAAAGTGCGAAAACGAAACATAGATAACCGCGGCCTTCACAGGCAGCCGACTGGGGGTTGCCGCTAACCCACACCTAGAACTCGTCGTAATCTTGGAACTCCTGGAAGTCTCCTTCCACAGCTTCATCTTCGCCTGAGCAGTGGTTGCAATGCTGACAACCTGGGGATGGGGGGGTTTGGTGTGTAGAGCAAGAGTGAGTACACATCAACATACTCAGCAAGTATCCTGTTTGGCTGAAGTGGACTAGCTTTATGTGGGGGGTAAGTCAAGCAGTTGCTTTTAGTTGGTCAGATTATTACTTACTAGTAGAAAGCCAGGTTTTAGCATTAACCCAAGTTATTAGCCCGATGTACCCTTTCCGAACGGAAAGAATACCACTTACCAGCACCATAGACATAACCAAAACCATCAGTCTCATTGCCACCTGTAAACCCAAAGTGTCTATGATCGAGTACCACTAATCATTGGAGCTCCCTTGGTCGCTCATAACCGCGAGCACGGCTGATATATCAGTTTTCAAACACTCTGCAGAGGTTGTGCACTTTACCCACAAGCCGTGATTCCCTTTCTGCCCGGAGATCATGACTCTCCATTGGTCACTACCAAGGTGACCCAGCAGGGCATCACTACGTAGCCTTTACAAAGATTCCCCGGGGCTGTAGCCGCCCGTTAGGTTTCCTAAATGTACCGCACTCCTCCCCAAGGGACAAATCAACCTTGGCAGAGCGAGCCGCATACACCGAGCCCCATTGACGGCACAACGGCTAAGCGAACTACACCCCAGATCCTCTAATTATTTAGCTAAGGGCGTCCCACTACACCCTCATGGTTGCACTGTTTTCCCGGGCGGTCATCCATAGAACAGGTCCTTATGGAGAGGCACTCGAGAAACCGCTCGAGCCCCCTTAAAGGCCACAAGTACAACATCATAATAAGAGAAGGGGAAAACAGTGTATCATTGATAATTCTCATCATGTTCATTGATTAGTGTTGAGCAATAGCAATAAGCTAAACAATAATAATCCGACCCAAATAGGTAAACAAGGACATGGACAACAAAAGCTAGTCAATCCTTAGGTATAAATGTGTAAAGCGGGAGGTGAATTAAAGAATGAATAGGACAGAGGTAGGTCGAGGGACACTTGCCTCCACCAACCGACTGCTGCTCAGGGGCTTCTCCTGCGAGTTCCTCGGGCTCTTCAACCGGATCGTTCTCTATGCGGGCACAAACATACATACATCCACATATTTAATACAAACGAACGGTACACCACACAATAGAATGTAGTAAGTAAACAAACGTTCCACGCGGGCTCGCAATTAAGGTTAAGAGAGAGAGAAAAAGACAGTCGAGGAACGATCACGTTACCTATTTATGAATTAAACCACTCGCTTAATTTAAAGGCATTAATACAGATGCTAGGTTTAGCATAAAGTAAAGTCATGTTTCATGTCTAATCATTATAAGCAGATGAAGGTGAATAAAAAAAGATTGTCGCGCGGTGGGACGAGCGACATTGCATTCTAAATCGAATTAAGAAATCCACGACTCTTCGCGCGACCGAGCGCACAACGAGACACTTTGCATTAATTGTAAAGAGACGTTAAGCTTCATGCGACAAAATGCACGACGGCATACGTCGACTAAACTAAGTCTAAAGTGGAACGTCGCGTGAATACACGCGCGACGTTACACCTTAAACAACCAGAAATTAAAATGGATCGTCGCACGACAAAGCGCACGACGCAACACATAAATAGAATCTGAAATTAGACAAATCCGTCGCGCGACGAAGCGCGCGACGCAGCACGCTAACTAACGGAGTTTGACATTTACTACCGACCAAAAACAATAGCGCGGGTTTGCGCACGCGGGAACGCGCTAGCGATAAACGGGGAAGCGCGAGGCCACACCAAGGCCACGTGGGCCACGCCGAGGGCCGGGACGCCGCGCGCAGGGGGCCGAGGCCGCGCGCAGGGAGCTGCGCGCCGGGGGCAGGGGCCGCGCCGGGGCCGGAGGCCACGCTGGGGGCTACGCCAGGGCCGAGCCGCCGGGGCCGCGCCGGGGCCGAGCCGGACGAGCAGGGGGCGGGGCCGGGGCGCCGCCTCACAGGCAGGGGCGGGGGCCGCGCGCCGCCGCGGGCCGGGGAGGGCGGGGCCGCCTAGCGCCGCCACGGGCAGGGAGGGGGCAGGGCCGCCGCACGCCGCCGCGGGCAGGGGAGGGGGCGGGGGGCGCCGCCGCGCGAGCAGGGGCGGGCGGGGCCGCGCGCCGCGGGCCGGGGAGGGGCGGGGTCACGCGCGAGCAGGGGGAAAGAGAAGGCGCGCGGGGGGGGGAGGGGAGAAGAGGAGGGAGAGGGAGAGAGGGAGGAGAAGGGGAGGGGAGGGGGGCTCACCTCGGGGTCCAAATTCCGGTGATCGACGTCTCCAATCCCTAGGGCACCACGGGGAGAGAGAGGTGGAAGAGGGAGAGGGAAGTTGTTGCGCGGGAGATCCAAATGAGAAAGAGAGAGAACAGAGGGGTGGGCGCATGGGGGGGTGTGGGCGCCAGGGGCGCGCAGGGCCGGGCCGGGCTGGGTTGGGCCGGGCCACTTCGTGGATCGAAACCCACGACACGCACAACCTAATCCGACACGCACGACACGGGCTCCAATCGCGAACCGAAAACCAAGACAGAACGAGACGAACACACGATATCAGACAAAGAAATGAGCCTCGGCATGATGCAACACCCATGACACTTAGGTTTTGGTTTATACATGACATGGACACCTGTCACTATACTGGTTTGAAATTGGGAGGAAGGAGCGAAACAGGAAAGAGAAAAGAGAGTAACGCCCGATATTGGTGAGAGAAAAGAAGAAAAAAAATTCTACCCCCAAATTCAGGGCGTTACAATGACGACGATGATGACGAAGACGACGACATGGCGGCCCGCCTTGGCCTCAGCCTGGATCTGAGGCTGGGCCAGGGATCGTCAAGCCAGCCCCCGAGTGGGCTGGCGCCGTCGGTATCTGGGGCCGGGACATCAGGGTCTCGGTCCGTAGAGCAGGGGCAGGCTGAGGGGGTACTTGACCCCTTGGCCGAGGTAGTTGAGGTGACCCCGGGGAGTTAGGCCGACCCGCCTGTCCCCTGAGAGCAGTCGCCCGTGCCGGCCGTTCAGGAGGTTGATCCTCGGGCCGTCGTGACGTCGCATGGGCAGGCCGTCCCTTCGGCGCCGTGGACGCTCGAAGTGGGAACGACGCTGAAGCCGGCAGTGGGGCGAACCTCGGCGTTGCCTGCGGGGACCGAGGCCCGAGGGGCCTCCCCATAGGCTCGATTGGCCTTGGTCCGGAGCGGGTAAGTATCTAAGGATACCTATGTCCTGGCTCCTTCCTCGTGTGTCCTGATCCTGCTTTACCTTTTCCTCCCAGCAAACGGAGGCACGGTTCGGCCGGTCTGGCTCCCAGGAAGGCCCTTAAGACGGTGCCGGCTTCTGCAGCCAGTGCCGCAATGCGCCATGCCGGTTGGCCGGCCTTCGCACAAGATGCCCCCAAGCGGGGGGCCCAGGCGGCGCGAGTTGCCATGGGGCGAGCTCCCCAGGCTGACCCCTCTGTCGAGGCGGCCGTCGTGCCAGGGGAGACTGCTGGCGCGGCCGTGGCCTTGAGCCCACCTAACGTGTCGTCGGCGCCGGCACCAGCTTCTACCGGGGCTGTTGCCGTTTTGCCCGTGGAGCCACCCGTCGTCGCTGATGCTGAGATGGTTGAGGTGCCGCTGCTCGAGGTCGGTGATCGGAAGCCCGCCTCCTTAGCCGAGGGGGTACCCGATGCGTCGACTGCAGGGGGTCCCGACGCCTTGGAGGAGGGGTGCAGAACCACGGCCCGTCTTGGGGAGCGGCGACCTCATCCCCGCGCGACGCAATCCCAATGAGCGGCACGGGCAAGCGCTCCGGTTCTGGACCCGCGACGCCCCGAAACCCCTCTTCGTCCTTGATGATGAGCGGGAGGAGCAGTCTCAGGATGAGCTCCGTGAGTATGCCGAGGCAACGATGGGGTCGCTTTGGTCGACCATGGAGATCCTTTCTAGGGACGTTCCCAGGATCCTCCAGGTAAGGATTTTAGGCATACCTTTTGCGTGACCAGGGCATTCTTTGTGATGCCCTGCTTCCCTTCCTCAGGATCTGACGGATCTGAGCACCGCCAAATCATCGTTCATCCGCCACGAGGTTGACGTCTGGGGTTCGCTGTGGTTCCTGAGGGCTGTGCTTACTGAGGCTACCGAACGCCTCGCCCAACGGAGCGCCGAGGCGGCGGACCTTCGGTTGCTCTGTGATGAGCTGGGGGTGGAGGCAGCAGCGGCACGCGCAGAGACGCAGCAGCGGCAGCTGGAGCTTGGCTAGGTCGTCTGCGAGCAGGACCAATCTCGAAACCAGGCCGCCGAGGCTGAAAGCCGGGCTGAGGCCCTTGGGGGCCAGCTAGCCGAGGTGTCTGCTCGGGCTGGAGCCCTTGCGGAGGACCTTGCCGCGGCCGTCGGGTCTGCCCAGTCCACCCAAGCTGCAGCCTCGGAGCAGCGTGCCCGGGCTGAAGGTATGTTTTGGCCGCTTTGTGACTTCGATCTTCATTCTTCAACTCGTGTCTGAAGAATTCTGTTTGGCTGTTTGCAGAGTTCGAGTCAGCCCTCAACAAGTCTGCCAAGGCACTTGCCTGGGCGGCTGAGCGGAAGGAGGCCGACCGCGTGGCCATGTCTAAAGCTATCTCGGCCTGCTGCCAGGTCTTTGGTCTTGACGACGTCCCCTTGGGAAGCTCCCCCCAGAGTCGCTTGCAGGCCTTGGGCGGCCATGTGTGCAGTAGACTCCGCGAGGCGCTGCATCACGTCGTTAGGCGGGCCTTCGCCGTGCTCTCTTCCCACTATGATGTGGATCTGGAGCGGGTCAGCGAGGGGTACTGTCTACTTGATGAAGATGAAGCTGCCCTGGCCAAAGTTCAGAGGCTTGACGTGGCCGTCGCGAGCCCAAGCGCGGTGTTGGCGTCCTCCTTCGAGGTGGAGATCCTTCCGCTTGCGTCGCCGTCCAAGGCCGGGGCGGATCTCACCGAGGGTCGAGACGGCGCTGAGGGTGGAGACGAAGCCAAGGGTGCTGCTCCTCCCCCGGGCGATGCCTGATTCTGCCGGAGCAGTTTTTTTGGAACATGCATGTGTCTTTCGCGGCCACTGAGGCCTAAACACTTTGTCGTCGTGTTATAAAGCTGTGTTTCTTTTCCTCATGTTTCGAGTATCCGGACTCATTCGTCAGTAGAAGAATTGCTTATCCGAGTAAGAGTTATTTTTCGCGGAAGGTGACGAGTGAGGTATCCGTATCCCGGAGGCGTAGGAGTCCCTCGGCTCGGTCGGCCTTGCCGCTTACATGCGCTCTTATTCGTTTTGCGGGGTTCTGTTATCGATATAGTCGGGAAACACGAAAGTCGTTTTGGTGGAAAACTTTTCCGAGGAAAATTTTGATGCAGAGGGGGTTCCCCCCTTCTAGCCCCCGAGGGAGGGTCGGGCTTTGCCGAGGCAAGGCTGACCCTTCCTTGATGGTAAGACTCTATTTGTGTATGTAAGGAGAATGAGGTATATGAACTACTTGAAAACATCTTAAGGGCAGAAGCGATGTAGCTGTTGGATGTTCCAAGTGTTGTTGTAGACCTTGCCTTGGTCGTTGGCTAGTTTGTATGTTTCGGGCTTCAAGATCTTGGCGATGATGAAGGGCTCTTCCCAGGGAGGAGTGAGCTTGTGGCACCCTCGGGCGTCCTGTCGCAGGCGAAGCACCAAGTCTCCCACTTGGAAGCCTCGGGACCGAACACTTCGGGCGTGGTAGCGCCGCAACGACTGCTGGTACCGTGCCAAATGTAGTAAGGCAACATCTTGAGCCTCCTCAAGTTGGTCCAGCGAGTCTTCTCGGCTGGTCTGGTTGCTTCGGTCGTCGTACGCCTTGGTCCTCGGGGACCCGTATTCTAAGTCCGTGGGGAGGATGGCCTCGGCCCCATAGACTAGAAAGAATGGCGCAAAACCCATGGCACGGCTAGGCGTCGTCCTCAGACTCCAGACTACCGAGGGTAGATCTTTCATCCACCTCTTGCCTAACTTGTTGAGGTCGTTGTAGATCCTTGGTTTGAGCCCCTGCAAAATCATACCGTTGGCACGCTCCACCTGCCCATTCGTCATGGGATGAGCTACGGTGGCCCAATCCACACGGATGTGGTGGTCGTCGCAGAAGTCCAGGAACTTTTTTCCGATGAACTGCATGCCATTGTCGGTGATGATTGAGTTTGGGACCCCGAATCGATGGATGATGTTGGTGAAGAACGCCACTGCATGCTCAGACCTGATGCTGTTTAGGGGTCGGACCTTGATCCACTTGGAGAATTTGTCGATAGCGACCAGCAGGTGCGTGAAGCCCCCGGGTGCCTTCTGCAAGGGACCGACAAGGTCTAGACCCCACACATCAAATGGCTAGGTGATGGGTATCGTCTACAAGGCCTGAGCGGGCAGATGCGTCTGCTTTGCGTAGAATTGACACCCCCGGCAGGAGCGCACAATCCTAGTGGCGTCGGCCACCGCGGTTGGCCAGTAGAAACCTTGTCGGAAGGCATTCCCCACGAAAGCTCGAGGTGCTGCATGGTGGCCGCAAGCCCCCGAGTGTATTTCTTGCAACAACTCTTGTCCTTGGGCGATAGATATGCATCGTTGGAGGATGCCCGAGGGGCTGTGGTGATAGAGCTCTTTTTCATCACCCAGCAAGACGAATGATTTGGCGTGCCGAGCCAGCCGCCGAGCTTTGGCCTTGTCGATGGGAAGCTCTCCTCGGAGGAGATATTCTAGGTATGGGGTCTACCAGTTCGGATCTGGTGTGGCCCCATTCTGTTCCTCCTCGATGGGCAAGGCCTCTTCCTCGATGGCCGAGGGTGCCTCGGGTCCGACCGAGGGTACCTCGGGCTGGGCTGAGGCTTCCTCAGGCTCGGGCGCGTCGTTGATCTTGACGGATGGTTGATGTAGATCTCTGGAGAAGATGTCCAGGGGAACCATTGTTCGCCCCGAGGCCATTTTCGCCAGCTCGTCCGCAGTCTCGTTGTACCGACGGGCGATGTGGTTGAGCTCCAGCCCGTAGAACTTGTTTTCCAGGCGCCAGACTTTGTCGCAGTAGGCTTCCATCCTCCGGTCACGGCAGTGGGAGTTCTTCATGACTTGGTCGATGACAAGCTGCGAGTCGCCTTGAGAGTCGAGGCGTCGGACCCCTAGCTCGATGGCGATGCGTAGCCCGTTAACCAGTGCCTCGTACTCGACCACGTTGTTTGATGCCGGAAAATGGAGGCGAACGACGTAGCGGAGATGCTTTCCGAGGGGTGAAACGAAGAGCAGGCCAGCGCCTGCTCCTGTTTTCATGAGTGACCCATCGAAGTACATAGTCCAGAGCTCGAGCTGGATTGGAGTTGTCGGTAACTGGGTGTCAGTCCACTCAGCCAGGAAGTCTGCCAAGACCTGGGATTTTATGGCCTTCCGAGGAGCGAATGATAGCGTTTCACCCATAAGCTCCACCGCCCACTTTGCTATCCTACCCGAGGCCTCGCGGCACTGGATGATCTCCCCCAAGGGAAGGATGACACCACAGTCACCGGATGAGACTCGAAGTAGTGTCGCAACTTTCACCGTGTTAGGATCACTATGTAGAGCAGCTTCTGGATCTGTGGGTAGCGGACTTTGGTCTCGGAAAGCACTTCGCTGATGAAGTAGACTGGCCTCTGGATGGGTAGTGCATGCCCTTCTTCTCGTCTCTCGACTATGATCGCGGCGCTGACCACCTGAGTAGTCACGACTACGTAGATCAAGAGGGCTTCTCCTGCGGCGGGGGGCACAAGGATGGGTGTGTTCGTAAGGAGCGCCTTATGGTTTCCGAGGGCTTCCTCGGCCTCGGGGGTCCAAGTGAAGCACTCGGCCTTCCTTAAGAGGCGGTACAGAGGCATGCCTTTCTCGCCAAGGCGTGAGATGAAGCGGCTCAGAGCTGAAAGGCATCTGAAAGGGAATTAGGCTTACACCTAGTCTCTAATTAATTTTGGTGGTTGAATTGCCCAACACAAATATTTGGACTAACTAGTTTGCTCTAGTGTATAAGTTATACAGGTGCTAAAGGTTCACACTTAGCCAATAAAAAGACCAAGTAAAGGGTTCAAACAAAGGAGCAAAGGGACAACCGAAGGCACCCTCGTCGGGCGCACCGGACTGTCCGGTGTGCCACCGGACAGTGTCCGGTGCACCAGGGAAGACCGACTTCAAACTCTTCACCTTCGGGAATTCTCGGAGCCAGCGCGCTATAATTCACCGGACTGTCCGGTGTACACCGGACAGTGTCCGGTGCTCCAAGAGAACGCGGCTCCGAACTCGCCCGTCTCGGGAATTCGCAATAGCTGCTCCGCTATAATTCACCGGACATGTCCGGTGTACACCGGACTGTCCGGTGTAATAGCGAGGCAATGGCTACTTCGGCGCCAATGGCTACCTGCAGCGCATTTATTGCGCGCCAGCGCGCGCAGAAGTTAGGCACGCCCATGCTGGCGCACCGGACAGTCTGCAGTACGTGTCCGGTGCGCCACCGGACATCCAGGCGGGCCCAGCAGTCAGGGCTCCAACGGTCGGAACTCTATCGGCCGGGTGACGTGGCTGGCGCACCGGACATGTCCGGTGTGCACCGGACTGTCCGGTGCACCATGCGACAGACAGCCTTCATCAACGGCTAGTTTTTGGTTGGTGGCTATAAATACTACCCCAACCGGCCACTTCAAGGTGTGGGAGCCCAAGCAACATTCCAAGTCATCTAGTTGACATACTCAAGCCCTCCCAACCACATATATTCATTGATCCATCCTATACACAAGATTTAGTCCACTACAACCAACACAAGTGCCACAAAGAGAGAGCAAGCAATTGAGAGCTACTCAATTGAGTTTAGCCCTAGCGCCTTGTGAGATTCATTGAGAGATAGTGTGTGCAACATCTTTGTGTTCATTTGTGCGTGGAGTATTGACTCCCATCAAACTTCCTCCAAAGTTTTGGAGGCTTGTAAAAGCTAGCAAGAGACACCAAAGAGTGTGGTGGTCCTTGGGGATCGAGAGTGATCCTTGAGAAGAAGAAGAGCTCGCTGATCTTGTGTGATCGGTGGAGAGAGGGAAAGGGTTGAAAAAGACCCGTCCTTAGTGGACTCCTCAACGGGGACTAGGCCTTCGAGGGCCGAACCTCGGTAAAACAAATCACCCGTGTCCATTGTGTTTATTGCTTGTGATTTGTTTGTTTTCCCTCACTCTAAGTTCTCTTGCTTTATTCTTGGCTAATCTTATTTGGTGTTGCTTTAAGTTAAATTCTCATTTAGTGAAGCAACATATTTCAAGAAAGAACTCTTGTCTCTACTCTTCTTGTCTAAGCCTTCTTGCTTTATTCTCATAAACTTGTTAGTAGTATTGATTTATCACTTCCGCATTATTTAAGTGCAATACTCTTTACAAGCAAGAACTTAGTTTTCATACTCTAATATTTGTATATCTTGTTCTAACCACTAATCGAGGGATCTAGTTGGGGGATAAAGTTTTAATTTTCAGGGTTCGCCTATCCACCCCCCTCTAGGCGACTTTCAATTGGTATCAGAGCTAGGCACTTCATCTTGAGTCTAACAACTCGAAGTGATGGCTCGTAGAAGATCCCAAAAGAACAAGAAAACCCAGGAGAACAAGGAGGTAACTCTTGAGATATTGCTTTCCGATTGTTCTAATTATAATTCATGGTCTACTAGAGTGATAAATGCTTTTAGAGCGGTAGACCCTCAATTAGAACAAATTTTAGATAAGAGTATTATTCCTCCTAACTATGCTAGGGAAAATGCCTCCGAAGAAGATTTAAGATGTATTCGCTTAAACTATCTAGCTTATGACATCTTAAGTAAATCCCTTAGCAAAGAAGATTATCATGCCTTCATAATAAAATATGACAAACCCATTTGTGATATGCATGATATTTGGACTAGAATTAAAGGCAAATTTAATAAGTCCCAACATAATAGTTCATTTTGTGCTTCTACTTCCTTTGGTATTTGTGATACTAACCCTTGCAAGGAAGAAGAAGAAAATGAACGGTGGAGACCAAACGATGAATCCACCTCTCCAAAAGGTGTGTCTTCCCATTTCGATTCCCACATGTGTTGTGTGGCTAATGCAAATGACAGTGGAAGCACAAATGAGGATGAGGAGGAAGAATGAAGCTTTGTGCAACTCTACGCTCGCCTAAGCCAAGAAGATAAGGCGGTCATGCTCAAACTTCTAGAAAGAGCGAGAGAGCAAAGCGAAGCTCGTCAAAGGCTAGAAGATGTTCTCTCCATGATAATGCTACACTTTGACGAGTTGACTAAAGAACATGAGGAGCTAAAGTTCTCACATGTTGATTTGGTCCAAAGGTATGAAACTATTTCAAATGAGCAAGATAACGCTTTACATTGTATCACTCAATTAGTAAATAGGAATACCTTGCTTAAGGACCAAGTAGAAAAGCTAAAAGTTGAAAATCTAGCTTTTCAAGAAAAATATGATATGCTCCTATGCTCTCATGAAAATCTTAGAGATGACCATATCATATTAAACATTGCTCATGAGGTTGTGATAGAAAACTTAAAATCCCAACAACCTCACATATGCACATGTATTCAAATTGAGACTATATTACCATGTGCTAATGCTTGTTGTCCGTCGACAAGCAAACCTTCCTTTGAGCTAGGATTTGCAGGAACTAAAAATGATACATATCAAAAGCTCAAAGAAGAAAATGAGAGGCTAAAGATGAGCTTGACACAACTAAAAGAGGGAAATGCATTGCCCAACCTTCTCAAGATAACCGTGATCACATGGTGAAGAAGCTTGAGACGGGAACCACCGTGGCATGCACTAAATCCCTTGAAGAAAATGTCAAGGATTTGAGGATTGCCAAGAGGAAGAAACAAAAGATGAAATTCAACACCTCCTCCAAAAACCTCAACCACGCCTCCACCAAAGGTAACATCCAAGGTAATGATCAAGCCACACTTCACATTAAGAGGTGTAGTGAATGCTTTGAAGAGGGGCACTTGATTAGGTCATGTCCCTACATTAAAAATGGCTTGATTATTAAGGATGATAGACTTTGTTTTAAATGCTCTAAGAAGGGACACTTATTTAAATCTTGTCCCCATTTAAAACAAAAAGGCATAAGGTTAGAAAAGAAAATATTCACTAACCATGTAGCAAGCAAGAAACAAGGAAAGAAGAAATCTTCAAGATTTGAAGATCGCCTATGCTACATATGCCGAAAGAAGGGACATCAATGCAAGGATTGTCCCATAGGTAAATCTCCCACTCCTAGCTTGTCAATTACTTCTCATGTAACTAGGCAACCCAAAATTGCAACTTGTGCTAGAAAGGTAATGAGTTTACCTAGTGCTAACACAAAGGACTTTTGGGTTCCTAGATCTTTGTTGACTAACCGTGATGGACCCATCAAGCAATGGGTACCAAAATATACTTGACAAGCTTTGTAGGGGAAGGAGATGATATGAAGCCTTGGTGTGCTTGAGAGAGTCCATTCAAGCTATCAATCTTCAATGATCTATATCCATGATTGACCCAAGGTTATTTTTCAAATTACTATGTCTTAAACTCATATCATCTCGAGAAAGATATTGATGTTGTAGGAAATGAAGAAATATCATGAGTGAAAATCAAGGCCTACAACATGAAGGAAAGTCAAAGGATGGCAACTTCTATGCTCTTAAGTGCAAGTATTTTAAACTATCATTTCTTATGTGTCTTGTGTAGTCACATAGAAAAATTGAAGCACTTCAAACGCCTTTAAATTTATATTACCATTCTTTGAAGAATTTCCTCTCATATGGTAGATTGCATTCTTATCATTTCCATACTATGGCAATCTACATGCTTTAATTTGTTGCAAGTACCACATGGCATGTTTTTCGCTAAGTTATTCTATTATTGCCATGATTCTAGATATAGAGAGACATTTCATGTTCTTAAAGGAATTAGGTGTCATGTAAGGAATTCAAATCCTTAGGACAATTTTAAACGGAAAATTCTCTCTATAACTAGAAAAGTGAGACTAATAATTTTATCTAAGTAACCCAAGTAGTCTCACTTGTAGAGAATAAGTTTCTCTTTGGAAGCATGTAATCTAACTTAAAAGGAAAAATCAATCCAACGACTTGTGTTGTCTTGCTTCTTGGTTATATTGGATATGATTCTTCTTCATTCATCGCTCTCCATGTTGTGAATTAGATTTATTTCCATAATCCTAATGAACTTACTATGCTTGTTCCATAAGTTAAAACTAAGCATACGTCAAGGAATGATCTAGTTCATATTATAAAGTTTCCATGCTTTAGTAATCCACTTTTCATTCCTCATCAAAAATGATTACAAAAGAGGGAAACTAGTGCTTGTGTTGCTACTAACATTTCTCTTGAGTTCAATTATGAAAATCTACAAGAGAGAAAGTGCACAAGCCTCATGGGTTGATCTTCACCCAAAGGAAGAAAGGTAAAAGCAAAGGTATGGGAACTCATCTTCTTAATTAAGTTTGGTTCCCATCTCAATGGGTATTTAATCTAAATTATTATATTCTACCCTTGTGAGGAATAGATTCTTTATTGGACCTAAAATAACTAGGTGTGCATTCAATATCATATTCATAAATGTGTTTGTCCATTAGAATCTAATTCATGCCTTTGCTATATCCATTCTCATATTGATGCGCTTCTAAGTCATGATAATAAAGTTCAATATGAAGAAGTAAATTCCTATGAGTAATCAAAATGTTAAATAGTGCATGTTCCTCTTTTCAAGTATAAGTGCACTAATGTTAAGGATTTTACTTCATGTCTGTGTGACTTATGGATGATGAATTATGCTTATTTCCTATCAAAAAGAAATCATCCTTCATTATATACTCCCTTGTGTTACTAACATCCCTCTTGAGTATTTTCAATTAGTTTGAAAGGAAAAAGAAACAACTACAAAGGGAGGATTCTCAAATGAAAAAGGAGGACATCAAGAACAACACCACCTACTTGGATAGTAAGATCTACAAAACAATCAATGGTGTGGGTGTGAGTATTCTAAATTCTTTCATTATGAGAATACTAGGCTTAAGTTGTTTATTGCAAAATTTATGAGCCTTGATGCATATCTTTAGGGGGAGTCTATTCTTATATCTTGATTTTGTTGAGACTATTGCTTTATCTCAGTAATTTCATATAGTCTCTTGCATGAGAATAAGTTTCTCATGAAGTATGCTACTAATTTTAATTTCTTGTCTTTCACTCTAAAGTAGCATATTTGCTGGATTCTCCTACTCTAAGCTTAATTGATAATCTAATGCGTATGTTGTTCTTTTGATCACATCTGTTATTTGTTTGATCATTGAATGACTTCAATCAACAATCATGTTTCTTAGTGCCATATATACTATCAATCGATATCTCTCTTGATATGCACTAAGTTAAAAGGAGAATTCATGATACATTTATGCAACTTGTGATCCATTTGATATATGCTAACAATAACTTGAAAAGATCACTAGTTGTAGAACTCTCTCTTGTGCAAAATATTTCCATATATTGTCATTAAGAATAGGTCTTAAGCATCTAAGACTAAGGACAAAGCACAATGAAGAGAGCGTCCCTATGTAAAGGAAAATGGAATATTCGGCAAAGACGATGCTTCCACTCAACTCCATCAGTATTATCCACTCTTTGTCGGTATTTCGCATAGTTCTCCACTTTGGTATAATCTTCACTCATATCTCTATTTCAATTGGATAATTCAATTGTTTTCCAAAGGGGGAGACAAACAAAAGGGCCTATATTTCATTTCGAGTATCCGTTTTTAGCGATTCATGCCAAAGGGGGAGAAAGTATTGGCCCAAAGCAAAAGGACCGTACCACCACCCTAATTTTTTTTAAATTAATGATTTTCAATTGGTAAATTTCAAATTGGTATCTCTTTGTGTTCTAAAGGGGGAGCAAGTAGTATTTTTCAAAACTTGATATCTTAAAACCCTCTTGAACACTAAGAGGAGAATTGATTGAGGGGGAGTTTTGTTTTTTAGTCAAGGAAAAGCATTTTCAAAACAAAGGAAGAAAAATTTCAAATCTTGAAAATGCTTCTCAAAATCTTATTCATTTACCTTTGACTTTCTTGCAATAAGACTTTGAAAAGAATTTACAAAAGAATTTGCAAAAACAAAACTTGTGGTGCAAGCGTGGTCCAAAATGTTAAAAATAAAGAAACAATCCATGCACATCTAGTTAGTAACATTTATTGGCTCAATTCCAAGCAACCTTTGCACTTACATTATGCAAACTAGTTCATTTATGCACTTTTATATTTGCTTTGGTTTGTGTTGGCATCAATCACCAAAAAGGGGGAGATTGAAAGGGAATTAGGCTTACACCTAGTCCCTAATTAATTTTGGTGGTTGAATTGCCCAACACAAATATTTGGACTAACTAGTTTACTCTAGTGTATAAGTTATACAGGTGCCAAAGGTTCACACTTAGCCAATAAAAAGACCAAGTAAAGGGTTCAAACAAAGGAGCAAAGGGACAACCGAAGGCACCCTGGTCGGGCGCACCGGACTGTCCGGTGTGCCACCGGACAGTGTCCGGTGCACCAGGGAAGACCGACTTCAAACTCTTCACCTTCAGGAATTCTCGGAGCCAGCGCGCTATAATTCACCGGACTGTCCAGTGTACACCGGACAGTGTCCGGTGCTCCAAGAGAACGCGGCTCCGAACTCGCCCGTCTCGGGAATTCTCAATAGCTGCTCCACTATAATTCACCAGACATGTCCGGTGTACACCGGACTGTCCGGTGTAACAGCGGGGCAACGGCTACTTCGACGCCAACGGCTACCTGCAGCGCATTTATTGCGCGCCAGCGCGCGCAGAAGTCAGGCACGCCCATGCTGGCGCACTGGACAGTCTACAGAACGTGTCCGGTGCGCCACCGGACATCCAGGCGGGCCCAGCAGTCAGGGCTCCAACGGTCGGAACCCAATCGGCCGGGTGACGTGGCTGGCGCACCGGACATGTCCGGTGTGCACCGGACTGTCCGGTGCACCATGCGACAGACAGCCTTCATCAACGGCTAGTTTTTGGTTGGTGGCTATAAATACCACCCCAACCGGCCACTTCAAGGTGTGGGAGCCCAAGCAACATTCCAAGTCATCTAGTTGACATACTCAAGCCCTCCCAACCACATATATTCATTGATCCATCCTATACACAAGATTTAGTCCACTACAACCAACACAAGTGCCACAAAGAGAGAGCAAGCAATTGAGAGCTACTCAATTGAGTTTAGCCCTAGCGCCTTGTGAGATTCATTGAGAGATAGGGCCTGTTTGGTTCGTGGCTAACTGCGCCACACTTTGCCTAAGGTTAGTCGTTCGAATTGAAGAACTAACCTTAGGCAGAAAAGTTAGGCAAAGTGTGGCAAGTTAGGTAGCGAACCAAACAGGCCTATAGTGTGTGCAACATCTTTGTGTTCATTTGTGCGTGGAGTATTGACTCCCATCAAACTTCCTCCAAAGTTTTGGAGGCTTGTAAAAGCTAGCAAGAGACACCAAAGAGTGTGGTGGTCCTTGCGGGATCGAGAGTGATCCTTGAGAAGAAGAAGAGCTCGCTGATCCTTGTGTGATCGATGGAGAGAGGGAAAGGGTTGAAAAAGACCCGTCCTTAGTGGACTCCTCAACGGGGACTAGGCCTTCGAGGGCCAAACCTCGGTAAAACAAATCACCCGTGTCCATTGTGTTTATTGCTTGTGATTTGTTTGTTTTCCCTCACTCTAAGTTCTCTTGCTTTATTCTTGGCTAATCTTATTTGGTGTTGCTTTAAGTTAAATTCTCATTTAGTGAAGCAACATATTGCAAGAAAGAACTCTTGTCTCTACTCTTCTTGTCTAAGCCTTCTTGCTTTATTCTCATAAACTTGTTAGTAGTATTGATTTATCACTTCCGCATTATTTAAGTGCAATACTCTTTACAAGCAAGAACTTAGTTTTCATACTCTAATATTTGTATATCTTGTTCTAACCACTAATCGAGGGATCTAGTTGGGGGATAAAGTTTTAATTTTCAGGGTTCGCCTATCCACCCCCCTCTAGGCGACTTTCAGCATCCCATGACCCTCTGTACTCCTTTCAAATCTTTGATCGGTCCCATGTTGGTGATGGCCGCGATTTTCTCCGGGTTGGCCTCGATGCCCCGCTCGGAGACGATGAATCCAAGGAGCATGCCTCGGGGGACTCCGAAGACACACTTCTCGAGATTGAGTTTCACGCCTTTCGCTCCCAGACAATTGAATGTCGTTTCAAGGTCAGAGAGGAGGTCGGAGGCTCTCTTCGTCTTGACAACGATGTCGTCGACGTAAGCCTTGACCGTTCTGCCGATGTGTTCTCCGAACACGTGGTTCATGCACCTCTGGTAAGTGGCGCCTGCATTCCTCAACCCAAATGGCATTGAAGTGTAACAGTACATGCCAAAAGGTGTG
Organism: Zea luxurians; assembly: GCA_029449295.1. Classification (NCBI taxonomy): domain Eukaryota; kingdom Viridiplantae; phylum Streptophyta; class Magnoliopsida; order Poales; family Poaceae; genus Zea; species Zea luxurians. Next base: position 446,603 of record JAOPSE010000433.1, on the reverse strand, counting down.
ATGAAAGAAGTCGCGAGCTGGTCGGACTCTTTCATCTTGATTTGGTGATAGCCTGAGTAGGCATCGAGGAATGCCAAGGTTTCGCACCCAGCAGTGGAGTCCACGATTTGATCGATGCGAGGTAGAGGGTAGGGAACTTTTGGACATGCTTTGTTTAGACCAGTGTAGTCTACACACATCCTCCATTTCCCATCCTTCTTCCTCACAAGAACAGGGTTAGCTAACCATTCGGGATGGAATACCTCTTTGATAAACCCTGCCGCGAGTAGCTTGTGGATCTCCTCTCCTATGGCCCTGCGCTTTTCTTCGTCAAAACGGCGTAGGGTTTGCTTCACGCGTCAGGCTCTAGCTCTGATGTCTAGTGAGTGCTCGGCGACATCCCTCGGTATGCCGGGCATGTCCGAGGGACTCCACGCAAAGACTTTGGCGTTTGCACGGAGAAAGTCGATGAGCACTGCTTCCCATTTGGGGTCGAGCTCGGAGCCGATCCGAACTTTCTTGCTGGCATCGTTGCTGGGGTCGAGAGAGACGGACTTGACCGCCTCAACTGGTTCGAAGTTGCCGACGCGCCGCATCGCGTCGGGCGCCTCCTGGGAGAGGCGTTCCAGGTTGGTGATGAGGGCCTCGGACTCAACGAGAGCCTCGGCGTACTCCACGCACTCCACGTCGCATTCGTATGCGTGGCAGTACGTGGATCCGACGGTGATGATCCCATTTGGGCCCGGCATCTTGAGCTTGAGGTAGGTGTAGTTGGGGACGACCATGAACTTGGCGTAGCATGGTCTTCCCAACACCGCATGGTAGGTTCCTCGGAACCCGACGACCTCAAAGGTGAGAGCTTCCTTTTGGAAGTTAGAGGGAGTTCCGAAGCAGACGGGTAAGTCGATCCGTCTGAGGGGTAGGATTCGCTTCCCGGGCGCGATCCCGTGGAAGGGTGCCGCACCGGCCCGGACTTCGGACCGATCAACCCCTAAGAGTTCCAAGGTCTCGGCGTAGATGATGTTAAGGCTGCTGCCTCCGTCCATGAGGACCTTGGAGAGCCTAATGTTGTCGATGATCAGATCGACGACGAGCGGGTACCTTCCTGGGCTTGGCACGAAGTCGGGGTGGTCGCCTTGGTCGAAGGTGATAGGCTTGTCAGACCAGTCTAAGTAGACTGGCGCCGCCACCTTCACCAAGCAGACTTCCCGGCGCTCCTGCTTGCGGTGCCGAGCCGAGGCGTTCGCCGCCTGCCCGTGTAGATCATGAAGCAGTTATGGACTTCCGGGAATCCCTCTTCCTTGCCACCCTCCTTCTTGTCGTTGTCATGGCCCTTACCATCCTCCGCCGGGGGCCCGGTCTTATCGAGGGTGTGCTTGATGGGGCCCTGGTGATAGGGGCACGGCTCTTCGAGCATCTTGTCGAACGCGTCGGCCCCTCCAGGAGGTTTCCGAGGGTTCCTGTGCTCGGCCACAGCGACGAGATTCGCGTCTACGGCATCGCGCTTCGCTTGTGACTTGTTTTTAGCCTTCTTCTTCATGCCCCGCTGGGCAGACGCCACAGGGGCGCCTGTCTTCGGCTCCCCCTGAGGCTGCTTGTCCTTTTGAAAGATGGTTCGACCGCCTCTTGACTCGAGGCGAACTTGGTGGCGACGTCCATCAGTTCGCTCGCACGGGTGGGAGTCTTGCGCCCCAGTTTGCTCTCCAGGTCTCGGCAAGTGGTGCCAGCAAGGAAAGCCTCGATGACATCTGAGTCGGTAACGTTGGGCAGCTCGATGCGCTGCTTTGAAAACCACCGGATGTACTCTCGGAGGGACTCCCCTGGCTGCTGGCGGTAGCTTCGGAGGTCCCACGAGTTCCCAGGGCGCACGTACGTGCCTTGGAAGTTTCCCGTGAAAGCTTTGACCAGATCGTCCCAGTCGGAGATCTGCGCAGGAGGCAGATGCTCCAGCCAGGCTCGGGCGGCGTCAGAGAGGAAAAGGGGTAGATTACGGATGATGAGGTTGTCATCATCTGCCCCTCCCAACTGGCATGCCAGTCGGTAGTCTGCGAGCCACAGCTCCGGCCTCGTCTCCCCCGAGTACTTGGTGATGGTAGTCGGGGCTTGGAAACGGGCAGGGAACGGCGCTCGTCGTATGGCCCGGCTGAAGACTCGTGGACCGGGTGGTTCGAGCGAAGGACTGCGATCCTCCTCACTATTGCAGCGTCCCCCACGCCTGGGATGGTAGCCTCGGCGCACCATCTCGTCGAGGCGGGCTCGATGGTCGAGATGGTGGTGCTCGTTGCCGAGGCGTTCTCGGGTGGCGGGCGCCTCGTCCCGTGTATGTTCGGGATAAACCGAGGCTTCCCGAATGCGCCGGGAGGACACCACGTGATGCTCCGAGGGGTTAGCTCGCCTGCGGGAGGCGGAGCTCTCGGCTCGTCGAACCGCTGCGCCTTCTAGGAGATTCTTGAGTTCGCCCTGGATACGCCGTCCCTCGGTGGTGGATGGCTCAGGCATGGCTCGAAGCAGCATCGCCGCTGCAGCTAGGTCCTGGCCGGACCCGCTGACGGCCGGGGGCAGCGCTGTCTTGGCATTGTCGACGATGCGGCGCCGGATGTCTTGGGGCCGGTGACAGGCTTCTCCGGTGAGTGTTCGGCCTGCCCACTCCTGTTTGATGTTCTGTCGGAGCTATACAAGTCGGCCTACTTCCCCGTCGACCCGGGCCTGCATCTCACGGATTTGCTCGAGCCATATGTCCTAACCCCCCGCAGGGACTGGGACCACAGCTAGCTCCCGTGGGATGTCAACGCGAGATGCGGGCCCAGGGGGATCGTCAACCTCTGGTATACCGAGGTGGTTGCCTTCGTTGTGATCTCCCAGATCGACGTGGAAACATTCGCGACTTGGGCCATAACCCTCGTCGTCAAGGTCATGGCCATCGTTAGAACAACCGGAGAGGCAGTGGTCACATGCGGACATGAAGCCCCGCATGGCACCGGGGTCATTGAGGGCAGAGAAATCCCAACCGGAGTCGGGGTCGTCCTCTTCCTTAGAACCCGCCAGTCCGAAGGTTGAGACGGCTATCAGTCGGTCCCAGGTCGACCACATGTGGTACCCTGGAAGGTTTAAATACACCTTTACGAAGGCGCTCCCCATAGCGGGGTCGCTAGGTGGATCGAAGCTGAACCGAAAAGGTACGGGATGGAAAATGAACGGTACCTCTTGGTCGTTGGACGGTGGTGAAGTCATGTCGAGGGCGGAGCACACCGTCATCTCAGGTACGAGGGTAACGCCCAGCAGGCCCTTTGCGAGGGTGCTGGCGTCATCAGTCCGCTTGGGGCTGACACATCGCGGGGAAGTGACACCTGCCGTCATCTCAGGTGCGAGGACAATGTCCGACATGTCCCCCAGGGGAGTGCCGGTGTCGTTGACTCGCTCTAGTGCGACAGCCGACAAGGTGCTGCCTCCTACGTGGCCACGGTTGCCTCGTCTCCGCCTCCTCCAATGAGGAGGGTGGCAGGGACGACCGGAGTGCTCCTCTTCCACCACGGAGAGATGCTGTCGTAGAGCTCGCTGTCGCCGGGCGAGTCGGAGACCGTCGTTGTCATCATGCCGCGGGGGGAGGAGTACCATGTCATAGCTGCCGTTGAGGGACATGAACTCGAGACTCCCGAAGCGGAGCACCGTCCCGGGCTGGAGAGGTTGCTGAAGACTCCCCATCTGGATCTCAATGGGAAGGTGTTCATTAACACGCAGCAGGCCCCTACCTGGCGCGCCAACTGTCGGCGTATCGGACCCGGAGGGTCCCTTGGACCGACCAGTGAAATCGTTGCGTGCCCCTGCCTAGATGGTTGGCGCGGGATGGAACACAAGAGGTGGGACAAGCCTTGTATTATCCTGCATCAGGGGTGCCACTCGTAGTAGGGATTACAAGCGCGTCGCGTGAGAGAGGGAGAGACACAGAGTTCGCCCGCAGCTTCCCTCTCGCGAACCCCCCTCAGGGTGGCCCTGGACCTCCCTTTTATAGAGGCAAGGAGAGGATCCAGATGTACAATGGGGGGCCGTAGCTATGCGCTAACGTGTCCGATAGTGGAGTGCCCAAGCCCTGTGTACATGCCAACATGGCCGTTGGGGGAGAGCTTGGGCCCTGTACATGTGATGGCGTGGCTGGAGGAGCGCCTAAGTCCTGTAGGAGCACTGCTGGTAGTGCGGCGAGGATCCTGCTGACGTCTCCTTGCTGTCGTAAGGGGCTGAGAGCCACCGGTGTCATGGTGCACGCGAGGCACCATCATTACCCATCGCTGGGGTAAGCCAGATGGGACACCGGTCTTGTTCCTTGTAGCCTGAGCAGACTAGGAATAGGGAAATGATGCATCCCCTATTAGCGCGGTCAGTCCGAGCCTAGGGTCGGTCGAGGCGGAGACTTCTCTTGAGGCCGAGGCTGGGGTCGGGCGAGGACGCGATTCCTCCCGAGACCGGGGTCGAGGCCGAGTCCGGGGGTCGGGCGAGGCGGAGACCTCCTCCCGAGGCCGGAGCATGAGGTCGGGCAAGGTGGAGCTTCCTGTTGCGTCCGAGGCTGAACTCAGTGGTTGATCGTGACTTGTTGTCAGTCGTTGCCAGGGTGGCTGACACGGCAGTCGGAGCGGAGCGAGCGGTGCTGTTTTCCTGTCATATCGGACAGTAAAGAAGAGGGGCGAAGTGACTGCGGTCACTTCGGCCTGCCCGTCTGATGCGTGTGTGTTAGGATACGGCGTTAGGCATCCCCTGCATTTAATGCGCCTGCGAAGCGGTCGGTTGGTGAGGCGGTCTGGCCAAGGTTGCTTCACAACGAAGCCTGCCCGAGCCGGGCCTCGGGAGAGCCGAGGGGGCGCCCGCTGCCTGAGGAGGCCCTCGGGCGAGGCGTGAACTCGTCTAGGACTACTGTTCCAACCCGAGGCTGGGCTCGGGTGAGATCGCGTCCCTCGGGTAGACGAAGTCTTGGCTTGAACCGCACCCGTCAGTGGGTCTGAGGGTGTTTACCAGCCATGATTAGGAGCGTTGGGGGTACCCCTAATTATGGTACCCGACACTTTTCTATTTATTTTCTTTAGGTTTTCAATTCAAATTCAAACCAATTTTCAAATTCAAGCTAATTCAAACATGTGCAACAATTCAAAGAATATTTAAGCTCAGCATGATGCAATATTTCATGACTCATAATGTTTTGGCCAAGATAAATAATTAATCCCTCCCTAATTAAGCTAAATCTACACAAAAGGAAAAAGAGAGGGAGAAGCTAGAGAGAGAAACTAGAGAGAGAGAAGAGTAACACCTAAATTTGGATGATAATAAGAAGGAAATTTTATACCCCAAATTCAGGGTGTTACAACCGACCCTTTCATTCCAGTATAGGTGTGGTTTGAATATTATGCTGTCTCCCCACCCACTAGTTTGGGTTTTGTGGGGTATTAGTGCTTGACCTATGTGACTCATATGGCTGGTCATCCCTTTTCGTCATTCTAGGGGGCCGAAAATTACTCGCGCCCACGTGTCTGGGATGTCATATTATAGTGTTGGGGCACTGTACAATGTAGCAGGATGTTTGGTTGGGACGGATGTATATATGGGTAATAATAATTATCGATAGGCTCTATGTACTCCACGCTGGACCATTCAATCGAATACGTAGACCATCTGGTTGTGTGCGCGAACTGTCCGGTCACATGGCTGGACCGTCCGGTGATGCATTCAGACTATTCGGCGTTGTGCGTGGATGGTCCAAATTGGTCAGTTAGGGTTTGCGTGGGATGCGATGGCTTAGGCATGTATTTCGGTAATTCAGATCAGAAAACAAAGTTGGCTGCCGCTGCCTCGGATGGTCCACGCTCACGCGCGGATGGTCTGGCCATTCGCAGATTGGCGGGTTTACCCCCCGATTTTGTGCAAGAGGTTGTGGTTGTCCAGGATATGTGTCTATCGACATCCCGTAAAGGGGTTGGGGCTGGTCATGCCAATCTGCAGCTGATGAATCGTGTGTTTTCCCCAGTTTCAACCTCGTGCGATGAAAAATTTGCGATAACAGATTTATCAAATGCATGTGCTAGCCGCTTATAATCATTTGCACCCCTATGATCTTTTGCATTTGTTCTTGTTGCTCATCTATGTAGGCTCTAAGAGATTGGATTTCATTTGTCTCGCTTACCTTGCGGGTAGCTATAGTAGGTCAGAGTGAAGCCAGATCAGTCACCTGCTGTCGGACGACCATGTGATTCTTGTTCACCTTGAAGTTGGCCAGAAATTTTTCCTTTGTTCCTCGATTGGCTGCTCCTTATGTTCTTCGAACTCCTATTGATCTTCAGCCGATAGAGTCTCCATAGTCGGCTCAATGATGTTGCTAGGAGAGACGTCGGAACTGTCTTTTGAAACGACCATTGAGGGCCAATCTGATAGATCTTCACGTGAGTTCCCCAACGGAGTTACCAAAAAATTTGTTGGCGTCGATCTAGGTGCCAATCACTGCGAGGTGTACCATGGCGCTGCTCTCTGCGACAGCACGGACGGTCCACGACCTATGGCAGGAGTCAGTCTTCTCTGCGCCAAAGTCGGACGGTCCACACCTGTTGGCCAGATGGTCCACGCGTGCATAGGGGCCATTACTTATGTCTCGTGCCATTACTATTCATCTAATTTGAACAATTTCACTAAAACTTTTTGGAAAGCGGTCTAGTGCCATTACTTATGTCTCATTGCTCCCTTTACTCATACGATGCTTGTTGTATAGACCAAACTACCCCTGTTGTTTTTCTTTTTCTCCCCCAAATCTCACCTAACCCGACCAAACTCTACACTACCCAACCCAACCCTGATAGTAGGTAGTGAGGGTGGCGATTTAAGCTAGGGTGATTTTCCATGGTGGCACTCCTCTCTAGTCTCTCCTCTTGTGGAGCCATCATCCATGTTCTTTTGTCGTGCGCTCCCATCCATTGTATCCATGTCGTAAAGATGGGGTCAGATGAGAGTTCCATCATGCTTGAGCGGAGTTTGAAGTAGCAAAGATGAGATGGAAGTTCCTCTGATCAATTGCCCAAAATGTACTAGTGTAGTATGAAGGATACTGGCTAGAGGGGGTGAATAGACGGTTTTAACTAAAATGAAAGACATTTGGAAAATTTAATTATAACAATAAGGGATTTAAACATTTTAGCCTGGAGGTTGAGCTAAGTGGGTTTGCAACATATGGTGGCAAGAGGCAAATACTTAACCTTGTCGCTTATCATTGATAAGAGATAAATGTCATAATTAAAGTGTCCATTAACTTCATTGACCCTTAAAACTAGCATATACTTAACCTTGTCACTAATCGTAACCTAACTTATATTACATATGTAAAATATATGTTAATAATCACTAGTACAAAGAAGCTCTACAGAGGCTTGTCTAGATGGAAGTTTGGTTGCCCACATATTATAATTAACTGAGTGTAAATTGATTGTTTGAGGCCGTAAACAAATTCAAACAAAAAAGTTGTCAACTACAAAGTTGAATAACTTTTGAACTTCTACAACTTTTATTTTGCTACTTTTTCAATCCTAGGTCGTTTGCAAAATTTGCATTTTATTTTTGACAAATTCATATGTAATATTTGAGAGCCGAAATGATTTGGAATAAAAAAATTAGCAACTATAAAGTTTTATAACTTTTAGATATCTACAACTGTCTGTGTTTCGAAACCCGGGGGGTCCCTGGACCGACGAGTAAATCGTTGCCGCGTGCCCCAGCCCAGATGGGTCGGTGCGAGGCGGGACGCGAAGGGGGGAGAGAGCTGCCGGAGGGAGACAAGCGTGGGAGGTGGAACCCGCGGCCTTCATGTTAGCCCCGCACCCAGGTCGGGTGCGCTTGCAGTAGGGGGTTACAAGCGTCCACGCGGGAGGGAGCGAGCGGCCTTGCGCGAGCGCCGTCCTGTCCTTCCCCGCGCGGCCAACCTTTTGTAAGAGGGCCCTGGTCCTCCCTTTTATAGGCGTAAGGAGAGGACCCAGGTGTACAATGGGGGGTGTAGCGGAGTGCTAACGTGTCTAGCGGAGGAGCGCTAGTGTCCTAAGTACATGCCATCGTGGCAGCCGGAGAGGTTTTGGCACCTAGTTCGTGTGATGTCGTCGCCGTCGGAGGAGCGCTGGAGCCTGGCGGAAGGACAGCTGTCGGGGCTGTCGAGTCCTTGCTCACGTCCTCTTGCTTCCGTAAGGGGGCTGAGAGCCACCGTCGTCATAGGGCATGCGGGGCGCCATCATTACTCGTATAGTGGAGCGAGCCAGATGGGACGCTGGTCTTGTTCCCCGCAGCCTGAGTCAACTCGGGGTAGGGTAATGATGGCGCTTCCTGTTGACGTGGTCGGTCTGTGCCCTAGGTTGGGCGAGGTGGAGGCTCCTCCGAGGTTGAGGTTGAGTCTGTCTTCCAAGGTCGAGGTCGAGTCCGAGCCCCCAGGTCGGACGAGGCGAAGACCGTCGGCTGAGGCCAGGGCTGAGTCCGAGCCCTGGGGTCAGGCGAGGTGGACTTCATCGTCTTTCGGGGCTAAGCCCGATTCCGAGCCCTGGGTCGGGCGAGGTGGAGTTCGTCGTCTTCCGGGGCTGAGCCCGAGTCCGAGCCCTGGGTCGGGCGAAGCGGAGTTCGTCATCTTTCGGGGCTGAGCCCGAGTCCGAGCCCCGGGGTCGGGCGGAGTGGAGTTCATCGTATTCCGGGGCTGAGCCCGAGTCCGAGCCCTAGGGTCGGGCGGAGCGGAGTTCGTCGTCTTCTGGGGCTGAGCCCGAGTCCGAGCCCTGGGGTCGGGCAAAGCGGAGTTCGTCGTCTTCCGAGGCTGAGCCCGAGTCCGAGCCCTAGGGTCAGGCGAGGCGGAGTTTCCTATGACGCCTGAGGCCGGACTTGGCTGCTGTCAGCCTCAATCTGTCGATTGGCTCAGCGGCCGGAGTGGCGTAGGCGGCGCTGTCCTCTTGTCAGACCGGTCAGTGGAGCGGCGAAGTGACTGCGGTCACTTCGGCTCTGTTGACTGGAGGGCGTGCATCAGGATAAAGGTGTCAGGCCACCTTTGCATTAAATGCCCCTGCGATTTGGTCGGTTGGCGTGGCGATTTGGTCAAGGTTGCTTCTTGGTGAAGACTGAGCCTCGGGCGAGCCGAAGGTGTGTCCATTGCTGGAGGGGGTCCTTGGGCGAGACGCAGATCCTCTAGGGTCGGCTGCCCTTGCCTGAGGCTGGGCTCGGGCGAGGCGTGATCGCGTCCCTCGAATGGACCGATCCTTGACTTAATCGCACCCATCAGGCCTTTGCAGCTTCGTGCTGATGGGGGTTACCAGCTGAGATTTAGGAGCCTTGAGGGTACCCCTAATTATGGTCCCCGACAGTAGCCCCCGAGCCTCGAAGGGAGTGTTAGTACTCGCTTGGAGGCTTTTGCCGCACTTTTTTGCAAGGGGACCAGCCTTTTTTGGTTGCATTTTGTTCTGGTGGGTGCGCGCGAGTGCACCCGCCGGGTGTAGCCCCCGAGGCATCGGAGGAGTAGTTTGACTCCTTCGAGGTCTTAGTGTATTTCGCAACACTTCGGCTGGTCTGGTTGTTCCCTCATGCGAGCTGGCCGTAGCCCGGGTGCACGGTCGGGTCCCAAGTTCTCGGGCCGGTATGTTGACGCCGTCAACAGTTTGGCCGGAGCCGGGTTTGCGGGAGCAGCCCCCGAGCCTCTGCACAGGGCGAGAGGAGGGTCAAGGACAGACTCGACTTTTTTTACATACGCCCCTGCGTCGCCTTTCCGCAAGGAGGAGGGGGGAAAGCGCCATGTTGCCCTCGGAGGGCGCCGAACATGGTGTCTCCGGTGAGCTGGTGGTGGGTAATCCGAGCGGGCGCCCGTGCCCCATTTGTTAGGGGTCAGCTAGAGGCCCGGAGGCGCGCTCCAAAAGTACCTGCGGGTGATCTACCGGACCCGGTCCCCTTTTGACGGGGTCCGAGGGCTCGATGCCTCCCTCTGATGGGATTTCATTACAAGATCGTTCCCGCCGGTCTCGGAAATGTCCTAGGGTACCTCGGGAGCGTAGCCTGAGCCTTGGTTATGTATCGAACGTACCCAGGGTCATCCCTCGCTCTGTGTCTGAGGCGACTGTGAACCCTTCGAGGGCCAGCCTATGAACCCCTGATCAGTAGTGGGCGCGGAGCCCAAGTGGCCTGAGGCGGCCGTTGAACCCTTCCGAGGGGCCAGCCATCGAACCTCTGACCAGTAGTGGGCGCAGAACCCAAGCGCTCTGAGGCGACCGTTGAACCCCTCCGAGGGCCAGCCTTTGAACCTCTGATCAGTAGGGAGGCTCGGGGCCTGTTTCCTTCATGGAGAAGGATCCTTTTCGGGGTATCCCCCTTTCCTGGTCCCTGTTGTAAGAGAGAGAAAGAGGAAAAGGAAAAGGATACGAAATCGAATGACGTGGCGTACCTTTTCCGACGCGGTCATTATGGCGAAGGCGAAGCGTCGCTTGCTTCTCCCGCCTGAGGCGCCGCCTGTCCCGCCGCGGGGTTAATGCGACGGGGCGAGTGGTTCGCGAGGCGGTCGTTGCGCGTGTGCGAGCTGTTCGAGGAACGGATCACGGGCGCGCCGTCTTCACGCCGTGAGAGAGGGTTCCCTCGCTGCCCCCGGATAGGACGTAAGCTTGGCTGACGACGTGACCGCTGCTCCTGTCCGCCTGCCACCGCCATTACTGCCGGCCCATTTTTTACCGTATTTGACCGTCGCGCCTGGCTGGCACTGCTGGGTCATACGCAGGGTTGCCTCGAGTCGCGGTACTGGTTCCGCAGTCAAGGAGGCGCGGTAGTGGCGCGAGGGGGGGTGCAGTTGCTCGCACGTAGCAACCGGCGCACCGGTTGCACGACGTGTGGGCCTGGGCCTCCATGCTGGGTGCGTTGGAAGTCGAAGGGGCGCGCCCACCTGGCGCGGTTGCATGCCGACCGCATGGCTATCCACCCTTTCACCCGCTGGTCTAGGCGAAAGCGGAGGAATGCTTGTGACCGCTGGACAGTTGCATGCCCTGCGCGCGGCGGTTTGGCTTCTTCTGCCCTGGACCAGCTTGCCTGACGCGTGGGGCCCAGCCCCCGTGCTGTAGGGGGAGGACCTTGGAGTGTGTTGGAGAAGACTCAGCCCGTGATGGCTGAGGACACAAGCAGGGAGAGTTGCCTTTAAAAGGAGGGTGACCCCCTTGAAAGGTGACCATGTCTTCGCGCTCCCTTATGCATCGTGTCTTTCCGCCTTCCGAGCCCCCGGATGGGGGACTCCCGCAATCCTCCCGTCTTGTTGTCGAAGGGACACAACTTCGTGGAAGTTGGTACCTTTGAGCCATCGTTCGGCTTCAAGGATTTTCATCATGCAGCCCGGCTGCATCCCCTCGCCGGTGGTCACCCAAGACGGTGACCTCCAGCTTGATGGCGGGGAGAAGCGAACTGGGCTGCGGCCTCTGCCCCTCCCTCGGCTTCAAGGATCTTCATCATCCTTGCTGGGGAGGGGAGTGTGTCGAGTTGGGGTCGGTCCCTGCGCGGGCGGCGGCCCGCTCCTTCCCTCAATGATCGGGGGGAAGGGCATTCGCCGTTCGTGGCGTTGGCAGCTGCCGCGTGCCTTGTTCATTGCGGCTGTCGGGGCCTGAACATGTGTGTATCTTCGGCACGGAGCCGTGTTTTTCCTTCATTTCGAGCACCGAGACTCGCCTATCGACTATCTGAACTGCTTCACCAAGCATGAGTCGCCTCGTGCAAAGGTGACGAGTGAGGTATCCGTATCCCGGAGGCGTAGGAGTCCCTCGTCTCGGTTGGCCTTGCTGTCCGAGGCTTCTCTTACTTGGTTAGAGGAACCCCTCGGCCGCTCTGTGATGAGCCGAAGTCGGAGGTAGCGGTGTCAGCACGGACAGAAGCAGAGTTGGCTTCGAAAAGAAGATGTGGTCGGCTGGAGCCTGGCCGGGTCGTCCACTAGCGGGACCGACGCCGGAGTTGAGCTGCCGAGGCCACAAGCCGAGCTGGTGTCTTCGGGGGACAGCTGGCCGAGGCCTTGGGGTGGCCGGCCAAGCCGTCTGCTCGAGCCGGATTCCTGGAGAAGACCCTGGCGGCGATGGCCCGGGTGTGGTGCTGATGTCATCCTTCAGAGTGGAGATCCTTCAACCACGTCGCCGTCCGAGGCTCGGTCAGACCCCGCCGAAGGTGTAGTTGACGCCGAGGGTGCTGCTGCCCCCTTCAACAGTCGACGTCCGAGCCTGCAGGATCGGGTTGTCTTGTAGCGTGTGTATGTTTTCTGCGGTCGCCGAGGCCCAAACACGCTGTCGTCGTGTTGTGAAGCTGTGTCCCTTTTCCTCTTGTTTCGAGTATCCGGACTTATTTGTCGGTAACAGAATTGTTTGTGCGGGCGAGAGTTGCTTTTCACGGAAGGTGATGAGTGAGGTATCCGTATCCCGGAGGCGTAGGAATCCCTTGGCTCGATCGGCCTTGCCGCTTACGCGCACTCCTACTCGTCCATAGGGTTCCGTCACCGACGCAGTCGAGAAGGCCCGAAAAACCGTTCCGGTAGAGGAGCTTTCGAGCGTGAAGACTTGTTCGGTCCACGGAATCACTTATCCGAGCGCGAGTTACTTATCGCAGAAGGTGATGAGTGAGGTATCCGTATCCCGGAGGCATAGGAGTCCCTCGGCTTGGTCAGCCTTGGCTGCTTACGTGTACTCCGTCGTTTTCAGGATCCACTTTCGAAGTAGTCGAAAAGCATGAAAGGCATTCTAGCAGAAAAGATTTTTTTTCTTTTTTTCGAGGAAAATTTCGACGCAGAGGGGGTTCCCCCCTTCTAGCCCCCGAGGGAGGATCGGGCTTTGCCGAGGCAAGGCTGACCCTTCCTTGACGACCAGACTTTGTGTGTAAACGGGGTGTACGAATAACTTGGAAGCATCTTAAGGGTAGAAGCGACGTAGCTGTTCGATGTTCCAAGCGTTGCTGTAGACCTCGCCTTGACTGTTGGCCAGCTTGTATGTTTCGGGCTTCAGAATTTTGGCGACGACGAACGGCCCTTCCCAGGGAGGCGTGAGTTTGTGCCGCCCTCGGGCGTCTTGCCACAGCTGAAGCACCAGGTCGCCCACCTGGAGGTCTCGGGACCGAACCCCTCGGGCGTGGTAGCGTCGCAGGGACTGCTGGTACCGCGCCGAGTGTAGTAAGGCCATGTCCTGAGCCTCTCCCAGCTGGTCCAGTGAGTCTTCTCGATTGGCTCGATTGCTTTGGTCGGCGTAGGCCCTCGTCCTCGGGGAACCGTATTCTAAGTCTGTGGGCAAGATGGCCTCGGCCCCATAGACTAGAAAGAAAGGTGTGAAGCCCGTGGCTCGGCTCGGCGTTGTCCTCAGACTCCAGACCACCGAGGGGAGCTCCTTCATCCATCGCTTGCCGAACTTGTTGAGGTCGTTGTAGATCCGAGGCTTGAGTCCTTGCAGAATCATGCCATTGGCACGTTCTACCTGCCCATTCGTCATGGGGTGAGCCACGGCGGCCCAGTCCACCCGGATGTGGTGATCCTCACAGAAGTCCAGGAACTTTCGGCCGGTGAACTGGGTGCCGTTGTCGGTGATGATGGAGTTCGAGACCCCAAAGCGATGGATGATGTTGGTGAAGAACACCACCGCCTGTTCGGACCTGATGCTGTTTAGGGGTCGGACCTCGATCCTCTTGGAGAATTTGTCGATGGCGACCAACAGGTGCGTGTAGCCCCCGGGTGCCTTCTGCAAGGGGCCGACTAGGTCTAAACCCCACACAGCAAACGACCAGGTGATGGGTATGGTCTGCAGAGCCTGAGCGGGCAGGTGGGTCTGCCTTGTGTAGAACTGACACCCTTCGCAGGTGCGGACAATTCTAGTGGCGTCGGCCACCGCTGTCGGCCAGTAGAAACCTTGTCGGAAGGCATTTCCAACAAGGGTTCGAGGTGCTGCGTGATGGCCGCAAGCCCCCGAGTGTATCTCTTGTAAGAGCTCCTGACCTTCGGCGATGGAAATGCATCGCTGGAGGATGCCCGAGGGGCTGTGGTGGTAGAGCTCCTTCCCATCTCCCAGCAGGACGAAAGACTTGGCGCGTCGTGCCAACCGCCGAGCTTCGTCTTGGTCGAGGGGTAGCTCTCCTCGGTGGAGATATTGCAGGTACAGGGTCTGCTAGTTTTGATTAGGCGTGACCTCGCTTTGCTCCCCCTCGACGCGTAGTGCCTCACCCTCGGGGGCCGAGGGTACCTTGGGCCGAGCCGAGGGTACCTTGGACCGTGCCGAGGGTACCTCGGACTGAGCCGAGGGTGCCTCGGGCTGAGCCGAGGATGCCTCGGGCTGGGCTGAGGCCTTCTCGGGCTCGGGCATGTCGTCGGTCTTGAAAGAAGGTTGATGCAGGTCTCGGGAGAATACGTCCGGGGGAACCATTGTTCGCCCCGAGGCTATTTTAGCCAGCTCGTCCGCAGTCTCGTTGTAGCGTCGGGCGATGTGGTTGAGCTCGACCCCGTAGAACTTGTCTTCCAGGCACCGAACCTCATCGCAGTAGGCTTCCATATTCGGGTCGCGGCAGTGGGAGTTCTTCATGACTTGGTCGATGACGAGCTGCGAGTCACCGCGAGCGTCGAGGCATCGGACCTCTAGCTCAATGGCAATTCGCAACCCGTTTACCAGAGCCTCGTACTCAGCCACGTTGTTGGACGCCGGGAAGTGGAGGCGTAGCACGTAGCGTAGGTGCTTCCCGAGGGGCGAGATGAAAAGCAGGCCCACGCTGGCCCCCGTCTTCATCAGCGACCCATCGAAAAACATGGTCCAGAGCTCCGGTTGGATCGGAGTTGTCGGGAGCTGGGTGTCGACCCATTCAGCCACGAAGTCCGCCAAGACCTAGGACTTGATGGCCTTCCGAGGGGCGAACGAGATCGTCTCGCCCATGATCTCCACCGCCCACTTTGCGATTCTACCCGAGGCCTCTCAGGACTGGATGATCTCCCCCAGGGGAAAGGATGACACCACAGTCACCGAATGAGACTCGAAGTAGTGTCGCAACTTCCGCCGCGTCAGGATCACCATGTACAGCAGCTTCTGGATTTGTGGGTAGCAGATCTTGGTCTCGGACAGTACCTCACTGATGAAGTAGACTGGCCTCTGGACGGGCAATGCATGCCCCTCTTCTCGTCTCTCAACCACAATCACGGCGCTAACCACCTGAGTGGTCGCGGCGACGTAGATCAAGAGGGCTTCTCCGGCAGCGAGGGGCACCAAGATGGGCGCGTTCGTGAGGAGCGCCTTCAGGTTCCCGAGGGCTTCCTCGGCCTCAGGGGTCCAAGCGAAGCACTCGGCCTTCCTTAAGAGGCGGTACAGAGGCAGGCCTCTTTCGCCGAGGCGCGAGATGAAACGGCTCAGAGCCGCGAGGCATCCCATGACCCTTTATACGCCTTTCAAGTCCTTGATGGGCCCCATGCTGGTGATGGCTGCGATCTTCTCCGGGTTGGCCTCGATGCTCCACTCGTAGACGATGAACCCCAAGAGCATGCCTCGGGGGCCCCCAAAGACACACTTTTCGGGATTGAGCTTCACTCCTTTCGCCTTGAGACATCGGAATGTCACTTCAAGGTCAGAAAGGAGGTAGGAGGCTTTCCTCGTCTTGACTACGATGTCATCGACGTAGGCCTTGACCGTTCGGCCGATGTGTTCGCCGAACACATGGTTCATGCATCGCTGGTACGTCGCACCCGCATTCCTCAAACCAAACGGCATGGTAACATAGCAGTACATGCCGAAGGGTGTGATGAAAGAAGTCGCGAGCTGGTCGGACTCTTTCATCCTGATCTGGTGATACCCTGAGTAGGCATCGAGGAAAGACAGGGTCTCGCACCCAGCAGTGGAATCCACGATTTGATCGATGCGAGGCAGAGGGTAGGGAACTTTCGGACATGCTTTGTTTAGACCAGTGTAGTCTACACACATCCGCCATTTCCCCCCTTTCTTTCTCACAAGCACAGGGTTGGCAAGCCATTCGGGATGGAATACCTCTTTGATGAACCCTGCCGCCATTAGCTTGTGGATCTCCTCGCCTATGGCTCTGCGCTTTTCTTCGTCGAATCGGCGTAGAGGCTGCTTCACGGGTCGGGCTCCAGCTCGGATATCCAGCGAGTGCTCGGCGACCTCCCTCGGTATGCCGGGCATGTTCGAGGGACTCCACGCGAAAACGTCGGCGTTTGCGCGGAGAAAGTCGACGAGCACTGCTTCCTATTTGGGGTCGAGCTCGGAGCCGATCCGGATCTGCTTGGAGGCGTCGTTGCAGGGGTCGAGAGGGACGGACTTGATCGTCTCCGCTGGCTCGAAGTTGCCGGTGTGGCGCTTCACGTCTAGCGCCTCCCTAGAGAGGCTCTCCAGGTCGACGATGAGGGCCTCGGACTCAGCGAGGGCCTCGGCGTACTCCACACACTCCACGTCGCATTCGTACGCGTGTTGGTACGTGGGCCCGACGGTGATGACCCCGTTGGGGCCCAGCATCTTGAGCTTGAGGTAGGTGTAGTTGGGGACGGCCATGAGCTTGGCGTAGCATGGCCTCCCCAGCACTGCGTGGTAGGTTCCTCGAAACCCGACCACTTCGAACGTGAGGGTCTCCCTTCGAAAGTTGGAGGGTGTCCCAAAGCAGACGGGTAGATCGAGTTGCCCGAGGGGTTGGACACGCTTCCCGAGGATGATCCCGTGGAAAGGCGCAGCGCCCGTCTGGACCGAGGACAGATCAATCCGCAGGAACCCGAGGGTCTCGGCGTAGATGATGTTGAGGCTGCTGCCTCCATCCATGAGGACCATGGTGAGCCTGACGTTGCCGACGATGGGGTCGACGACGAGCGGGTATTTCCCCGGGCTTGGCACATGGTCGGGATGGTTGGCCTGGTCGAAGGTGATGGGCTTGTCGGACCAGTCTAGGTAGACTGGCGCCGCCACCTTTACCGAGCAGACCTCCCGACGCTCCTGCTTGCGGTGCCGAGCCGAGGCGTTTGCCACTCGCCCACCGTAGATCATGAAGCAGTCGCGGAACTCGGGGAACTCTCCTACCTTGTGATCTTCCTTCTTAGCGTCGTCGAGAGCCTTGCCACCCTCCGCGGGTGGCCCGGCCTTGTGAAAGTGTCGTCGAAGCATGGCACACTCCTCAAGGGTGTGCTTGACGGGCCCCTGATGATAGGGGCACGGCTCCTTGAGCATCTTGTCGAAGAGGTTGGCACCTCCGGGAGGTTTCCGAGGGTTCTTGTACTCGGCGGCGGCGACAAGGTCCGCATCGGCGGTGTCGCGTTTCAGTTGCGACTTCTTCTTGCCCTTCTTCTTGGTGCTGCGCTGAGTTGACGCCTCGGGAACATCTTCCGGTGGGCGGCCCTAGGGCTGCTTGTCCTTCCGGAAGATGGCCTCAACCGCCTCCTAGCCAGAGGCGAACTTGGTGGCGATGTCCATCAGCTCGCTCGCCCTGGTGGGGGTCTTGCGACCCAGCTTGCTCACTAGGTCGCGGCAGGTGGTGCCGGCGAGGAACGCGCCGATGACATCCGAATCGGTGACGTTGGGTAGCTCGGTGCGCTGCTTTGAGAATCGCCGGATGTAGTCCCGGAGAGACTCTCCCGGCTGCTGGCGACAGCTTCGGAGATCCCAGGAGTTTTCAGGGCGCACGTACGTGCCTTGGAAATTGCCGGTGAAGGCTTGGACTAGGTCGTCCTAGTTGGAGATCTGCCCCGGAGGCAGGTGCTCCAGCCAGGCTCGAGGGGTGTCGGAGATGAACAGGGGGAGGTTGCGGATGATGAGATTATCATCGTCCGTTCCACCCAGTTGGTAGGCCAGCCGATAGTCTGTGAGCCACAGTTCCGGTCTCGTCTCCCCCGAGTACTTTGTGATAGTAGTCGGGGTTCGGAACCGGGTCGGGAACAACGCCCGTCGTATGGCGCGGCTGAAAGCCTGCAGACCGGGTGGTTCGGGCGAAGGACTCCAATCCTCCCCGCTGTCGTAGCGTCCCCCACGCCTGGGGTGGTAGCCTCGGCGCACCCTCTCGTCGAGGTGGACCCGACGGCTGTGGTGATGGTGCTCGTTGCCGAGGCGACCCGGGGCCGCAGGCGCTGTGTTGCGTGTGCGCCCGGTGTGGACCGAGGCTTCCCGCATGAATCGGGAAGTCGCGGCGCGATGTTCCGTGGGGTACCCCTGCCTTCGGGAGGTGGAGCTTTCGGCCCGTCGGACCGCGGCGTCCTCTAGGAGATTCTTGAGCTCTCCCTGGATACGCCGCCCCTCGGTGGTTGATGGCTCCGGCATCGCGCGGAGAAGTATTGCCGCTGCGGCCAGGTTTTGGCCGACTCCACTGGAAACTGGTGGCGGCCTTACCCTGGCGTCGTCGGCGATGCGGTGCTGGATGCCCTGGGGGAGATGACGCGCTTCTCCGGCCGGAGGTTGGCCCGCCCATTCCTGCCCGATGTCCCAGCGGATCGGCTCAAGCGTTCCTGCTCCCTCGTCGAGCCTGGCCTGCATCTCGCGGATTTGCTCGAGCTGTGGGTCATGACCCCCCACCGGGACGGGGACCATAGCTAGCTCCCGAAGGATGTCGACGCGAGGCACGGGCCTAAGGGGATCACCGTTCTTCGGTATACCAAGATGGTTGCCTTCGCCGGGACCCCCTAGATTGACGTGGAAACATTCGCGACTTGGGCCGCAGTCCTCGTCGTCGAGGCTGCGGCTACCGTCGGAATAGTCGGAAAGGCAGTAGTCGCATGCGATCATGAAGTCCCGCACGGCACTGGGGTTACCAAGTCTGGAGAAATCCCAACAAAGGTCGGGCTCGCCATCTTCCTCGGACCCCGAGGGCCCGTAGGTCGAGACGGCCGTCAGCCGGTCCCCGGGTGACCGCACACGATACCCCAGAGGGTTTGGAATCGCCTCTACGAGAATGTCCACCGAAGCGGAGTTGCTTGGCGGGTCGAGGCCGAATCCAAAAGGCGCGAGATGGGAATCGGTCGGTACCTTTTGGTCGACGGGTGGTGACGAAGTCGCGTCAGGGACTGACTGCACCGTCGTCTCAGGTATGAGGGTGACGTCCAGCAAGTCCTTCGCGAGCGTGCTGGCGTCGTCCGTTTGCTTGAGGTTGGTGTGTTGCGGGGAGACGGCGCTCGTCTTCGTCTTAGACGCGAGGCCGATGCCCGACGCGCTCTCCGTTGGGGCGTCGGCGCCGTCGACTCGCTCGACAGCCAACGAGGTGCCGCCTCCTGTTTGGCCTTGGTTGCCCCGCCTCCTCCTCCGTTGGTGGGGGAGGGGATGGGACAAGCCCGAATGTCGTCCTTCCGCCACGCAAGGAAGGCGTCGTCGATTTCCCTGCCGGCGGGCGGATTGTCGACCACCATTGTCGCTGTCGCGCGGCGGGGGAAGGAGTATCATGTCGTAGCTGCCGTCGAGGGACATGAACTCAAGACTCCCGAAACGGAGCACCGTCCCGGGTTGGAGAGGTTGCTGGAGACTGCCCATCTGGAGCTTGACGGGAAGTTGTTCGTCAACACGCAGCAGGCCCCTACCTGGCGCGCCAACTATCGGTGTTTCGAAACCCGGGGGGTCCCTGGACCGACGAGTAAATCGTCGTCGCGTGCCCCAACCCAGATGGGTCGGTGCGAGGCGGGACGCGAAGGGGGGAGAGAGCAGCCGGAGGGAGACAAGCGTGGGAGGTGGAACCCGCGGCCTTCGTGTTAGCCCCGCGCCCAGGTAGGGTGCGCTTGCAGTAGGGGGTTACAAGCGTCCACGCGGGAGGGAGCGAGCGGCCTTGCGCGAGCGCCGTCCCGTCCTTCCCCGCGCGGGCAACCTTTTGTAAGAGGGCCCTGGTCCTCCCTTTTATAGGCGTAAGGAGAGGACCCAGGTGTACAATGGGGGGTGTAGCGGAGTGCTAACGTGTCTAGCGGAGGAGAGCTAGTGCCCTAAGTACATGCCATCGTGGCAGCCGGAGAGGTTTTGGCACCCAGTTCGCGTGATGTCGTGGCCATCGGAGGAGTGTTGGAGCCTGGCGGAAGGATAGCTGTCGGGGCTGTCGAGTCCTTGCTGACGTCCTCTTGCTTCCGTAAGGGGGCTGAGAGCCGCCGTCGTCACAGGGCATGCGAGGCGCCATCATTACTCGTATAGTGGAGCGAGCCAGATGGGACGCTGGTCTTGTTCCCCGCAGCCTAAGTCAGCTCGGGGTAGGGTAATGATGGCGCTTCCTGTTGACGTGGTCGGTCCGTGCCCTAGGTTGGGCGAGGTGGAGGCTCCTCCGAGGTCGAGGTCGAGTCTATCTTCCAAGGTCGAGGTCGAGTCCGAGCCCCCGGGTCGGACGAGGCGAAGACCGTCGGCTGAGGCTAGGGCTGAGTCCGAGCCCTGGGGTCGGGCGAGGCGGACTTCGTCGTCTTCCGGGGCTGAGCCCGAGTCCGAGCCCTAGGTCGGGCGAGGTGGAGTTCGTTGTCTTCCGGGGCTGAGCCCGAGTCCGAGCCCTGGGGTCGGGCGGAGCGAAATTCGTCGTCTTCCGGGGCTGAGCCCGAGTCCGAGCCTTGGGGTCCTGCGGAGCGGAGTTCGTCGTCTTCCGGGGCTGAGCCGGAGTCCGAGCCCTGGGGTCGGGCGAAGCGGAGTTCGTCGTCTTCCGGGGCTGAGCCCGAGTCCAAGCCCTGGGGTCGGGCGAGGCGGAGTTTCCTATGACGCGCTGAGGCCGGACTTGGCTGCTGTCAGCCTCAATCTGTCGAGTGGCTCAGCGGCCGGAGCGGCGCAGGCGGCGCTGTCCTCTTGTCAGACCGGTCAGTGGAGCGGCGAAGTGACTGCGGTCACTTCGGCTCTGTCGACTGGAGGGCGTGCGTCAGGATAAAGGTGTCAGGCCACCTTTGCATTAAATGCCCCTGCGATTTGGTCGGTTGGCGTGGCGATTTGGTCAAGGTTGCTTCTTGGTGAAGACTGGGCCTCGGGCGAGCCGAAGGTGTGTCTGTTGCTGGAGGGGGTCCTTGGGTGAGACGCAGATCCTCCGGGGTCGGCTGCCCTTGCCTGAGGCTGGGCTTGGGCGAAGCGTGATCGCGTCCCTCGAATGGACCGATCCTTGACTTAATCGCACCCATCAGGTCTTTGCAGCTTCGTGCTGATGGGGGTTACCAGCTGAGATTTAGGAGCCTTGAGGGTACCCCTAATTATGGTCCCCGACAACAACTTTTATATTGGTGGTTTTTTCATACGAGATCATTTGAAAAACTCAAAAATAATTAGTATAAAAATGATTTCTAGTGAATTTAGTATAATTATTAATGACCAAAATCAAATAGAGAATATATATGTGTGCGCTAGTGGGCACTAGCCTCCCCCGGCGCGCCTCCTCTAACCGAGCGGCCCAGCGGGTAACTGAATTGGTCAAAATTTTTGACATTTATTTAATATGGACCAAGCACATGTACGTTCTCCTTCCCCATTATGTTACAAGAGGCAGTTATGCGTAGTCATCAGGGTCAGTCATTGTACTTTTATCGGGATAGGTCATTGCATTTTATCAGGATCAATTATTGTAGTTATCATGGTTAATCATTGTATTTTTATTAGTGTCAGTCTTTATATTTATCAGGATCAGTCATTGTATTATCAGAGTTAGTCATTGTATTTTTATTAGGATTAGTTATTGTTGGGGACTTGTTCTCAAATGCTTCGGATTAAGAACAAGGCAACATAAAAAATGTTAAATGATAAAGTCTATGTCCTTCGTCCTTTGACACATTATTTCCCTTCGGGATATAATGTATTCCGGACGAAGGTCACTAACAACATATCTTCGTAAGCACAATAACGATGATGAAGAACTTATATGCAACATAAGAAGTAATATAAACATTTAAATATTATCGCAACGTCATTTCTATTTTATTATCATAGAAAAATAGAAATGATTTCAGATTACAAGTGTACCTTCGGATTGCAGGAAGGCAAAAGTATAAGGATGACGCAAAAGCAAATGCCCAGTCAGCGTGAACAGTACGGGAGTACTGTTCATCTATTTATAGGCGTGGGACGCAGCCCATGTAAAATTACATTCATGTCCATTACATTTGCTAATGACTTATGGGAATCTATTAAGGCCTAAGTAGTCTTTTCATCTTTAAGTCGGTTCCCTTTTCTGCTATCGTGACGAAGCTTTCTGCGCATAGCTTCGGCCACGCACCATCCTTCGTACAGCTTGGTAATCAGCCCGTCCTTCATCTCAATCCCCCTTCGTCTGGCTTAAGCTTCGTTCTGACCGTACACCATGTTCATAATCTGAGTCCGAAGATACCTGTTCATATAATTCACTTGGAAAACATTTGTCAAATTATGTTTTTGAGGACCTTCGAAGGACGAAGGCCCCCAACAGTAGCCCCTCGCAATATTAATTTGTTAGTGATAAATTCAGATTGCGATATGGACGAAGGCCTTAAGCCGAAGGTCCGAAAAAAACACCTTCCCTTTGCTAGAATAGCAAAAGCCACTGACACGCGGGACCACACAGTTTCCGTCATATCGAGTGTATAAATAGGAGCCCGCCACATTTGATTTGGCACGCTCTCTTTGCCATCTGTTTTGCCTGCTTATAAAGCTTTCTGCCCAAAAAATATTTGTTTTCTTTCCTAGTTTTAAGCTTCGGAAGCGAGAAGTAAGGTTTCCAAAGGGATGTCTGAGGAGAAGAAGGCTGCTGTCGAAATGAAGCTAAGTCTCTCTGAAGAGAAGAACCTGGGCTTTCTTGAAGCAATGTCGAAGACCAATACAGAAAAGATCACCAAAGAGATTTTAGAAGGTTTGTCTGAAGATACTGATGACAGCGATAGTTATGATGTAGAAAGCGGCGGGGGAGAGTCCGAAGATCGACCATGGCGGCCAAGTCACTCGGTTTTCGGGAAAACCACTATTAAGCAGAGTCACATTGACAATATGAGGGGGAGATATTTTCGAGATGTATCTATTGTGAGGGCTGATGCTGGAGAAAAAACCTCTCCTACCCCCGAAGAAAATGAGGTTGTGATCTTCCGAAGCTTTCTCAAGGCTGGGCTTCGGTTCCCCCTAAGCAGCTTTGTTGTCGAAGTCCTGAAGACATTTCAAATCTACCTCCACCAAATTACTCCCGAAGCTATCATAAGAATGGGAATCTTTGTCTGGGCTGTGAGAAGCCAAGGTTTAGAACCAAATGCTAAAAGCTTTTGCAAAATTCATGAGTTGGTATACGAGACGAAGCCCTGGGGAAAGAACAATATCACAACAACTTTGGTTGTTACAGCTTCGGTGCCCGCTCCGGGTCAAGCTGCCCTGTGCCAACCTTTCGGAAGAGGTGGCCCGGTGCCTGGATGACAGAATGGTTCTATGTAAAGAATGACTTGACAGCGCAGGAAGATGTTAAGAGTATCATTATGCGCCCTATCTGGCAACGCTTCGGACTCCGAAAGCCGAAGGTTGAAATGGATGAAGCGGTCGAAGAATGCCAAAGAGCCTTCGGTGTAATCTGCTCTTTTATTGGGACAAGGGATTTGGTCCAAGAGCATATTGCCTTCAGAGTTTGGCCACTTGCAGGAAAGTGGGAAATGCCGAAGGAGTCCATCAAAGAGTCTGACGAAGGTGGACTGGTCAGACTAAAATACACATTCAAATACGGAGATAAGTTTGTTGAACTGGACGACGAGTGGTTAAAAAGCATTGAAACCTTAAGTGACGAACTGCTTGGGGTATACTCGAAGGCCGAGAATACTGCATTATCAGCAGCCTTCGGAGGCCGAAAGAAGAAGAGGCTCAACCGGGTATTTGATGCAATCGGGTTTGTCTACCCTGACTACCATTATCCGGTGCTAGGCCGCAAAAGAAAAAATACTTCTCCTGCAAAAGAAGTTGCCTCAGGGGCTTCTAGTGAGCCAGCGCCGCAAAGAAAAAAGATGAAGGTGCTCACCCACCGGGCACGTTTTATTGAACCAGCCACAGTGCCTGAGTTTATCGGTGAAGTCTCTTTGGCCACTGAAACTACAGAGCCAGCTCCAGTGCCGAAGATCGAAGAAAAAACTGAAGCACCTTCAGCAGAGAAGGCAGAAAAACCAAGAATTGAAGGGCCAAAAATATTGGAAATCTTAAGTCCTTCAGCAAGTGTTGAGACAATAAAAAATCAAAAGGGCTCATCGGTGACCCCGAAAAGAAAAAGAATGGTGAACGTGCTAGATGTTTTGGAGACAATTAAGTCTTCAAGCATAACTCCGAAGAAGACTGTTGAAACTTCAAAAACGGAAACTGAAATCTCTGCTGCTGAAACTCCAAGGCAACAATCTGAAACTGAAGCTGGACCTTCAGAGCCCACGAAGGTAAAACCGTTGGAAACCGAGGAAGAAAGAATGATGGAGCCAATTTTAATTGAAGAGATCAGTACTGCTGCCCCCGAAGCATCCCCCAAAGTCCTTGATTATATTGTTCGACATGCTTCGGGGAAGAAGTTAACAGAAGAAGAAATTTTTGAAGCTAATCACTATGCAAAAGAATTGAAATATCCGAAGGGGGCACTAGTGTTCAATGGTACAAATGAAGAAGATTTCCTATACTGCCTCCCGGATAACAAAGAACTACTTGTCTGCCGGGAAATGGCCCGAAGCATGGGGTTTCCGAAGCTGGAGGCTGGCCTCTGCGCGATGACAAAGGACGATCTTGCGGACAGTCTTGCGTATAATAGCCTGAAGGTACGAGATCTGCGCATTTGGAAACTTTATGATTTGAAATCTATTGTTTTATTCTTATAGTAACTTTTTACATATAGGGTTTAATACTAAGCAACGCACTGAGAGCGCAAAAGAATGCCGAAGACGAGAGCTATGAAATTGCCTTCAACAACCTTCGAACAGAGGTTATCAAACTAAGGAACGAAGCCCTGGAAAAGGACAAAATTCTAGTTACATTGGTGGATAAAATAAAGGAGAACGAAGCTGCGTCTAAAGCACAAGTTGCAGCTCAAAAGCACGAGATTGACGATCTTCGGAAGCAATTGGCCCGGGCGAAAGAAGAACGCATACTTGAAGAAACGAGGCGGGAATGTAGCGACCAATGGGCCAATCATTTGGAAGGAACCGTTGAAGAGCTTCGGTCTTCTAAGAAAAGGTGCTATGAAAAATCCATGGAATGTGTAAAGAAGATAAAAACCAGCTTCGCCAGTGTTGGCGCATTTTCGAGTGAAGAAGATTTTGTGAGAGATAACCCAGAAGGGCCGATCGAATGGATTAGCCACGAAGCTGAAGCCTTCGAAGAAATTCTAAACAGTCGTGGGGACATTTGCGCCTTCTCGGGTGCCAGGGGGATTGCTACTATACTGGAGAAAAAAGGCTGCGATCATGTTAAAGTTCTTGCACAATCCGAAGCCAGCTTATCCCCTGAAGATGTTAAAGACCCCTCGGCCGAAGCTAGCCAGGCTGGTGGAAAATTTTTCACCGACGTCTGGGACAATGGTGGCCGAGAAATGGCCCGAGAAATTATTCAGAAAAGTGAGAAGGGCATTCACGACGCTAGAGAAGTAGCTAAGGCCGCTGACAAAAGCTCAGAGCCCGAAGGGCAACTAGGTATTAGCTAATGGTTTTTATTGTGTTGTAATTTTTGATTTTAAGCTTCGTTCGCAATTTGTAATAGCAATGTGGCTGTATCCTGTCCTCCTTCAGATCCTACCAAAGCGTCTCCGGGCCCTCACCCGAAAGGAGACGAAGAAATTAAAAGGATGGCTGAAGCTATTATGGATGAAGTTGTTAACCGACTCCTGAACGAAGCTGCAGAAGTTGTTTTGAGAGAAGATTAAGCACTATTGTAAAAACTTCTGAAATGAAATATGTGTAACATTTTGTAACCCTGTGACATATTTGCTTTTAATGATTCGATTCTTTACGATGCATGAAACTTTACATACGTACCGTTTTGAGCCTTCGGCAAAAAAACACCTTCCCTTCTTTTCATGCTTCGTGAAGATAGAAAAACTTTTGTGCATCACAACAATGCCCATAGTGCTCTGATGAAGAATATCCAAGCTTCGTGAAGACATTCTCCTAAGCTATATTCCGAAGATCAATATTGTATCCCCTTGTGACTTAGCACGATTTTCACTTTCTCAAAGCATCCTTTCGAAGGTTGATACTGTGTCCCCTTCTTTTGCCATATGCAACATGATGTATGATGCTTATGCTATGCAAAATGATGTGATGATGTTATGTTATGTAGATGACATTTGTTCGAAGATACACACATATCCCCGTAAAACACACAATATTTTTGTATCAGCGCTGACTTTTCGCTGTAAGCTCTGCATTCCCTTAGGAACGACTTTGGAGCTTCTTCGCCAATTACTTAGGCGGTATCAGCGTTGACTTTTCGCTGTAAGCTCTGCATTCCCTTAGGAACGACTTTGGAGCTTCTTCGCCTTTTACTTAGGCGGTATCAGCGTTGACTTTTCGCTGTATGCTCTGCATTCCCTTTGGAACGACTTTGGAGCAGAAAACTTACGCTGCGTTCCCTTTGGAACGGCTTTTTGTGACTTTAGCAAACTTACTCTGCGTTCCTTAGAACGACTTTTTGTTGCTTCGAAGGATTTTTGATAATTCGAAGGTCCTCCTTGTTATCGCAAATCTTTAAGCTTCAGCAACTTAAGCATGAGAAAATACATTTTCCTTGTGGCAAACAACGAAACTATTATATGGAAACTGAAAAATGTCCTTTATTACACAGAAAATAGAACTGAATGGAAAAGACTGCTATCAAGGTAGGATATTTGTCAATAGATGTGCTTCGACTCTGGCACAGTGCTATTGACTGTGCGAGCTTCGGATTGTTCTCTGAGATCCCTTTGGTGTGGAGCATATTGGCTCCCTTCTGGCTGTTGGCCTTGTTGCAGCGGTGGTGGAGGCGGAGGCTGTTGCCAGGAAGCTTGAGGTTGACTCGCCGAAGCAACAGAAACTGCAGGGTGGTTGCCTATGTATTCTGGGACGTAAGGCGGATGGTACGAAGCAGTATGCATGACCTGCTTCGGCTGAGCTTGTTGTGCTGCAGCTTCGGCGATCTCCTTTTGCTTCTGGATGGTAACATGGCACATCCTGGTGGTATGGCCCTTGTTTTCACCACAGAACAAGCAAAATATTCTCCTTGGTTGATCTCCAAATCTTCCGCCGAAGCCCCTGGCGCCTCTGCCTCTTGGAGCTGGTGGCCGGAAGAAGCTTTGCTGTTGCCCCGAAGCCTGTGAGGAGCACTGCGGCCTGTGCTGCTGACTCCCCTTATCATCATTTTGAGTAGAGTTGTGGATTGACCTGACATGCCTCGGATAGAATCTTCCTCCGAAGCCCCTGGTCATTTCAGAAAACCTGAAAGCCTCCTCCCTTCTTTGGCGAAAATCATTGTCGGCACGAATATACTCGTCCATCTTCTGGAGCAGCTTCTCCAAAGTTTGAGGAGGCTTCCTAGCAAAGTACTGAGCTGAAGGTCCAGGCCGAAGTCCCTTGATCATGGCCTCAATGACAATTTCGTTGGGCACCGTTGGCGCCTGCGCCCTCAAACGCAAGAACCTCCTGACATACGCCTGAAGGTATTCTTCGTGATCCTGGGTGCACTGGAACAGGGCCTGAGCAGTGACCGGCTTCGTCTGAAACCCTTGGAAGCTGGTTAACAACATGTCCTTCAGTTTTTGCCATGAAGTGATCGTTCCTGGTCGAAGGGAGGAATACCAGGTTTGAGCAACACTCCTGACAGCCATAACAAAAGACTTTGCCATGACTGCAGCATTGCCACCATACGAAGATACTGTTGCTTCGTAGCTCATCAAAAACTGCTTCGGGTCTGAATGGCCATCGAATATGGGAAGCTGGGGCGGCTTGTAGGACGGAGGCCAAGGTGTAGCCTGCAGCTCAGCGGACAGAGGAGAAGCATCATCGAAAACAAAATTTCCATGATAGAAATTGTCATACCAGTCATCTTCGTTGAAGAAACCCTCCTGATGAAGGTCTTTTTGTTGAGGCCTTCGGTTCTGCTCATCGTGAGTAAGATGGCGAACTTATTCAGAAACTTCGTCTATCTGCCTTTGCAGTTCAGCTAGCCTGGCCATCTTTTCCTTCTTCCTCTGCACCTGTTGATGAAGCATCTCCATATCTCTGATCTCTTGGTCTAGCTCATCCTCTTGAGGCGTTGGGCTGACAGCCTTCCTCTTCTGATTTCGGGCCTCCCGAAGAGAGAGAGTCTCCTGATTGAGGTCCAGCGGTTGCAGAGCTGCGGCCCCAGTTGCTGAAGCTTTCTTCGGCGCTATAGCGAAGGTTTATGGCTTCCAAAGGTGTTCAAAAACTCAAAGAGTGGAAGTGAGTTCACCGGAGGTGGGCGCCAATGTTGGGGACTTGTTCTCAAATGCTTCGGATTAAGAACAAGGCAACATAAAAAATGTTAAATGATAAAGTCCTTCGTCCTTTGACACATTATTTCCCTTCGAGATATAATGTATTCCGGACGAAGGTCACTAACAACATATCTTCGTAAGCACAATAACGATGATGAAGAACTTATATGCAACATAAGAAGTAATATAAACATTTAAATATTATCGCAACGTCATTTCTATTTTATTATCATAGAAAAATAGAAATGATTTCAGATTACAAGTGTACCTTCGGATTGCAGGAATGCAAAAGTATAAGGATGACGCAAAAGCAAATGCCCAGTCAGCGTGAACAGTACGGGAGTACTATTCATCTATTTATAGGCGTGGGACGCAGCCCATGTAAAATTACATTCATGTCCATTACATTTGCTAATGACTTATGGGAATCTATTAAGGCCTAAGTAGTCTTTTCATCTTTAAGTCGGTTCCCTTTTCTGCTATCGTGACGAAGCTTTCTGCGCATAGCTTCGGTCACGCACCATCCTTCGTACAGCTTGGTAATCAGCCCGTCCTTCATCTCAATCCCCCTTCGTCTGGCTTAGGCTTCGTTCTGACCGTACACCATGTTCATAATCTGAGTCCGAAGATACCTGTTCATATAATTCACTTAGAAAACATTTGTCAAATTATGTTTTTGAGGACCTTCGAAGGACGAAGGCCCCAACAGTTATTGTATTTTTTATCAAGGTCGGTCACCGTATATATCAGTGGTCTTATTGTGATTAAATAAAAAATTAAAATATATAGAATGAGTGACCTAGTTTAATTAAAAAATCTCATAAATATTAAATATAAAATCGATTTAGTGATTAAATCTTTTAATTAAAAGATACGACGGAAATACAAATACAAACTAAAAAGACAAATGAGATGAGAGAGAAGTGGAATTGGGAGTCTGGGAGAGAGCTACTTGCGCGTAAAACAACAGCTTCGCATCATTAGCTCACGTATCAATATTCCGTGTGTGTGTCAGACGCACCATGTGTCAACATGTCCAGTGTCGGGCTCTGTCGCAGTACTGGGCTGGGTACGTGATGCACATATGCGTGGAAGCTTTCTTCTCAACCTGCAGGAAGCTAGCAAAAGCTGGGGCTACCCCACCCCAGTGTTTTACAGCGAGTAATAATCAATGGGCCTGAACAATTCACCGTACGAGAAGGTACCACACACCTGGCCGGCCGGCCTCTATCGCTCTATCATCGTACGAACCGGCACCGGTGGCCGATCTTTTTTTTTTAACCGAAAGGCAGCAGAACAGGTCGACCGAAATTATAGTACTACGAAGTACTACCTCGGTCGTCCCCCAAAAAGATACAATTGCAGATTTGAAGGACATAAAACATATATCTATGACTATAAAATTGAAGGAACAGTTGTGTGTCGACCAGACAGGGTGAATAAGAACCACTAAAAATTATATGTTCGAGAACATCGTAACTTGATCCCAATTTCAAACATAAACCTGAGGACTCCAAAAACGGAGTAGATCCAAGACCCCTAAGGGCTTATTCGGTTGTGTCTAGATCGAAGGGGATTGGAGGGAATTAAATCCCTCTCTAGTCAAAATTGAATAGAAGGAGATTTAATCCCCCTCGATCCACTCCAATCCAGACACAGCCGAACAAGGCCTAAAAGAGTGGAGTTTTGTTAGGGTTTTCTCAAACAAACTCAAACTGAGATAAACTCCGATCGCGACAAAAAACTACTCCACCAGGGTGTATACAGTGATCCAAAGAGTTGATCTCATCATCCAACAACACCCACAATTCAAGAACTAGATGGTTCTTCCAAAATCCAAAGGCGAGGGAAGCAATCGAGGACAGAGACAAACTCGAGTCAAAACTTCAGCGAAGTCAAAAAGTGAGTACAAGAGTCGAAATTCAGCGAAGTCAAAAACTAAGTACAAGAGTTGAACTACTCCATGGATGGACCTAGCCACTCTTCCTTTGAATATAGAGTCAAAGATTACAAGACGCAAATGCGAACAAAACACCTGCGTATCTCGGCTAAACTAGGAAATGAAAACTATGGTTGTCAGCAAAAAACCAAAATGCAATAGCCCAAAAAGATCTACCCGGAAACAATCATACCTCCCTCCTATTTATAGAGGGTCATTTCACTAGTCTAAACTACCCCTAGATACATAGAGCTTATCCACTTAGTCAGAGGCGAAATGGACCAACTCATGCGATATGCATCTGATGGCTACAAGCTCCACGTGAAGTTGCTTCTCCTTGACACACCCTTCGCCTGATACCACAAGTCGCCCCCGTTTTGCTCTGGGACGTACCACCTTGCCGAGTTGCTTGGTTGGGAGTTGGTCGGTCCGTCCGTCTCGCTGAGTTGCTCGGTGGGAGTTGGTCGGTTTATCTGTCTCATTGAGTTGCTTGGCAGGAGTTAGTCGGTCCATCCGTCTCGCTGAGTTGCTCGGCGGGAGTTGGTCCGTTCGTTCAAACCGTATCACCGAGTTTTGATGCCCAAACTTAGCAAAACCCTACGTCACCGTTGAGGTGTCCAACAAACACAAAGAGAGACACGACGATTTGATTTACCTGAGTTTGGTTCCAATAAACCTACGTCACTGTTGAGGTGTCCTGAAGGATGGGGTCTCTTTCAACCCTCTGAAGCGATTCCAACAATCAAGTTTGAGCCCTCTAGATCTTCTAAAATAAGAGATAAAGTCTCTGCAAGGCACTCCACAAACTTGAAGCCTCTTGCCAGCCTTTACAATGATGAAACAACATGCGCAAGAGCACAAGATTGTAGTAACACAAAGCACTCACACAAGGCACTATCAAGAACCACTCTAGAGTGGCCATCTCTTGCATAGTTCTCACTAATGGCACTTGGATTTTATCTCTATAAGCTAGGTCTTGCTCTAGCTTGTAGGAGTTAATTAAATCACAAGTCTTATGTACTATTGATGCCGGTTATGAGGTATTTATAGCCCTAACCCCTCAATTAGTCGTTAGACAAGATACCAAAAATCTATACCTATTGCGGGTGCACCGATCCTTTTGTCAGCCTACGTAATCAACTAAAAATTGACATATGTCAGATGGCACTGAACTAGCCTGGTGCACCATCAGACTTCGCAATCTCCGCCGACACATTAGCTAGTTGTTGGAGTAGCCATTGCAGTAGGAACCAACCATTGAACTGACAAGTCCGATGCACCATGTACTTCAGCTCTTCAAGAGACAACTATTCTACGTAAGTGGTCTAGTACACCACTGGACTAGTCCTATGCACCAGGCCACCGAAGCCTTGTAGAAGTCCTCTCTATGCAAGTGGCTCAGTCCACCAAGCCACATAAACCTAGAAACACCTTCGCTGCATACTTGGTCTGATGCACCACCGGATTGGCCTGGTGCACCAAGCCACATAAACCCAAAAACACCTTCGCTGCGTACTTGGTCCGATGCACCACCGGCTGGCCCGGTGCACTAGAGACCTGTTGGAGTTAAGTCCAAATTGAGCTTTTCTTCCTCGGTTCAATTTGGCTGTCGTTAAGAGCATTCCTATGACTTAGACAAACTTATCTAGAGTCTGTTCAACTAGTCTATGTCATAGTTCTTCACCTTTTTTGATCCTTAGAATCCAGTTTGGGCTCAAACTTGGCTCTAAATGCAATTTTTCCCAAATCTGAACTTCTAGTCCTTCTAAGGTGCTCAATAATGTTCTTAAGGACATTTAGAACTTATCTAGACACTTGAACTACTTGTCGCAGATAAGATCCCCGGTCCCTAGGCCCATCGGTCATCGAGCGCACCAAGGAAAAGCCTTTGGCGATTAGGGCCCATCGGTTTGATGGAGGGGAAAGGAAATGTCTGCCTAAGAAGCACCCACATGAAACACTCCAAAATTCTATTATGGATAAATTAGGAAAACTCATTTCGTGATTTAAATAAATGTGTTTTCAAATAATAGATCACCTAAAAGATTATTATGTGAACTATCCTTTGTATTAAAGATCTATTCTCTAAAAAATTAAGTTAAACCATCTCTTAATATATATTTTACATAAAAATTATATTATTTTAAATAAATATGTGAAGATTATTGATTTACTTTATTGTACTTCTAAAATATGGCTATGTGTTTGAATTATTTTCTTTAATAATTATTATGGTAAAACATATTATTCCTATCGAGTTTCATTTGCATAAATGGATAAGTTAAATAATTAAAATGCTTTGTATTCATGTTGAGTTTTTGTTTGTTGCAATGTATGCTTGAAATATAAAATTTAACTTAGCTCTAAATTAGACTTAGATTTTAAATTAAAAATAGAAAGCAGAAATTAGAAATAAAATAAAAGCTAATATAATATATCAATGTATGTTTGGTTGGTTTGTTTGTACACAACATCTTTTAGTAAGTCGATACAAATTAGGATATCGCAATAAGATGTTTAAGAAAATACTCCTTTCAACTCGCGTGTAATACAAAAAAATTAATTTAAATTTTAAATAAAAATATATTCTAAATTTATATAAATTGGAGATCTAATAAGATTAGTACAAATTAACAACAATATTAGAGTTTCAAATAGATAGGATATGATTCTAACAAATAAGTATCGGATTAGATCTGTCATGTAACCGCCCACCACCCTGCCTATATAAATACGTGACATCCTAACACCTCAAGCCATCAACCATAGATTCATCTCCTTTATAGCCTTGCAGTAGCACCGCCGCCATGCAAACTACAGCAACCCATCACTAGCTAAGTTCGCAGCCATAAGCCGTCATGACCATCTCGTAGAAGTTTGACTTTCTCCCCAACTCTAGTGACAACTCTAGTGAGAAATTTCTCTCAGTCCATTCATCTTCCTGGGCAACCTGGAACATCATTGTGACCGGCTCGACGAGAGCTTGGTCACCACGTTTCTGGTTCGTCGACCGGATCGATGGTTCATCATCAATCTGCGAAAAAACGAGATGTCCAGCAGCAGCGCAAGATTGAATGGCTTCATTGGAAAGTAAGTTGGTGGTATGTTAATGGTGTTTCCCGCATGATAAGCTTGGGCGCTTCCCACTTAATAGATAACCACCACCACATACCATTTTACATGCAAGACTTCTATACAACACAAATTTAATAGTACGTACAATCATAATAAGTTGGCAATCGTTGAGTCATGTATTTATAAACAAACATTTCACATCTTTAACAGACTAATCCAAAAATAAGAAATAAAGGATGATGGTGGGAGGAAGGTACAATATGGCCACACCTAGATCCCATATATTACGTTTATTTAACCCATGATTCTTTATGTGACCTCGATCTAACCAATCAAATCGCGTCATATGTCACCTATTTCTGTACAGCCCTACTAATTTATTAAAAATGTGATATCTTCTAAGTTAAATAATTTCTTTTAATCTATTCAAGTTGTGTTAGGTTCATATTAATTTTTCGTACGTAATAATAACATTGTTTTAATTATGCTACATGTTTTAATTAATTAATTACTCACTTAAATGTTTAATTAATGTTAATTAGCTTGATAATCTAGTTAATCTAATTTATAGTTCTAACCTACGCATTTATAAATAATTGTTAAAATGATTAATACATACTCAAATATTTTGATTTACTACCTTCTTAATTTAAATGCAACATCTATTATATTTATTGCGCCAAAAATATTGTTTCACCCATAACTTCTTTGTTTTAACTCTCACTTTAATGGTTTTCGAACCTACGATCTCGTAGCGACGCGTAGAATATTATTTTGTGTTTTGTTTCCATGTTTGGTATAATGTTACCATATCCATTATTTGCTTGTTTGTATATATTGCTGCGCATAGAAGGAATGTGACAACGAATCTGAAGCCCAACTTTTGGGGCAACATGTCACACCCGGTTTTAGAAGGCAAACCGAATGCGAACCATGTACGTGCCAGGATCAGTTATTCACGTACACAGCAGTTACATAACATGGACATCATCACACAGTGCTCAAAATAGTATTAAAAGGGAAATAATAGTCGATTACATCATACGTCTGAGACGTCCATATAGTCTTTACAATAATCAAAGTGCGAAAACGAAACGTAGATAACTGCGGCCTTCACAGGCAGCCGACTGGGGGTTGCCGCTAACCCACACCTAGAACTCGTCGTAGTCTTGGAACTCCTGGAAGTCTCCTTCCACAGCTTCATCTTCTCCTGAGCAGTGGTTGCAATGTTGACAACCTGGGGATGGGGGGGTTTGGTGTGTAGAGCAAGGGTGAGTACACATCAACATACTCAGCAAGTATCCTGTTTGGCTGTAGTGGACTAGCTTTATGTGGGGATAAGTCAAGCAGTTGCTTTTAGTTGGTCAAATTATTATTTACTAGTAGAAAGCCAGGTTTTAACATTAGCCCACTTTATTAGCCCGATGTACCCTTTCCAAACGGAAAGAATACCACTTACCAGCACCAGAGACATAACCAAAGCCATCAGTCTCATTGCCACCTGTAAACCAAAATGTCTCTGATCAAGTACCACTAATCATTGGAGCTCCCTTGGCCGCTCATAACCGCGAGCACGGCTGATATATCAGTTTTCAAACACTCTGCAGAGGTTGTGCACTTTACCCACAAGTCGTGATCCCCTTTCTGCCCGGAGAGAGCTACTCCCCATTGACCACTACCTAGGTGGTCCAGCAGGGCATCACTACGTAGCCTTTACAAAGACTCCCCGGGGCTGTAGCCGCCCGTTAGGTTTCCTAAATGTACCGCACTCCTCCCCAAGGGACAAATCAACCTTGGCAGAGCGAGCCGCATACACCGAGCCCCATTGACGGCACAACGGCTAAGCGAACTACACCCCGGTTCCTCTAATTATTCAGCTAAGGGCGTCCCACTCCACCCTCATGGTTGCACTGTTTTTCTCGGGCGGTCATCCATAGAACAGGTCCTTACGGAGAGGCACTCGAGAAACCACTCGAGCCCCCTTGAAGACCACAAGTATAACATCATAATAAGAGAGGGGAAAACAGCGTATCATAGGTAATCTCATCATGTTTATTGATTAGAGTTTGAGCAATAGCATAAAGCTAAACGATAATAATCCGACCCAAATAGGTAAACAAGGACATGGATAACAAAAGCTAGTCAATCCTTGAGTATAAATGTGTAATGCGGGAGGTGAATTAAAGAATGAATAGGACAGAGATAGGTCAAAGGACACTTGCCTCCACCAACCGATTGCTGCTCAGGGGCTTCTCCTGCGAGTTCTTCGGGCTCTCCAACCGGATCGTTCTCTAAGCGATTGCAAGCATACATACATCCATCCATTGAAATTAGGAAGCCAACAATACACCATACAAGAGAACAAGTAGATAAACATGCATAAAATATCACATACAATAATGAGTTTACCATGGTTAGAAAGAAATGAGAAAAGGTCTCGCGAGAGTTAAAGCTTATGCCCGAGACGCACTACGGGTTGGTGAATAACTAGACGTCACGTGTTCTAGTTCCAACTGGTTCTAACAAAAGAATTAGCTACATGCACTAATGTAAACGTGACCACTTTTAGTAGATTAACATTGAATAAGATAGACGATTAGCTACACAAATTAACTAATGTAACCAATTTCCAAATTGAGACTCCTATCTTATTAATATAAACAACGTGATTAGCGCGCATAGATACGGGGGGGGGGGTAGACGGGGCTAGGGGGTAGACGATCGTGTCGCGAGCACAACGAGCTACGCCAGAACGCTGCGCGAACACGCGCACGCGCAAAGCCACACTTAACGTGCCGCGAACGAGTCGCGCACGCGTCGGGACCGTGCGCTGGCCGAGCTCGAGGCCACGCCGAGGGCCGACACGACGCGAGCAAGGCACGGCGGGGCGAGCGAGCAAACATGCCAGGGCAAGCGAGCACGGGCGAGCGAGGACGCCGCGGACCACTGCGAGCGAGGCACGGACGGGGCGAGGACACGGTCGGGCGAGGCCGGGCGCGGGGGCGGGGCGACCGGGCCAGGGCGCGACGGGAGCGGTCGAGCCGGGGTCGGGGCGGGGCGGTTGGGCCGAGCGCGGGGGAGGGGCGGCGCGGGCGGTCGAGCCGGGGGCGGGGGCCGAGCCGGGCGAGGCGGCCGAGGCGGGGGGCGGGGCGGTTTGTAACACCCGGATTTTAGGGGTCCAAAACCCGGGGTTAACATAAACACCAGGTATGCTGGGACCAAGTCTCACACATATGATGTATAGTGGCACAGGATCGAATGTCACATCTTTGTATATAACAGGTGTTCTATACAAAATAAATAATTACATTGTAAGGAGACAACGGTCCAGCAACCCAAAGTTGACTGGGAGACGACGACCTAGACCTCTCACGAACTCATCACAGCATCCTCCATGAGCATCATCCTGCAGTACCTGGTCTTGACCTGTGGTGTATGTGAGACAGCAAGAGTGAGCTCACATACGTTCATCGCTCAACAAGTTGTGGGGAATAATGTGCATGAACCCGCCAAAGGTGGGAGCTCATGTGAAGTGTAAGGCTTACCAAAGAAGATGGTTAGAGCTGAGCATTGCTTTTAAAGTTGGTCAAAATTTTATTAGCAATTACTAAGTATAAGTAAATACCAGCCCAATTAAATAGTAGAACAAAAGTAACAACTTCACCTGTGATGCAATGCATATGACAAATTGAGTTTAAGTTTCATAATTTAATCATGTGAGTGTCCGAGCTGCTCATGACCGTGAGCACGGCTAGTATACCAGTTTTACACTCTGCAGAGGTTGCGCATCTTTACCCACAAGTCGTGTGTCCCATGTCGCCAGGGTTTGCAAGGCCCTTAGACACTACCGAGGTGAATGGCTAGGGATCCACTACGAGGCCTTTACAAAGTTCCACTAGCTTCCGAAAACCCGCTACAGTTTATAGGAAGATCCAGTGCAGGAATCCCTTGCAGGACCGCCATCGCAGCAAAATCCTCCCGAGGGCCTCCCTACACTGACCTCTCCCCTACTGCCCTTGCCCCTTTCGGGTAAGGTAGTCTTCCACTAGCTTTCCTAATTAATCAGCCAAGGGGTCCCATTCCTCCCTTGTGGTAGCACTGTTTTCCCGGGTGGTTCTCCATGTTCCAATTAACATAATGATCTTAACATGAACCATAAATAACAACTGATAACAAAAGTATAATCATGAATAGTGTAATCTTCATACCCAAAACCTCATATAGCACTAGCAAGTACTACCCAGAAAGTTCAGTGCTAAACAAGGTATAAAGATAGACAAACTAGGGTAACCTATTGGGTCCCATCAAAATTAACCTATGCAGATCATTATGATTAATCAGAACATGGCTGGGTAAAGAGAAGTGATCAAGGGCACAACTTGCCTGGGACTTGAGAATCCAGGTACCAGGATGATCTTCAGGTGACACGTGACCTCACTGCTAGTCGTAGCAATTCAAACAAACATGGTATAGGCAAAAATTAACATTACACCAAACATAAGGACAAAATGCACATTAATAATATACATATTAAAATAAGATCATAGGAACAGGAATCATTAATTTTGGAGTTATAGATTTTAAGTTATGAATTTCCTAAGTTTTAATGTGATTGAAATAGGGTTAAATGATAAATAAATTTTCTAACAGAGTTCATATCAAAACAGAGACACTAAATGATGAAGGATATTATTACAAAATTTTAGAAACTGGAATGGTTCAATTTGGAGCTAAAATGAATTTTCTATGAATTATCTAAGTTCTAGCAATTATTTTCATATTAAAAATCTATTTTCTATTTTATTTATTCAATTTAAACGAGTTCTGGACTGGGCCTCAATTTCTGGAAAATGCAGGGGCCACGGCGCAAGATTCCCGAGACTCAGTCAACAGTGCTTATGGACTGCGGGTTGATTTAAGCTAAAGACGGGGGCTCTTTAACAAAAGTGCCAGCGCGAAGGGGTATCGGGATCACAGGGCCGCCCGATCAACAATCAAGGGCCCAGATTAGATTCCCCCCCCCATCCGAACCGGTACGCGCCGTGAGTCGCAAGATTAGAAATCAACGGCTGGTATTTAATGGGGCGAAGGGGTATCCACTCGACTGATCCGGAGCGTCCGTGACTGATCCAACGGTTGTACCCATCGCCACACCTGCACCCTTCATCAAGGATCCAACGACCCACGACATCCCCCCCCCTCGATGAGCCACCAGCGGCGGGATGCGCTACCGCGGTGGCCGCCATTGCCGGCCGACAGCCCCACCCGCATATAGTTGCTAAAACTCCGATCCAGACGATGCTACGCGAGGAGGAGGTCGAGGCGAACTCAGAGGAGGACATCTTACCGTGGATCGCCATCTGGTTGATGTTGGCCACGGCGAGGTGTGGTATGCGGCGGTGCAAATCACACCGGTGAGCAATTCCAGGGATCCCAGGGCACCACCCCCCGATTGCGCCCGCGTACGCCTTCCCCATGAGCTTCCCAAGCCTCGGGCGCCAAGACTTGGGTTCGATTTGCGCTATTGGTGGCAATCCATGGTGGCGGCAATCTCACACACGTCGCGGTGTTGGCTAATCGCACGGCTCAATGAGGGGCGGGAGGAGAGCGGCACGATTTATACCCTGTGCCCAGTCCGGGTCCGAGCGTGCTTCGAGCCGAACTCGACGGCGTCCACGCCGGATTTCACGGAGATGACGGCCGCCGGATCGCGAGTCAAGCGGAGGAGTGGAAGAGACCGACGGGCGGGGCCCACGTTCCAGTGAGATCCAGAGGAGTCGAGCGGATGACGGCTGACGCGTGGGGTCCCCCAATCAGTGACAGAACGGGGAGAATGCGTAATCCAGTGGAGATTGACAGGTGGCCCCTGGATGTCGGCGCAAGGTATTGCTGGCTGCGCAGGTCTTGTGCGGCTGCCG
The DNA here is from genome assembly GCA_029449295.1 of Zea luxurians. Classification (NCBI taxonomy): domain Eukaryota; kingdom Viridiplantae; phylum Streptophyta; class Magnoliopsida; order Poales; family Poaceae; genus Zea; species Zea luxurians. The sequence goes on along the minus strand of JAOPSE010000433.1, from coordinate 407,369 downwards.
CCCCGGGCCCGCATGTCGGTGAGCATGTGTGCGCGGTGGGAAAGGATAACGGGCCGCGCAGAGGATTTTCCTTGGTGGGCCGAAATGCGCTTGTGAGCCCAGTTAGAGCAGTTCTCCCTTTTCTTTTATTTTCTATTTCTTTCCTTCATTTCTAAGTTAAATTTGAATTCAAACTTAAATTCAAATCTCTATGGCTCATCATTTCAACTTATTTTTGTGAAGTTAGGGATATTAATTCTGAATATACTTATTTATATATATATTTTTATATTTTTGTTTTATATCCCTTCTCTTTCTCTTATTTCCCCTTTCTTTCCTATTTTAAATTTCGAATTCAAATTTAAATTCAAGCTTGTGACTAGTTCATTTGCAAACCATATCTGTGCAAAAACATATTTTATATATTTCTTTATTTATTTTAGTTCTTTTGGACAAGCTTTCAATCATATAGTAGAGAATAATCCATACCTTATTAGTTCTAGGGAAATCAAATTTATATTGTAGACTTATATATATTAAGAAATAGTTTAATCATAATTCTCCTGTATAACCTAACCCAAAGGCAATTTAGATTATCTAAGTATCTTTAATTATGTATTTTTAACATATTCATGAGTGGAAACTTCTAAATTATGATTATCTTTAAGGAAAGGTGTTTTGATTTAAAATTTTTGAGAATTTTTCCTTGTCTTCACAAAATTGAACTTTAGGGTGTTACAAATCCTACCCCCCTTAAAAATAATCTCGTCCTCGAGATTTGTAAGAAAAGGGATGTATGCTCATATTGTTCTTGGAACATATGCACAAACAAAGAAATCTCAGCATGAGGTATAATTCTTCAACAAAACATAGGGTCAATAGACCTTATTATTCCTTCTAAAATAATATTATATCATCTACTAACTAAAGTAACACTCAGAGCTTACAAATAGTCGTAATCCATATATATGTTTATGTAGCTTGGTGGAACTGGTGGTTAGGAAAGCATGGGTGTATATATGTATGTCCACTTTATTATGTAGGATAGAAGATGTCTTTAGGGCATATATAGGTTTGGGTAAGAAAGAGTAGGATAAGAAAAGACTCCATCCAAGATTGTGGATCTTGTCTCATCTTGGTGACCTCACTTGATCCTTGAAGACTTGAGTTGGTGCTCATCCTTTCTTGATGAAGTTGATCATCTTCTCTGGTCTTGTCTCATTGATTCGGGGTCGGTGTATATCATCAGAGTTTGGGGGAATATGGCTAAGATAGTTATGGATGAAATAGGCTACATGATGTAAGTCAAAATTTGGTTTGATGTCAGGTGGTGGTTGATAGATTTTGCAATCCATTAAGACTCTATTGATTGGGTAAGTTATGTAACTTGTTATATAGGTCGAGTTGTTGTGTATGGCCAAGTTGTTATAAGTCTCCAAATTAGGCTTAAGTGATTTTAGGAGTATGGACATATCTTGTGTACCAGCATTAAGTAACTCACACTAGATTAGACCATATTAAATTAGCTATGATCTAGATTAGACTAGTTTAAGTTAGATAGGTTTATCAGGGTAAGATATATCTTGTTAGGACATGTTAGAATCTTTTGAGATAGGATGGGGTATACAGTGTAGGTAGGTCAGAAGCTCTATTAGGTTAACACAGAGGGATTATGCAACTATCGGATGGGTAAGGTGGTTGCATATGTATATGGTCAAGTTAATTTAGGGCAGCACTTTAGCTTAAATCATTTTTATAGGAGTGAGGTCTAATCCATTTCACTAGTACTAACTAATTTATTAAATAACTCACTTTTAGATTGGGTCATATTTAGATTAGATAGAATCTGGATTAGGTTGGATATAACTAGATTAGACTAGATAATATCTAATTACTTTGGATTAGATCTTGGTTGTTACTAGGGTGAGGTAAATATGCTTATTAGGACAAGATGAATCCATAAAGATAAGATAGAATCTTTTGTGACCAGTTTAATCTATTAGGATAAGGATAAAATCTTTTCGAGATAAGATGAGTATCTTTTAAGATGAAATGGATCTATTAAGATAAGGGAGAATCTTTTAAGATAAGATGATTTAGTTAGAATGAGATCTTTTAGGATAAGATAAATCTCTTAAGCTAGATATGTTCCAATGGGGATAATCTAGGTTGTCTAGTTGTCTTACAAATGCTATCCTTTATGCCTAGATGTATATGCAGATGTAATTGTGGACATTACTCGACAACCCATCACACTCAAACAAAGATCCAAATCAGACAGATATCATAAGAACAAACATTCAAATACATAGACACTTATAAAAATAGTTTTGTTTTTGTTCCTAGGATTAGGTCTCCTATTCCTAAAGTCACTTTAGGTACGGATTTCAAAGTGTGAAATCCATTTTTGTCTTTAGAAAAGAAAAGGTAAGAATAATCAGAGTAAAGCGGAAATAGATGAGAAAGATTAAGAGAAGTTTAGAAAAGAATCAGAGTAGCAAAGGTAAGTAGACAATGGTTGTCCAGTTCTATCTAGGTTTCGTCCTACAGTCAACATTCCTCTGATACCACTTCTGTAACACCCGGATTTTAGGGGTCCAAAACCCGGGGTTAACATAAACACCAGGTATGCTGGGACCAAGTCTCACACATATGATGTATAGTGGCACAGGATCGAATGTCACATCTTTGTATATAACAGGTGTTCTATACAAAATAAATAATTACATTGTAAGGAGACAACGGTCCAGCAACCCAAAGTTGACTGGGAGACGACGACCTAGACCTCTCACGAACTCATCACAGCATCCTCCATGAGCATCATCCTGCAGTACCTGGTCTTGACCTGTGGTGTATGTGAGACAGCAAGAGTGAGCTCACATACGTTCATCGCTCAACAAGTTGTGGGGAATAATGTGCATGAACCCGCCAAAGGTGGGAGCTCATGTGAAGTGTAAGGCTTACCAAAGAAGATGGTTAGAGCTGAGCATTGCTTTTAAAGTTGGTCAAAATTTTATTAGCAATTACTAAGTATAAGTAAATACCAGCCCAATTAAATAGTAGAACAAAAGTAACAACTTCACCTGTGATGCAATGCATATGACAAATTGAGTTTAAGTTTCATAATTTAATCATGTGAGTGTCCGAGCTGCTCATGACCGTGAGCACGGCTAGTATACCAGTTTTACACTCTGCAGAGGTTGCGCATCTTTACCCACAAGTCGTGTATCCCATGTCGCCAGGGTTTGCAAGGCCCTTAGACACTACCGAGGTGAATGGCTAGGGATCCACTACGAGGCCTTTACAAAGTTCCACTAGCTTCCGAAAACCCGCTACAGTTTATAGGAAGATCCAGTGCAGGAATCCCTTGCAGGACCGCCATCGCAGCAAAATCCTCCCGAGGGCCTCCCTACACTGACCTCTCCCCTACTGCCCTTGCCCCTTTCGGGTAAGGTAGTCTTCCACTAGCTTTCCTAATTAATCAGCCAAGGGGTCCCATTCCTCCCTTGTGGTAGCACTGTTTTCCCGGGTGGTTCTCCATGTTCCAATTAACATAATGATCTTAACATGAACCATAAATAACAACTGATAACAAAAGTATAATCATGAATAGTGTAATCTTCATACCCAAAACCTCATATAGCACTAGCAAGTACTACCCAGAAAGTTCAGTGCTAAACAAGGTATAAAGATAGACAAACTAGGGTAACCTATTGGGTCCCATCAAAATTAACCTATGCAGATCATTATGATTAATCAGAACATGGCTGGGTAAAGAGAAGTGATCAAGGGCACAACTTGCCTGGGACTTGAGAATCCAGGTACCAGGATGATCTTCAGGTGACACGTGACCTCACTGCTAGTCGTAGCAATTCAAACAAACATGGTATAGGCAAAAATTAACATTACACCAAACATAAGGACAAAATGCACATTAATAATATACATATTAAAATAAGATCATAGGAACAGGAATCATTAATTTTGGAGTTATAGATTTTAAGTTATGAATTTCCTAAGTTTTAATGTGATTGAAATAGGGTTAAATGATAAATAAATTTTCTAACAGAGTTCATATCAAAACAGAGACACTAAATGATGAAGGATATTATTACAAAATTTTAGAAACTGGAATGGTTCAATTTGGAGCTAAAATGAATTTTCTATGAATTATCTAAGTTCTAGCAATTATTTTCATATTAAAAATCTATTTTCTATTTTATTTATTCAATTTAAACGAGTTCTGGACTGGGCCTCAATTTCTGGAAAACGCAGGGGCCACGGCGCAAGATTCCCGAGACTCAGTCAACAGTGCTTATGGACTGCGGGTTGATTTAAGCTAAAGACGGGGGCTCTTTAACAAAAGTGCCAGCGCGAAGGGGTATCGGGATCACAGGGCCGCCCGATCAACAATCAAGGGCCCAGATTAGATTCCCCCCCCCCATCCGAACCGGTACGCACCATGAGTCGCAAGATTAGAAATCAACGGCTGGTATTTAATGGGGCGAAGGGGTATCCACTCGACTGATCCGGAGCGTCCGTGACTGATCCAACGGTTGTACCCATCGCCACACCTGCACCCTTCATCAAGGATCCAACGACCCACGACATCCCCCCCCCTCGATGAGCCACCAGCGGCGGGATGCGCTACCGCGGTGGCCGCCATTGCCGGCCGACAGCCCCACCCGCATATAGTTGCTAAAACTCCGATCCAGACGATGCTACGCGAAGAGGAGGTCGAGGCGAACTCAGAGGAGGACATCTTACCGTGGATCGCCATCTGGTTGATGTTGGCCACGGCGAGGTGTGGTATGCGGCGGTGCAAATCACACCGGTGAGCAATTCCAGGGATCCCAGGGCACCACCCCCCGATTGCGCCCGCGTACGCCTTCCCCATGAGCTTCCCAAGCCTCGGGCGCCAAGACTTGGGTTCGATTTGCGCTATTGGTGGCAATCCATGGTGGCGGCAATCTCACACACGGCGCGGTGTTGGCTAATCGCACGGCTCAATGAGGGGCGGGAGGAGAGCGGCATGATTTATACCCTGTGCCCAGTCCGGGTCCGAGCGTGCTTCGAGCCGAACTCGACGGCGTCCACGCCGGATTTCACGGAGATGACGGCCGCCGGATCGCGAGTCAAGCGGAGGAGTGGAAGAGACCGACGGGCGGGGCCCACGTTCCAGTGAGATCCAGAGGAGTCGAGCGGATGACGGCTGACGCGTGGGGTCCCCCAATCAGTGACAGAACGGGGAGAATGCGTAATCCAGTGGAGATTGACAGGTGGCCCCTGGATGTCGGCGCAAGGTATTGCTGGCTGCGCAGGTCTTGTGCGGCTGCCGCCCCGGGCCCGCATGTCGGTGAGCATGTGTGCGCGGTGGGAAAGGATAACGGGCCGCGCAGAGGATTTTCCTTGGTGGGCCGAAATGCGCTTGTGAGCCCAGTTAGAGCAGTTCTCCCTTTTCTTTTATTTTCTATTTCTTTCCTTCATTTCTAAGTTAAATTTGAATTCAAACTTAAATTCAAATCTCTATGGCTCATCATTTCAACTTATTTTTGTGAAGTTAGGGATATTAATTCTGAATATACTTATTTATATATATATTTTTATATTTTTGTTTTATATCCCTTCTCTTTCTCTTATTTCCCCTTTCTTTCCTATTTTAAATTTCGAATTCAAATTTAAATTCAAGCTTGTGACTAGTTCATTTGCAAACCATATCTGTGCAAAAACATATTTTATATATTTCTTTATTTATTTTAGTTCTTTTGGACAAGCTTTCAATCATATAGTAGAGAATAATCCATACCTTATTAGTTCTAGGGAAATCAAATTTATATTGTAGACTTATATATATTAAGAAATAGTTTAATCATAATTCTCCTGTATAACCTAACCCAAAGGCAATTTAGATTATCTAAGTATCTTTAATTATGTATTTTTAACATATTCATGAGTGGAAACTTCTAAATTATGATTATCTTTAAGGAAAGGTGTTTTGATTTAAAATTTTTGAGAATTTTTCCTTGTCTTCACAAAATTGAACTTTAGGGTGTTACACGGTTGAACCGGGGGGGGCGGCCGAGGTCGGGCGGGGTCGGCCGGGGTGGCCGGGGCCGGGCGGGGGCGAGGCCGGGGCGGCCGGGGCCGGGGCCGAGCCGAGCTTGCCGGGCGGCCGAGCTGGGCGGCGTGGGGAGGGCGCCGGAGGGAGGAGAGGGAGGAGGGAGAGGGAGGAGAGGAGGGAGGAGGAGGGGGGCCTCACCAGAGGGGGACGGCGCGGCGGCGGCGCCGGGGAGGGGTGGCGGCGGCGCTAGGGCAGGGGAGAGGCGGCGGCGCTAGGGTTAGGGTGAGGGTGAGGGAGAGAGAGAGAGAGGGAGAGGGATGGGATTTTTGGAAAAACAAAAAAAAGAAGGGGGGAACGGTTGGGCCGACTGGGCCCAAAGGGGGGAAAGGGGGCGCGCGGCTGGGCCAGCGCGGGGCCCACGCGGGAAGAAGGGGGGGAGGGGGCGGCTGGGCCGCCAGCTGGGCCGGCCGAAGGGGGGCGGTTGGGCCGAAAGGGGAGAAGGGGGGGGGGAAGAGAAAAGAAAAAAAGAAAAGGCTTCTTTTTCTAATTTCTAATTTCTTCTAGATGAAAGCATTCACATTTTTAATCAATCAAAAGTATGCATGGTTCGGCATGGTGCATCACACAAAATAAAGTGTTTTAAGGTTTTGCTTTACACGAGGTCTAAAGCCAAAACCCGCTGTGACTTTGGAAAAGATCAAGGCTTAGCGAGAAGAAAAGGGAAAAAGGAAAGAGTAACGCCTGAATTTGGTGAGAGAAAAGAAGAAAAAATTCTACCCCCAAATTCAGGGCGTTACACAACATCTGGACTAAAAGCTTATCGCAAGTATAAGGCAAGTTGTGCCCTTGATCACTTTTTTTAGCTAATAATGTTCTTGATAATCACCGTGACATGTGAAAGAGAAATATGCCCTTGGGCCATTTCTATATTGTTTTGGTGATTAGATGCACAACACATTATGTTTGAACTAACAGGACGTTGAGCAAAGGTATATAAAGCAAAGTGAGCTCGAAAGAAGACTTAGTGCAAATCTATATGGATCAAGCAAAAAGGTATCCTCAGGACACTTAGTCAATTGATTTATATGCTAATCATGTTTGTCTAAGTGCCAGGAACTTAGTTAAGTCAAGTCCAAAATAAGCAAAAGAAGACAAAGGAAGAAACAGAAAAAGGTGCTGGACTGCGTAGCACCGGCCGGTCCAGTGCCACCCACCGGACAGTTCGGTGCACGGTCCGGCCAACTGAACGCTCTTAGGAATTCTAGACTGCGTCGGCTATAATTCACCGGACCGTCCGTGCGAGGCGCCAGACCGTTCGGTGTGCCAATCGCCAATGGTTAGCTGCCATGTCGGCCGGGGCCAACGGTTCAGTGGCGCACCGGACAATCCGATGCCACACACTGGACGGTCCGGTGCCCCCTAGAACATAAAATCAGCCAATCAGGAGATTCTCTACCATGCCCAGCGCGCGCACTGTTCACTGTCCGGTGTGCACCGGACAGTCCAGTGCTCCCACGGACAGAAGGCAATCAAAGCCTTCCAAATAGAGCTCCAATGGCTCCTAGGTCTCTTGGGGATATAAAAGGGAACCCTAGGCACATGAAGCTCCACACAAAGCACCCATTGAACATTCTACAACGTTGAGACTTCGCAAACACGCATTTGGTTCATTGTGATAGAGATTCGAGCACTTCTTTGAGTTGTAACTCCGCAACGCTGTTTTGTGTGCTCGTTCTTGTCTTGTGTGCGTGTTGTTGCTGCAACTCTTGCTCTTGTGTGCGTCTCTATTCCTCTCTTACTCTTGTGTTCATTTGAGATCATTTGTGTAAGGTGTGAGAGATTCCAAATTGTGGAGATTCCTCGCAACGGGATATTGTTGAGATAAAGAGAATCGTGGTATTCAAGTTGATCTTTGGAACACTTGAAAGAGGTTGAGTGCAACCCTGGTCCATTGGGACGCCACAACGTGGAGTAGGCAAGTATTCTACTTGACCGAACCACGAGATAAAAGTCGATGTGTCACGTGTCTTTATTCCTATGTAATTTTCTCTCTCTATCTACTTCACTTTTTTCTCTAAGTTTAATAATCACCTTATGAAGGGCAATTAAGTTAATAAGTTTACTCCACTCATACTCCTCACTCGAACTTGGCCTTAGCTTTCACTAATCCAATATTAGTCCAAGTTTGTTTTGTTGAGCTATTTTTATAGGATCTCCTATTCACCCCCTCTAGGTGCTCTCAATTGGTATCAAAGCCGTTCTCTTCATCAAGGGACTAACCGACCGAAGAGATGAATCCTAAAGACAAGGGGATGGTGATCAACAAGGAGAAGGAGACTCTCTATGTTGATGAGCCAAAAGGTGACAAGCCCACCGACTCAGGCTCAAACAACAAGAAGAAAGATGGAAAGAAAAAGAGGCACATCAAGAAGATCATCTACTACGACAGCGACACCTCCTCTTTTTCACTAAGTGATGACAACGACGAAGACTCTTCACCAAAAAAGAAAACGGTTAATCAAAACTATTCTTTTGATTATTCTCGTATCCCTTATAATTCGAATGCACATTTATTGTCTATTCCACTTGGAAAACCCCCTCACTTTGATGGAGAAGATTATTCTTTCTAGAGTCATAAAATGCGCAATCATTTGTTCTCTCTCCATCCTAGTATCTGGGAAATAGTGGAAAACGAGATGCATTTTGATAGTAGTGATAATCCTATTTTTATTAATGACCAAATACATAAAAATGCCCAAGCTACTATTATTTTGTTATCATCTCTATGTAGGGATAAATACAACAAAGTTAGTAGCTTGGACAATGCCAAGCAAATATGAGACACCCTCAAGATTTCTCATGAGGGAAACGATGCCACCATGATCACCAAGATGGAGTTGGTGGAAGGTGAACTGGGAATGTTCGCCATGAAAAGGGAAGAGAAGCCAACTGAAACATACCTCAGGCTCAAGACCCTGGTGAACAAGATCCGGAGTTATGGGAGTACAAGATGGATGGACCATGATGTCGTTCGACTCATGCTAAGGTCATTTATCAATATTGATCCTTATCTTGTAAACCTTATTCATGAGAATCCTAGGTACACCAAGATGACACTCGAGGAAATTCTCGAAAAATTCATAAGCGGACGTATGATGGTAAAGGAGGCTAGGTACGTTGATGACATCGCCAACGGACCACTCCCACTCTATGAGCCACAGCCCATTGCCCTCAAGGCAACAAGCAGCAAGGGGCACTACCTAACAAGGTGGCACAAGTGGAGGCTGCTGGACGCAACAAGGAGGAAATGTCGTTTGTAACAAGTGCTTCAAGACCGCTTTGAAGGGACACAAGGAGTATCCCAACAAGAATAATTCAAGGGGAAAGCACTCCTACTTCATATATGGTAAGTCTGGTCATTTTATAGCACAATGTCCCAATAATGATAATGACCAGGCATAAGAAAAGAAAGGGAAGAAGAAGAGGAAGAAAAACTACAGGAAGTTGAAGGGTAAGGCGCATATGAGAAAGGAATGGGACTCCGACTGTTCTTCATCCAACTCTGACGATGGACTTACTGCCTCTACCTTCGACAAGTCCTCCCTCTTCCCCAACGAGCATCACACATGCCTCATGGCTAAGTAGAAGAAGGTACATACTCGAGATACTCCAAAGTACACTTCTTCTAGTGATGAGGAATCTGATGATGATGTAGACTATAGTGATCTTTTTAAGGGTTTAGATAGATCTAAAGTAGATAAAATCAATGAATTAATTGATGCCCTTAATGAGAAAGATAGGTTGTTAGAAAAACAAGAAGGTATTCTTTATGAAGAACATGATAAACTTGTTGATGCTGAAAATCTCTTGCTTTAGAAACTAAGAGAAATGAAATTCTTTCTTCTGAATTATCTTCTTGTAATGAATCTATGTCTAGTGTTAAAAGTTTAAATGCTGATCTAAGTGCTAGAATAGAAAATCTAAGTATTCTAGTTCCACTATGAAGCATGTGTCGATCTGTAACAGGTGTAAAGATGTTGATATTGATGCTTGCAATACTCATGCTTCCACTGTTATTAAGTTGAATGATGAAACTGCAAATTTTAATGGTCAACTTAAAATTTGCAACAGTGAATATGAAAAGATAAAATTTGTCAGGGATGCTACACCATTGGTAGACGCCCCTCCATTAAGGATGGACTTGGCTTCCAAAAGGGAACCAAGAACTTAACAAGCCAAAGGGCCTCCAATTTCATCAAGGAGAAAGGGAAGGATCCTATGGCTAGTAGCTCTCATTCTTCACATGACAAAAAGAATCATGCCTATCTTTATGCTCATGTTAAGAATGTTTCTAGTGTTGCTCATCAGGATAGTTGTTATGATCATGTTGTTTTACCTACTCATCATGATGCTGTTTTTTACTCACATGCAATGTTTGCATCCTCTAGCTCGTCGTATGCTCATGGTAGGAATAGACCTAGGTGCCATGATCATCATTTGTTTCTCATGCGCCTAGGAATGCATCTAATGGACCAACTATGCTTTATCATACTTATGATACTTCATTTGTGCATATATGTAAAAATGATAAAGTTATTGCTAGAAATGGGGGCCTAAGTGCAAGAGAGGCAAGACTTGCATTTGGGTTCCAAAGTCTTACGTGACTAACCTTGTAGGACCCAACAAGAGTTGGGTATCTAAAACCCTAGCTTAAATTACCTTGCATATTTAGCATCTAGGGGCACAAGCTGGATTATTGACAGTGGATGCACAAACCACATGACGGGGGAGAAGAAGATGTTTACCTCCTATGTCAAGAACAAGGATTCCCAGGACATAATAATATTTGGAGATGGGAATCAAGGCAAGGTCAAAGGTTTGGGTAAAATAGCCATCACTACCGAGCATTCAATTTCTAATGTGTTCTTAGTAGAATCGCTTGGTTAGAATTTGCTTTCTGTAAGTCAATTATGTCATATGGGATATAATTGTTTATTTACAAATATTGATGTATCTGTCTTTAGAAGAAGTGATGGTTCATTAGCTTTTAAAGGTGTATTAGACGGCAAGCTCTATTTAGTTGTTTTTTCTAAAGAAAATGCCAATCTAGATGCATGTTTAATAGCTAAGACTAATATGGGCTGGCTCTGGCACCGCCGTCTAGTGCTTGTTGGAATGAAGAATCTTCATAAGCTTCTAAAGGGAGAACATGTGTTAGGACTAACTGATGTGTATTTTGAGAAAGACATACCTTGTGCAGCGAGCCAGGCAGGGAAGCAGGTGGGAACCACTCATACAGGCAAAAATGTGATGACAACATCAAGACCACTGGAACTCCTCCACATGGGTCTCTTCGGGCTTGTTGGTTATATTAGCATCGGGGGAAGTAAGTATGGTCTTGTTATCGTTGATGATTATTCCCGCTTCACTTAGGTATTCTTTTTGCAGGATAAAATAGAAACCCAAGGTACTCTAAAGCGCTCCCTAAGGAGAGCTCAAAATGAGTTTGAGCTCAACGTGAAAAAAATCAGAAGCGATAATGGATCTGAATTCAAGAATCTTCAAGTACAGGAGTTTCTTGAGGAAGAAGGAATCAAGCATGAGTTCTCCGCTCCATACACACCACAACAAAATGGCGTAGTAGAGAGGAAGAATAGGACACTCATCGACATGGCAAGAACAATGTTTGGAGAGTACAAGACGCCTGAGTGGTTTTGGTCGGAAGCTATAAATACAGCTTGCCATGTCATAAACCGGCTCTATCTTCATCGCCTTCTCAAGATGACATCCTACAAACTCCTAAGCGGTAACAAACCCAATTTTTCGTACTTTCATGTATTTGGGAGCAAATGCTACATCTTGGTGAAGAAAGGTAGGCATTCGGAATTCGCTCCCAAAGTTGTAGAAGAGTTTTTACTAGGTTATAATTCAAATACAAAGGCATATAGGGTCTTAAACAAATCCTCGGGTTTAGTTGAATTCTCTAGTGATGTTGTATTTGATGAGACTAGTGGCTCTCCAAGAGAGCAAGTTGATCTTGATGATGTAGATGGGGATGACGTTCCAATGGCCACGATGAGAACTTTGGCAATAGGTGGTGTGACCACAGGAATAAGATCAAGATCAACCATCTTGCTCAACGCTGGTGCAACCCCCAACTCAAGATGAGGAATAGGTACCTCAAGATGCAGGCATGAATCAAGGGGGAGCACATGTAGAAAAGGATAAAGAGGAAGAAGTACAACGGGCACCTCCACCTCAGGTCTAGGCTACCATCCAAAGGAATCATCCAGTGGATCAGATTCTTGGTGACATAAGCAAGGGAGTAACCACTCGTTCACGTTTAGCTAATTTTTGTGAACATTACTCTTTTGTTTCTTCTATTGAGCCTTTCAAGGTAGAAGAAGCCTTGCAGGATCTGGACTAGGTGTTGGCCATGTAGGAAGAGCTTAATAACTTCAAGAGAAATGAAGTGTGGAGCCTGGTGCCATGCCTAAAGCAAAATGTTGTGGGAACCAAGTGGGTATTCCGCAAGAAGCAAGATGAGCACGGGGTGGTGACAAGAAACAAGACTCGACTTGTGGCAAAAGGTTATGCCCAAGTCGTAGGTTTGGATTTTGGGGAGACTTTTGCTCCTATAGCTAGGCTTGAGTCAATTAGTATATTATTGGCCTATGCTGCTCACCATTGTTTTAAGTTGTTTCAAATGGACGTGAAAAGCTCCTTCCTCAATGGACCAATCAAGGAGGAGGTGTACGTGAAACAACCCCTGGCTTCGAGGACGATAGGTAACCCGACCATGTTTACAAGCTCTCTAAGGCGCTCTATGGACTTAAGCAAGCTCTAAGAGCATGGTATGAATGCCTTAGAGATTTTCTTATTTCTAATGCTTTCAAGGTTGGGAAAGCTGATCCTACTCTTTTTAGTAAGACTTGTAATGGTGATTTATTTGTGTGCCAAATATATGTCGATGACATAATATTTGGTTCTACTAATCAAAAGTCTTGTGAAGAGTTTAGCAGGGTAATGGTGCTGAAATTCGAGATGTCAATGATGGGCGAGTTGAACTACTTCCTTAGATTTCAAGTGAAGCAAATCAAGGAATGAACTTTCATCTCCCAAGCAAAGTATACCAAATACTTACTCAAAAGGTTTGGGACGAAGAACACAAAGCCCACTAAAACGCCAATGGGAACTGATGGACACTTGGACCTCAACAAGGGAGGTAAGTCCGTTGATCAAAAGGCATACCTGTCTATGATAGGTTTCTTATTTTATCTTTGTGCTAGTAGACCAGATATAATGCTTTGCGTATGCATGTGTGCTAGATTTCAATCCAACCCCAAGGATTATCATCTTATGGTCGTGAAGTGAATTCTTAGATATTTAGTTCATACGCCTTACTTCAGGATCTGGTATCCAAAGGGGTCTACCTTTGACTTAATCAGATATTCAGATCTCGACTATGCTGGGTGCAAGGTTGGTAGGAAGAGCACATCAGGGACTTGTTAGTTTCTGGGAAGGTCTCGGTGTTTGGAGCCTGACCGCACACCCAGGGTTACCCCTCGCGGTGCTTTTGGGTAGGACGGTGATGTTGACTGTAACTCAATGGTTTGTGCGAGATGCACAAGAAGATGACAGGCGATTTTTTGCAGGTTTGGCTCACTTTGAGATGCGTAATACCCTACTTCCTGCTGTGGATCTTTAGGTGGTAGGTTACAAGAGAAGTCTCCTATGTGGAGAAAAGCTAGTGGGCTGAGTAGATGGTCAATGAATCTAATGGGGTACCCCCTAGGCCTTATATACTTGACCGTGGGCATTACATGCATGTGTGATGATGATGTGCACCTAAGTAATAGTGAACTGACTGAACTTATCTTCCTATAATCTTGCCGACTTATCCTTATTTTGTTCTGACGTCTGAGGGCGTTGCGCAGAAGAATCGGATCAGTGCTGTGGATAATGCTTAAATCCAATGAACCGCCTGGGCCTAAGTCTGCTTCTTCCTCGTGTCGGCCCATTCCGCCAGCAATTCTCCCCTGGCCCATAAAGGGACGGCCTTGCAAGACAATAAGCCCAAAGCCTTTCGCGAGGCCTTCTTGCCTTCTAGTGGACCCGGGGGATATCCGTCCCCCACAAGCCCCCAATCTTTGAGTTGATTTTGAAATAATCAGCCCAAAGATTCTAGGTCCAGCTTGCAATCTGTGGCTTGACCTCCATTCTGGTGATGGGTGCGCCGAAGGTGCACCTACTGAACATTACTCCTGAACTTTAAGTGATTTCAGTAAAAAATAGCCTTCAAAGGTCCTCCTTCAGTGCATTCAAAGGTCTTCATCTCATGCCTCAGAATTGGCGCTCTGTCATCAGCCTATGCTTTAGAAATCAGCATTCTATCTTTTGGAGTTAAGAATCTATTGGGCGCACCGGAGGTGCACCCAATGGGTGTAGCCCCCGAGCTTTGAGTGGATTTTTGAAAATAATCCACTCAAAGATCTTCATCTTATGCTTTAGAAGTCAGCATTTTATCTTCATCTCATGCTTTAGAAGTCAGCATTTTATCTTCATCTCATGCTTTAGAAGTCGGCATTTTGCCTTCATCTCATGCTCTTGTGATTCAAACAATGTTGTCTGCCCATGCCTTGTTAGGTTTGAAATTTATTTGACCGATGACAGATTGGACGTTTGGTAGATGGCTCTTGGCTGGTCTTCACCCTACTCTGTGCTTCAATGCTTTTGCTGACTAGACTTGCAGTTCAGTAGCTATATTTTGATTTTCTTCGATCTCCATCAATCTCTTCCTTCTGTCTCAATACATTCATTGTGTATACTATATGGATATGACTTGTTCAGAAAATCTATTGAAAATTATTGGCCTCCCCCCCAATGGGTGTGGCCAAGGGACGTTTTGGTACCCAGAGCGTTTAGCACACTGTCCCAGAGTAGTAACTTGATGTGACCGCGAGGTGTAATCATATCACCCGAGCAGTTGACCTTAGTCCAAATGATGTCGTGTTACGTGAAGCGGCGTCTGTTGCCTGACTCATTTTCGGGTGACTTGAATTGCTTATTGAATACTTGCGACTGTTTGGCGGACGTGGTAGAAAGTGGACGGTCACTCCCACCCTCTATAAATAGTCTGCTTGCACCATTATTCTCTTCACTTATCCTTCGATCATCTGTTGCTTCTTTTCTAACTCCTTCTTCTCCTCCATCTGACCATGGGCAAGGACAAAAAGGGTCGGGGTTCGCCACGTCGCTCCGGCGACAAGCGGAAGCGCGAACCAAGTCCTCCCTCGGAGGACTTCGGTGACTCTGAGTACTGAGAGGAGGAGGTTTCCTCTGAGTCTGAGGGGTCTCCGGTCTACGCTTCCCCTTGGTGTCGTCTGATGACTCGGACGACTCCTAGGGGATAGCCGCCGAGGTGTGGACGTACATCCGGTCCGTCGAGCATGCTGGGCTTGATGGCTCGAATGAGTCGGAGGTCTCCTCGGACGAGGATAACTCTTCTGACTCGTCCGAGGAAGGGAGCGACGACAACGACAAAGGTGACGGTAGTGGCGATGACAGCGGTGGAGGTGGCGGCGGCGACGGCGAAGGTGACGGCACTGGCGACGACGGCGGCAAAGGCAGCAGCGGCGACGACGGCGGCAAAGGCAGCAGCGGCGACGACGAGGGTGGCGGCAAGGGCAGCAGCAGCAAGGCCAGTGGCAAAGCGCCACTGGCTTAAATATTAGTATAAATAATTAGTAGTAATAGTAGTAGTAGTAGTAGTAGAATAATATAGTAGTAGTTAGTAGTATAGTGTAGTGTAAGTAGTGTAGTAATGTAATGTTGCAGAAGGTAGGGGTAAAAAGGCCGGCTCATAATGAGTCAGTCTTTGAGTTTGTGTAAACCCCCTTAATATTAATGAAAAACTTCAGATGCTTCCAGTGAGCGTTGTGCTTTTGCTGCTTTTTCTGTGTGCACACTTGGTAGTTCATCCGTGCGTCTAACGCTGCCGGCGTTTTTAGAGGTAACCGCCGAGCGATAGCTGATGATACCAGCGTTTTAGAGGAAACGCCGAGTCATGCTCGATGCTGCCGGCGTTTTAGAGGTAACCGTCGAGCGGTAGCTAATGATACTGGTGTTTTAGAGGTAACCACCGAGTCATGCCTAAAGTTTTGCTTTCCCGAGTAATGACTTGGTGCTTTTTTAGAAATAGTGCCCAACCCGGGAAACCCCTTTATACTTTGCGCCAACTTGCGTTTATGATTTCTGAGCCCTAACTTCACATTTCCACCTCGAACCACACCTCTACTTCCCTGAGATCTTGCTCCTATTCGTTCTGCCGGCCAGATTGCGATGGCGCCGAAACAGAAGAGGCAAAGCTCTGTCGTGGCAATCATCCCACCCATCGACCCTAATAGCTAGTTGCCATTCACGGGTAACCACATGTCCGTTATCCCAGAATCTGACCTCCTTCATCTTGTCGACGTTGGGGTTTTGCTTCCGAAAGAGCTCTGCTCTTGGCGAATTTGCCGCAGGGTCACCGTTCCGACAGAGGATACCCATAAATCTGTTGTTTACGTTCCTTTCCTTATTCGTGGTCTCACTCTTCCCGTCTCTCCCTTTTTCCGTGGCCTCCTTGATTTCTACGAATTGAACTTGACTCAATTGAACCCTAATTTCATCTTGCAAGTTTCCATTTTTGTACATCTATGTGAGGCCTTTCTCGGGATTCTACCCCATTTCGGTCTCTGGAAATACCTGTATCACTATCAGCCCAGGATGGCTAGGGGACAGCACCAACTTGTTGGCGGCGCAAGCCTGGAGCTTCGTCGTGGGAGAAAAGCAGAGTACCTCCACATTCCCCTCAAGGATAGCATCAAAGGGTGGCGCCTTCAGTGGTTCATTATGGAAAACCACTGCAAGTCACTCCCCCTAGGTCAGGGAGGCAGCCAGATGTCCGCACACCAAGCTGGATAGAATCTCCGACCCCTTCGGAGATAACAGATGCTAAAGTACTGCTTGCCGAGGTCTGCTTGCTGAAGGATAGAGGTCTGACTGCTGAGGCTGTGGTCACTGATTTCGTTTTCAAGAACATCTAGCCTTTAAAGGACATGGCGTACCCTTCTTATTTGTATAGTCGTGTCAACGATTCTACCCAGATGACGAATAGGAGAATTCCCACAGAAGATCTGATGAGCCGATTGGACATGATCTTAAGGGGTAGAATTTCAAATGCTGGTGCTCTTGTGGCCTATTCTGCTTGGAACCTGCCACCCATCAGGCCATTTTCTAAGTTTGTGTCCAACCCTCCTACTCATGACGATAGCCTGGGTCTTAGAGTGCGACCCTCTCCAGCAGATATCAAAGCCTTGATTACTTCAATTCAGAACATTCCCGAAGATGAGAGGCAGACTCACTTCGAGATGCCAGCCAGCACTGATGACGTTGAGATAGATGCTGTGCTTAGCCTGCTGGCAGGGGAATCATCTGACTCTAACCGCACCGAGCCAATGGCTATCACAACTGGGGAGGAATTTGGTGAAGAGGTGGAAACTCGAAAGCCCGGAGGTGCTCGCCCAAAGCATTCACGCTAAGCGAGACACCCAACTGCACCTGTCAAGGAGAAGAGGAAGAAAAGGTGGCTCCAGCGACTGTCGTGCTTGGGTCAGGATGCCGGCCCTTCCGTGCCAGTTCCTGATGATGTCCCAATAGAGGCCATTTCAAAGGCTGATGCCAAGGGTGCACATGCTATTTGATGCATGCTTAACGATGATGAAGAGGAAGAGGAAGAAGTCCCACTGATCCGTAAGAACAACCGGTACTATAGAGGAAGTGAGGGGAGTAGCGACATCCCTACTCCAGCTCTGTCGGCTCTTGTCAGTCTTCAGGGACTTTCAATATCAGACTTTGATCAAGTACTGGAGGAAGTCGTCCCCGAAGATATGCTGTCAGAGCCCACAGCCAATGATATCTCGGCTGTCTGTTCAGAGGTCCCGGACGGTGGGCTTTCCTTGCTTGACTCTGCTAGGCAGGAGGTAACCCGAGCGGTGTCTCGTGCATCATCGACTTTGGAGGGTAGTCTTCAATGCTGAGACGCTGGTCTGAGTCACCCAACTCCCATGGAGGTAACTAAGGAGCCCTCAGCCTTAGAGGTGGCTACTGCAGAAGACCCAGCCCCTGAGGGTGGTGCCCACAGTTACCCAGCCCCAAAGGGTGTTGCCGATAGTGATCCGACTCTCGTGGGTAGCGCAAGCTATGACCCAGCCCCCAAAGGTGTTTAGGTGGGCTCTCTTTCCCACGCCTCCATGGCTGTCCACGTTGGGTCATCCCCACCTCGATCCGATGGAGCGACGGCAATACATGCTTCCATAGTTTTAAGTGGACAAGTTGCCTTAGAGGTCGGCGAGCTAGATGCGCGGAGCTTGCTGCCTGCTGGCGGGGCTGAGATCACCCCTGATGATGTCCTTCAGATTGTTCCTACTGATCTTCCCTCATTGAGCCATGACATGGCTCCTCCTGCCTTGGGTCTACCACTGTTCCTCTCCAATCTTTAGGTGAGTCGGCCTCTTGCTCTACGTTGTTCATATTAGCGAATTATCTTTCTTCTACTCATTTGTCTATGATCATAGGCTTTTGTCGATGGAATGTCTACGCAGCTGAGATCCTGTGGTGCCACTATTCCCGAACATGCTCTGTCTCTGATGCAATGGAATCCATTGCTTCTCCAGAAATAGATTGATGAACTAAAGGCGTCCAATGCTGGTTAGTGATCTTACAGCTTTCCTAATTGTTTTTATTGATCAAGTTGTTCTTAGTCATGCATCCCCTTTCAGCTGTGTTGTCGGATATGGCCCAGCGGTGCTCTGACCTTGAGGAGAAGTATCTTTGAAATCAAGCCGACTTAACCCAACAGTGTTCTGACCTTGAGGATAAGTATTCTCAAAGTCAAGCCGACTTGGCCTAAATCCCTACTTCTTTGGATGGCGCGCGTTCTTTGAATTCCTCCCTTAGTGCTAAGCTTGACTCTAAAAGGATGGTGCATGAGGTAAACTCCCTTGGTTGACTTTGCCATGCTTATTGTTGACTAGGTGCTGAATGTTGCTTCTTGTTCGTAGGAGGAGAAACGAGCACTCGCGGCCTCTCATGACAATCTGGACAGGTTATACCGTGATGCTAGCAACTCCTTGACTATTTTGGAAAGGAGCCACTGCTTCACCATGTCGGACCTGGATCATCATCGTCACAAGCTGCAAGTATCCCAAGATGAAGTTCTGTGGCTTGGACAACTGTTATCAACCAAGGATTCAACCATTAGAGATCAACGTGCTTCAAAGAAACTTGTCGCGTAGGAGCTAGAAGCTACTCGACTAGCTGTCAAAGCTTCAGAGGACAACTGTGCCATTTTGAAGGCTCATCGCGACAAGGCTATGGACAAAGCCATTCGTGCTGGGCAGATCTTGATGAGAAGACCCGGCGTAGTGGTGCCTGATGATATTGTCGCCGATGTCAAGGCTACGCCAGATGCTTCGAGTCGTCCTTCTTCTTTCATTGCTCCTGCAAAAGACATTGCTGGCAAAGATGTTTCGATGCAGTGATGTCCTGCAAAACACTTGATGTAATATGAATTCTATGTGCGTGTGATGGTTGTGTTTGAATATTTTGTGGATAGGGCGCCAGAACATGCCCCTAGTGCTGACAAGTAAAACATTCTTTTTCCTGGAGTGCTAATTGTTTTGCTGTTGGGGTATAATAGTCACCCTGAACAATTGTGAATGTAAGTGTGCCATGCAGGTAGGGCATAATAGTCGCCCTAAGATAAGTAGACGTGAACATATCACACCGACTTAAGTGAAAGCTCTCTTGTGGGTTTTGGTGTTTGGATGACAACCCAATTAAAGGACTAACAAGTGTCCTAAGTGTTGAACAGGTGCTGAATGCAAAGCTAATAGGGTTCAACACAAGTTAACAAGTGTGATGGTCCAAGGACTGGATTATGGATAGATAATAGACATCACAAGTGAGATGGACATTGCATAAAGTGAGACTCGGGTGCGTAGCTCAGAGACAACTGATCAAGCCAAGGATGGAGGCAAGAAGAGCTTCGAGGTACCAAGTGCACGGGAGAAGGTCAAAGAGGCTGAGGAACCCAAAGCCAAGGGTGAAGAAGAAGACTTGCAAAGTCAAGGGTGATCGAGTTGAGAAGAGCTATAGCACATCAAAGATCACTACATAAGGACGTGATTTACAACCAATGAGGAAACATCTATAGTAATGTGGTGTAAGTCATAAGGTTCAAGATCAAGCTCTACGAAGAGAACAAGGTCACTAGAAGAAGAACCAATGTCAAAATCAGAATTGGAAGCAGCCCAAAAGAGCTAAGTGCACCTTGACCTTTAGTTTGGGTTGTTCCTATGTTTGGAGATATTCTATGTGATCTTTGCAGGTTGTTGGAGCTCAGAAATGCCAATCTAGATCAAGTCAAGCTGACTTGATGATTTATGAGTCCAACATTAATCTCAAGTATGCCAAATGCTAGAGAAGTTAAAATCAAAGAGAAGAAAGAAGAAGAAAAGGAAAAGAAATGCAAACGGCTTGGCTATGTACAGCCAAGACTCAGCTCAGTCTGGCAAACCGGACTGTCCGGTGGTGCACCGGAACAATGTCCGGTGCGCCAGGCTGAACTCCGGTGAACAGGCCACTCTCGGGAAAGTTTGGCGGCGTACGGCTATAATTCATCGGACTGTCCGGTGGTGCACCAGACTGTCCGGTGAGCCAACGGTCAACTGCGCCAACGGTCGGCAGCGCAATCAGCGGGCGACACGTGGGCGCGCCAACGGTCGGCAGGAGGCACCAGACTGTCCGGTGTGTATCGGACAGTGTCCGGTGCGCCAACTGCCACAACTCTGCAACAGTCTGATGCGCCATAAATGGAAGGAGATCGCGCACCGGACAGCTACAGGGACTGTCCGGTGGCGCACCAGACTGTCCAAAGTTGTCTTCAATGGCTCCTAGGCCCCTTGGGTCTATAAAAGGGACCCCTAGGCGCCTCCAACAGTGACATAAGTGCAGCCAACAAGTGTAGACATCACTCAGATCAATTCTCATTCTCCCTCTTGTGTGTATCTCTCTAGTTTGTGTAGAAGGCGAAGATATAAGCCTTTAGAGAGTGGAGAAGTGCTGCTAAGAGCTAGAGCATAGTCTTGAGCATATCGTTACTCTGCCGGAGTGTTGTCAAGAAGACTGTAAGCAGCCACGACGTTGTTGTAACAAACATCTACATAGTGAAAGGCTCTATCTGTTAGACTGACAGATCTGAGCAAACGGAGGAAGGAGTTGAAATAGACTCCAAGCCCAGATGTGGCTAACTCCAACGAGGACTAGGCAAACATTTCAGGCTTGGCCGAACCTCGGGATAAATCCCTGTGCCCACGTGCTCTGCTCTGTATTATGTGCTGATTCTCTGTCTTATTCAGTTCTTACATCTGCACTTCAATACTTACTTGTGGTACTAGCTTTCTTTGAAGTGCAGGGTATTCTTAAGACAGGAATTTCAATTCCGCTGCAACCTACTCGAAGGGTCCTTCATTCCACTGCAATCCCGCCTTCGAGTAGAGTAAGAATTTCCAGTTTTAAAGTGAAAATTATTATTCGCCTATTCACCCCCCCTCAAGGCGACATCCGGATCCTGTTCCCGGGCAAAGGGAACTTTCAATTGGTATCAGAGCTAGGCCTCTCCAGTGTGGGCTTAGCCATCCGGAGATGACGATGTCGCCACAAGAGGTAACTCTAGAAATCCTTCTAGGCAATGGTTATAATTATAAAACTTGGTCTGTCTCTATTTACAATGCTTTCATGCAAATTGATCCTGATTTGAGACAGATCTTTAGTAGAAGGATTTTTCCCTTTGATATTAGTAAAAATGCCTCTAATGCTGAACTAAGATGTTTATCTCTCAATCACCGTGCTTGCAACATCTTAGTTGACTCTCTTTCTAGAAGTGCTTATTTTGCCATCATGAGTAGTGATAATGATTTATTTGTTGATGCTCATGATTTATGGAATAGAATTAAAGTAAAATATTATGTGGCAAATTGTGCTGCTCCTACTCCCTATATTGCTTGTGATACTAACCCTTCAAAGGGAGAAGAAAAGTGTTGGCTACCAAACGATGAATCCACCTCGTCGACATGTTTGTCTTCCACTGGTAATAAATGTCTTATTGCTAACAATGATGGTGGAGACGAAAGCCATGATGAGGAGGAATATGAGGATGATAGTGAGGAGTCTACATCATCACAAGGTACATTTTCGTGTTTTGCTTCCACTGACAATAATGAGTTAATGACAGGGAAAATGAGACCGATGATGTGAAATAAGAAGAGATTCGTCGGTTCTACACCTATCTCAACAAAGAAGACAAAGTGCTCTTGGCTAAGCTGTTGAGAAGGAACAAAGAACAGGGTGAGACGCTTCTCAGACTTGAGGAAACTCTCATAAAGACCAACGACAGCCTGGAGAAGATGACCAAAGAACATGAGAAACTAAAGTGCTCTCATGATAATTTGGTCCAACGGTATGAGTCTGTTTTACTTGAGCACAGAAATAACCTTGATGTATTATCTGATGTTGCTCAACTTAAAACTGATAATTCTATGCTTAGGAGTCAAGCAGAAATGATAAATCGAGAAAAACTTGCTCTAAATAAAAAGTATGATATGTTGTCAAATTCTCATAGTGAATTAGTTGATGACCATATCATGCTCAATATTGCTCATGAGGTTGTCTTTGCGAACTTGAATTCATGTGAACCTCATTCGTGCAAGTGTACGCATTTAAATTGCATATCAACATGTTCTAACCCCTGCTCCTCAAAAGAAAGCCAATCCTTGATTGAGCAACAAGTTGTAGGGTCTAAAAGAAAATTGCTTGGGAACAAGAAACAAAGACAACTAAGGAGAAGACGCCATGCTCGACTTCCTCAAGATATCTGCGAACACGCGGTGAAGAAGCTTGAGGAAGGAGAAACCGCAGCAAGGGTCAAACTCCTTGAGAGAGATGTTCCTAAAGCAATAAGTGAAGCAATCAACAAGAGACAAAAAAGGGTAATGACTGTAACACCTCAGGTGTTACCATGACTAGAACATACCCTGAATGCTAAGGATTGTGATCACATGTGGAAATAACTTGAGGGGAACAAAGAACCTTGGAGATTATGTGTTAACCAAGAATTCTAAGGACCTAAGGGCACCATTTAAGCTTTTGTGCATTTGCTACATTGGATAAGAAAGGGGAGAACCCTAGGCCCCTCTTGAACCCTCCTTTCCAAAGCCATGGATAAGAGGGAGAAGAAAATGAGCAAATATGCAAAACATGAGTAATCCTTAAACCAACCTTAAGTAACCTTATAACCAGCAATTAGAGGAAGGAAATATTGCAAAAAGGCCCCTGGAGAAACCCCAAATCAAATCACTAAGTGGAGAGAGAGCTAGAGCTCTCTATTTCTCTCTAAGTTAAAAACTATACCTACACTAAAGATCAGTTGTGTTCACCTCGAAGCTGGCATCAAATCCACTTTTGTTCTATACCAAAAACGTGGCATACCACCTAGGGCACCCACTGGAAAAAGTTGAGCCCAAGACTCGGACGTTTGACATGCCATGGCATGGCTTTTGTCGCGAAGTGAGCAGTGTGACACACCCGATTTGGCATCCGAAGATCTCCCTCCCTAGGCCATATCTGCCTCGGCATCTCACAGTTGAGTGACAACCCTAGGTGCCAGGAAGAGGTCTGCGTCGAACTTTTGCCAAGATTCGCATGTTTGCGACATCTGCCGACGTTTGAACAATGGAAGAAACAAACCGCCACGTGTTCGACGCGTTCTGCCGCGCCAGAGCACGCCCGCGCGCGCCCCCGTGAGCCCCGCGCCGCGCCCGAGCCAAGCCAGCGCCCTGGTCCGCGCCCACGCCTATAAAACGCCAGGAGCCTTGGTCGTACCCCTCCGCACGCGCTCAAGCCTCACCGGAGCTCAGTCCACCGTCGTTTGCCCGTGCGCGACGTGCCCGCAGCCACCCGAGCCACTGCCGCCGTAGACCGGCCAGCCCAGCCTTCCACAGTCCCATCCAACCCTCGGAAACGAGTGTGCACTCACCAGTGAAGCTCTCCGAGCAAGGAATCGAAGTCTGCTTCGCCGGAGAAGCCAGTCCACGATCGCCGGAGTTCATCACCCCGCCGGAGCACGTGGACCGGGTAAATCACTGCGCCTTTTCTCGATTCAATGCACTGGTAGCCTCTACACCACCCCGTGAAGCTCACCGTGCCCTTGGATTGGACCAGCTCGCCGTAGTTTGGCCGGTACACTCGCCGCCGACGAGCACACCCGCCTGCACGCGTAGACCGAGCGATTCCGGCCATCACCGACGGCAAGCCGTACCTCGACGTGACCGCCAGAGCCTCCCCAAGCCAACCCTGCCCTTCGCCGGACCTCCCTCACCGCCGGTAAGCCGCGCCACCCTTTTCTTTCTCGCGGATACTGTTTCCATTGGGGGAAGGACTGCGGGTGAGAAGAAGAGAAGGTCAGGGGGTTAAGTGAAATGTCAGAGACTCAGGGGAATAGTGGCGCAAGGGTAGAACTGCGAAGGTTGATTTAGTTTGAACCTAGGGACCTCGGCGCAAACTGCTTTTTTCAGAAAAACCTTATTAAAACCTGATTTAAATTCAAACAGAAACTTTAAAAACCCATAACTTCTGTTTGGTTTATCCAAATTTGGTCAAACCAATTTTGCCAGACTCTAAATAATGTAACCTACTTAAGAAAAATATAAAACCCCATAGGTACTATAGAAAACTATAAGGTTCTGATTTAATTATAGTTTTGACCAAAAGCTCAATAATGGTAAGAAAAATAGTTGTGCTATTTGATTAGGGTTAGAAAAATTTGGAGAAGTTTATATCTACCTACTGACCTGTTTAAAAATGCTGAACCTCCCTGTCCACTCTATTAAGTTGGTTTTTACCCCTTATTCCATAATATGCTTAAAGATAAGAAAAATAGAAAATGTAATTTAAACCATGAACCAGAGAGCACCCCTATTTTTGTTAAGATACTTATTTAATGTAGTTCACTGGAAAAATATCTCATGCCCTGGTTTAGTATAAAATAAGAAGGATACCTTTTAAATTAATAAAATAAGGATAACTTAGAAAAACCCTACAAAAATAACCATAAGGCAAAGACACCCCAAACCTTGGGATAACTAATGTTTGGTTATTATGAACAGAGGAAAAATACAAAATCTGTTGTTTGATATTTTTCAAATGACAAGTTAGTTATAAGCACCTTTTTGGCATTAAATTTTAGAAAATCACAATTAAATGATCACCAATTAACTTTCTATGGATTTTGGCACAGAGATTTAGTATTACTGTTAGATCCCAACAAAAATGACCCTTAGGAAGAAACTCAACTCTAATGGAGAGGTGTAGTGTAAAGTGGCCCATTTTGCCTAACTATTGTTATTTTAGTTTAAAGCCTAGCTTTTGTACTTTAAGCCTCAAATTCTTAAAACAAGCTAGAATAGCAAGTGACAACCCACTGTAATTTTTACAGAATTTTTGGAAATTATTAAAACACTGTCGTAGTTCAAACCTACACTAAAAACCATAAGTAGAAATTAAAGAAAGGAAAATAAATACTGGTAATTAGTGTCACCCTAAAATCCTTATAACATTTCCCATTGAAATGTGTAAGAACAATGCCAATCCACTATGTGATCCTCAACAAACATCTAAACCTAGGAGTAATAAGCCTAAACCACTAAAAGCCCAGTATGACCCGGAAACCCTAAGTTTTTCCTTAACTTAGTTCTCTTTTTGCATAATGTCATTAATCCTGCATAATTATAACATGCATGTTCATTGCATTCGATAGACTGTAATCTTGCTGACGGAGAGTACGTCCTCGTGCCGGAGCAAGGAGCTGCTCAGGAGGTAGCCCCAGACCCAGCACCAGAGCCTGCACCAGAGGACCTGCCTGCCACTGCTTTGGAAGGCAAGCCCCGGTTTATGCATAACCTGTTATTTATGCTATTTTACTTCACTTAATGATTGTAGGATTGATTGTGCACTTAGGTGTAGGAATTGTTTGAAACCCTAGTTGCATGATCTCAGGAATCCTTTTGAGATAAATACTAGTGTGACAGGTCGAGTAGTTGCTTTATTTAATTAGGATCTCGGTAGAAGACGAGTGATTTTTCTAGCACTCGCGCGAGATCAGGAAATTGATTGTACCCACTTTCACACTGTCATGATACTAGTTGGTGGACAACAATCCATGGGGATTGGTTGCCCACGAGATGGAAAATGGAATAAGGATTAACGTGCGGATACCTGTGTCAAGCGTTTGAACGTACTAACCACATGCCGAGAAATATGGTAAATCGGTAAGCCTAGTACCTGATTGAACCCGGCAGCAGATTGCCCTCCTCATGCGACCTGAGACGAGGTCTCCCATTCCGGTTATGGTGGGTACAAGTGCGGTCACTGCACGACGGCCAGTCGGGGTCAGTGAGGCATTGTACGCCAAGGCGGTGAGCCCCTCTCTGCTGACGGGGAATCGATGGGGACGGTTGATGTGTGTGGGGACGGAGTACCCCTGCATGTCGTGTGTTTAGGTTTACCTTGCAAGGATAAAAACTCGATTCGAATCGTCTGCTTCTAGCAGCTAATGAGACTGCTTGATCCATTGTACTGCATTGAGTAACAAGTGGAACTGTGTTGAGATGATACAAGCTGTTGATTGCTAAAAATGCTTGCTACTATGTATGAGTAGATAGTACACTTTTAGCCTTAAGAGAGTCACACTTAATTTTGACAAAGTTAAAATCTTGAATTAGAAACTCAGCTAGTGCTTTTGGCAACCAAACCCCACAGCCAAACAGCTGCATGTCTAGAGGTAGAGGAGTAGACTCCTCACACCGGGTAAGTCTAGCTGAGTATTAGTATACTCAGCCTTGCTTGTGGCATAATTTTTACAGGTTCTCTGGAGGACATGGTCGCTGGAGTGACTTGGTCGTCCACCTTACCACCGGGTTGGACTGTTGAGTGGGACCCTGCCTCGGCTGAGGAGGAGCATGAGGAGTGATGGGACAGGCTTCCCCATCTCTCTATTTATTTACCGTTAGTTTATTTCCGCTGCACTTCGAAACAATGATGGTCACTTTTGCAAAAACTCCGATGATGATGACGATGATGTAATAAATTAATACTCTGACATGTATGGTTTTATGCTTTATTGTATTTGCTCTGTGACTCACCATCGAGTGAGATTGTGGTACTTGATCCTGTCCGTGGCCGTGTCAGACTAGATCCGAGGGATTGACGGGTTATTCCCGTTTAAGTGTGGTCTAGCCTCTAAGGCGGGGCTTGGGCACTTAAGTTGGAATAATTCGGGCAGTTCCGCCACAGCTGGTATCGGAGCTTGTACCACCACAGAGGAATCAATAAAACATAAATGCCATCCCTTTTCTAAAGTAAAATTTGATAGAAACAATGTTGGATAGATCGTAGGACGAGCAGGATAGACCTAGGACGTGAAGCCTTAGGATGATAGAAGGGTAGCTAGGTGGCTAAGTGACTAGGCCCTACAGGCCACTTTTTACGGGATGGGAGTTCTTCCCTATTCCTTTTATCTTCTGGAGAGGTCGTTCAGGACGAGCATGCATGCATTCTTAATTAAGCAAATGGATAGCTGAGTAAAAGGACTTAAAAACAAGATAACAGCCAACTAGGTCCCCAGTGCCTTTTTCTTTTAACTAGAGACAGGCTGAGTTTTATTTTCCTTGTTCTTTTTGTAATTCTTTTTCTTTTACTTACGCTTGACCGTACACAGATGACTTCCCACGGATCCTCCGATGACGGAAATGCACTGACCCACACTGACGGACTTGCACGAGAGGGTTTTCCCCGCATCTTGTGGGAGGTACTTCAGGGGGCAGGATACTTGACACCCCCTCAGTACACGGTGCAGCAATTTGAGAAGCACCGAGTGCCTCGCTGTAGGGTGAGGATGATCTTGGAGCCTCATCCCCTGCAGCCAGGCTGGCGTTCTCTAGACTCCGAGTCTTTCGGATACCGGGCAGAGGACACGATCGAGGCGATCGCTCTGCACGGGTTGACGACTTTTTGCGGGTTCCATCCCTTGGAGCTCTCTACCCACCCCATTGGGTTGTTCCCCGCGGAAAAGGAGGACGACCCGATGTGGAAGGATCGGGTGGAGCATGCCAAGGACATCTGGGCTCTCTACCCAGGCCACACGGCTCACTTGTCGGTACGGTGCATGAACGCTCTGTATCGTCTGCAAGTGATGCGTGGGGAGGCAATGTCTCATCTGATAGCATTGTTGGAGGCAACCAAGATCACCCTAGACAACAGGGAGGAGCTCGTGGTGGATTTGTCCTAGGAGCTGGTGGAAAAAGATTTGCAGGTGGAGCAGCTATCCACTGATGTCCAAGAGTTGGAGGAACTTGTGGGCACCAGGGAGAACACCATCGAGGTTCTCGAGGATCAGCTCCTCAACACTCAGCAGCAGCTAGCAGAGGCTAATGAGCACCTAGATATGCATCACCAAGAGATCCATGATGAGGAGGCTGACGAGGACGTTGACATCGAGGGAGGGGAGGAGCCTGCTTCCAGTGTAGACACCGCTGGCTCAGGGAGACCACCTTCCCCCGAGTCCAGCGTTGCCTCGTTCGCTCACTAGATGTCAGGGATGGTGTTAGAGGTTGGTGATAGTTAGACTCCTCGCCGCTAGCTTAGCTTTTGCACCCTTGGGGTACTAGGCTAGGTAGAGTTGAGTCTCTTTTTGGAACAATTGATGTAATTGGGGTAAACTCTCTTGGGAGCATGTTTGATGGATGCGGTTATCAGTTTAAAATTTTGGAAGGAAAATTTTATGCCCTTTTAAATCCTTTTTGTTGAAGTTGGAGTCTATCATTTTGCTTTTGACCCTTTTCACCGCTATTAAATCTTGAACTTGAAGATGTGGTGTTAAGTATATACCTGGTTTTTCAGATGGCTGGGAGAGCGCGTCGTGGTCAGAATGAGCGCATTCCTCCACCGCCGCCACCGCCTCCCACTCTGCAGGAGCTCATGGCCCAGCAAAATGAGATCCTGAGACAACTAGCTCAGCGTCAGCCACCACCTCAGCATTATGGTGGAGACCATCAGCGTCACCCCGTGGCCGCTACCTACCAGGAGTTCCTCAGTACTCAGCCACCATTGTTCACCAGGGCGGAGGACCCGCTTGATGCAGATGTGTGGTTGCGGGTGGTGGAATCCAAATTCCCACTGCTCCATGGAGTTTGCTCAGAGGTCACCAAAGTCAGGTTCGCCACCCAGCAGCTTCGTGGACCTGCAAGGACTTGGTGGGATCATTTTCTTGCTATGCAGCCAGAGGACCGAGAGGTGGAGTGGAGGGAGTTCAAGGCGGCTTTCAGAGGACACCATATACCAGCTGGCATCATGGACCGGAAGCTCAATGAGTTTTTGGCACTCACTCAGGGCAACAGGACAGTGTTGCAGTATGCCCAGGCCTTTAATGATTTGTGCCAGTATGCTGGATACCATGCAGACACGGACGAGAAGAAGAGGGACAGGTTCAGACGGGGGCTCAGCACCAAGCTCCGTGATCGTCTCAACACCGTCAGAGCCAACAGTTACAATGAGTTGGTCAACATGGCTATCTCCCAGGAGGACTGCATTTTAGCTCGACAGGCAGAGAAGAAGAGGAAGACCCCTGTGGCAGGACCCTCAGCTCAGCCACAGCGCTTCAGGATTGTGTCCGACGCGCAGAACAAGGGACCTCAGCAGCAGCAAGGGAGATGGGTGATCAGACCACCGCAGCAGCAGCAGCAAGTACCCAGCCGCACCCAATTTCCCGCTCAGAGGAGCAATCAGCAGCAGCAGCAGTACCGCCAGGCCAATGACAACAGGTGCTTCACTTGTGGCAACACTGGGCATTATGCCAAGAATTGCCCCAGAAACCAGCAGAGGCAGGGGTAGAATGTCAATCAGAACCAAGGCAAGAGACAGAAGGTGCAAGTGAGGCAGGGCAGGCTGAACTTCACCACCATGGCTGACATTCCAGAGGGAGCACCCGTCATGACTGGTATCTTTACAGTTTTAAATTATCCCGCTATTGTTCTTTTTGATTCCGGTGCTTCACATAGTTTTATCAGTGCCAAGTTTAGTGCCAAATGCCAGTTGCCCTTTCACCATACCGATGGGGGCATTACAATTTCAACACCCGGAGGCAGAGTTGCCACTTATCAAATCAACAGGCAAGTGCCTATAAAATTTGGTAGTCTGGTGATTAGAACCACCCTTCTCATCTTAGGATTGGATAGCGTGGATATTATTTTGGGAGCTGACTGGTTGACCAGGCATCAGGCAGTATTGGACATTGCAGCCAGAGCCATTGAAATTCATTCCCCTGCTTATGGCGAGACTGTTTTGCATTTACCCAACCAGGGTTGTACCCGATCCTGTGCCTTTGTTATGATAGAATCCCCAGTGGAAAAGATCCCAGTGGTCTGTGACTATCCGGATGTTTTTCCGGATGAATTGCCAGGGATGCCACCTGACCGAGATATTGAGTTCGCCATTGAATTGCAACCCGGGACTGCTCCTATCTCCAAGAGACCCTATAGGATGCCTCCCGCGGAATTGGCAGAATTGAAGAAACAATTGCAAGAATTGTTGGACAAGGGGTTTATTCGTCCAAGCACTTCACCATGGGGATGTCCAGCTTTATTTGTGAAGAAAAAGGATGAGAGTTTGAGGATGTGTGTTGACTACCGTCCTCTCAATGCGGTGACTATAAAGAACAAATACCCGCTGCCCCGCATTGATGTTCTGTTTGATCAGTTGATTGGAGCCAAGGTATTCTCCAAGATAGACCTTCGCTCAGGATACCATCAGATCAAGATCCGTGCCAGCGATATTCCCAAGACGGCTTTCTCTACCAGATATGGACTGTATGAGTTTCTGGTGATGTCTTTTGGGCTAACCAATGCCCCGACTTATTTTATGTACTTGATGAACTCAGTATTCATGCCAGAGTTAGACAAGTTCGTGGTCGTTTTCATTGATGACATTCTGGTTTATTCCAAGAATGAAGATGAACATACTGAGCACCTGCACGTCGTGCTTCAGCGGCTGCGCGATCATCATCTTTATGTTAAGTTGTCTAAATGTGAGTTCTGGCTGAAGGAGATAAAATTCTTGGGTCACACAATTTCTCGGGATGGGATATCAGTTGATCCTGAGAAGGTACAAGAGGTAATGGACTGGAAACCCCCGACTACAGTAAAGCAGATTCAGAGTTTCCTGGGATTGGCAGGGTATTACCGACGATTTATTCCGGATTTCTCCAGAATTGCCAAGCCAATGACTGAACTGTTGAAGAAGGGAGTCAAATTTGAGTGGAGCCAAAAGTGTGAAGATGCTTTTCATACCTTGAGGCAACATTTGACAACAGCCCCAGTGCTAGCCCAACCCGACAATGCCAAGCCATTTGAAGTTTATTGTGACGCTTCAGGTACCGGATTGGGATGTGTCTTGATGCAAGAGAACAGAGTGATTGCGTATGCTTCCCGAGCACTCAGACCCCATGAGCAGAACTACCCTACACATGACCTGGAATTGGCAGCTGTGGTTCATGCTCTTAAGATATGGAGACACTACTTGATGGGAGCTCACTGTAACATCTACACTGATCACAAGAGTCTCAAATACATCTTCACTCAGGCAGATTTGAACATGAGGCAAAGGAGATGGTTAGAGTTGATCAAGGACTATGATTTGGAGGTGCATTACCACCCAGGGAAGGCCAATGTTGTGGCAGATGCCTTGAGCAGAAAGGCCCAGTGCAATTGTATGAGCATGGATGTGGGAGTGACCACCCTGTGTGATGAGTTGTGCAAGCTGAACCTGGAAGTTGTTTCTTCGGGTAACCTAAGCTATATCTCGGTGGAGCCCACATTGCAAGAACAGATAGTCAGGGCACAGGTTGAGGATAAGGGTGTTCAGGTTATCAAGGATATGATCAAGCAAAAGACAGAGAAATACAAGTGTTTCCGACAGGACAGCAAGGGGATTATATGGTTTGGAGACCGATTGGTGGTTCCCAAGGACCCTGAACTTAGAAAGAAGATACTGGATGAAGCTCACCTTTCCAAATTCTCGATGCACCCTGGTAGCAACAAGATGTACCATGATCTTAGATCTTTATACTGGTGGACCAGAATGAAGAGGGAAATTGCCAAGTACATCTCCGAGTGTGACACTTGCCAGAGGATAAGAGCTAGTCACTTGAAGGCAGCAGGCCCTTTGCAACCCCTTCCCATACCATCTTGGAAATGGGAGGACATTTGCATGGACTTCATAGTGGGATTGCCCAATACCTCCAGGCACCATGATTCTATATGGGTTATTGTGGACAGATTGACCAAGACTGCTCATTTCTTGCCAGTGCACACCACCCACAAGACAGAGAAGTACGCCGAAATTTATGTTGATCAGATAGTAAGATTGCATGGTATTCCAAAGACCATTATATCTGACAGAGGAGCACTGTTTGTGGCACGCTTTTGGGAGAAACTGCAAGAATCATTTGGGACCCACGTAATCCGAAGCTCAGCATATCACCCTCAAACCGATGGTCAGACAGAAAGGGTGAATCAGATTTTGGAAGACATGTTGCGAGCATGTGCACTACGCTATGGAAAGGATTGGGACAAGTGTCTTTCCTTGGCAGAGTTTTCTTACAATAACAGCTATCAGTCCAGTCTGAAGATGGCACCTTTTGAGGCATTATATGGGAGAAGGTGTAGGACCCCACTAAATTGGTCTCAAGCAGGAGAAAGGGAAATTTTTGGGCCCGATTTGGTACTTGAAGCAGAAGCAAAGGTCAGAATTATCAAGAAGAACCTAGAAGCTGCTCAGGCCAGGCAAAAGAGTTATCATGACAAGAGGCGGAAGCCTCTACAGTTTGAGGTGGGAGATCAGGTCTATCTTAAGATATCACCAACCAAGGGTGTCCAGAGATTCGGGATCAAGGGCAAGTTAGCCCCTCGTTACATTGGACCCTATAAGATCAAGGCAAGTTGTGGACCCGTAGCTTACCAATTGGAATTGCCACCCCGTATGTCAGCAGTTCACAATGTGTTCCATGTATCTCAGCTGCGGAAATGTGTTCGTCTACCCACTGAAGTGCTACCGGAGCCGGACATTGAGATAGAACCAGACTTGTCCTACCAAGAGTACCCCGTTAAGGTATTGGATCAAAAGGAGAGATCAACTCGGGCAAGATCAATCAGAATGTATAAGGTTCAGTGGAGTCATCATTCAGCAGAAGAAGCTACATGGGAGACGGAGGATTTTCTACGCTCTCGCTTCCCCGACTTTCTGCCCAAAGGAGTCGGTATGTAATCCCAAAAACCCAACCCCCACCTGCCCTTTGAAGTCAATTATAAGAAAAACTTAGATAACAAGGATAGTCTAAGTCGTGGATTTAACTAAAGAAGGGCTTCCTTCTGAAGTTGCAAAGAGGATGACATTCGAAGAACAGTTAAAAAGTGAAACTTGAACATAAAGGGAGAGTAGCACTAACACACCTTCAAGCACCCTCCAAGGGACTCTACCTAAAATCTCGGGATGAGATTCCTTTAAGGGGGGAGGGCTGTAACACCTCAGGTGTTACCATGACTAGAACATACCCTGAATGCTAAGGATTGTGATCACATGTGGAAATAACTTGAGGGGAACAAAGAACCTTGGAGATTATGTGTTAACCAATAATTCTAAGGACCTAAGGGCACCATTTAAGCTTTTGTGCATTTGCTACATTGGATAAGAAAGGGGAGAACCCTAGGCCCCTCTTGAACCCTCCTTTCCAAAGCCATGGATAAGAGGGAGAAGAAAATGAGCAAATATGCAAAACATGAGTAATCCTTAAACCAACCTTAAGTAACCTTATAACCAGCAATTAGAGGAAGGAAATATTGCAAAAAGGCCCCTGGAGAAACCCCAAATCAAATCACTAAGTGGAGAGAGAGCTAGAGCTCTCTATTTCTCTCTAAGTTAAAAACTATACCTACACTAAAGATCAGTTGTGTTCACCTCGAAGCTGGCATCAAATCCACTTTTGTTCTATACCAAAAACGTGGCATACCACCTAGGGCACCCACTGGAAAAAGTTGAGCCCAAGACTCGGACGTTTGACATGCCATGGCATGGCTTTTGTCGCGAAGTGAGCAGTGTGACACACCCGATTTGGCATCCGAAGATCTCCCTCCCTAGGCCATATCTGCCTCGGCATCTCACAGTTGAGTGACAACCCTAGGTGCCAGGAAGAGGTCTGCGCCGAACTTTTGCCAAGATTCGCACGTTTGCGACCTCTGCCGACGTTTGAACAATGGAAGAAACAAACCGCCACGTGTTCGACGCGTTCTGCCGCGCCAGAGCACGCCCGCGCGCGCCCCTGTGAGCCCCGCGCCGCGCCCGAGCCAAGCCAGCGCCCTGGTCCGCGCCCACGCCTATAAAACGCCCAGGAGCCTTGGCCGTACCCCTCCGCACGCGCTCAAGCCTCACCGGAGCTCAGTCCACCGCCGTTTGCCCGTGCGCGACGTGCCCGCGGCCACCCGAGCCACTGCCGCCGTAGACCGGCCAGCCCAGCCTTCCACAGTCCCATCCAACCCTCGGAAACGAGTGTGCACTCACCAGTGAAGCTCTCCGAGCGAGGAATCGAAGTCTGCTTCGCCGGAGAAGCCAGTCCACGATCGCCGGAGTTCATCACCCCGCTGGAGCACGTGGACCGGGTAAATCACTGCGCCTTTTCTCGATTCAATGCACTGGTAGCCTCTACACCACCCCGTGAAGCTCACCGTGCCCTTGGATTGGACCAGCTCGCCGTAGTTTGGCCGGTACACTCGCCGCCGACGAGGACACCCGCCTGCACGCGTAGACCGAGCGATTCCGGCCATCACCGACGGCAAGCCGTACCTCGACGTGACCGCCAGAGCCTCCCCAAGCCAACCCTGCCCTTCGCCGGACCTCCCTCGCCGCCGGTAAGCCGCGCCACCCTTTTCTTTCTCGCGGGTACTGTTTCCATTGGGGGAAGGACTGCGGGTGAGAAGAAGAGAAGGTCAGGGGGTTAAGTGAAATGTCAGAGACTCAGGGGAATAGTGGCGCAAGGGTAGAACTGCGAAGGTTGATTTAGTTTGAACCCAGGGACCTCGGCGCAAACTGCTTTTTTCAGAAAAACCTTATTAAAACCTGATTTAAATTCAAACAGAAACTTTAAAAACCCATAACTTCTGTTTGGTTTATCCAAATTTGGTCAAACCAATTTTGCCAGACTCTAAATAATGTAACCTACTTAAGAAAAATATAAAACCCCATAGGTACTATAGAAAACTATAAGGTTCTGATTTAATTATAGTTTTGACCAAAAGCTCAATAATGGTAAGAAAAATAGTTGTGCTATTTGATTAGGGTTAGAAAAATTTGGAGAAGTTTATATCTACCTACTGACCTGTTTAAAAATGCTGAACCTCCCTGTCCACTCTATTAAGTTGGTTTTTACCCCTTATTCCATAATATGCTTAAAGATAAGAAAAATAGAAAATATAATTTAAACCATGAACCAGAGAACACCCCTATTTTTGTTAAGATACTTATTTAATGTAGTTCACTGGAAAAATATCTCATGCCCTGGTTTAGTATAAAATAAGAAGGATACCTTTTAAATTAATAAAATAAGGATAACTTAGAAAAACCCTACAAAAATAACCATAAGGCAAAGACACCCCAAACCTTGGGATAACTAATGTTTGGTTATTATGAACAGAGGAAAAATACAAAATCTGTTGTTTGATATTTTTCAAATGACAAGTTAGTTATAAGCACCTTTTTGGCATTAAATTTTAGAAAATCACAATTAAATGATCACCAATTAACTTTCTATAGATTTTGGCACAGAGATTTAGTATTACTGTTAGATCCCAACAAAAATGACCCTTAGGAAGAAACTCAACTCTAATGGAGAGGTGTAGTGTAAAGTGGCCCATTTTGCCTAACTATTGTTATTTTTGTTTAAAGCCTAGCTTTTGTACTTTAAGCCTCAAATTCTTAAAACAAGCTAGAATAGCAAGTGACAACCCACTGTAATTTTTACAGAATTTTTGGAAATTATTAAAACACTGTCGTAGTTCAAACCTACACTAAAAACCATAAGTAGAAATTAAAGAAAGGAAAATAAATACTGGTAATTAGTGTCACCCTAAAACCCTTATAACATTTCTCATTGAAATGTGTAAGAACAATGCCAATCCACTATGTGATCCTCAACAAACATCTAAACCTAGGAGTAATAAGCCTAAACCACTAAAAGCCCAGTATGACCCGGAAACCCTAAGTTTTTCCTTAACTTAGTTCTCTTTTTGCATAATGTCATTAATCCTGCATAATTATAACATGCATGTTCATTGCATTCGATAGACTGTAATCTTGCTGACGGAGAGTACGTCCTCGTGCCGGAGCAAGGAGCTGCTCAGGAGGTAGCCCCAGACCCAGCACCAGAGCCTGCACCAGAGGACCTGCCTGCCACTGCTTTGGAAGGCAAGCCCCGGTTTATGCATAACCTGTTATTTATGCTATTTTACTTCACTTAATGATTGTAGGATTGATTGTGCACTTAGGTGTAGGAATTGTTTGAAACCCTAGTTGCATGATCTCAGGAATCCTTTTGAGATAAATACTAGTGTGACAGGTCGAGTAGTTGCTTTATTTAATTAGGATCTCGGTAGAAGACGAGTGATTTTTCTAGCACTCGCGCGAGATCAGGAAATTGATTGTACCCACTTTCACACTGTCATGATACTAGTTGGTGGACAACAATCCATGGGGATTGGTTGCCCACGAGATGGAAAATGGAATAAGGATTAACGTGCGGATACCTGTGTCAAGCGTTTGAACGTACTAAGCACATGCCGAGAAATATGGTAAATCGGTAAGCCTAGTACCTGATTGAACCCGGCAGCAGATTGCCCTCCTCATGCAACCTGAGACGAGGTCTCCCATTCTGGTTATGGTGGGTACAAGTGCGGTCACTGCACGACGGCCAGTCGGGGTCAGTGAGGCATTGTACGCCAAGGCGGTGAGCCCCTCTCTGCTGACGGGGAATCGATGGGGACGGTTGATGTGTGTGGGGACGGAGTACCCCTGC
Source organism: Zea luxurians (assembly GCA_029449295.1). Taxonomy (NCBI): domain Eukaryota; kingdom Viridiplantae; phylum Streptophyta; class Magnoliopsida; order Poales; family Poaceae; genus Zea; species Zea luxurians. The sequence continues at coordinate 370,059 of JAOPSE010000433.1, read as the reverse complement.
ATGTCGTGTGTTTAGGTTTACCTTGCAAGGATAAAAACTCGATTCGAATCGTCTGCTTCTCGCAGCTAATGAGACTGCTTGATCCATTGTACTGTATTGAGTAACAAGTGGAACTGTGTTGAGATGATACAAGCTGTTGATTGCTAAAAATGCTTGCTACTATGTATGAGTAGATAGTACACTTTTAGCCTTAAGAGAGTCACACTTAATTTTGACAAAGTTAAAATCTTGAATTAGAAACTCAGCTAGTGCTTTTGGCAACCAAACCCCACAGCCAAACAGCTGCATGTCTAGAGGTAGAGGAGTAGACTCCTCACACCGGGTAAGTCTAGCTGAGTATTAGTATACTCAGCCTTGCTTGTGGCATAATTTTTACAGGTTCTCTGGAGGACATGGTCGCTGGAGTGACTTGGCCGTCCACCTTACCACCGGGTTGGACTGTTGAGTGGGACCCTGCCTCGGCTGAGGAGGAGCATGAGGAGTGATGGGACAGGCTTCCCCATCTCTCTATTTATTTACCGTTAGTTTATTTCCGCTGCACTTCGAAACAATGATGGTCACTTTTGCAAAAACTCCGATGATGATGACGATGATGTAATAAATTAATACTCGGACATGTATGGTTTTATGCTTTATTGTATTTGCTCTGTGACTCACCATCGAGTGAGATTGTGGTACTTGATCCTGTCCGTGGCCGTGTCGGACTAGATCCGAGGGATTGATGGGTTATTCCCGTTTAAGTGTGGTCTAGCCTCTAAGGCGGGGCTTGGGCACTTAAGTTGGAATAATTCGAGCAGTTCCGCCACATTCAATTAGTCATGTTGCTTGCACTGACCATTTCTCTATGTCATCCAAGAACAAAAAGAGAAAAGGGAAAAGGAGGTGCTTTAAGTGCAGTAAGTCAGGACACCTCATTGCGTCGTGCCCATACAACGACAAGGATGAAGGGGTAAGGAGATGCTTCAGATGCAATGATAAGAACCATACGATCACTTCTTGTCCGCTAATGATAAATCAAGCACGTGCACTCTCCGGGATGACCCCCACTAAGAAAGAAGACAAACAGCAAGCGTCATGTCAGGTTAAGCGACGTTCTGCTACAAGTGTGGTGAGCAGGGTCATCTATCCAAGGTATGTAAAAAGGGTAAGGTTCCTAAGCAAGTAAATTTGTCTCAATCTTATTCGCTTAGGAGACCAAAATCATACACTTGTGCTATATCAATAATGAGATCACCTAGAACTAGCACAAAGACTATTTGGGTACCAACGACACTTTTAATTGAACATCATGGACCCATCCCGAGATGGGTACCAAACTATGCCAACTAGACCATGCAGGTGCCTCGAGATGGATTGGAGACCATGGGAGAGCTTAATACGGTTAATTCAAACTCTATGCTTAAGCTGTTAATGTTTATTGTCTATTCATTGTCCCAAGGTTGAATTATTGTGCAATACTAATCCCATGTTCATCTCGAGTTGAATAAGTTGTAGAGGTCCTTAATCATTATTGGTGAATCAAGTAAAAGGACTTTGATGAGAATCTGCAACTTGCTCTCCAAAGGACGGTACCCATGTATCTTAAGTGCATTATTTCCAATTAGCATTGCTCTTAAGTTGGATTGTCATGATATACCTATCCTTGGAGTAGTTATGCTTTTGAGATTGCCTGTTTTATCAATGGTTCACAATGATGCTTGCTTAATCATGATTGTGTGTTCTATATGTTATATCTTTTGAATCATTAAATGGGTAGCTTTTCATTTGATATATTCACCATGATTAACTTTTTTTGTGTTAATGGATAAACATGTATCTTTTTGTAAGTTATGCTATATGGTTTTGAGGATTAACCTATGTGCAAGCATGACATTTTATTTAGTCCATGTTTACATGATTACCCTGGTTTGATATAATGTGTATACCAAATCCATGTTGTGCCTCTAATGCACCATCTTGAGCTTTGAGATGCATGAGCAAAAGGAGACCTAAATTGGTAATAACGAGTGCTCTCATGGCAATTCGGGAAAAGGCAAAGGTATGAAGAATGGAACTACGCAACTTCATTAAATAACTTGAAGTTCCTTTGATTGTGATCATAGCTATGTTCTTGCCTTTCAACTGGTAGTATCTTGGCTTAGGTGTTCTATGCTTTAAAATGTTGTTCCCTCTAGTGTACTTAGACATTGCGCTTTATATGCATAATCTTGTCGTTTTCAATTGGTATATGTTGTGAAATGATTATCATGTATGAAGCATGCCTAGGTTGCTTGTAAAATGTTGTACTCCTTGAGGCATGCATTGGTGTATTAAGTCAACTATTCAATTGGTATCTCCTTGTGATGAAATTGATAGAGTATGCCTTGACCAAGATATGTTGTGATCCTTTCTAGTTCTGAGGAAGCTAGAATGTGCAAAGTGCAAGTCATTCAAATACTTAATGCACAACTTTAGGGGGAGCACACATAACTTGTGTCTTTTGAGACTAATTTTTTCTTGAGTGATCTTGTATAGTCTCAAGGTGGAAAAGGGAAGATGAGCAGGAAATGAAGCAATCAGGACTTGGGTACCTCCACAAGTTGGGTAATTGGTATCTAAAGTTGTGAGTAATTGCATATTTAAGAATTGCTCATGCTCTATAATAATTGGTGATCCTAGATGCACATATCATAGAACTATGACATTGATGATTGTTCAATTGGTAACCTTGGTGTGTGCTTCAAGTGATATCATTTGGTAATCATTAGAATAGATGCTTCATTTTGTGCCACAATACTATAACTTGTTCTAAGTGTGGTGCCTTAGCAACAAGAAAAGGATCTGGCACAAATGTGGAGAATCTCCCTAGAGATAAAGCTTGCAAGATGGAAATCAAGTTGATGAATAAGGAACTCTGCCTACTTCGATGGAAAGTACAACATAACATGGTAAAGGTACAAAAGGAGGTATTGATCTTTTTGTGTATTTGTATCTTTATTTCCTCCAATGCTTGTGTAAGGGGGAGTAATGTGAGTATGTTGCATTTTCCTTGCTTAATACCCTGCTGTCCCTTGACATCATTTTATGTTCTTGCTTGAATATGGTTTTGGTGTTTGATGTCAAAGGGGAGATATTGTGCATTAAAGCTTATCTCAACCTGAGAGGAAAGCTTATCCTAAAGGGGTTATCCTAAAGGGGTTTCCTTGGATCTTAAGGAAGGATGTGTTAGTTTGTGTTATTGATAATTCTTATCATATGCTTCTTGTTGTCTTATATGGTGATGATGCAAAATTAGTGCTTCCGTGACATGAATCAATTGGCATCTATTCTGTAATAGATATTCATGTGGTTCTGGTGCTTTAAAATTGTTTTGTCTTATATGGTGATGATGCAAAATTAGTGCTTCCGTGACATGAATCAATTAGCATCTATTATGTAGTAGATATTCATGTGGTTCTGGTGCTTTAAAATTGTTTTAATGTGGTATCTTAGTGGTGAATAGTGGTAGGTTGATATTCCTATCTTAATGGTGAATAGTGGTAGGTTGATATTTCTATATCTATTCAATTGGTGGTTAACTCTGATTCTGTGCATTTGTGTGCATCATGGTTTGATCCTTGCACAATGCATCCCACAGGTGCTAAGGTGTAGCAATGCTTCGAATTAGCCTAAGTATGTGCATTTTGGCATATAAGGCCAAATTTAAGATTTTGATGTAAGCACATATTTAGGGGGAGCATTCCATAAACTTAGAATTCAAAATTTGTGCTTTAAATCTTATTCTTATGTAAGCTTTAATTGTGTTGCCATCAATCACCAAAAAGGGGGAGATTGAAAGCTCTCTTGTGGGTTTTGGTGTTTGGATGCCAACCCATTTAAAGGACTAACAAGTGTCCTAAGTGTTGAACAGGTGTTGAATGCAAAGCTAACAGGGTTCAACACAAGTTAACAAGTGTGATGGTCCAAGGACTGCATTATGGATAGATAATGGACATCACAAGTGAGATGGACATTGCATAAAGTGAGACTCGGGTGCGTAGCTCGGAGACAACTGATCAAGCCAAGGATGGAGGCAAGAAGAGCTTCGAGGTACCAAGTGCATGGGAGAAGGTCAAAGAGGCTGAGGAACCCAAAGCCAAGGGTGAAGAAGAAGACTTGCAAAGTCAAGGGTGATCAAGTTGAGAAGAGCTATAGCACATCAAGGATCACTACATAAGGACATGATTTACAACCAATGAGGAAACATCTATAGTAATGTGGTGTAAGTCATAAGGCTCAAGATCAAGCTCTACGAAGTGAACAAGGTCACTAGAAGAAGAACCATTGTCAAAATCAAAACTGGAAGCAGCCCAAAAGAGCTAAGTGCACCTTGACCTTTAGTTTGGGTTGTTCCTATGTTTGGAGATATTCTATGTGATCTTTGCAGGTTGTTGGAGCTCAGAAATGCCAATCTAGATCAAGTCAAGCTGACTTGATGATTTATGAGTCCAACATCAATCTCAAGTATGCCAAATGCTAGAGAAGTGAAAATCAAAGAGAAGAAAGAAGAAGAAAAGAAAAAGAAATGCAAAAGGCTTGGCTGTGTACAGCCAAGACTCAGCTCAGTCTAGCACACCGGACTGTCCGGTGGTGCACCTAACAGTGTCCGGTGGTGCACCGGCAGTGTCCGGTGCGCCAGGCTGAACTCCGGTGAACAGGCCAGCAGTCTCAGGAAAGTTTAGCGGCATACGACTATAATTCACCGGACTGTCCAGTGGTGCACCGGACTGTCCGGTGAGCCAACGGTCAACTGCGCCAACGGTCAACAGCGCAATCAGCGGGCGAAACGTGGGCGCGCCAACGGTCGGTAGGACCGTAGGAGGCACCGGACTGTCCGGTGTGTACCGGACAGTGTTCGGTGCGCCAGCTGCCGCAACTCTGCAACGGTCGGATGTGCCATAAATGGAAGGAGATCGTGCACCGGACAGCTACAGGGACTGTCCGGTGGCGCACCGGACTGTCCGGTGCGCCACCCGACTGAAGGCAAGATTAGCCTTCCAAAGTTGTCTTCAACGGCTCCTAGGCCCCTTGGGTCTATAAAAGGGACCCCTAGGCGCCTCCAACAGTGACATAAGTGCAGCCAACAAGTGTAGACATCACTCGGATCAATTCTCATTCTCCCTCTTGTGTGTATCTCTCTAGTTTGTGTAGAAGGCGAAGATATAAGCCTTTAGAGAGTGGAGAAGTGCTGCTAAGAGCTAGAGCATAGTCTTGAGCATATCGTTACTCTGCCGGAGTGCTGTTAAGAAGACTGTAAGCAGCCACGGCGTTGTTGTAACAAACATCTACATAGTGAAAGGCTCTATCTGTCAGACTGACAGATCTGAGCAAACGGAGGAAGGAGTTGAAATAGACTCCAAGCCCAGGTGTGGCCAACTCCAACGAGGACTAGGCAAGCATTTCAGGATTGGCCGAACCTCGGGATAAATCCCGGTGCCCACGTGCTCTGCTCTGTATTATGTGCTGATTCTCTGTCTTATTCAGTTCTTACATCTGCACTTCAATGCTTACTTGTGGTACTAGCTTTCTTTGAAGTGCAGGGTATTCTTAAGACAGGAATTTTAATTCCGCTGCAACCTACTCGAAGGGTCCTTCATTCCACTGCAATCCCGCCTTCAAGTATAGTAAGAATTTCCAGTTTTAAAGTGAAAATTATTATTCGCCTATTCACCCCCCTAGGCGACATCCGGATCCTGTTCCCGGGCAAAGGGAACTTTCATTAAGTCGTCGCTGACTTGAGCCGATTGCTTCATTAGTAGGGTATAGTGGTCACCCTAAGCTGAGTGAGCGTGCTGATTTCAAGTCCAATCAAATCGAGGTCAGCTGAGAGTCAAGAGTCTGAATGCCTTTGAAAATAAAAACTTTATTGATGATGAAGTCCCCCGATTATAGAGTATGATGTTGCTTCGAGAGCTTTTGATCCTAGCTTCCGTGCCATCCATTTGAGTAAGCCGGTATGATCCTAGCCAAGTAACTTCTGATACAATGAATGGCCCTTCCCATAGCGGTGACAATTTGTGCCGTCCTTCCCCCGTTAGAATTCGGTGAAGGACCAAGTCTCCCACTGCAAAGGACCAGTGTCGAACGACTTTATCATGATAACGTCTCAAGGTCTACTGGTACTTGGCTGACTGAATTACTGTGTTCAATCGTTCTTCCTCCGGTACATCAATATCCTCTAGCCTAGTAGCTTCTGCCTCGGCTATGCTCTCGAAGGTCAACCTCGGCGCCTCGAATATGAGGTTGGCGGGTAGCACTGCTTCTGAACCATAAACCATGAAGAACGGAGTATTCCCATGCAGAGCTCGACTAGGTTGAGTTCTCAAGCTCCAAACCATGTATGGTAGCTCTCTGATCCACTTTCCTGCAAGCTTTTTATTTTTGTCAAACACTTTCTTCCTGAGTGCTTCCAGTATCATTCCGTTGGCCCTTTCCACCTGGCCATTGGCTCTTGGATGCGCTACTGATGCGTACTTAATCTGGATACTTTGTTGTTCGCAGAAATCGAAGAATTTAGAGCTGGTGAAGTTGGATCCCAGGTCAGTTATGATGCTATTGGGTATCCCAAACCTGAATATTATGTCTTGTATGAACTCCACTGCCTTGGCTGAGGTCAAAGAGGCGATAGGCTTATACTCTATCCATTTTGTGAATTTGTCGATGGCAACCAGCACGTGAGTATAGCCTCTTTGAGCTTTCTTGAAGGGTTCGATCATGTCTAGCCCCCAACATGCAAATGGCCATGTTACACGGATGGTCTGCAGCTGCTGCGCCGGTAAATGTTGTTGCTTTGACAAGAATTGACAAGCTTCACATCTCTGGACTAACTCAGCGGCATCACTCTTCGTTGTTGGCCAATAGAAACCAGATCTGAAAACTTTCCCAACCAGAGTTCTGGACACAGCATGTACTCCGCATTGTCCGGCATGGATTTCCTCCAACAGTTGCTTCCCAATAGCCGAGTGAATGCACTTCATGAGGACCCCTGTCGCACCTCTTCTGTACAGTGTGCTCCCTATGAGGGTGTAGTGGGCTGATTGTCTTGCAATGCGTTCCACTGCTGCCTTGTCATCCGGTTCCTCTTCATTTTTTATGTACCTGATGATAGGCTCTCTCCAGTCATTGGGGTCCAACTCTGGTTGTCTCAAGGTGTTGCATTCTTCTGCCTGATCTAAGAGAATACTCGGGCGTGATACTTCTTGGACGAAGATCCCGGGTGGGACTTGGGCCCGACTGGATCCTAGCTTTGACAACGCATCTGCTGCTGCGTTGCGATCTCTTTCCACGTGATGGAACTCCAACCCTTCAAATTTGTCATCTAATTTTTGGACGGCTGCACAGTACTTGCCCATGGAATCAGTCGAGCAATCACAGTCTTTATTTATCTGGCTTATGACCACTAGAGAATCTCCATATACCATTAGTTTCTTAATGCCGAGTGATACAGCGATGCTCAACCCGTGGATCAGTGCTTCATACTCTACTGCATTATTTGATGCAGGAAACAGTAATTGGAGTGCATACTTGAGTTGTTCCCCTCCAGGGCAATGAAGAGGATCCCTGCATCTGCTCCCTGCAGCTTCAGCGAGCCATCAAAGTACATTCTCCATACTTCGGTAGCCTTCGGGTTGTCTGGGACCTGATGTTCAGTCCACTCGGATATGAAGTCGACCAGCGCCTGAGTCTTGATTGTCGTGCGAGGTTGGAACTCTATGTCATGAGCTCCCAACTCACACGCCCACTTGGCTATCCTTTCGATGGCTTCTTTGTTGTGGAGAATGTCCCCTATTGGAAATCCTGTGACTACTATGACTTTGTGGTCGTCAAAGTAGTCGGAGTTTGCGTGCGATTAGAAGTACCATATACAACAACTTCTAGATTTGAGGATACCTTATTTTTGAGGGCCCAAGGACTTCACTTATGAAGTAGACTGGATGCTGTATCAGGTGCGCATGTCCTTCTTCCACCCGCTCGACTACTAACGCGGTTCTTACCGTGTGAGTCATGTAGGAAATGTACAATAACAGATCTTCTGCTAGCTGATTCGGTGTGGCTCGGCGTGGTGGCTTGAGTACTGATGGTGTGGTCAGGAACTCTTTCAGCGCCTCTAGAGCTTCTTGTGCCTCTATGGTCCACTGAAACTTGTCCACCTTTTTGAGCAACTTGTAGAATGGCATGCCTTTCTCGCCTAACCTTGATATGAATCTACTTAGGGCTGCCATGCATCTAGTAAGCCTCTGTACCTTTTTCTGTGATCGTGGCGCTTCCATTCTTATGATGGCTTCGATTTTCTCTAGGTTGGCTTCGATTCCCCGATGGCTGACAATGAATCCGAGTAACTTTCCTGCCGGTACTCTGAAGACACACTTTTCTGGATTGAGCTTCCACCGGTATCGCCTCAAACTGTTGAAAACCAGCTGTAAATCATCGATGAAGTTTTCTAAGTTTTCTGTTTTGATAACCACATCATCGACATAGGCTTCCACCCGCTTGCCCCAGTGATCGGCTAAGCATGTTTGAATAGCTCTCTGGTAGGTCGCTCCCGCGTTCTTGAGGCCGAACGGCATGGAGGTATAGCAGAAGGCTCCAAACGGGGTGATGAATGCCGTTTTCTCTTCATCTTCTTTTGCCAAGCTGATCTAATGGTATCTAGAATAGCAGTCTAGGAAGGATAACATAGAGCACCCGGCAGTCAAATCAATCACCTGATCTATTCTGGGGAGCCCGAAGGGATCCTTCGGACAGTGTTTGTTGAGATCAGTATAGTCGACGCACATGCGCCAATCCACTTTATTCTTTTTGAGTACAAGAACAGGATTTGCCAGCCACTCAGGATGCAGCACTTCTCTAATGAACCCTGCTACCACTAAGCGAGCTAACTCGGCGTGAATAGCTTCTCTCTTATCAGGCGTGAAACGACGCAGCTTCTGTTGAATCGGCTTCGCTTGAGGATAGGCCTTCAATTTGTGCTCGGCCAGTTCTCTCAGGACTCCCGGCATATCCGCAGGTTGCCATGCGAATACATCCCTGTTATCTTGCAGGAACCGGACGAGCGCGCTTTCCTATTTGTCGTCGAGGCTAGAACTGATGATGGCGGTTTTGCGTTCTTCAGCGAACCCTAGGTTGATCATCTTTGTCTTTTAGTCGGCCGCATAGAGGTAACGGCTTGAGCTTCATTCGCGGGTATCGCGTGGTCTCCCTCAGGCTTTGTGTTCACCTACGCGGAGGAAATCGTCGGTGGTCTAGTAGTGAGGGCCGCCTGAATGGCTCCTCGAACGCATTCCGCGATGCCTTGGAAGTCAGCACGCACGGTAATAATTTCTTGTGGTCCTGGCATCTTCAATATCATGTAACAATAGTGCGGAATAGCCATGAATTTTGCCAGTCCTGGCCTGCCGATGATGGCATTGTATCCGCAGTCAAAACTCGCCACTTCAAACCTTAGGAACTCGGTTCTGTAGTTTTCCAGAGTTTCAGAGGTAATGGGCATGTAGATATTCTCGAGCGGGTACTCCCCTTCGGTCGACACAATGCCGAAGAAAGGGGTGTCTAACTCGGTGAGGACTTTGAGTGTGACCCCCAAGCCCAGGAGCGTCTGGGGGAAGGTAACGTTGATGCTGCTTCCCCCGTCCACTAGTAGTTTCTTTACCCTGCTCTCTCGGATCACCGGATTGACGAGGAGCGGGTACTTGCCCGGATGGTCGAAGTTGAGCCATTGATCCACTCGGATGAAGGTGATCGGGAACTCCGACCACCGGTAGGGAGCTGGGGTACTGGTAGTTGCCACCAGTACCTGTCGGTCGTTGAGCTTTTGCTGCCTTCTGTTCTCCTACGACACGTGTCCTCCGAAGATGACGTTGACCTCTCTGTCAACGCGCGGGAATGCTCTACCTCCTCCCCCTTCCTATTGTCGAGGCTGCCTGGCCTTGCCAGGCCCTCCTCGTGGTGGGGGAGGTGGTAGAGGCTGGAATGGTCGGCCATTCCCGACGGAATGCTTGAAGTCTCTACAGTTCTGCAGGGTGTGGCACATATCCTTGTGATACGGGCACTGGGCATCGAGGATGTCATCCAGTGTCCGCTCGCCTCCACGGGGTGCCCCTCGGGCACGAGCGACGGGTTGTCCGGTGGCATGGACCTCCTCACAAGGTCTCTTTTCCCAACGCCTGTCGGGTTGTTGGTTCGCGTTGCGCCGCGGTGCCAGTGGTGCAAGTTTCATTCCCCCGATGAGGTCTTGGGCTCGCTCGTCAGCGGTGATGTAGAGGTCCGCTTCTCAAAACAGTTGTTTGGAGGTGGTTGACTCTTTCTACAGTATGGCTCGTACGAAGGCCGAGTCATTAGATCCTCAGTAGAAGTCCTCAATGGCTGCCACCTCAGTGACCTCGAGGATACGATTTCTCATGGTCTAAAACCTATTGAGGTTTGACCGAAGTGTTTCATCCCCCCGGTGCCTGATGGATTTGAGGTCCCATGGCTGCACTGGCTTGTCGGAGAGGGACTGAAAGTTGGTGATGAAACACCGACTGAAGTCGCTCTAGTCGTCGATGCAGTGTCGCGGCAGGTGTCGTAGCCACTGCAATGCGTCCTGCCCAAGAATGATGGGCAAATATGCAGTCATTACGTCTTCAGTCGCCCTAGCGGCCCGGGCGGCTACCGTATAGACGGCCAACCAGCCTCCCGGGACATGCTTAGGCTCATACTTGTCGACGTTGGAGACCTTGAAGTTTGGGGGCCACTGGATGGCCCTGAGACGCGGAGTAAGCACGGATACTCCACATGTGTCCTCCTGCCAACATTCATGGTGCCGGCCTCAAGGACAAGAGTCGCTGATGTGTCGTCTCGATCGTCCCTAGGTCGGGCCACTAGTTGAGGCTGCCGCTGACTCAACTCGGGTGGAGCGACTTTGAGCCAGGACGCCATGGTCCCGATCATACTCCTCCCGCCGCCTTATCTCGTTTTCGTGTTGTTGTTTGCGCGAAGCATTGATGGAGCTCCTTACGTCTCGTCGATTGGTGATGGCGTGCCACAGATCGCTCGGGGCATGAGCGAGGGGTAGAAGATGATTAGCTGCTCGAGTGAGGAGCCGCCGATAACCTTCAGCATCTGGAGTCCGGGGGAGGCCATCGGCTATCCGAGCCAACACTCCTCCGACTTCACTCGGCGTGTTCATTGCACGAGCAAAGTCAGGGTTCAGGTTTCGAGCAAAGAGAGGGTTCTCTCGGCGTAACCTCGCATCCTGCTCAACTTGTTCTCAATCTCGGTCTTGAGCCTGCCGGTGGTCACGTCGGCGGGAATTCCTCCTTTCTCTGAAGACTCGTTCATCAAGAGTTTCTCCTACTTCTAAGACTTCATCTCGGGATACGGGCTGCGCTGGGTACCGCTCCCCAGCTTCGTGATGTCGCCGAATATTCCGGTGTCTGTTTCTCCATCATTGAGCTTCTCGCTGGGGAGGTTGTTCCCCTGGCATGGTTGGCTCGTCATCAGAGATGGGAGATGATTCCAATCTCCCCCCGATGAAGAGGACGTCAGGGTAGAAAGGAGTTGCTACGGTGACAAATTCCTTTCCGTCCTTCTTTGAGGACGAAGGTGTCGGAAGGATAACTTGATGGGCCTCCATCCCGCTTGCTTCTTTTTTCCTTATAATCCGTGTCCACTCCTTTGTGGGCGAAGTGGGTAACAGGGTTCTTCGGGTAAGTGAATTCCTAGCCCTCGACTTGTAAGAAGCAGTCTTCGTCTGAGGCATAGGTGGTTGTGCTATCCGCTGTCTCGTTCTGACTTCCTCGGAGATTTCCAAGGAAGGCTTTTTCTCTGGTTAATCCGCTATGCGGTGCATAATTCCCTTCTCATCTGCTACGGACGAGATGGTCCCGAAGCAGAATACGGATCCAGGGTGGAGAGCGATCTTGCACTGGGAAGTGACAGCCATTGAGCTAGCTTGGATCAATGACACACCCCCTACCTAGCGCGCCAACTGTCGGTGTTTGGAGCCTGACCGCACACCCGGGGTTACCCCTCGCGGTGCTTTTGGGTAGGACAGTGATGTTGACTGTAACTCAATGGTACGTGCGAGATGCACGAGAGATGACAAGCGATTTTCTGTAGGTTCAGGCTGCTTTTAGATGTGTAATACCCTACTTACTAGTGTGGGTCTTTATATGGTAGGTTACAAGAGAAGTCTCCTATGTGGAGAAAAGCTAGTGGGCTGAGTAGATGGTCGATGAATCTGATGGGGTACCCCCTAGGCCTTATATACTTGACCGTGGGGCATTACATGCATGTGTGATGATGACGTGCACCTAAGTAATAGTGAACTAACTGAACTTATCTTCCTATAATCTTGTCGACTTATCCTTATTTTGTTCGACGTCTGAGGGTGCTGCGCGGAAGAATCGGATCAGCGCTGTGGATAATGCTTAAATCCAACGAACCGCCTAGGCCTAAGTCTGCTTCTTCCTCGTGTCGGCCCATTCCGTCAGCAATTCTCCCCTGGCCCACGAAGGGACGGCCTTGCGAGACAATAAGCCCAAAGCCTTTCGCGAGGCCTTCTTGCCTTCTAGTGGACCCGGGGGATATCCGTCCCCCACACCTAGTGTCTTGGAGCTCTAAGAAACAAACATCCGTTGCCCTATCCACCGATGAGACCGAGTATGTTGCCGCAGGCCAGTGTTGCGTGCAACTACTTTGACGTTGAGCAATGGTATATGAAGCAAATTGAGCTCGGAAGAAGACTTAGTGCAAATCTATATGGATCAAGCAAAAAGGTATGCTCAGGGCACCTAGTCAATTGATTTGTATGCTAATCATGTTTGTCTAAGTGTTAAAAACTTAGATAAGTCAAGTCCAAAAGGAGCAAAAGAAGACAAAGGAAGAAACAGAGAAAAGGTGCTGGACTGCGTAGCACCGGACGGTCCGGTGCCACCGACCGGACCGTCCGGTGTGCACCAGATAGTCCGGTGCACGGTCCGACCAACTCGGCGTTCTCGGGAATTCTAGCCTTCGTTGGCTATAATTCACCAGACCGTCTGCACGAGGTGCTGGACAGTCCAATGTGCTAGCCGCCAACGGCTAGCTACCATGTCGACGGGGGGCCAATGGTTGATTGGCGCATCGGACAGTCCGGTGCCCCACACCGGACGGTGCGGTGCTCTAGAACTGGAAATTAGCCTATTAGGGGATTCTCTTTTGCGCCCAGCGCGCGCGCTGTTCACTGTCTGGTGTGCATCGAACAGTCCGATGCACCCGTGGACAGAAGGCAATCAAAGCCTTCCAAATGGAGCTCCAACGGCTACTAGGTCCCTTCGGGCTATAAAAGGGACCCCTAGGCACACGGAGCTCCACACAAAGCACCCATCGAACATTCTACAATGCTGAGACTTCACAAACACGCATTTGGTTCATTGTGGTAGAGATTCAAGCACTTCTTTGAGTTGTAACTCTGTTGTGCTGTTTTTTATGCTTGTTCTTGTCTTGTGTGCATGTTGTTGCTGCAACTCTCGCTCTTGTGTGCGTCTCTATTCCTCTCTTGCTCTTGTGTTCATTTGAGATCATTTGTGTAAGGCGTGAGAGACTCCAAATTGTGGAGATTCCTCACAACAGGATATTGTTGAGATAAAGAGAACCATGGTATTCAAGTTGATCTTTGGATCACTTGAAAGAGGTTGAGTGCAACTCTCATCCATTGGGACGCCACAGCGTGGAGTAGGTAAGTATTCTACTTGACCGAACCACGGGATAAAAATTGATGTGTCATGTGTCTTTATTCCAGTGTGATTTCCTCTTTCTATCTACTTCACTTATATTATTGCTCTAAGTTTAATACTCACCATGTGAAGAGCAATTAAGTGAAGAAGTTTACTCCACTCATACTCCTCACTCGAACTTGGCCTTAGGTTTCACTAATCCAATATTAGTCCAAGTTTGTTTTGTTAAGCTATTTTTATAGGATCACCTATTCACTCCCCCTCTAGGTGCTCTCAACATGCTCAGGTTAACTTGATGGGACCTAATAGGTTACCCTAGTTTTGTTCACCTTACACCTTGCAAACAAATTTACTATTATGTAGTTTTGCTATTGCTCTACTTGGTTTTGGGATAAGTGTTACATCTGAATTATAATCATGCCTTATCATTGTTGTTGGATTATTTATTGTTCACGCTGAGATCATTTTGTTAATCGAAACATGGAGAACCACCTGAGAAAACAGTGCTACCATAAGGGTGGTATGGGACGCCCTTGGCTGACTAATTAGGAAAGCTAGTGGAGGACTACCTTACCCGAAAGGGGGAAGGGCGATATGCGGAGTTGCCGATATAGGGAGGTTCTCGGGTCGATCATGCTGTGATGGCTTTTCGGACGAGGGATTCTTATATCACCCCCTTCTCAAGAAACCGTAGCAGGTTTTCTGAAGCTAGTGGAACTTTGTAAAGGCCTTGTAGTGGATCCCTTGTCATTCACCTCGGGAGTGTCTAAGGGTATTGCGAACCCTGGCTAGATGGAATACACGACTTGTGGGTAAAGATGTGCAGCCTCTGTAGAGTGTAAAACTGATATATCAGTTGTGCTCACGGTCAAGAGCGGCTCGGACACTCACATGAGTAACTTATGGAATTAAAACTTAATCTGTCATTTGCATTGCATTGCAGGATTTATTATTAAATATGATCTCTTATTTAATTGGGTTGATATACACTTAGACCTAGTAACTGCTAATAAAATTTTGATCAACTTATTAAAAACAATACTCAGCTTTAATCCTTATTTGTTAATGAGCCTTACACTACACATGAGCTCCCACCGTAAGTGAGCTAATACACATTATTCCCCACAACCTGTTGAGCGATGAATGTATGTGAGCTCACTCTTGCTAGGATAGGTACCTCCAAGATGAGGAGCATGAAGGATGCCGCGATGAATTCATGAGAGGTATAGGCCACCGTTTCCCAGTCAACTATGGTTGCAGAAGATCGTTGTCGTCATATGATGTAATTATTTAGCTATTTTGTATATAACTCCTATTATGTAATAAATATGTGACATTGATGTCTGTACCATGAGTCATCATATTTGTGAGACTTGATTGTAACACAAATTTGAGATGTGCCTGGATTTGCTCTTAAATCCAGGCGTGACACCGCCCCCGGACGAACCCGACGACACCAAGCCCCGGGTCGGGCATGGCGGAGCTAGACAGGGGGGCCGGGCGAACCGAAGGGAAACCACTCGAGTGGATCCCTCGCCCGACCCAAGATCGACCCGCCATAAGTGATTGGCCGCATTAACTACGCTTAGCGCCGAGCCATGGCAAAGGCGCCGATCCGCTTCCCCACTCATGACATATGAGCCCCACGAGCTGCTGCGCACTCATAACCTACAAAACCCTCGGGTTGCGGCACATTTATGGTTTGTGCGCCCTCGGCCTACGGCACACTCATGATCTATCGAGACTAGGCTTGAGTACATAGACCGCTTGCAGGGCGCAAAGGCTAGTGGTCAACGTAGCTTAAATGATGGCGCTCGGGCCCCACACTCTTTGCACCGTCCGTGCGATTTTTTTTATTTATCTTTTTTCTAGCGTACTAGGTGAGAATTAACGTGATTGAAGCCTCTAGCGTAAGACTGTCTCTAGCGGATCCACTATTCAATCTTCTATATTATTTAGGTCCTATTTGGTTCCATAGGACTAATGTTTAGTCCCTACTTTTTAGTCCCTAATTCCCCAAACACAAGAACTAATAGAGGGACTAAACCAGTTTAGTCTCTAGTCCCTCCAAAGGCTCCTAAACGGGACTAAACAGCAAAATTTGCTCTCCTGCCGTCGAGCTGCATTTGGAATATTTGAAATATATTTGTGATTGCTTCTCATTTGTATACTCATTTGGAATATTTGAAACTCATTTGCTCATTTGAAATATAAGCACGCACAGGTGTTTGTATAAGCAGCAAGGGCAAGCGTGAGGGTATTTTGGTATTTGTATACTGCTTTAATTGTGTTTAGCTCATGTTTAGTCTCTAGAACCAAACAGGGTAGGGACTAAAGATTTGTCCCTTTACTAAACTTTAGTCCTAGGACTAATAAAATCAAACATGACCTTACTATTTTAAACTTTTCTTTGCAAACAGTGTTAACTAGTGTCATCTACATTTCCGCGTTCGCTATTTTCCACACTCTACTGGAAACGGTATAAAGAGATAAGATTTAAAACTGTTTGACTTAGAAAATCGATAGTCGCATTTTTTTCGTTAAGGAGGGACCACGCCGTGGGGGTGCAGCAGCGGTGAGAGAGTTATGAAGCACTGCAGTTATCAAGCCAAGCAATGTGGGATGCGTCGGGAAGGTTTGCCTTTACGGCGGTTTGCGTTGCCCGCGCGTCGACGCAGCAGGAGTGCTACATACGCCCGCCTCCGCCTTGAATGGCACATGCGCAGTCGCCGCATACCGAAGCATGGACGTACGCTACGCAGGCGGCAGCGGCTGGCCGTGGCCTCCCCGGATAAAGAAAAGATTCCTCGGGGAGCGCCGGCGCGGCGAACCCGGCGGCCTCCCCTCCCAAATCCGTCGAAACGTGCGCAGCTAGCGCGGCCGGGGACGGTACGTGCCGTGCTGCTGACCGCTGAGGGGGTGGTGGTGGAGCTAGCTTTATTGCGATGCCGACTGCCGAGACCGGCAAAGACGAGCGACCAGGACGCCGAAGGCGCCAATAAATCCAGGCCGCCGGAAACGGCGGTCACGACGACGACGACGGACGGACGGACAGAGGAACTTGATCGACTACCATTCTGGGTGCGTGCGTGGCAGACCTTTTCCCCCCTGCCTGCTGCTGCTGCTGCGTACGAAACGAATGCCCCTGCGAGGCGAGCAGCATTGATGATGCTTCGGCATCCACTTCCATGGACAGGCTACATACAGCTCATGGAGTCACGTGGTCGTGTGCATGCATTGCGGTTAAAGTAACCGGATACTTTCTTTCTTCCCCCCTTCTCTTCCTCCATTTTTTTTTCTTTAATAAAAGGGAAAAAAAAGTACTGGGACTGCTGCTACTGGTACAGGCAGCAGCCTGTAGGTAACGGAATTATGCCAAGGGAGAGTGTGTGTGAATGAATGCCTGCGTGTGAGACGAGTGGTGGTGGAGGATATGAATGCATGTGGGTGGGCACAGAGAGAGAGAGAGAGAAAGAGGAGAGGAGAGGATGGGGGCACGTTAGGTCCTGCTGCCGTGCTGGGCTGCAGCTTCCTCGCGTAATCGCACCTCCCTGATGCACAGCTTTTGTCAAACATAGTTTTGTGTACGAATACACATGCACTGGTGCCACTAGCTAGCTCCACCTCTCTACTCCCATTATTACCTCTATATTAATTACTTGGCAACAACCCCTTCCTCTGTTACTGGAGCCCCCGATAGCTCAGCACTATTTCTTCCCCCTCCTCACGCCCCTTCCCCTCTCATCACTCCACTTCCACTCCATCCCCTCCAACTCTCTCTCTCCCCCTGCTCAGTCCTCTCTCACACACACACTCACTCTCGTCACTGAAGACTAGCAAGGCTAGCTACTAGCTCGTTTCAAGGAACTTGCCGCGTGCCAATTGCATAAGTACGTCGTACGGTTAGCCCTCATCTATCTCTTGTACGTTGTGTTCGCGATGGCGTCGGAGTGGGAAATGGCCATGGGGGTGGAGCTCGGCATGGGAATGGGCACGTACCACTACCACCACAACGCCTCCAGCATCACCACCGCGCCGATGAGCAGCCACCACAGCGGCGGCGCCAGCTACTCCACGCCGCACCACCACCACTACTACGGGATGCCGCCCACGGGCGGCGCTGGCGACGCCATGCGCGTGGACGACCTTCTCGACCTCTCCACCGGCGCCGGCGCCGGCGCCCACGAGTTCTTCCCCACCGCGCCCGCGCCCGCGACCACTGACAAGGGGCACCACCACCCGGGAGACATGGGTGAGCCGTCACCCACCGCCGCCAACTCGTCGGATCACCACCAGACGTCGCTCCTCTCCTTCGCCGATGAGTTCTACATACCCGTACGTACCAAACTAAAATAAAGGACACGACCGTATTATATTATCGCGCACCTGTGCATCTATCTACACATGTCATCAGAGATCGCTAAACTAACAATCGCGACATAATAATGATTCAGAGCGAGGAAGCTGCCGAGCTGGAGTGGCTATCCAAGTTCGTGGACGACTCCTACTCGGACATGCCGAATTACTCGTCGGCGGCCGCGCACGCCGCAATGGCGGCTGCTAACGCGGCGGCGGCAGCAGGCAACGGAGGAGGCGGCACCTCGGCCGGCCAAGACAGCTGCGTCACCGCGGCGCCTGGCCGCGGCGCGCGTAGCAAGCGGTCCTCCCGCGCGCCCGCGGCGGCGGCGTGGCACTCCCTCGTGCCGCGCCCACCGTCGCAGCCGTCGCCATCCTCGTCGTCCTGCTCGTCTTCGGACTTCCCGTCGTCGTCCAACAGGCCAGCGCGCGGCAGGAAGAGCCCGGGGCCCGGCGGGGACGCGGCGGCGGGCTCGGACGGCGGCGGCGTGCGGCGGTGCACGCACTGCGCGTCGGAGAAGACGCCGCAGTGGAGGACGGGGCCGCTGGGCCCCAAGACCCTGTGCAACGCGTGCGGCGTGCGCTTCAAGTCCGGGCGGCTCGTGCCCGAGTACCGCCCGGCGGCCAGCCCCACCTTCGTGCTCACGCAGCACTCCAACTCGCACCGCAAGGTCATGGAGCTGCGCCGCCAGAAGGAGCTCATCCTCATTCGCGGAAGCCACCGCGACGCCGCCGCTGCAGGAGCAGGATCCGCCGGGCCGAGGCCGGAGCTCATGTTCCGCGACTACGGCGTGTGTTAGTTACCTGCGCGCCCTGGCAACCGGCACTGAGGAAGCTCGATCGCGTCGTGCTCGTGCATTGCATGCGTGGAGCTTCTTTAGATCCGCCTCTTGCGAAATTCTGCCGCGTTTCTTTTCTTCCTCTCTTTCCCTTCCCCTGCGTATTCCAGACATTTTCGATTTTTCTTTTGTTAATTATTACATTGTTGGTACGACCTACCTCCTCCCTGCTTCTTCTAAGTTCTAATGAGAGAGCAATGAATTCTGTTGGTACAAATTGTGATCGTTTTGTGAGTAATCATGCTCCTAAACCCGTCATGTATCGAGTACACGAATGGCCATGATTATTGTGATTTAGCAAGGGTTCCGTCCGTACTACCCCCACTGGGTACGACGCGTGAGCGCGTGCCGTCTTCTTTAGTTGGGTGACGGATCCTCAACAATTTTCAAATAAAACGAAACAAACCATGTAAATACTTTGAATGCTCATCAGTTTGTTCGCCATTCAATCCTTCACTAAATATACAGTTATCGAAAACTGCCTTCACTACTACTGTCTGTTAATTTTGACCTGAGATTTTTTTTTCTTTGAGGTCTCAAGCTGCACGAAGTACTTTGCTCATTAGGTTGCAGCAGCTTTCTTTGTGGTTATTACTTCTACGGTCCTACTCCATGCTTCATTTTCCTGCACTGGTAGGTCTAAGCTTTTCAACGGAGGGAAAAAAAAAAACGAGAGATAGAGAACATGAGAATGGTGGGTGGGCCAGCACGTGACTTGGCCCTTTGGTGGCCTTTTTGGCAGGGGAAAGAGTGGGCAATGTTCCGGTCACGTGATAGTGCCTGCCCGCACCTCCCCCATGTTATTACTAGCATCTTTTTCTCGGCGTTAATTTCCTCCGTGGGGCTACCCAAAACTAGGGCTGGACATTCGGTTTTTTTCTAAACTTCGGTTCGGTTTTTCGGTTTTAAAAAAACTTCGATTTTTCAAACATTAGAAACCGATCGGTTTTCTAGAAAATGAAAAACCGAGAAGTTCGGTTTCGGTTTTTTACTTCGGTTTTTCGGTAAAAACCGAATACCAAACTTATAATCAAAACAATACATACAACAAGTTTACATGATAGATTACACATAATTTTAAAAAGAAAAAATTATATAGGTACAAATATTTAGATATACATCATACATCACATACAAATAAGTGAATAACAATTTAATTGTATCACACAATTAGTTCACATAATCGAATAGTCAAATTTGAGAATTGATAAAGTTTGGTATTCGGTTTTTTCGGTTCGGTGTACGGTGAAAACCGATTACGATACCGAAAACCGAACTTCTTAGATACAAAAACCAAAACCGAACCGAACTACCAAAAAAACCGAAATTTCGGTTCGGTTCGGTACGGTTCGGTTCGGTTTCCGGTTTATGGTAAAAATGTGCCCACCCCTACCCAAAACGCAGGCCGACCTCCTTGTGGCCATAGAGTGTGTGTGCATGCGACCTCTGCCGACTTCCATGTGGCCGGTGGCCGTGGTGCCCGTATATTGTGCCGCTGCCGCGTTTTGGGTGGACTGCTGTGTACGCCTGTAATGCCCGTTTAGCTCTAGCATATTTAAATAAGAGGATTAATAGATGATCTAATTTATCGTGTAAGGTCCTGTTCGGTGAGGTTAGATTGAGGACAGAAACTATTCCACCTGATCAATATTAGTATAAATAAATTTATTATTTTAGCTGGAACAGTTTTAATGGAACCATTCCTAGTAAATGAACGGGCTTTAACATGTCGTTAACCAACTAAGGCATTGATTAGTTTTTTTAACCAACTAGGGCCTGGTCGGTTTTACCTTAGCTAAACATTAGCTAATAGTAGAATATAGGACCGAAAACGGTGCGAAAAAATCCCGCCCGTCCGGCAACCGTACACCGGATTTTACTGCCTGTTTTGGTTTTTTCGGGATTTACACGGTATCGGAAGAAAACGGGATAAAAAAAAAACAGGACACAGGCCCGAAAACGGTTTTACACAGTTTCTGCCTGTTTTAGCGGTTTCCTGTTTTTAAACGGGACAATCCCGCTTTTATACCGTCAAGTTCCTGCAAAGGCCAATCCTGGGCTCCTGGCACCCGTTGGAGTGGAGGCCCAACCGGCCAAGGCCCATGCCGCTGCCAGCCTAATCCTACCGCATAACTATATAAGCATAAACCTAGCTCCTAGTGCAGACTATCAGGTCCTAGGTTCCTAGCCGCCAGCCTACCGCTTCCTGCTTCGTGCTCGTGCTGTCGTGCAAACTGCAGACTCCCAGCCGCCGGCTCGTCGGCCAGTCGGCTAGTTGGCCACCCAGGCGTCGTCTCGCGCTGTCGTGCTAGACTACCACCTCGCTGCCTCGTGCAGACTCCCGGCTGCCGGCTGTCGCCCAGCCGACGACCCGACACCCACCACCAGCACGCTCACGTCGATGACCCGACGACGACGCCCTAGCCCGGTAGCCCCCAGCATGTTCGTGTCGCAACTCACAAGCTCAGAGTTGCCGCCCTCGACATGGCACCACCAGCACCGAGTAGTCCTGGCAAAAGTGTCCAGCCATCGGCGTCATCTTTGGCTCGGGCAGCACGATTGCTTTTCGGGGAAAATGCACCACCACCTATTACCAACATCACGTGGTCCAAAGGCTCTACGACTGCAGCTGCAAATCTTCAAGGTTATTGTTTGATTGTTTCTTTATCTGTTAGTAGAATGATAGTTGAGTAGTTGCTAGTTTTTTCATTGTTTGATATTTGCAGTGGGTTATTTAACTTATTTACATGTGCCATAGACAGTAGGTTCTTTAGATCATTAGATATTTAGATGCTTGACTGTAATAAAACACATTTGTTTATGTTAGTGTTAGGCAAGAGAAAAGCTGTTGAAGTTAATGCTCCTGGTGGTATCTCAACCTCACCATCAACACCAATTTCCATCCCATCCGATGAACCAAAGCCAAGTGGAACTAGAACAACAGCTACTGGTATTGGTAGTGGCACAACTGGGACTAATATAGGGACAGATACACCACAACAAAGAAAATTAGAAGTTCTTGCCATTGATGGTGTGGATGTCCAAGACTCTGCAGATAGGAAGAGGACAAAGAAATTGACATCTGATGTCTGGCAGTACTTCACTAAAAATGAGAAGGTAGTAGAGGTTGGTGGAAAGAAATATATCCAGATGTGGGGACATTGCAACTTTCCTAATTGCAGGGCGAAATACAGAGCTGAGAGCAACTATGGAACAACTGGCTTTCGGAACCATTTGAAATCGACCCATAGCATAGTAAAGGGCAGCTACAACTCAAAACAGAAAAGGACCATGGCAAAGATATCACTGTTATCGAGCCATACAAGTATGATCAAGAAGTAAGTTTAAAGAAGCTTTACTTAGCAATAGTCATGCATGAGTATCCTTTTAATATGGTAGAGCATGACTATTTTGTTGAGTTCATCAAGTCTTTGCGTCCTTCGTTCCCACTTAAGTCACGTGTGACTGTTAGGAAAGATATCATGGACATTTTTTGGAACAAAAAGAGAAATTATATTCATACTTGAAAACTGTCCAGTGCCGGTTTAGTACAACAATGGACATGTGGACTTCTTGTCAAAACAAATCCTATATGTGTGTTACTATTCATTGGGTAGATGAGGAATGGTGTATGCAGAAAAGAATTATAGGATTTTTTCATGTTGAAGGGCGTCACACAGGTCAAAAGTTGTCACAAACATTTTCAGAATTGATGGTTAAGTGGTATATTGAAAAGAAGTTGTTTTCCTTAACTTTGGACAATGCTAGTGCAAATGAGGTGGCTGTGAAAGATGTAATTGCTGATCTACAAGAAAGTAATGGAAATTTGGTTTGTGGCGGCATGTTTTTTCATGTGAGGTGTGCTTGCCATATACTAAATCTGGTTGCTAGGGATGGTATGAGTGTTATTTCTAGCACAATAGACAAGATAAAAGCAATTGTGTTAGTTGCAAAAGGATCTCCTCTTCAAATGGAAGAACTTATGAAACGTGCTACCGAGTGTGGGCTAGATACAACAAAAGGTCTCTCAATAGATGTATCAACAAGGTGGAACTCAACTTATCTAATGTTGAGGGATGTATTGTATTACAAGCCAGCATTTTTGAGGCTCAAGTCGTCTGATCGGCGTAGGTTAGTTTCATTCATGATACCTTTCAGTTTCAATCTGCTAACACTACTCTGAATTTGTGTATAAATATTAATTTCATTTTCCTTTGTAGGTATGATCACATCTGTCCTAGTCCTTTTGAGTGGAGCATGGCATCAACCATTTTTCAATGCTTGAAGAAGTTTTATGATCTCACTGAGTTGCTCTCCGGTACTTCATATCCCACAACAAATTTATTTTATAGAGGTTTTTGTGAGATAAAAGAGCTTCTTGATAAATGGCGTATTAGTGAAGAACCCACTATTAAAATAATGGCAATGGCTATGATTGCCAAATTTGAAAAGTATTGGAAGAAGTCTAGTACTGTTTTAGCTGTCGCCAGCTTCTTTGATCCTAGATACAAGAGAAGATTGATTGAATTCTACTTGAAAAAATTTTATGGTGATATGTACCAACAGCAGATAGAAGACTTTCTCAGTGTGCTTAAGAAACTATATCAGTTTTATGCTAATTTAGCCCCTTCTCTTGAAAAGAACAATAGTGATGAGGTAGGAACTAGTAACACAGTTGACGATCTCATGGGAACTCAGAATGATGAACTGGACTGCTACCTCTATGACACAAATGTTGCTGATCTAAACAACTTAAATGAGCTGGAAAAGTATATGGCAGATCCTTTGTTGAAGCATAGTGGATCATTCGACATTTTATCTTGGTGGAGAGGCAAGACAAAAGAGTACCCCATTCTAACACAAATTGCTCGAGATGTTTTAGCAGTACAGGTTTCGACAGTAGCTTCCGAATCTGCTTTTAGTTCTGGTGGTCGTGTTATTGATCCCTATCGTAGTTCACTTAAACCTGAAATGGTAGAAGCTTTAATATGCACCAAGGATTGGATATTAGCAGAGAGAAAAGGTAACATATGCATGCTATGTTGATGTCTTTAGTTTAATAATGCTCATGTCTTTAATTTAATCATGCTCATGGCTTTATTTGTAATTGTTTTTCAAGATTCGAAGATACTGCCATCCTTGATGTATGATTTTGAAGATGTTATGAATGCACTAGATGTTGCAATGAAGCATGATGTTCAGAATGCAGCATATAACAGCGAAGAAAGTGACCCAGATGCTATAGATGATTATGGGGAGCTGTAACTGTTTGTGTCAGTTCACAGGTAATAGTTTGTTGCATATAGCAGTGAATAAAGTATCATGTACAACTATCTGTTCCTGACCATATGAATAAAATTGTAACTTGTTCATTTCATTCATTTGATCCAGGAGATAAAAGAAGCTACAGATAAGGGGGAAATTGTGTCTTCTGTGAACAAGATGATTATGAGTAGTTATAGAATGGCACCTCGCAAACCGAGACAAAACTAAGACAGTTTAAATAAGTTATTATGTTTTGTGAACTTAGCCTAGTTGTGGGCTATTATGCTGTTGTTATGGTATACTATTGATGATTTAGGCGAAGGTCCGACTTGATTAACCGTTTACCGATCGATACCGCTATAATTCTATTCGTATTATATCGTTTTCAGATTTTCGGATTTTTTCGATCGTTTTCGTTACCGGCTATCCTGTTTTCGTTTCCGTCCGTTGTTAAAAAAACAGTAACAGTAACGGTAAAGGTGTTTTCCCGACCGTTCCCGTCCGTTTTCAGGCCTAGTATAATATTTGGTTCCTTAATGCGAACACAAGGTTGACTTATCACTTGTGGTTCGAGTTGATGATTAGTGATTGTCAACAGGTAGCGCTTTGGTGTGAGTCTTGAACTAACTAGAGTATGAGTTATGTGTTGTGCAACCATGTCTGTCGGCTTGTGGTGTACAGTGTGGAGTACAGGTACGATGGTTGATAGCAAAGGTGAAGGGCATGCTGGCTCGTGTCGATGGGCCAGAAGCTGTGAAGGACAAGCGCTAGGACTTGACCGAGGGATCAGAGAAGCTAGATGACTAACACCTAGGACACGCACTGGCGCGAGGACGTGGTAAGGTGGATCATGTTGCCGGTGCGGTTGAGGACTGGTAGGACACGTATCTAGGACGTGGGTGTCACACCCGGGTTTCGGGGCACCAAGACCCAGGCGCAAACATAAACACCAGGTATGCTGGGACCAAGTCTCACACATATGATGTATAGTGGCACAGGATCGAATGTCACATATTTATATATAACAGGAGTTCTATACAAAATAAATAATTACATAATAAGGAGACAACGGTCCAGCAACCCAAAGTTGACTGGGAGACGACGGCCTAGACCTCTCACGAACTCGCCACAACATCCTCCATGCGCCTCATCCTGTGGTACCTGTTCTTGACCTGTGGGGGGTGTGAGACAGCAAGAGTGAGCTCACATACGTTCATCGCTCAACAAGTTGTGGGGAATAATGTGCATGAACTCGCCAAAGGTGGGAGCTCACGTGAAGTGTAAGGCTTACCAAAGAGGATGGTTAGAGCTGAGCATTGCTTTTAAAGTTGGTCAAAATTTTATTAGCAGTTACTAAGTATAAGTAAATACCAACCCAATTAAGTAGTAGAACAAAAGTAACAACATCACCTGCGATGCAATGCATATGACAAATTGAATTTAGTTCCATAAATTAATCATGTGAGGGTCCGAGCTGCTCATGACCGTGAGCATGGCTAGTATACCAGTTTTACACTCTGCAGAGGTTGCGCATCTTTACCCACAAGTCATGTTACCCATCTGCCAAGAGACGGCCAATCCCATACACCTCTACCGAGGAGGCGAGGCAGGGTAACACTACGAGGCCTTTACAAAGTTCCACTAGCTTCAGAAAACCCGCTACAGTTTATAGGAAGCTCCAATGCAGGAATCCCTTGCAGGACCGCCATCGCAGCAAAATCCTCCCGAGGGCCTCCCTACACTGACCACTCCCCTACTGCCCTTGCCCCTTTCGGGTAAGGTAGTCTTCCACTAGCTTTCCTAATTAATCGGCCAAGGGCGTCCCATTAAACCCTTGTGGTAGCACTGTTTTCCCGGGTGGTCGCTCCATGTTCCAATTAACATAATGATCTTAACATGAACAGTAAATAACAACTGATAACAAAAGTATGAATAATATGTATCTCAATGCCCAAATCCACATATAGCACTAGCAAGTACTACCCAGAAAGTTTAGTGGTAAACAAGGCATAAAGATAGACAAACTAGGGTAACCTATTAGGCCCCATCAAATTAACCTATGCAGATCATTATGATTAATTAGAACATGAGTGGGTAAAAGAAGTGATCAAGGGCACAACTTGCCTGGGACTTGAGATTCCAGGTACCAACTTGCTCTTCAGGTGACTCGTAACCTCGCACTAGTCGTAGCAATACAAACAAACATGGGATAGGAAAAATTAACATCACACCAAACATAAGAATAAACTACGTAATAATGATCTACGCGTTGCTACGAGATCGTGGGAACGAGATCCACTAAAATCGGAGTTATGGTTAAGGAGTTATGATGTATAGAAGATTTATGCGATTAAAATATTAAACTATATTATAAATTGGTTAATATAAATAATATAAGAGGTTGTTCTATAAATAATTATCTCAACTTTAATCTAAGTTATAAATTGACCTTAGATCATATTCTAGTAGATTATAATGGTAAGTAGATTAACAAGACTAAACCGCATAAGTTAAATAAAGATCTAGTCATAAAATAATGATATATGGTATAATAAATATCGTTATTGCATAGTAAATATTTATACGAGACTAACACAACTTGAACGAGTTAATTCGGATTTAAAACGGAGGAGTTATGAATTTCCAAAGATTTTATGTGCTTGCTACAAAATTTATTGAGTAATCAATTCTAGTATAGGTTTCATATCAAAACAGTGTTACCAAGTAGTAGGCAATATTAATACAAAATTATGAGAATTAAACAAGTTTTGTATGAATGGACTAAAAAGGAGTTAAAATGAGTTTTGTATGAATTAAACAAGTTTTAGGATTACTTTTACACTAGGAATTTATTTTCTATATTCATTTATTTCTTTCTTTCGAGTCCTAGATGGCGTGCATAATTTGCAGAGAGTTCGGGGTTAAAACGCAAAGGTTCCACAGACTCAGAACCTACCCGCAGTGGACTGCGGGTTAATATGAATAAAATGCAGGGGTTCTTTAGCAAACTAGTGTGGCCGAAGGGGTATCCTCACATGACAGCTGCCCGATCGCCATCTGGCGGCCTAGATTAGATTCGTGAAAGGGTATGCTCTATTCTAATATGGTCCCTTCACCCGAGATCCGATGGTCGAGATTCCTATAATGCCTGATCTAATCCTGGCCGTACGCCCCCCGCAGATCAATGGCACTAGCTCATCTCCCTCAATACGCACAGCAGAGGACGGCGGCGCAGCCGCGCCGCACGACGGACACCACCACCGGCGATGCCCAGATTTTAATCTCGCGCCAAAAAGCTCGATCCGAGAGTTTCTAACCGTAATCGCGCTTAAGGAGAATGAGCTAAGGATCATCTCACCGAGGATGACGCACAGACGAAGCTGCCCCGCACCATGGCGGATCCGTGGTGCTGCCCAGAGCGTCGGTGAGAAATTGCTACACCCACGACAACATCCGGTTTCTCTGATCGCCACAACCATGTCCACGACGCCACGGCGGTGCTTCCTCGTTGAACTCCGATCGGTTAACAACCACGCCCGGGGACTTCTCCAGCGGCGGTAATCCTACCTCCATCCGGCGATGGTGGACAACCGGGGAAGCTGAGCAATAGGTATAGGAGGGTCCAAGGATCGGCTTCGGATGAACTCACGCAGCCCCCGATCCCGCCCGCGGCAACTAAGCACCATTGCCAGCAGGTTCTCCATGCGACGTTTCCCCAATTTCTCTCTCCAAGCGCTAATGGTGTGAGTCCTCCGTGGTGGCAGGGGTGTTTGAACGGGGAAAAGAAGTTGTATGCGAGGATGCGCTTGAACAGATGGTTGAATCATGGGGGTGCGGCTTGGAGATTTATAGTCCTGGTTAGTTAGATATCTCAACAAAATCCTGGATTCCCGCTGCATTTGTTGCGGTGGATTCGGTAGTGTTGGCTACGGGTAACAGGGAGCAGATGAAGCTGACGAGGTGGGGCCCGCACGCCATACACACTAGAAAAAATACGTGGGAATGATGGGCCGGCTGGGAGACAAATTGGGGCTGGGCCGAGTGGCTGCTTTCTTTTTTTTATTTCTATCTCCCTTTTTAAATTTCAAATTTGAAATCAAATATGTGTTTGATTTAGCGAACCCCAAATAATGGTGCAACAAACAAAGAACCAACGTGAATGATGTAATTTTATTTAGTATTCTTTATTTACTTATTCATTTATGCAAATACTCTTAAAGATACACACAAAAATATATTCATCTTGTGGAAATAAATTCTAATATTATTTATTAAAAGATCTTTAACCAACATTTTTTTAGAATACCTCCAAATATATTATTCAAATTTGACTCATATGCATCTTTTATTTATTCTCTTATTTGGAAACACATTTATTTAGATCTCATGATAAAATTTTCTAAATTACCCAAAATATGATTTTGGGGTGTTACAAATTCTACCCCCCTTAATAAAAATCTCGTCCTCGAGATTTGTAAGAAAAAGGGATGCAGAAGGATTGGTTTGTAATTCAGCTTTTAGTCTATAATTGGTTCAAAAATCCATAGTCTCATTTTTTTATATTCAATAGTGGGTGATTAGGAGAGCATAGGTATCCAACTACTTATTATGTAGGATATAAGCTGGATGGGTTGAGGCAAGAAAGATTATGGCAAGGAAAAGGCTTCATCCAAAATGTTTAAGTCTTGATTCATCTCGAGATTCTCTTTGACTGTTATATCCTTCCTTGTTGATGTTGATCTTTTCTTCTCCGGTCTTGGTCTCGTTGATTCGGAGTTAGTGTATATCATCGGAATTGGGGGAATATGGTTAAGATAGATATAGGTGAGATAGACTACATGATGTAGGTTAAAAGTTGGTTTGACGCTAGGTGGGGATAGATGGATTATACAATTCTTCATGACTTTATTGGTTGGGTCAGATTTCATGCATGTGGCTGAGTTGGTTTAAGGCACTAGTTTAGTTTTAAGTGCATGAGGGGTATGGCCTTATCTTTTGTACCAACATTAAGTAACACACTAGATTAGATCATATTAGATTAGATGGGATCTAGATTAGATTGGTATAACTAGTTTGACTAGATAAGATCTAGTTAATTTGCATTAGATCATGGTTGTTAAACTAGGGTGGATAAGTATGCTTATTAGGATAACATGGATCCATAAAGATAAGATAGAATCTTTTGAGGCCAGTTAGATCTATTAGGATGACATAAAATCTTTTCAAGGTAAGATGGATCTAGATACGTTAGGATAAGTTAAGATCTTTTGAGATAAGATAGATCTATGAGTGTAGGATAGAATCTTTTAAGATGAGATGAATCCATTAAGCTAGATACATTTTTTTAATGAGGGATAATCTAATTTGTCTAGTTACTTTTATAAGCATTTTTTTCTATATGCATATGCAGGTGTAATTGTGGACATTACTCCACAACTCATCACACTCAATCAAAGATCCAAATCAAACAAATATCATAAGAACAAGCATTCAAGCATATCAATATTTACGAAAATAGTTTTGATTTTTTTTGTTCCTAAGATTAGGGCTCCTATTCCTAAAAGTCATTTTAGGTATAGGATTTCAAAGTGCGAAATCCACTTTTGTCTTTAGAAGAGAAAAGGTAAGAATAATCAGAGTAAAGCGGAATTAGATGAGAAAGGATTAAGAAAAGTTTAGAAAGAATGAGAGTAGCAAAGGTAGGTAGATAAAGGTTGACCAGTTCTATCTAGGTTTCGTCCTACAGTCAACATTCCTCTGATACCACTTCTGTCACACCCGGGTTTTGGGGCACCAAGGCCCGGGCGCGAACATAAACACCAGGTATGCTGGGACCAAGTCTCACACATATGATGTATAGTGGCACAGGATCGAATGTCACATATTTATATATAACAGGAGTTCTATACAAAATAAATAATTACATAATAAGGAGACAACGGTCCAGCAACCCAAAGTTGACTGGGAGACGACGGCCTAGACCTCTCACGAACTCGCCACAGCATCCTCCATGCGCCTCATCCTGTGGTACCTGTTCTTGACCTGTGGGGGGTGTGAGACAGCAAGAGTGAGCTCACATACGTTCATTGCTCAACAAGTTGTGGGGAATAATGTGCATGAACTCGCCAAAGGTGGGAGCTCACGTGAAGTGTAAGGCTTACCAAAGAGGATGGTTAGAGCTGAGCATTGCTTTTAAAGTTGGTCAAAATTTTATTAAGTTACTAAGTACAAGTAAATACCAACCCAATTAAGTAGTAGAACAAAAGTAACAACATCACCTGCGATGCAATGCATATGACAAATTGAATTTAGTTCCATAAATTAATCATGTGAGGGTCCGAGCTGCTCATGACCGTGAGCACGACTAGTATACCAGTTTTACACTCTGCAGAGGTTGCGCATCTTTACCCACAAGTCATGTTACCCATCTGCCAAGAGACGGCCAATCCCATACACCTCTACCGAGGAGGCGAGGCAGGGTAACACTACGAGGCCTTTACAAAGTTCCACTAGCTTCAGAAAACCCGCTACAGTTTATAGGAAGCTCCAATGCAGGAATCCCTTGCAGGACCGCCATCGCAGCAAAATCCTCCCGAGGGCCTCCCTACACTGACCACTCCCCTACTGCCCTTGCCCCGTTCGGGTAAGGTAGTCTTCCACTAGCTTTCCTAATTAATCGGCCAAGGGCGTCCCATTAAACCCTTGTGGTAGCACTGTTTTCCCGGGTGGTCGTTCCATGTTCCAATTAACATAATGATCTTAACATGAACAGTAAATAACAACTGATAACAAAAGTATGAATAATATGTATCTCAATGCCCAAATCCACATATAGCACTAGCAAGTACTACCCAGAAAGTTTAGTGGTAAACAAGGCATAAAGATAGACAAACTAGGGTAACCTATTAGGCCCCATCAAATTAACCTATCCAGATCATTATGATTAATTAGAACATGAGTGGGTAAAAGAAGTGATCAAGGGCACAACTTGCCTGGGACTTGAGATTCCAGGTACCAACTTGCTCTTCAGGTGACTCGTAACCTCGCACTAGTCGTAGCAATACAAACAAACATGGGATAGGAAAAATTAACATCACACCAAACATAAGAATAAACTACGTAATAATGATCTACGCGTCGCTACGAGATCGTGTGTTGGGGGCCTTGGCCCTCCGAAGGTCCTCAAAAACATGATTTGACAATGTTTTCCAAGTGGATTATGTGAACAGGTATCTTCGGACTCAGAATTATGAACATGAAGCACGGTTAGGACGAAGCCTGAACCAGACGAAGGACGAGCTGATTACCAAGCTCTACGAAGGATGGTGCACAGCCGAAGCTGTGCGCAGGGAAGCTTCGTCGCGATAGCAGAGGGGGGAACCGACTTAGAGATGAAAAGACTACGTGGACCTTGACAGATTTTCATAAGTCATTGACAAATGTAATGGACATGAATGTAATTTTACGTGGGCTGCGTCCCACGTCTATAAATAGATGAACAGTACTCCCGTACTGTTCACGCTGACTTGGCATTTGCTTTTGCGTCACGCTTGTACTTTTTACCTTCTCTCAGGACCGAAGGTACATCTGTAATTTGAAATCATTTCTATTTTTCCATGTTAATAAAATAGAAATGATTTTATGTTGTCTATATTATATTTTGTGCTTTATATGAATCCTTCATCATTACTTGTTACATTTACGAAGGTGTGTCCCTTATGACCTTCGTCCGAAACTCATTATTTCCCGAAGGGGCATAATGTTTCGAAGGACGAAGGACTTTAACATTTAACACTTTATGTTGCCTTGTTCTTAACTCTTAGCATTTGAGAACAAGTCCCCAACATTGGCGCCCACCTCCGGTGAACTCACTTCCACTTCGAGTTTTTTGAACGCCTTCGGAAGCTATAGACCTTCGCTATGGCACCGAAGAAAGCTTCAGCGGCTGGGGCTGCAGCACTGCAACCGCTGGACCCCAACCAGGAGACCGTCTCTCTTCGGGAGGCCCGAAGCCAGAAAAGGAAGGCCGTCAGCCCGACGCTTCAGGAAGATGAACTAGACCAAGAAATCAGGGATATGGAGATGCTACATCAACAGGTGCAGAGGAAGAAGGAGAAGATGGCTCGGCTAGCTGAGTTGCAAAGGCAGATAGACGAAGCCTCTGAGGAAGTTCGCCATCTTACTCACGACGAGCAAAACAGAAGGCCTCAGCAGAAAGACCTTCATCAGGAGGGCTTCGTCAATGAAGATGACTGGTATGACAATTTCCATCAGGGAAATTTTGTTTTCGATGATGCTTCTCCTTTGTCCGCTGAGCTGCAGGCTACACCTTGGCCTCCATCCTATAAGCCACCCCAGCTTCCCATGTTCGACGGCCACTCAGACCCGAAGCAGTTCTTGATGAGCTATGAAGCAACAGTGTCTTCGTATGGGGGCAATGCTGCAGTCATGGCGAAGTCTTTCGTTATGGCCGTCAGGAATGTTGCTCAGACCTGGTATTCCTCCCTTCGACCAGGAACGATCACCTCATGGCAGAAGCTGAAGGATATGTTGTTAACTAGCTTTCAAGGATTTCAGACGAAGCCGGTCACTGCTCAAGCCTTGTTCCAGTGCACTCAGGATCATGAAGAATACCTTCAGGCGTATGTCAGAAGGTTCTTGCGTTTGAGGGCGCAGGCACCAACGGTGCCCAATGAAATTGTTATCGAAGCCATGATCAAGGGGCTTCGTCCTGGACCTGCAGCCCAATACTTTGCTAGGAAGCCTCCTCAGACTCTGGAGAAGCTGCTCCAAAAGATGGACGAGTACATTCGTGCTGATAATGACTTTCGCCAAAGAAGGGAGGAGGCCTTCAGATTTTCTGAGATGACCAGGGGCTTCGGGGGAAGATTCTATCCGAGGCATGTCAGGTCCATCCACAACACTCAAAATGATGATAAGGGGAGTCAGCAGAACAGGCCGCAGTGCTCCTCACAGGCTTCGGGGCAACAGCAAACTTTCTTTCGGCCACCAGCTCCAAGAGGCAGAGGTGCCAGGGGCTTCGGCGGGAGATTTGGAGATCAACCAAGGAGGACATTTTGCTTATTCTGCGGTGAGAACAAGGGCCATACCACCAGGATGTGCCATGTCACCATCCAAAAACAAAAGGAGCTAGCAGAAGCTGCAGCGCAACAGGGACAGCCGAAGCAGGTCATGCATACTGCTTCGTACCATCAGCCTTACATCCCGGAATATGTGGGCAACCACCCTGCAGTTTCCGTAGCTTCGGCGAGTCAACCTCAAGCTTCATGGCAACAGCCCCCGCCTCCACCTCCGCTGCAACAAGGCCAACAGCCAGAAGGGAGCCAATATGTTCCGCACCAAAGGGATCTCAGAGAGCAATCTGAAGCTCGCACAGTCAATAGTACTGTGCCAGAATCGAAGCACATTTATTGACAGATATCCTACTTTGATAACAGTCTTTTCCGTTTAAGTTCTATTTTCTGTGTAATAAAGAACATTTCAGTTTTCATATAATAGTTTTGTGGTTGGTTATGAGGAAAATCTATCTTCTCCACAGGCTTAAGTTGCTGAAGCTTAAATATTTGCGGTAACAAGGAGGACCTTCGAATTATTAAAAATCCTTCGAAGCAACAAAAAGTCGTTCTAAGGAACGCAGAGTAAGTTGCCGAAGTCACAAAAAGCCGTTCCAAAGGGAGCGCAGTGTAAGTTTTTTGCTCCAAAGACGTTCCTAAGGGAATGCAGAGCATACAGCGAAAAGTCAACGCTGATACCGCCTAAGTAAAAGGCGAAGAAGCTCCAAAGACGTTCCTAAGGGAATGCAGAGCTTATACCGCCTAAGTAAAAGGCGAAGAAGCTCCAAAGACGTTCCTAAGGGAATGCAGAGCTTATACCGCCTAAGTAAAAGGCGAAGAAGCTCCAAAGACGTTCCTAAGGGAATGCAGAGTTTACAAATATATTTTGTGTGTATCTTCGGAACAAATGTCATTTGCATAACATAACATCATCACATCATTTTGCATAGCATAAGCATCATACATCATGTTGCATATGGCAAAAGAAGGGGACACAGTATCAACCTTCGAAAGGATGCTTTGAGAAAGAGCAAATTGTGTAAAGTCACGAGGGAATACAATGATAATCTTCGGAAAATGGCTTCCCCAGGGCTTCGTCTCATATAACAACTCATGAATGTTGCAAAAACTTTTAGCATTTGGTTCTAAACCTTGGCTTTTTGCAGCCTAGACAAACATCCCCATTCTTATGATAGCTTTGGGAGTAAGTTGATGAAGGTAGACTTGAAATGTTTTCAGTACCTCAACAACAAAGTTGCTCAGGGGGAATCGAAGCCCAGCCTTGAGAAAGCTTCGGAAGATTACAACTTCATCTTCTTCGGGGGTGGGAGAAGTCTTTTCTCCAGCGTCAGCTCTCACAATAGATATATCTCGGAAATACCGCCCCCTCATATTATCAATATGGCTCTGCTTAATAGTAGTTTTCCCGAAAACCGTGTGACTTGGTCGCCATGGTCGATCTTCGGATTCTTCCCCACCACTTTCTACATCAAAACTGTCGCTGTCATCAGTATCTTCGGACAAACCTTCAAGAATTTCCTTGGTGATTTTCTCTGTGTTGGTTTCCGCCATCGCTATAAGGAACCCCAAGTTCTTCTCTTCGTCGAGGCTCAGCTTCGTCTCGGCAGCGATCTTTTTACTTTCAGACAACTTCGGAAACGCTAAAAAACTGTTTTAAGGCCGAAGCTTCAAAATCAAAAAGACCAGCAAATCTTAGTGCACAAGAGCTAAAAATTTAGTGGGCCGAAGCAGTTGGCAAGTGTGCGTACCAAATAAGTTTGCGGTATGATCTTATTTATACCCCCAGGGCGTTGAAAATTGAAAGACCCCACTTGTCAGTGAATGTTGCTATTCTAGCAAAGGGAAGGTGTTTTTTCGGACCTTCGGCTCAAGGCCTTCGTCCATATCGCAATCTGAATTTATTATTAACAAATTAATATTGCGAGGGGCTACTGTTGGGGGCCTTCGCCCTCCGAAGGTCCTCAAAAACATGATTTGACAATGTTTTCCAAGTGGATTATGTGAACAGGTATCTTCGGACTCAGAATTATGAACATGAAGCACGGTTAGGACGAAGCCTGAACCAGACGAAGGACGAGCTGATTACCAAGCTCTACGAAGGATGGTGCACAGCCGAAGCTGTGCGCAGGGAAGCTTCGTCGCGATAGCAGAGGGGGGAACCGACTTAGAGATGAAAAGACTACGTGGACCTTGACAGATTTTCATAAGTCATTGACAAATGTAATGGACATGAATGTAATTTTACGTGGGCTGCGTCCCACGTCTATAAATAGATGAACAGTACTCCCGTACTGTTCACGCTGACTTGGCATTTGCTTTTGCGTCACGCTTGTACTTTTTACCTTCTCTCAGGACCGAAGGTACATCTGTAATTTGAAATCATTTCTATTTTTCCATGTTAATAAAATAGAAATGATTTTATGTTGTCTATATTATATTTTGTGCTTTATATGAATCCTTCATCATTACTTGTTACATTTACGAAGGTGTGTCCCTTATGACCTTCGTCCGAAACTCATTATTTCCCGAAGGGGCATAATGTTTCAAAGGACGAAGGACTTTAACATTTAACACTTTATGTTGCCTTGTTCTTAACTCTTAGCATTTGAGAACAAGTCCCCAACATCGTGGGAACGAGATCCACTAAAATCGGAGTTATGGTTAAGGAGTTATGATGTATAGAAGATTTATGTGATTAAAATATTAAACTATATTATAAATTGGTTAATATAAATAATATAAGAGGTTGTTCTATAAATAATTATCTCAACTTTAATCTAAGTTATAAATTGACCTTAGATCATATTCTAGTAGATTATAATGGTAAGTAGATTAACAAGACTAAACCGCATAAGTTAAATAAAGATCTAGTCATAAAATAATGATATATGGTATAATAAATATCGTTATTGCATAGTAAATATTTATACGAGACTAACGCAACTTGAACGAGTTAATTCGGATTTAAAACGGAGGAGTTATGAATTTCCAAAGATTTTATGTGCTTGCTACAAAATTTATTGAGTAATCAATTCTAGTATAGGTTTCATGTCAAAACAGTGTTACCAAGTAGTAGGCAATATTAATACAAAATTATGAGAATTAAACAAGTTTTGTATGAATGGACTAAAAAGGAGTTAAAATGAGTTTTGTATGAATTAAACAAGTTTTAGGATTACTTTTACACTAGGAATTTATTTTCTATATTCATTTATTTCTTTCTTTCGAGTCCTAGATGGCGTGCATAATTTGCAGAGAGTTCGGGGTTAAAACGCAAAGGTTCCACAGACTCAGAACCTACCCGCAGTGGACTGCGGGTTAATATGAATAAAATGCAGGGGTTCTTTAGCAAACTAGTGTGGCCGAAGGGGTATCCTCACATGACAGCTGCCCGATCGCCATCTGGCGGCCTAGATTAGATTCGTGAAAGGGTATGCTCTATTCTAATATGGTCCCTTCACCCGAGATCCGATGGTCGAGATTCCTATAATGCCTGATCTAATCCTGGCCGTACGCCCCCCGCAGATCAATGGCACTAGCTCATCTCCCTCAATACGCACAGCAGAGGACGGCGGCGCAGCCGCGCCGCACGACGGACACCACCACCGGCGATGCCCAGATTTTAATCTCGCGCCAAAAAGCTCGATCCGAGAGTTTCTAACCGTAATCGCGCTTAAGGAGAATGAGAAAAGGATCATCTCACCGAGGATGACGCACAGACGAAGCTGCCCCGCACCATGGCGGATCCGTGGTGCTGCCCAGAGCGTCGGTGAGAAATTGCTACACCCACGACAACATCCGGTTTCTCTGATCGCCACCACCATGTCCACGACGCCACGGCGGTGCTTCCTCGTTGAACTCCGATCGGTTAACAACCACGCCCGGGGACTTCTCCAGCGGCGGTAATCCTACCTCCATCCGGCGATGGTGGACAACCGGGGAAGCTGAGCAATAGGTATAGGAGGGTCCAAGGATCGGCTTCGGATGAACTCACGCAGCCCCCGATCCCGCCCGCGGCAACTAAGCACCATTGCCAGCAGGTTCTCCATGCGACGTTTCCCCAATTTCTCTCTCCAAGCGCTAATGGTGTGAGTCCTCCGTGGTGGCAGGGGTGTTTGAACGGGGAAAAGAAGTTGTATGCGAGGATGCGCTTGAACAGATGGTTGAATCATGGGGGTGCGGCTTGGAGATTTATAGTCCTGGTTAGTTAGATATCTCAACAAAATCCTGGATTCCCGCTGCATTTGTTGCGGTGGATTCGGTAGTGTTGGCTACGGGTAACAGGGAGCAGATGAAGCTGACGAGGTGGGGCCCGCACGCCATACACACTAGAAAAAAATACGTGGGAATGATGGGCCGGCTGGGAGACAAATTGGGGCTGGGCCGAGTGGCTGCTTTCTTTTTTTTATTTCTATCTCCCTTTTTAAATTTCAAATTTGAAATCAAATATGTGTTTGATTTAGCGAACCCCAAATAATGGTGCAACAAACAAAGAACCAACGTGAATGATGTAATTTTATTTAGTATTCTTTATTTACTTATTCATTTATGCAAATACTCTTAAAGATACACACAAAAATATATTCATCTCGTGGAAATAA
Source organism: Zea luxurians (assembly GCA_029449295.1). Taxonomy (NCBI): domain Eukaryota; kingdom Viridiplantae; phylum Streptophyta; class Magnoliopsida; order Poales; family Poaceae; genus Zea; species Zea luxurians. Next base: position 332,188 of record JAOPSE010000433.1, on the reverse strand, counting down.
ATTCTAATATTATTTATTAAAAGATCTTTAACCAACATTTTTTTAGAATACCTCCAATTATATTATTCAAATTTGACTCATATGCATCTTTTATTTATTCTCTTATTTGAAAACACATTTATTTAGATCTCATGATAAAATTTTCTAAATTACCCAAAATATGATTTTGGGGTGTTACAGTGGGGGACACACATGTGGTGCGATACTTACGGCGATTTGGTGGTTGAGCCTCAATACCATCCAGCGCTACAGGCGATGAGTTTTCGACTGAGTTTGGACCTCAAAACTCAACGGTGCGGTTTCAGCGAGAATCGAGGGCGGCATGTGCTGTGTGATATCCTGGCCCCAGTGGATGGTGATATCCTGTCCCAAGGTTTAATAGAATTAATAGAGAACTCATACCAACAAGGTGCATCTTCTTTTTCGGAAGTCTATCTCGAAAGAACCTTTAGGTTAAACGTGCTTGGCTTGGAGCAATTTGGGATGGGTGACCGACCGGAAAGTTTTCTCGGGTGCACATGAGTGAGGACAAAGTGCGCACAAAATATCGTGTTGGTCTATGGGGATGATCTAAGGTCCTAAAGGGCTGCCAGAAGTAAGTACCACCAGTCCGGGAGTGGACGGGGTGTTACAATTCGTATCAGAGCCGACCCTCGCGGTTTCATGGGCGTGTGTGACCTAGGGGTTCGGGTATATGGCGCATGGCGCATGTGGGCCCAGAGTGGTCACATGGCATGGCATATGACGACACTAGACATATAGACATGGCCAAGAGGGGAGGTTCCTAGCTTGGGGTTGACCCACGAGGTGGTCTTTTAAGGGGGTGGATTGTGATATCCTGGCCCTAGTGGATGGTGATATCCTGGCCCAAGGCTTAATAGAATTAATAGAGTACTCATACCAACAAGGTGCATCTTCCTTTTTGGAAGCCTATCTCGAAAGAACCTTCAGGTTAAACGTGCTTGGCTTGGAGCAATTTGGGATGGGTGACCGACCGGAAAGTTTTCTCGGGTGCGCATGAGTGAGGACAAAGTGCGCACAAAATACTCGTGTTGGTCTGTGGGGATGTTCTATGGTCCTAGAGGGCTGCCAGGATTAAGTACCGCCGATACGGGAGTGGATGGGGTGTTACATGGTGTCATCGCGAAGGATGCGTCGAGAAAAGCAACTTTGTGTGGAGCGTGTGCCCATCATATCAAAATCCCAGGAGTTGGTCCATTTTGCCCCCAGCGGAGTGGATAAGCTCTATGTACCTAGGGGTAATTTAGAAACAAGCTGCATCTTCCTTTTTGGAAGCCTATCTCGAAAGAACCTACAGGTTAAGCGTGCTTGGCTTGGAGCAATTTGGGATGGGTGACTGGCCGAGAATTTTCTTGGGTGCGCATGAGTTAGGACAAAGTGCGCACAAAAGACTCGTGTAGGTCTATGGGGATGGTCTATGGTCCTAGAGGGCTGTCAGGAGTAAGTACTTGCCGGTACAGGAGTGGACGGGGTGTGAAAGTCGCCTAGAGGGGGGTGAATAGGTGTAACCTGAAATTTATAACTTAAAACACACACTACAAGCTGAGGTTAGCGTTAGAGTTAAAACTCAAGTCCGAAAGAGAGGGAAAACAAATCAACCAAGAAATAAGGCGAGTGGACACGATGATTTGTTTTATCGAGGTTCGGTTCTAAAGAACCTAGTCCCCATTGAGGAGGTCACAAAGACCGGGTCTATTTCAACCATTTCCCTCTCTCAAATGGTCACTTAGACCGAGTGAGCTTTCTCCTTAATCAAACGGGTCACTTAGACCCCGCAAGGACCACCACACACTTAGGTGTCTCTTGCTTTGATTACAAGTCACTTCGGAACAAGAATGAGGAAGGAAGAAAGCGATACAAGCAACAAGAGCGCAAATGAACATGAACACACTCTCTCAAGTTACTAGGTGGTTGGAATGAATTTGGGACTTGGAGAGGCTTTGATCTTTTGAATTGTGTCTAGGAGTGAATGCACTAGCTCTTGTATTGAATGAGAACTTTAGAAAACTTGGATACTTGAAGTTGTGGTGGTTTAGGGGTATTTATAGCCCTCAACCACCAATGTAGCCGCTGGGGAGGCTGCTGTCGATGGGCGCACCGGACAGGTCCTGTTCACTATTCGGTGTGCTGCCACATCACCCAACTGTTAGGGTTCGGAGCTCAGTCGACCGTTGGAGCTTTGTCTTCTTGTGGCACCAGACAGTCCGGTGCCACACCAGACACTGTCCGGTGCACCTCTGACTCTGCGGCTCTGACTCTGCACGCACTGTTCTTCATTGTTCATCTGTCAGCGGCTTTTGCAGTCGACCATTGCGCGCTGGATAGTCGTTGCCCGCTGGCTCACCGGACAGTCCGATGGCACACGGGACAGTCCGGTGAATTATAGCGGAGTGTGCCTGCGTTTTCCCGAGAGTGGCTAGTTGGCTCCTGTACTGCCCTGGTGCACTGGACACTGTCCGATGGCACACCGGACAATCCGGTGCGCCAGACCACAGCACACTCAAGTCCTTTTTGCTCCTTTTGAATTGGGTCCCTAACTTGAATATTTATTGGTTTGTGTTGAACCTTATGCACCTGTAATACATGAGTTCTAGAGCAAACTAGTTAGTCCATATGTTTGTGTTGGACATTCAACCACCAAAATTAATTGTAGGAAAAGGTTACCTTATTTCCCTTTCAATCTCCCCCTTTTTGGTGATTGATGCCAACACAAACCAAAGCAAATATATAAAGTGCAGAATCGAGCTAGTTTGCATATAGTAAGTGCATAAGTTACTTAGAATTAAACCAATATGAAAGTCTTATTACATATGAATAAGAGTGAATGGATTGCTTTTTTTTATTTGAAATTTTGGACACTTTTGCACCACATGTTTTGTTTTTGCAAATCTTCAAAGTCTTTTCAAAATACTTTTGCAAATAGTCAAAGATTTATGAATAAGATTGCGAGAAGCATTTTTCAAGATTTGAAATTTCTCCCCCTATTTCAAATGCTTTTTCCTTTGACTAAACAAAAGCTCCCCCTGAATAAAATTCTCCCCTTAGCTTTCAAGAGGGTTTTTAAATAAATACTAATTTGAAATTTCCTTGAATACCAATTGAAAAACAAACATTTGTGAATACCAATTAAATCTTTCATTTCAAAATTTTTTGAAATGGTGGTGGTGCGGTCCATTTGCTTTGGGCTTAATATTTTCTCCCCCTTTGGCATTAATCGCCAAAAACGGAGAACATTGGAGCCCTTTTGCATTACCTCCCCCATTGATAAAAGAAACATGAGTGAAAGATTATACCAATTGGAGAGATGGCGGAATAACGTCAAAGGGTAAATAATACCAATGGAGTTGAGTGGAAGCGTTGTCTTTGCCGAATACTCAATTTCCCTTTCAATCTAAGACTAATACAAGAAATACTCATGAAAACACATTAGTCTTAGCCTTGGCACAAGAAGAATAAGAAATATGCAATTGTACCAAATGAAAGAGATATGATCAAAGGTATATAAATGAGCTATGTGTGCAACTAATCAAAATTCCGAGAATCAAGAATATTTAGCTCATTCCTAAGTTTGCTAAAGGTTTTCTCATCTAATGGCTTGGTAAAGATATCGGTTAATTGATTCTTGGTGTTTACATAAGCTATTTCGATATCCCCCTTTTGTTGGTGATCCCTCAGAATGTGATACCGAATGTCTATGTGCTTAGTGCGGCTGTGTTCAACGAGATTATCCACCATGCGGATTGCACTCTCATTATCACATAGGAGAGGGACTTTGCTCAATTTGTAGCCATAGTCCCTGAGGGTTTGCCTCATCAAAGCAATTGCGCGCAACAATGACCTGCGACAATATACTCGGCTTCGGCGGTAGAAAGAGCTATCGAGTTTTGTTTCTTTGAAGCCCAAGACATCAGGAATCTCCCCAGAAATTGATAAGTCCCTGATGTGCTCTTCCTATCAATTTTGCACCCTGCCCAATCAGCATCGGAATATCCTAGTAAATCAAAAGAGGATCCCCTGGGGTACCAAAGCCAACTTAGGAGTGTAAACTAAGTATCTCATGATTCTCTTCACGACCCTAAGGTGAACTTAATTAGAATCGGCCTGGAACCTTGCACACATGCATACAGAAAGCATAATATTCGGTCGAGATGCACATAAGTAGAGTAAAGATCCTATCATCGACCGGTATACCTTTTGATCTACGGATTTACCTCCCGTGTCGAGGTCGAGATGCCCATTAGTTCCCATGGGTGTCTTGATGGGTTTGCCATCCTTCATTCCAAACTTCTTAAGTATTTCTAGGGTGTACTTTGTTTGGCTGATGAAGGTGCCATCTTGGAGTTGCTTGATTTGAAATCCAAGGAAATACTTCAACTCCCCCATCATTGACATCTCGAATTTTTGAACCATAATCCTACTAAACTCTTCACAAGAAGACTTGTTAGTAGACCCAAATATGATATCATCAACATAAATTTGGCATATGAACAAGTCTTTTTCAACAGTTTTAGTAAAGAGTGTAGGATCGGCCTTGCCAACTTTGAAGCCATTAGTGATAAAAAAATCTCGCAGGCATTCATACCATGCTCTTAGAGCTTGCTTGAGCCTATAAAGCACCTTTGAGAGTTTGTAAACATGGTTAGGGTACTCACTATCTTCAAAGCCAGGAGGTTGCTCAACATAGACCTCTTCCTAGATAGGTCCATTGAGGAAGGCACTTTTCACGTCCATTTGATAAAGCTTAAAGCCATGGTAAGTAGCATAGGCAAGTAATATACGAATTGACTCAAGCCTAGCTACGGGTGCAAAAGTTTCATCAAAGTCCAAACCTTCGACTTGTGAATAACCTTTAGCCACAAGTCGGGCTTTGTTTCTTGTCACCACACCGTGCTCGTCTTGCTTGTTGTGGAATACCCATTTGGTACCTACAACATTCTGGTTAGGACGTGGAACTAAATGCCATACCTCATTTCTCGTGAAGTTGTTGAGCTCCTCTTGCATTGCCAGCACCCAGTCCGGATCTCTTAATGCATCCTCCACCCTGTATGGCTCAATAGAGGACACAAAAGAGTAATGTTCACAAAAATGTGCAACCCAAGATCTAGTGGTTACCCCCTTATGAATGTCACTAAGGATGGAGTTGATGGGGTGATCTCGTTGAATTGTTTGGTGGACTCTTAGGTGTGGCGGTCTTCGACCCTGAATTTCTTGCTCATCTTCCTTGTCTTCATCTCCCCTTGATCATTGACCTCTTCTTGAGGTGGCTCATCCTCTTGATCTTCATCTTCATCATCTTGAGCCTGATCCTCATCTTGGTTTGGTGGAGATGCTTGGTTGGAAGATGATGGTTGATTTTGTGCTTGTGGAGGCTCTTCGAATTCCTTAGGACACATATCCCCAATGGACATGTTCCTTGTCACAAAACCTCCCATGTTATCGGGCCCACATGCACCTGTCCTTGTCTCAAAGACCTCAGACGACTATGCATGTGCACCAAACAACTTAACAGGATCTGTTCGAGTGCCTTGAGGACCCCGGATAAACGACTTACCACCAAGATCGTAGGATTAAGTAAACACAAACCACACACCAACATTTGCAGCGGAAATTCTTTATTGCAAAATGGTTACAAGTTACAACATTTACAGTTATAACAAGATTACAATGTATATCTTCAGAGTTGATTACCAAAAGCAAGTGATTCAAAAGAATTACACTTTAAAATGTATAAAACATTTATAAGTTTTAAAATACATGCTAGCTTAAGTGACAATCCTCAATAAAGAAGCTTAAGATGGGATACACCTATATAAGAAGGCCGAGCCCACCGGCACTTAGCACCATCCACAACAGAATAAAATCATAACCTAAAAAACAACAGGGAATAAAACCCTGAGTATGCAATTACTCAGCAAGACTTACCCGACTAAAGAAAATACTCTCAAGGGTATGCTGGTTTGTCAGGAATCAAGGTAAAGCTCATCAAATTCCAAAGACTCATTTTTGCAGAAAAGCTTTTACTTCACAAGTTAATTATTTCTCCTGAATCTAGATTCGCCTAATCTAGAGCATTCACTTGTCCTATACTAGCTTCATTTTAGTATCTTTAGTTTCACTTGTTATCTACGCTGAAGGTCGAAGATCCAGTCTTCATATCCGAGAAGTTCGGCGATCCGAATCAATTAATACCCAGCTGGGGATCTCCAACCACACGACATATGTAGCACTTAACCCTTGCATATGTCAACTCGCCCACGTTTTTCTCAAGACCAGAATGGGTCCCCGCCAACCGAGAGCTCAGTACCCCCACCATCCAGCCTCTTGCCAGGTGGATACACGATACTCTCGCCATCTCTCCACTCCTATTGCGGGCCGGCCTTTCTGGTATTGGTCCGACCGAGGCTAAGCTTACCCATGATGAGGCATGTGGCCAGTTAAAGGGTCCTAGATCAGCAGGCCAACAATCGGAATGGTCCTTAATCGACACAGACGGGCGACCCTTCCTGCTCAATGTCTGTTCTAGATTTATTTAAACCATTTCCCCCATTTTTAGTACCCGACAGGGGTACTCTTTTCTGAATTATGAACCCACTCCGGCCGAAGGGGAATCATCACCATAAGTTTGCTTTGATTTTTGAAACAAAAAGCCCATAATAGTGTTCCACATCATTCTTTTTAAAAGAAGCAACTTTTAGTTTTTCTAAACAGGGCTAAGCCTCATTAGTTCTTTTTATAAAACAAGTATCAAGGAAGATAATCAAATTTCAAGGAATGGCAATGCATCAACTGTTTCATCACAAAACTCCTATCACCTAATGCAGCATATAAGTGATAAAAGTTTTAAAACAACAAGGAGGTGGCAAATGCACCGGGGCTTGCCTAGGATAACACTAAGTTAGTGTTGTTAGATGACGACCACTTGGTGAGCATCTCTCATTCTGGCACTCTATCAGATCATCCATCCTTAGGTTCATTCACCAGCATCATTTTGAGATCAATCGGCTCTTGTTCTCCGCATCACGTGATCAATTAACGAACCTGAATGATATGCATAATGCACATGAATGATTATACAGGAAAATAACTAGACTAAATAATGTCACATGAAAGGAGACTTAATGGAAAAATCTCACAAACGTTCATAATCAAGCACTAAATAGGTCTATACAATCATACACAATAATCATGTTCTCCAGCTTAACCCGATCTAACTTAATCATTAAGAATTAATAAATATGCATAAGCTCTACTTGCCTTAGTTAAAGTCCAACACCTTACAAATGGGTTAAATTTACTACAACATATATTTGGTGAACATAGAACATATTTAATTATACTTCTATGAGCATGACCATAATCCTCACATATATAGAAATTGCTTAACCCAATTAAAGGCTACATCTATTTTATTGTCTAGAACACAAATACTTCACCTAATATTGCATTTTAAATCCGAATCCCACATCACACCACACTTGGTAATCACAAGAGCATTATCAACACAAACACCTAGCACGCATCGCACGGCTGTCCTCTTTACGAAAAACCTGGAGTTCTGCTTCCTCACACAAGCACACACATATCCGCATATCATCGCATTAGCATAACATCAACAAAAATCATTTCATCATACATCGAACACAACTACAACGATAATTATCTAACTAAACCATTCATTAACTAAATAGCCAGAGAAACAACTTGGCTCACCACCTCATGATCTGACTTGATTTTTAGCAAGAACGACGACCACCACCAGTTCGAGCATATCATCGAACACGTGACAGGTACCCCGCTAAAACTTTCTTCTCCTTATCTAAATCTTCTAGGATTTACCTCCACCACCAACACACACAAACATACATAATTAATACTCAAACATAGGCACCGGTGAGGAATAAACATAGCGCAAGCAGCTGGTCTCACCGGGGTTGCAAAGGTCCGACGTGCTGCTGCTGTACCAAGGCGTCATGCATCAAGCATAGGGGAAACTCGGCCATGGGGAAAGTGCTGGCATGGGAAAGGCAGCCAGCAGAGAGGGGCTAGGGTTGGAGAGGGAAGGAGATGGGAGAGGGGTTATCCATGACAACAAGAGAGGGGGCTAGCGTCCACACCATGGGAAGGAGCAGGGAGGGCGTAGCTGGCTGCCATCTATGGAGAGATGGAGATGTCCTATGTAGCTCACGGCAGGAACGGACGAGCACCATGCTGCCAGCAAGGGGATAGGGGAGGGCGGCAAGCAGAGGGGCTGAGAGATGAGATTCAGCGAGAGAGAGACACGTGGGGGAGCAATGGAAGGGAGATCGGCTAGTGTTTGACGCAAGGAGCAGATCAAACGGCAGTGGAATACTCAGGAAACATGGAGAAGATAAGGAAGAGAGAGGGCGGTTGAAATAAATATGTGAACAAAATTTCTCTTCTCCCATTTTCTTTACACAAAGTTAAATGCAATTATCAAGTTTCCAGAGTTTGTGAGAGTTTAAATGAGTTGGCCTAAAATACATTTTAGACTACACATTTTATTTTTCGGACTACGAATTAGAGAACCAAATTAATTACCAATTACTCGCTTTCAGTTCTAATTACCTTGGTCCGGTTTGTTTCGGACTGAAAACCATTGTCGTCGAGTTCCAATTAATTTGTTCAGGATAAAATCATAAGAGTGGGTCGAGCTTCCGAATTCGTATTCTCTTAATCCATAAATTTTTAAACAGACAAAAGACTCGACATTTCGCGAAGTAAATACGCGAGATCGATGCGGCATCGAATTTGTGATCCTTTCGGAAGCGACGTCACGCATCGTTCACTTAGGCGAGCGGTTGTGTGCTGCCACATACGGATTTGCACCTGCCACACATGTCATGATGTCTGACCACAGATAGACATGTGCAACGCAAGTGTGAAAGAATTTCAAACGAATTTTAAGGAACCCGATTCGATTTCAAGGATTAGAGTTTGGGCAAGACGTCGATGGCTCAACCCAAACGATATTGGATTTAATGTTTTGGAAGATTACTAAAGTCTGAATTTTTGCAAAATAAATTGGGGACAATTTAGATAGATGGAGACAGACACGATATCAAAATTGTGATAGACGAAGATGATTAAAATTTAGTGTCCATTTTATTCACCGCTATCACGTGTTAAAGTTCGAACTCGTGGTCGAGCAGACGATAAACATCTGGGGTGTTACATTCCTTAGCGTGATGCACAGAGCCTCTTCATCATCTAGCTCATCAAGATCAACTTGCTCCACTTAGGAGCCATTAGTCTCATCAAACACTATGTCCCAAGAAACTTCAACTAGTCTAGTGGACTTGTTAAAGACTCTATATGCCCTTGTGTTTGAGTCATAACCAAGTAAAAAGCCTTCTACAGCTTAGGGAGCAAATTTAGATTTTCTACCTATTTTAACAAGAATAAACCATTTTCTCCCAAAGACTCTAAAATATGAAACATTGGGCTTTTTACTAGTGAGGAGTTCATACAATGTTTTCTTGAGGATTCGGTGAAGGTAGAGTCGGTTGATGGAGTAGCAAGCAGTGTTGATGGCTTCTGCCCAAAACCGGTCTGGTGTCTTGTATTCAACAAGCATGGTCCTCGCCATGTCCAGTAGAGTTCTATTCTTCCTCTCCACTACACTATTTTGTTAAGGTGTGTAGGGAGAAGAGAACTAATGCTTGATGCCCTCATCCTCAAGAAATCCTTCAATTTGAGAGTTCTTGAACTCCGTCCCATTGTCGCTTCTTATCTTTTTTATCCTCAATCCGAACTCATTTTGAGCCCGTCTCAAGAATCCTTTTAGTGTATCTTGGGTCTAAGATTTTTCCTGCAAAAAGAATATCCAAGTGAAGCGAGAATAATCATCAACAACTACTAGACAGTACTTACTCCTGCCGATGCTTATGTAAGCTATCGGGCCGAATAAATCCATGTGGAGTAGCTCGAGTAGCCTGTCCGTCGTCATTATGTTTTTGTGTGGATGATGGATGCTAACTTGCTTTCCTGCTTGGCATGCGCTATAAATCCTGTCTTTCTCAAAATGAACATTTGTTAGTCCTAAAATGTGTTCTCCCTTTAGAAGTTTGTGGAGATTCTTTATCCCAACATGGGCAAGTCGGCGATACCAGAGCCAACCCATATTAGTCTTAGCAATTAAGCAAGTGTCAAGTTTAGCTTTGTTATCATTAAAATCAACCAAATATAGCTGACCCTCTAACACTCCCCTAAATGCTATTGAATCATCACTCCTTCTAAAGACAGTAACTACTATATCTGTAAATAGACAGTTGTAGCCCATTTTGCATAATTGAGAAACTGAAAGCAAGTTGTAATCTAATGAATCTACAAGAAAAATATTGGAAATATAATGGTCAGGAGATATAGCAATTTTACCCAATCCTTTGACCAAACCTTGATTTCCATCCCCAAATGTGATAGCTCGTTGGGGATCTTCGTTTTTCTCGTAGGAGGAGAACATTCTCTTCTCCCCTGTCATGTGGTTTGTGCATCCGCTATCGATTATCCAACTTGAACCCCTGGATGCATAAACCTGCATAGCAATTTAGGCCTTGTTCTTAGGTACCCAAACTGTCTTGGGTCTTTTCATGTTAGAAACAAGCACCTTGGGTACCCAAACACAAGTTTTTGAACTCTTGTGTTTGCCCCAACATATTTGGTAATTACTGTGCCTGATTTGTTAGTAAGCACATATGATGCACCAAAAGTCTTAAATGAAATGTTATGTCCATTTGATGCAGTAGGAATTTTCTTTCTAGGCAATTTAACACGAGTGGTTTGCCTAGAGCTGGATGCCTCATTCTTATACATAAAAGCATGGTGAGAAACAGAATGAGACTTCCTAGCATGAATCTTCCTAATTTTGTGCTCAGGATAATTAGCAGGATATAAAATGTAGCCTTCATTATCCTAAACCATGGGAGCCTTGCCCTTAACAAAATTAGACAATCTTTTAGGCACATTAAGCTTGACATTGCTTCCCTGTTGGAAACCAATGCCATCCTTAATGCCAGGGTGTCTCCCATTATAGAGCATGCTTCTAGCAAATTTAAAATTTTCATTTTCAAGTTCATGCTCATTAATTTTAGCAGTTAATTTAGCTATATGATCATTTTGTTGTCTAATCATAGCAAGGTGATCATTGATAGCTTCAACATTAATATCTCTACATCTAGTGCAAATAGAAACATGCTCAACAATAGATGTAGAGGGTTTGCAAGCATTTAATTCCTCAATCTTAGCATTTAATTTGACATTCTCATTTCTAAGACAGGAAATAGAATCATTGCAAACATTTAACTCTTTAACCTTAGAAACTAAACTAGCATTTTCAGTTCTAATTTAACTTAGAAACTAAACTAGCATTTTCAGTTCTAAGGCTGGAAATTGATTCTTTGCAAATATTCAATTCATCAATCTTAGCATTTAGACTAGCATTCTCATTTCTAAGACTGATAATTGAATCATGGCAAACGCTAAGCTCCTTAGTCAAGTTTTCACATTTTTCTACTTCCTGAGCATAAGCATTTTTCAATTTAACATGTTTCTTGTTTTCTTTAATAAGGAAGTTCTCTTGGCTTTCCAAGAGATCATCCTTCTCATGAATAGCTTCTATTAATTCATTTAATTTTTTTCTTTTGTTCCATGCTGAGGTTGGCAAAAAGAGTAAGTAAATCCTCTTCATTTTCACTAGAGCTACCCTCATCACTAGATGTTGTATATTTGGGGGTGGCTCTAGAATGTACCTTTTTTTCTTGCCGTCCTTAGCCATGAAACATTTGTGGCTGACGTTGAGGAAGAGGAGTCCCTTGTTGAAGGCGATGTTGGCGGCATCCTCGTCAGAGGAGGAGTCGGTGGAGCTCTCATCGGAGTCCCATTCCCGACACACGTGGGCATCGCCGCCCTTCTTCTTGTAATACCTCTTCTTCTCTTTCTTCCCCTTCTTGTCGTCGCCCCTATCACTATCACTTGAAATTGGATATTTAGCAATGAAATGTTCGGGCTTACCACATTCGTAGCACACCCTCTTGGAGCGGGGTCTGTAGTCCTTCCCCCTCTTTTGCTTGAGGATTTGGCGGAAGCTCTTGATGATGAGCGCCATTTCCTCGTTGTTGAGCTTGGAGGCGTCGATTGGAAGCCTACTTGGTGTAGACTCCCTCTTCTCTTCTTTCGTCGCCTAGAATGCGACGGGTTGCACCTTGGGTGTTGAGGTGGCGCCTTGCTCCAACTTGACGATGTGTTTGGAGTCTTTGATCATTAGCTCAAAGCTCACAAACTTACCAATCACTTCCTCGGGAGACATTAGCTTGTATCTAGGATCTCCACGTATTAATTGAACTTGAGTAGGATTGCGAAATACGAGGGATCTAAGAATAACCTTGACCATTTCATGGTCATCGCATTTGGTGCTCTCGAGGTTGCGCACTTGGTTGACCAAGGTCTTGAGCCGGTTGTACATTGCTTGTGGCTCTTCTCCCTTATTGAGGATGAATCGACCGAGTTCTCCCTCGATCGTCTCACTCTTGGTGATCTTGGTCACCTCGTCCCCTTCGCGCGCCGTTTTGAGGACGTCCCAAATTTCTTTGGCACTCTTTAACCCTTGCACCTTATTATACTCCTCTCGATACAAGGAGGCTATAGGAAACGGGTGACGCCTAAGAGGGGGGTGAATTAGGGCTTCTAAAACTTTTACTAAACTAGGCCACAAATAAATTCCTAGAGCAAAACCTATGCAAATAATCAAACTAGAATGTGCAAACTAGGTTTTGTCTAAGTGTTGCTATCTCTACCGCAATGGCTAAGTTTCAATCTACACTAAATAAGTATGGATACAAGATTGAAACTTAAATGCTTAATATAAATGCGGAAACTTAAAGAGCAAAGTGGAGAAGCAAACTCTCATGGATGACGTCGGTATTTTTACCGAGGTATCCAGAACCACGCAAGGTCCCGACTAATCCTCGTTGGTGCCCCTACGCAAAGGGAAGCCCACGCGAGGGCCAAGCACCACGGTCGAGTAACTCCGTAGAGAGCCGCGGGCCTTCTCCACGCGCAAGTGGTGCTCCGCTTCTGGCTCCTCTCGGACGCTCCCCGCCGTCTCCACTACCAAGCTTCCGGCCAAAACGCCGCGGGCCTCGTTCCCTCCGGTACACGGTGGCGGCCGTGACACAAACGCAATTGTCACGGTCTCGCAAGACTCCCGCCCCACTCGGTACAATTACAACGACTCACGCAAGAGCCGAGGGGTTGTGTGGTTTTACAAAACTCACTCAACTAACTAGGGTTCACCTAGAGCAAGCGCTAAAGCGGTCTAACTAACCTAAGCACTTCGCAAAGCACCTACGCTAATCACCGAGTGATTCTATTAAGCACTTGGGTGTTTGAGCTCTTGGAAATGTGCACTATATGCCTTGGTATGTTGCTTGGGCTCCCACACCTTCAAATGGCCGGTTGGGTGAAGTATATATAGGCCCCAACTCCAAAATAGCCGTTGGAGAAAAGTTGCAGTCCTCTGTGGCACACCGGATAGTCCGATGGTGCACCGGACAGTCCGGTGGTGCACCAGACATTGCACTGTAGCCTGTCCGGTGCGTCTAGCCGTTGTCCTGTCAGAGCAGGTGACCGTTGGCGTCGCAGGCTTTTCCACACCGGATAGTCTGGTGCTCACATCGGACAGTCCAGTGGTCTTCTCTCCGAGTGCCACCTGGAACTAGCCGTTGGGCTAGAGTTCTCTAGTGCACCGGACAGTCCGGCGTGTGGGCACCGAACAGTCTAGTGTGCCATCGGACAGTCCGGTGCGCCTTCGCACAGACAGTCCGCAGCAGCACACTTGGACTTTTCTTGGATCTTCTTAATGTCTTCTTTTGAGGTGTTGCTTTCCTCAATTCCTTAGTCCAAGTAAGTCTTGCATCCTGTGAACTACAAACACAAACACTAGAAAACTTATTAGTTCATGGATTATGTCGTTCATCAAACACCAAAACTCAATTAGCCAAATGGCCCGGGGTCCATTTTCCTTACAATCTCCCCCTTTTTGGTGATTGATGACAACACAACCAAAGCAAGCAAATAATACAAGTGTTTGAATGAAAATATGCAATCTACTTGCTAGGATGCATGATTATCCCCACGATGTGATATTATTGACTTAAGCCTCCCCCTAACTCCATAATTCATTTATTTCCTATTTTAGGACCAAATAACCAAAACCACTTGAAAAACCATTTGTGGATATAAAATTTTAAATTGGTGGTGTTTGGTGTTTGATATAGTATTCATTGCTTTGGTCCCTAAACTTCTCCCCCTTTGGCATCAACCACCAAAAAGGAAGACATTAAAAGCATGTAGGATGTAAAATAAAAGCTTGCCCTCATTAAGAATTTTATGAGATGATACCACTTGAAGAATACTAAGTTAAACCACATGAATGATCAGTTGAAAGGATTACTCCCCCTAAACGAGTGTTCTCATTAGAAAGAATTTTCTCCCCCTTTTTAGAGATGAAGAAATACTCCCCCTGACAGAGATCCTCTACTTAGGAAAAAGCATGTGAAAATTAGAGGAGCAAGACAAGATTTGAAAAGACCAACTTCCCTCATGCATGGGTAACGGAATATGAGTTAACTACATATACATTTTTAGCAACATGGAAGTATATGATATGAAATATAGTCTAATCAAACATTGGAGAAGACATGTAAATGATACAAGATGTAGTCTCAAAAGATACCAATTGAAGGTCAATGGCGAGCTTGAGAGACATGAGAGTTCTTGGAGATTTTGCAGTGGAAGATTGTTGTCTTTCTCCGGGGACCTTATTTTCCTTACAATGAGATTATCACATGAAATAGACTTGAAAAGGTGTTAGTCTCAAAGTATTAGATTATAGAGTAACCTCCCCCTGAAAGTGTGCATACAAGTTTTTGAATACTTGTAGGAGACTCGCACTTTGATTTGATATCAAGAGGGGCAAATTATCTACAATACGAAATTTGGCACATATAAGTTAAATGATACAACTTGTAGAAATCAAAATTTTCAATTGATGCATCATTTACTATGGAGTGATATAAAAGCTATTGCCGTGCTTTTAACTAAACATTTTAAACCATGCAGGTTTGCTTAAGTATATGAATTGAAAGCAAGCAATCCTACCATGTGATTTACCTACTATGCATGATTTTAAACAAAAGTAAATGACAAATGTAATACTAGGCAAGAAAGGTAAACTAGATACAAGGTAAATAGATACGCATATCTAAAAACAAGAGATACAATAAATCTAGTTACCTTAGTCATGGGTGGGAAATTTGGGTCCAAAATTTTCACTAACCCACTTGGCAATAAACTTGATCCAATATGATGTATCCTATGATATACATCCCAACTTTGCCAAGTCTCCAAATTTCCCGAAGACCTTCGGTCCACTCACTTCCCTTTCGAGATCCAAACCTTCTTGGTGCTTTTCATGGTTGAAATTATTTCCTTTGGCACCCAGATGCGTTTGGCTCCTTTTCCTTTGTTGGCTTGCTTGTTGGCCTTGATTGCTATCACCTTTCCATTCTTTTTCTTCTTGATCAAATATGGTGTAGCATCCTTTTTGTTCACCTTTTTGATGTAGGTGTTGGAGATTTTGCTTGATGGCTTTTGCTTGAGCTTTTGCCTTTGTTTATCCCCGGTCATCGCCTTGCATTGGAAAGACTTGTGGCCTTCCATGTGGCATAGCCTACAACTCACAGTTTCTCCCTCCATAGGCTTGTTCACTCCCGCAGTGGTGTTATCCTATGGAGGTCGGATTTGTTTGGCTTTGCCTTTCTTGTCTTACAAAGCCTTGCCAAGGCGAGCCACTTCTTGCTTTAATTGTTCATTTTCCTTTGCAACCTCATCCGAACATGTTTCTACAACAATATTCTCAACAACAACTTGGTTGCAGGGGTTAGAATCATCAATTAAATCAAAGCAGGAAGTAGAAGCATCTTTCTTAATAATTTCAGGTATTTCAACTAAAGATGCTGCTGGGGTGCTACCAACGTTTTCTAGCTTAGTAGTTAGCTCATTATTATGTATGCTAAGAATTTCCATTTTCTCTAGCAAATTTTCAATAGCTTCTTATGAGCTAGCTAACTTAGCCTTAAGCTTTTCATTCTTTTTAATGAGACCATCATCGGTAGCAATGGATGGAGCACTAGATTCTAATAGCTCAATTTTAGTTGACAGCTCACTATTTAAGTTTGCAAAAGTTTCAAATTTTTCTAGCAAACCTTTATAATCATTTTGGGAGCTAATCAACTTATTTTTCAAAGTTTTGAGTTGAGCTTTTTGCTTAGTGCAAACATCCTGGAAAAATTCTACGGTTTCCGCAAGCTCATCTACGGAGGGCTTTCCCTCACCTTCATCATCACTACTGCTATCATCACTAGAGGATGAAATGCTTTTGTTACCTCTTGCCATAAGGCATTTTTGTGATGACCGTGATGAGCGTGATGAGGACCAGTGGCTGCGCGTCCTTGGAGGTTCATCTTCACTTGAAGAATCATCCCAAGTTCTAATACTTGTTAGCGCCTTGCCTTTGCTCCTCTCCTTTTTGGGTTTGGCCATATTTGGACAATTGTCCCTAAAGTGGCCCTTCTCCCCACATGCGAAGCATCCTCTCTTCCTTTGCTTTTTCCTGTCAATGTTAAAGAGAAGATCCTCGACCTGCAGGGGCACACCCATTAGATTAATCTTGCGGATCATCCTCATTACCTTTCCGACACGTCGGATTGTTTCTTCGTCCTCGGAGGATGATGTGCATGGTTGATTATCTTCATCATCATCACTTTCTTCTTCTTCCTCTTCTTCACTTGAGGAACTTGGAGTGGGAGCCTTCTTTTTGCCCTTCCTTTCATCACATGCAAAAGCATATGGTCTTGAGGAAGTTGGCTCCTCTCCCCGACACATTTTTTGCTACATCTCAAAAGCCGCGATTTTCCCAATCACAATGGTCGGGGTCATGTTGCTCAAGTCCTCCATGTTGTGAAGGATGGTGATGATGCTCCCATATCTTTGTTATGGTAGCAGGGAGATAATCTTCCTCACAATGTCCGCATCACCTAGCTTATTAATGCTAATAGAATTGAGCTCATTGATAATTAGATTCAAACGAGAATACATATCTCTAACAAGCTCATCATCTTTCATAGCAAAAGAATTATACTCATTTAAGACTAGGCAATGTTTTGCTCACAGACATTGGATGTGCCGTCATGGAGCTCATGCAATTTTAGCCAAATCTCATTAGCAGTTTTTAAGGTAAATACTTGATTAAAAATATCCATGCTAAGAGATTCATACAAGCAATTTTTAGCTCTAGCATTTAAATGAATTTCTTTTTCCTCACTCGTGGTGGGTTTCTCGGGATTCTTGAGGGGTTTCATCCCGTCACGAGTGACTCTCCAAACACCTAGATCAACGACCTCTAGGTAACAAGCTATTCTAGCACTATAATATGGGAAGTTAGTGCCATCAAAGTGTGGTGGCCTATGGGTATCCATCACTTCCTCTAAAAAGCGTCGGCTCTTTTAGCGGTGAAGCTAAAGCGTTTCAAATGAGCCAAACCGGGCTCTGATACCACTTGTAGGAAACGGGTGACGCCTAAGAGGGGGGGGTGAATTAGGGCTTCTAAAACTTTTACTAAACTAGGCCACAAATAAATTCCTAGAGCAAAACCTATGCAAATAATCAAACTAGAATGTGCAAACTAGGTTTTGTCTAAGTGTTGCTATCTCTACCGCAATGGCTAAGTTTCAATCTACACTAAATAAGTATGGATACAAGATTGAAACTTAAATGCTTAATATAAATGTGGAAACTTAAAGAGCAAAGTAGAGAAGCAAACTCTCGTGGATGATGCCGGTATTTTTACCGAGGTATCTGGAACCACGCAAGGTCCCGCCTAATCCTCGTTGGTGCCCCTACGCAAAGGGAAGCCCACGCGAGGGCCAAGCACCACGGTCGAGTAACTCCATAGAGAGCCGCGAGCCTTCTCCACGCGCAAGTGGTGCTCCGCTTCTGGCTCCTCTCGGACGCTCCCCGGCGTCTCCACTATCGAGCTTCCGGCCGAAACGCCGTGGGCCTCGTTCCCTCTGGTACATGGTGGCGGCCGTGACACAAACGCGGTTTTCACGGTCTCGCAAGACTCTCGCCCCACTCGATACAATTACAATGACTCACGCAAGAGCCGAGGGGTTGTGTGGTTTTACAAAACTCAATCAACTAACTAGGGTTCACCTAGAGCAAGCGTAAAGCGATCTAACTAACCTAAGCACTTCGCAAAGCACATATGCTAATCGCCGAGTGATTCTATTAAGCACTTGGGTGTTTGAGCTCTTGGAAATGTGCACTATATGCCTTGGTATGTTGCTTGGGCTCCCACACCTTCAAATGGCCGGTTGGGTGAAGTATATATAGGCCCCAACTCCAAAATAGCCGTTGGAGAAAAGCAGCAGTTCTCTGCGGCACACCGGACAGTCCGGTGGTGCACCGGACAGTGCACTGTAGCCTGTCCGGTGCGCCTAGCCGTTGCCCTGTCAGAGCAGGTGACCGTTGGCGTCGCAGGCTTTTCCACACCGGACAGTCTGGTGCTCACACCGGACAGTCCGGTGGTCTTCTCTCCGAGTGCCACCTAGAACTAGCCGTTGGGCTGGAGTTCCCTGGTGCACCGGACAGTCCGGTGCGCCTTCGCACAGACAGTCCGCAGCAGCACACTTGGACTTTTCTTGGATGTTCTTAATGTCTTCTTTTGAGGTGTTGCTTTCCTCAATTTCTTAGTCCAAGTAAGTCTTGCATCCTGTGAACTATAAACACAAACACTAGAAAACTTATTAGTTCACGGATTGTGTCGTTCATCAAACACCAAAACTCAATTAGCCAAATGGCCTGGGGTCCATTTTCCTTACAGAGGCGAGGAGTATAGTCATGGCTTGGGAGTTAAATTGCCTAATTTGGGCGACCTCGTCTGAGTCATAGTCCTCATCCCCCACTTTCGGTACCTGCGCTCCAAATTCAACGATGTTCCATATGCTTTCGTGGAGTGAGGTTAGATGATGCCTCATTTTATCACTCCACATAGAATAATCTTCACCATCAAAATATGGTGGCTTGCCTAATGGAACGGAAAGTAGAGGAGCGTGCTTTGAAATACGGGGATAGCGATGGGGCATCTTACTATACTTCTTTCGCTCATGGCGCTTAGAAGCGACGGATGACTCAGAGCTTGATGTGGATGGCGACGATGAGTCGGTCTCGTAGTAGACCACTTTCTTCATCTTCTTCTTGTCGCCTCTCCGATGGGACTTGATGGACGAAGGATTCCTCCTTATGCTTGTTGCCGGACTCTCTTGAAAGAGTCCTCCCCGAGCTTGTTGGCTTGTCGCCGGTCACGATCTCCCTCTTGGCGTGATCTCCCGACATCACTTTGAGTTGTTAGACTCTAATGAAGCATCGGGCTCTGATACCAATTGAAAGTTGCCTAGAGGGGGGGGGGTGAATAGGCGTAACCTAAAATTTATAACTTAAAACACACACTACAAGCTGGGGTTAGCGTTAGAGTTCAAACTCAAGTCCGAAAGAGAGGTGATAGTCGCCTAGAGGGGGGGGGTGAATAGGGCGAAACTGAAATTTACAAAATAATCACAACTACAAGCCGGGTTAGCGTTAGTAATAAAGAAACGAGTCCGTGAGAGAGGGCGTAAAACAAATCGCAAGCAAATAAGAGTGTGACACGAGGATTTGTTTTACCGAGGTTCGGTTCTCGCAAACCTACTCCCCGTTGAGGAGGCCACAAAGGCCGGGTCTCTTTCAACCCTTCCCTCTCTCAAACGATCCCACGGATCGAGTGAGCTTTCTCTTCTTCTCAATCAAACGGGAACAAAGCTTCCCCGCAAGGGCCACCACACAATTGGTGCCTCTTGCCTTGGTTACAATTGAGATTGATCACAAGAATAAGCGAGAAAAAAAGGAATGCGATCCAAGCGCAAGAGCTCGAAAGAACACAAGCAAATCACTCTCTCTAGTCACTATGGAGTTGTGTGGAATTTGGAGAGGACTTGATCTATTTGGTGTGTCTAGAATTGAATGCTAGAGCTCTTGTAGTAGTTGAGAAGTGGAAAACTTGGATAGCAATGAATGTGGGGTGGTTGGGGTATTTATAGCCCCAACCACCAAAAGTGACCGTTGCTGGAACTCCTCTGTTCGATGGCGCACCGGACAGTCCGGTGCACACCGGACAGTCCGGTGCCCCTGCCACGTCACCATTGCCGTTGGATTCAGACTGTTGGAGCTTCTGACTTCTGGGCCCTCCTGGGTGTCCGGTGCACACCGGACAGGTACTGTTTGATGTCCGGTGCACCGGCATGGGCGAGCCTGACGTCTGCGCGCGCTGCGCGCGCATTTAATGCACCGCAGGGAGCCGTTGGCGCCGCAGGGAGCCGTTGCTCCGCTGGCACACCGGACAGTCCGGTGCACACCGGACAGTCCGGTGCACACCGGACAGTCCGGTGAATTTTAGCGGAGCGGCTGTCGCGCAGACCCGAGGCTGGCGAGTTCCGGAGGCCGCGCTTCCTTGGAGCACCGGACATGTCCGGTGCACACCGGACAGTCCGGTGATTTATAGCGCGCCGGCCTCCGAGAATTCCCGAGAGCGAAGAGGTGGAGTTGGAGTCCTCTGGGCGCACCGGACACTGTCCGGTGCACACCGGACAGTCCGGTGCCTCCAGCCAGAGGTGCCCTCGGTTGCCTTGCTGCTCCTTTGTTGAATCCAACACTTGGTCTTTTTATTGGCTAAGTGTGAGCCTTTTGCACCTGTATAACTTGTTCACTAGAGCAAACTAGTTAGTCCAATATTTGTGTTGGGCAATTCAACCATCAAAATTATTTTAGGAACTAGGTGTAAGCCTAATTCCCTTTCAATCTCCCCCTTTTTGGTGATTGATGCCAACACAAACCAAAGCAAATATAGAAGTGCATAATTGAACTAGTTTACATAATGTAAGTGCAAAGGTTGCTTGGAATTGAGCCAATATAAATATTTATGTGATGCGCATGGATTGTTTCTTTGTTTTTGACATATTGGACCACATTTGCACCATAAGTTTTGTTTTTGCAAACTCTTTTGTAAATCCTTTTCAAAGTCATTTTGCAAGATAGTCAAAAGTAAATGAATAAGATTTTGCAAAGCATTTTCAAGATTTGAAATTTTCTTCCTTTGTTCAAATGCTTTTCCTTTGACTAAACAAAACTCCCCCTCAAAATAAGGTCTCCTCTTAGTGTTCAAGAGGGTTTTCCATCAATTTTGAAAATACTACTTGCTCCCCCTTTAGAACACAAAGAGATACCAAT
This sequence comes from Zea luxurians, assembly GCA_029449295.1. NCBI lineage: Eukaryota > Viridiplantae > Streptophyta > Magnoliopsida > Poales > Poaceae > Zea > Zea luxurians. The sequence continues at coordinate 310,771 of JAOPSE010000433.1, read as the reverse complement.
TTTGAAATTTACCAATTTAAAATCATCAAATTTTATAAAATTTTGGTGGTGGTGCGGTCCTTTTGCTTTGGGCTCATATTTTCTCCCCCTTTGGCATGAATCGCCAAAAACGGAATCATTAGAGCCCAATGAAGTAGTTTCTCCCCCTTTGGTCATGAAATGAATGAGTGAAGGTTATACCAAAGTTGGAGAGATGATGCGGAGCGACGGCGAAGGATGAGTAGTAGAGTGGAGTGGAAGCCTTGTCTTCGCCGAAGACTCCAATTCCCTTTCAATATACCTATGACTTGGTTTGAAATACACTTGAAAACACATTAGTCATAGCATATATAAAAGAGACATGATCAAAGGTATATTTATGAGCTATGTGTGCAAGACTAGCAAAAGAAATTCCTAGAATCAAGAATATTAAGCTCATGCCTAAGTCGGGTAAAAGATTGTTCATCAAGCGGCTTGGTAAAGATATCGGCTAATTGATCTTTAGTGTTAATGTAAGAAATCTCGATATCCCCCTTTTGTTGGTGATCCCGAAGAAAATGATACCGAATGGCTATGTGCTTAGTGCGGCTGTGCTCGACGGGATTGTCGGCCATTTTGATTGCACTCTCATTGTCACATAGCAAAGGGACTTTGATTAATTTGTAACCGTAGTCCCGCAGGGTTTGCCTCATCCAAAGCAATTGCGCGCAACAATGGCCTGCGGCAATGTACTCGGCTTCGGCGGTAGAAAGAGCGACCGAATTTTGCTTCTTTGAAGCCCAAGACACCAAGGATCTTCCCAAGAACTGGCAAGTCCCCGATGTGCTCTTCCTATTAATCCTACACCCCGCCCAATCGGCATCCGAATAACCAATCAAATCAAAAGTGGATCCCCGAGGGTACCAAAGCCCAAACTTAGGAGTAAAAGCCAAATATCTCAAGATTCGTTTCACGGCCGTAAGGTGTGATTCCTTAGGGTCGGCTTGGAATCTTGCACACATGCAAACGGAAAGCATAATGTCCGGTCGAGATGCACATAAATAAAGCAATGAACCAATCATCGACCGGTATACCTTTTGATCCACGGACTTACCTCCCGTGTCGAGGTCGAGATGCCCATTAGTTCCCATGGGTGTCTTGATGGGCTTGGCATCCTTCATTCCAAACTTGCTTAGAATGTCTTGAGTATACTTCGTTTGGCTAATGAAGGTGCCCTCTTGGAGTTGCTTGACTTGGAATCCTAGGAAATACTTCAACTCCCCCATCATTGACATCTCGAATTTTTGTGTCATGATCCTACTAAATTCTTCACATGTAGATTTGTTAGTAGACCCAAATATGATATCATCAACATAAATTTGGCATACAAACAAATCATTGTCAAGAGTTTTTGTGAACAAAGTAGGATCAGCTTTGCCGACTTTGAAGCCATTTGAAATAAGGAAATCTCTAAGGCATTCATACCATGCTCTTGGGGCTTGCTTAAGCCCATAAAGCGCCTTAGAGAGCCTATAAACATGGTTAGGGTACTCACTGTCTTCAAAGCCGGGAGGTTGCTCAACATAGACCTCCTCCTTGATTGGTCCATTGAGGAAGGCACTCTTCACGTCCATTTGGTAGAGCTTGAAGCCATGGTAAGTAGCATAGGCTAATAATATACGAATTGACTCAAGCCTAGCTACGGGTGCATAGGTTTCACCAAAATCCAAACCTTCGACTTGTGAATACCCCTTGGCCATGAGTCGAGCTTTGTTCCTAGTCACCACACCATGCTCGTCTTGCTTGTTGCGGAAGACCCACTTGGTTCCTACAACATTTTGATTTGGACGTGGAACTAAGTGCCATACCTCGTTCCTTGTGAAATTGTTGAGCTCCTCTTGCATCGCCATCACCCAATCCGAATCTTGAAGTGCTTCCTCTACCCTGTGTGGCTCAATAGAGGAAACAAACGAGTAATGTTCACAAAAATGAGCAACACGAGATCGAGTAGTTACCCCCTTATGAATATCGCCAAGGATAGTGTCGACGGGGTGATCTCGTTGTATGGCTTGGTGGACTCTTGGGTGTGGCGGCCTTGGTTGATCATCCTCCTTGTCCTCATCATTTGCATCTCCCCCTTGATCGTTGCCGTCATTTTGAGGTGGCTCATCTTCTTGATCTTCTTGTTCAACATCTTGAGCCTCATCCTCAATTTGAGTTGGTGGAGATACTTGCGTTGAGGAGGATGGTTGATCTTGTGCTTGAGAAGGCTCTTTGGATTCCTTAGGACACACATCCCCAATGGACATGTTCCTTAGCGCTGTGCATGGAGCCTGTTCTTCACCTATATCATCAAGATCAACTTGCTCTACTTGAGAGCCGTTAGTCTCATCAAACACAACGTCACAAGAAACTTCAACAAGTCCTGAGGACTTGTTAAAGACTCTATATGCCCTTGTGTTTGAGTCATATCCTAGTAAAAAGCCTTCTACAGTTTTAGGAGCAAATTTAGATTTTCTACCTCTTTTGACAAGAATAAAACATTTGCTACCAAAAACTCTAAAATATGAAATATTGGGCTTTTTACCGGTTAGGAGTTCATAAGATGTCTTCTTGAGGATTCGGTGAAGATATAACCGGTTGATGGCGTAGCAGGCGGTGTTGACCGCCTCGGCCCAAAACCGATCCGGTGTCTTGTACTCATCAAGCATGGTTCTTGCCATGTCCAATAGAGTTCGATTCTTCCTCTCCACTACACCATTTTGTTGTGGAGTGTAGGGAGAAGAGAACTCATGCTTGATGCCCTCCTCCTCAAGGAAGCCTTCGATTTGAGAGTTCTTGAACTCCGTTCCATTGTCGCTTCTAATTTTCTTGATCCTTAAGCCGAACTCATTTTGAGCCCGTCTTAAGAATCCCTTTAAGATCTCTTGGGTTTGTGATTTTTCCTGTAAAAAGAATACCCAAGTGAAGCGAGAATAATCATCCACAATTACAAGACAATACTTACTACCGCCGATGCTTATGTAAGCGATCGGGCCGAACAAATCCATGTGTAGGAGCTCCAGTGGCCTGTCGGTAGTCATGATGTTTTTGTGTGGATGATGGACACCAACTTGCTTCCCGGCTTGGCAAGCGCTACAAATCCTGTCTTTCTCAAAATGAACATCGGTTAGTCCCAAAATGTGTTCTCCCTTTAGAAGTTTGTGAAGATTCTTCATTCCAACATGGGCTAGTCGACGGTGCCATAGCCAACCCAAGTTAGTCTTTAGCAATTAAGCATGTGTCGAGTTCAGCTCTTTCAAAATCTACTAAGTATAGCTGACCCTCTAACACACCTTTAAATGCTATTGAATCATCACTCCTTCTAAAGACAGTAACACCTGTATCAGTAAAAAGACAGTTGTAGCCCATTTGACATAATTGGGATACGGAAAGCAAATTGTAATCTAAGGAATCTACAAGAAAAACATTGGAAATAGTATGGTCAGGAGATATAGCAATTTTACCCAAACCTTTGACCAAACCTCGATTTCCATCCCCGAATGTGATAGCTCGTTGGGGATCTTGGTGTTTCTCATATGAGGAGAACATCTTTTTCTCCCCTGTCATGTGGTTTGTGCACCCGCTATCGAGTATCCAACTTGAGCCCCCGGATGCATAAACCTACAAAACAAGTTTAGTTCTTTGTTTTAGGTACCCAAACGGTTTTGGGTCCTTTGGCATTAGATATAAGAACTTTGGGTATCCAAACACAAGTCTTGGAGCCCTTGTGTTTGCCCCCAACAATTTTGGCAACTACCTTGCCGGATTTGTTAGTTAAAACATAAGATGCATCAAAAGTTTTAAATGAGATGGCATGATCATTTGATGCATTAGTAGTTTTCTTTCTAGGCAACTTGGCATGGGTTGGTTGCCTAGATCTAGATGTCTCACCCTTATACATAAAAGCATAATTAGGGCCAGAGTGAGACTTCCTAGAATGAATTTTCTTAATTTTACTCTCAGGATACCCGGCAGGGTACAAAATGTAACCCTCGTTATCCTGAGGCATGGGAGCCTTGCCCTTAACAAAGTTAGACAAGTTCTTAGGAGGGGCATTAATTTTGACATTGTCTCCCCTTTGGAAGCCAATGCCGTCCTTAATGCCCGGGCGTCTCCCATTATAGAGCATGCTTCTAGCAAGTTTAAATTTTTCATTTTCTAAGTCATGCTCTCTAATCTTAGCATTAAGTTGTGCTATATGATCATGGATAGCATCAACATTAATATCTCTACATCTAGTACAAATGGAAATATGCTCAACATTAGATGTAGAGGGTTTGCAAGATTTTAGTTCAACAACCTTAGCATGCAACAAATCATTTTTAGCTCTAAGGTCGGAAATAGTAGCATTGCAAACATCAAAATCCTTAGCCTTAGCAATTAATTTCTCATTCTCATTTCTAAGGCTAGCGATGGAAGCATTCAATTCATCAATCCTAGCAAGCAAATCGACATCATCATTTCTAGGATCAATGCAAACATGAGAATCAACCTTAGCAATTAAATTGGCATTTTCATTTCTAAGGTTGTCTAAAGTCTCATGGCAAATACTTAGCTCACTAGACAATTTTTCACATTTTTCTCTTTCTAGAGCATAAGCATTTTTAACCTTAACATGTTTCTTGTTTTCCTTGATTAGGAAGTCCTCTTGGGAGTCCAAGAGATCATCCTTTTCATGGATGGCACTAATTAGTTCATTTAATTTTTCCTTTTGTTCCATGTTAAGGTTGGCAAAAAGAATACGCAAATTATCCTCCTCATTTTTATCATTATCCTCATCACTAGATGTTTCATATTTAGTGGAGGATCTTGATTTTACCTTCTTTTTGCCGTCCTTGGCCATGAGACACTTGTGGCCGACGTTGGGGAAGAGGAGGCCCTTGGTGACGGCGATGTTGGCGGCGTCCTCGTCGTCGGAGGAGTCGCTTGAGCTTTCGTCGGAGTCCCACTCCCGACAAACATGGGCATCGCCGCCCTTCTTCTTGTAGTATTTCTTCTTCTCCTTCCTCTTGCCCTTCTTGTCGTCGCCCCTGTCACTATCACTTGACATAGGACATTTTGCAATGAAATGACCGGGCTTACCACACTTGTAGCAAACCTTCTTGGAACGGGATTTGTAATCTTTCCCTTTCCGTTGCTTGAGGATTTGCCGGAAGCTTTTGATGATTAGGGCCATCTCCTCGTTGTCGAGCTTGGAGGCGTCAATTGGTTGTCTACTTGGTGTAGACTCCTCCTTCTTCTCCTCCGTTGCCTTGAAGGCCACCGGTTGCGCCTCGGATGTGGAAGGCTCGTCAAGCTCATTGATCTTCTTGGAGCCCTTAATCATACATTCAAAACTAACAAAATTCCCGATGACTTCTTCGGGGGTCATTTGAGTATATCTAGGATTGCCACGAATTAATTGAACTTGTGTGGGGTTAAGGAAAATAAGGGCTCTTAGAATAACCTTAACCACTTCGTGGTCATCCCATTTTGCGCTCCCGAGGTTGCGCACTTGGTTCACCAAGGTCTTGAGCCGGTTGTACATGTCTTGTGGCTCCTCCCCTTGGCGAAGACGGAAGCGACCGAGCTCCCCCTCGATCGTTTCCCGCTTGGTGATTTTTGTGAGTTCATCACCCTCGTGCGCCGTCTTGAGTAGGTCCCAAATCTCCTTGGCGTTCTTCAACCCTTGTACTTTGTTGTATTCCTCCTTGCTTAGAGAGGCAAGGAGGATGGTTGTGGCTTGGGAGTTGAAGTGCTCGATTTGGGCCACTTCGTCCGTGTCATAGTCCTCATCCCCTACGGATGGTACCTGTACACCATACTCAACAACATCCCATAATCTTTTGTGGAGAGAGGTTAGATGAAATCGCATCAAATTACTCCACATAGCATAATCTTCACCATTAAAAGTTGGTGGTTTGCCTAATGGGACGGAAAGTAAAGGTGTATGTTTAGGAATGCGAGGGTAGCGTAGGGGGATCTTACTATACTTCTTACGCTCTTGGCGTTTAGAAGTGACGGACGCCGCGTCGGAGCCGGAGGTAGATGTTGTTGAAGTGTCGGTCTCGTAGTAGACCACCTTCCTCATCCTCTTGTGCTTGTCCCCACTCCGATGCGGCTTGTGAGAAGAAGATTTTTCCTTCTTCTCCTTGTGGTGAGAAGAGGAAGATCTTTTCTCCTTCTGCTTGGAGGATTTCTTCTTCCTCTCTCTTCTCTTGGTGCGGGACTCTTCCGATGAGGATGAAGTGCTCCCTTGGCTTGTAGCGGGCTTGTCGCCGGTCTCCATCTCCTTCTTGGCGTGATCTCCCGACATCACTTCGAGCGGTTAGGCTCTAATGAAGTACCGGGCTCTGATACCAATTGATAGTCGCCTAGAGGGGGGGGGTGAATAGGGCGAAACTGAAATTTACAAAATAATCACAACTACAAGCCGGGTTAGCGTTAGTAATAAAGAAACGAGTCCGTGAGAGAGGGCGTAAAACAAATCGCAAGCAAATAAGAGTGTGACACGAGGATTTGTTTTACCGAGGTTCGGTTCTCGGAAACCTACTCCCCGTTGAGGAGGCCACAAAGGCCGGGTCTCTTTCAACCCTTCCCTCTCTCAAACGATCCCACGGATCGAGTGAGCTTTCTCTTCTTCTCAATCAAACGGGAACAAAGCTTCCCCGCAAGGGCCACCACACAATTGGTGCCTCTTGCCTTGGTTACAATTGAGATTGATCACAAGAATAAGCGAGAAAAAAAGGAATGCGATCCAAGCGCAAGAGCTCGAAAGAACACAAGCAAATCACTCTCTCTAGTCACTATGGAGTTGTGTGGAATTTGGAGAGGACTTGATCTATTTGGTGTGTCTAGAATTGAATACTAGAGCTCTTGTAGTAGTTGAGAAGTGGAAAACTTGGATAGCAATGAATGTGGGGTGGTTGGGGTATTTATAGCCCCAACCACCAAAAGTGACCGTTGCTGGAACTCCTCTGTTCGATGGCGCACCGGACAGTCCGGTGCACACCGGACAGTCCGGTGCCCCTGCCACGTCACCATTGCCGTTGGATTCAGACCGTTGGAGCTTCTGACTTCTGGGCCCTCCTGGGTGTCCGGTGCACACCGGACAGGTACTGTTTGATGTCCGGTGCACCGGCATGGGCGAGCCTGACGTCTGCGCGCGCTGCGCGCGCATTTAATGCACCGCAGGGAGCCGTTGGCGCCGCAGGGAGCCGTTGCTCCGCTGGCACACCGGACAGTCCGGTGCACACCGGACAGTCCGGTGAATTTTAGCGGAGCGGCTGTCGCGCAGACCCGAGGCTGGCGAGTTCCGGAGGCCGCGCTTCCTTGGAGCACCGGACATGTCCGGTGCACACCGGACAGTCCGGTGATTTATAGCGCGCCGGCCTCCGAGAATTCCCGAGAGCGAAGAGGTGGAGTTGGAGTCCTCTGGGCGCACCGGACACTGTCCGGTGCACACCGGACAGTCCGGTGCCTCCAGCCAGAGGTGCCCTCGGTTGCCTTGCTGCTCCTTTGTTGAATCCAACACTTGGTCTTTTTATTGGCTAAGTGTGAGCCTTTTGCACCTGTATAACTTGTTCACTAGAGCAAACTAGTTAGTCCAATATTTGTGTTGGGCAATTCAACCACCAAAATTATTTTAGGAACTAGGTGTAAGCCTAATTCCCTTTCAAGAGGGAAAACAAATCAACCAAGAAATAAGGTGAGTGGACATGGTGATTTGTTTTACCGAGGTTCGGTTCTAAAGAACCTAGTCCCCATTGAGGAGGTCACAAAGACCGGGTCTATTTCAACCATTTCCCTCTCTCAAATGGTCACTTAGACCGAGTGAGCTTTCTCCTTAATCAAACGGGTCACTTAGACCCCGCAAGGACCACCACACACTTAGGTGTCTCTTGCTTTAATTGCAAGTCACTTCGGAACAAGAATGAGGAAGGAAGAAAGCGATCCAAGTAACAAGAGCACAAATGAACACGAACACACTGTTGGAACTTGCTCTCCTGCACAAGTTAATCCAACGGGGGAGTGAAAGCGGTGTGAACAGGGCTACAGCTTGAGATGGCAATAGCTCTGTTAACCTAGCCTCTCAAGGGCACTGTGTGGGGGTATTTATAGGTGTCTGAGTGCCTAGCGTCCAGTGTTAAGGACGCATGTGCCCTCAGGCACCTAGGTTGTCCCCGGAATATTCCCATAAAGCAGGGTTACAGACCGTAATTATAGGGAGACCTTTACAGATTAGGCCCGTAATGCGCAGCGGCCATGCAGGGCCTGTTACAATGGGCCGGATCACACGTGGGCCTCCGTGTTGGACGAGGTCGCGAGTTGAGACAACCTCGTATAGTCAACCTCATTATGACCGAAGACTGGCGGGCACCAATAACCTTGTTCCTGCAGGGGTACTACCATCCCACCGACATTTACAAGAAGGGGGTCAGCCAACCGATGCTCAAGTGCGTCACCGAGACCGAAGGCGTCCAAATTTTGCGCGAGGTCCACAGTGGGACTTGCGGCTCCCACGCAGGGCCAAGGGCCCTAGAGGCAAAGGTGATTCGTCAAGGTTTTTACTGGCCCGCCATGATTTGCGCCGCAAATCGGTTCACAAGGTCCTGCGAAGCCTGTCAGAAATTTTCTGCACGCTCGGGACACCCTTCGCAATTCACGAAGCTAATCACCCACACGTGGCCTCTTCAGCGCTGGGGCCTGGACATCGTCGGGCCCCTGCCCACGGCTCAGGGGAACCTCAAGTTCACCTTCGTCGCCGTTGAGTATTTCACCAAATGGATTGAGGCGAGGGCAGTATCCACCAAAACATCGAAGACAGCCCAGAAATTCTTCTGGCAAAATATTGTTTGCCGCTTCGGAGTCCTGTCCGAACTCACAGTCGATAACGACAAGCAATTCGACAGCCAAGACTTCAAGGATTTCTGCTTCTCCATCGGCACCAAGCTTGCCTTCGCCTCAGTGTACCACCCCCAATCCAACGGAGTCGTGGAACGCGCCAACGGAAAAATTTTCACAGTTGTCAAGAAAATGCTCCTCGACGACAAGAAAGGCAAGTGGCCCGACCTATTACCCGAAGTGGTCTGGGCGCTGAACACAACTGAGTGCAGGGCGACTGGGTTCACCCCTTTCCGCCTTCTATACGGATTGGAGGCCATGACCCCGCAAGAAATAAAACACGGGTCACCTTGGACAGTTGCATCGGCCGTCCCTGACATAGACGAGCCTACTTCGAAGGACCTCATCGACGGAGACCGCGTCTTCGCCCTACAAGCTCTAAACAAATATCAGGCTCAGACAAAAGCATGGCGTGACCACAGTGTCATCCCGAGGGAGTTCAACGAAGGAGACCTCGTACTCGTCCGGACTGCTCGGACAGAGTCCCGGGGCAAGTTGGAGCCGAAGTGGGAGGGCCCTTTCATCGTCAAGACGAAGGCGTCCCCCAGCGCGTACAGGCTCACAATGCCATCCGGTGAAGACTTAGAACACTCTGGGAACATTGATAATCTTCGCAAATTTTTTGTTTAAACTCCTCAGGGCCACTTCGCCCTTGTAATCCGCAGAACAGTTTTATTTCCGGCCCGCACTCTTTTCCTCCCGGGGGGTGAGGTTTTTAACAAGGCAGAGCCATGTAATATACACGCGAAAAAACCCCCGCAAAAACTACGTCGAAAAAGACCGCATCAACGGTCTTCGACATTCGACCGACACAAAAGTCACCGTGAGGGGCAGCGATGGCTACCCTCGCGTGCGACAGTCCGCGCAAAAGTCGCCTAAGGGTGCAGCCGAACTAGCACAACAAGTGCGAAAAATCGAAGTCTTTTCAGAAAAGACTAATCCGTGCAAAAGTCGCCTAAGGGTGCAGCCGGACTAGCACAACAAGTGCGAAAAATCGAAGTCTTCCTCAAAAAGACTATCCGTGCAAAAGTCGCCTAAGGGTGCAGCCGGACTAGCACAACAAGTGCGAAAAATCGAAGTCTTCCTCAAAAAGACTATCAGTGCAAAAGTCGCCTAAGGGTGCAGCCGGACTAGCACAACAAGTGCTTAAATCCGAAGTCTTCCTCAAAAAGACTATCCGTGCAAAAGTCGCCTAAGGGTGCAGCCGGACCAGCACAACAAGTGCGAAAAATTGAAGTCTTCCTCAAAAGACTACCCGTGCAAAACCCTACACCAAACTGTTCGCGCAAAGACTAACTACAGGCGCGCCGGACCGACATAATAAACGCACTAGACCAAGCGCACAACGCCTTTATAAGCATAGCCGGATGCGCACAGGCGCACAACCTCATCATACAAATCATAGTTACACATGTACAGCGAGGGCATCACACTTTACATCGGTTCAACCTTCGGAATGATTCCCATCTCCCTATAGTTAAATAGCATTATCCTAAGCTCCTCACCCTCAAAAAGATTTCGCAACTCCCCCTCGCAACAGCCGGCGAGGACAACAATTCCTGCTTGTCAGCCCTGCCCAAACGAAGCCGACCACCATCTACCTCACTCACCCTATGCTTCGCAACCGCCCTTCGCCGCCTATGCCCAGCGCTCGGACCAGGCACAACTTCAGCATCCGCAGCACGCGGCGAAGCCTCCACCGCTGCCACATCCAAGGCCACAAAGTAATCCAAGTCCTCATCCGACGACTCTTCAGTCCACTCAACCGAACTCCCAGAGTCACCAAAATCAGAAAGCTTAGAAGCAGACTCACCCGATTCATTCCCAGCATCCACGGTCGAAGCCGCCAAAAAATTAGCAGTAGCGGTTGCGTGCGCAGGCCCAAAATCTTGAACCTACGCAGCAACCAAGGTTCAGCAGCATATACAAAATTCCCTAACTACCCACACCCACTAAGCCACCTGCAAAGACCCAGCCGTCGTGGGATCCTCCGCTGCCGGCTCCGTCGCCGTCTTCGGGGGATCCTCAGCCCTCGGCACAACGGTTGGCGACGAGCCACCACCGGTCACAGTAGCCGTAGGGGCAGCGGGGGAGCCTTCGGCGGTTTCCAGGGGCGGCGCCGGGCTGACCTCGGCCGCCACCGGGTTCGACTCCGCTTCAGGCCGCGCGCTGTTCAAAGCTCCAAAGTCCTCCACCTTCTCGTCACGCGCCGCCTGCAACACAGCACACCGATTCAGCAAGCCCACGTATAACCCGCATTCAACAACACTAAACAAAAGATAAACATTACCTGATCCCTTGCCCGGTCGGACCGCTCCCTCACCACCTCTCGACCATGGGGGCCCCACATCCGGTCAAAGAGGGCTCCCGCGGATTCCTTCACCACAGGGTCCTCGACCTTGTAAATCTCGCGCTCGAAATCGTCATCAGATCGGTCGAAGACCTCATAGTGACTGCATCCTTCGCGGGACAGAGCATTCATCGCCCCTTCGTAGGTGACCAGGGAGGCAAAGGACATAAATCCCTCCACAATGGTCGGGAGTGCCAACAACTCCTCTTGCAGCCACTCAAGGCAGCGAAGGTCTGACTCTCGGTCGGGCACTTCGAAGTCAGCGGTCCGCGCGCCCAGCTCGCGGTATGAGTCCATGAGCTGTTTGCGCGTCCGCTCAACTTCCGAGCGCATCGAAGCCTCGACCCTCTCCATGCGGGCCTGCAGAGCGTTGTACCGCGTCTCCCATTCCTCGGCGCACTGGCTTGCGAGGCAACCCTCCACCCGCGCCAAGTTGGCCTCCGCCTGCGCCGACTGCGCCTTGGCGAGGGCCTAATTAGCCTCCCTCCTCTCCTCCGCCAGCTGGCGCCGGAGGTCAGCCCTCTCGCCCTCCAGCGTGGCCACCTTCTCCGACAGCTTGCGGCACTTGCTATCGGCGGTCGACTTTTCCCGGACGACGTCAGCATGCTGCGCCCGAAGTCTCTCGACTTCGGCAGACACAACTGCCGTAAGGGCCCTCGACGCCACGCGGTCAGCGAAGTCAGCCGCCTAAAGGACAAACATAAGACCACAATCCCAACGAAAACGGTAAAAACCGAAGTTTAGCCCAACTTACCTGACTTAGCCGCTATGACGCCTCCCTCAGTCGGCGGGACATAGTGCCCGCTTCGTCTTTGACGACGGTGAGCGCCGCAATCTCACTGCCAGCGCTAAGAGCGCTACCCTTTGCCCCAGGCACCGTGGCAGACACCGTGGTCGCCACCGCAGGCGGAACAACAACGAGTTGCCCCTCGCCCGATCCTGCAACGTATCAACAGTCAAAAAAAAACTCGGGCCAACGACTTACCAGTGAGATAATCATCCACACTAATATCAGTGCCGAAATCGGCAACGTGCTTCCCCGGCGAAGGCAATTCCTGGGCCTTCGTGGCTCCGACCGAGGCAGACTTGGCTCCACCGGCGCCGGCTGCCTTCACGACATCCAGCACCTTGCTGGACCCAGGGGCGGCCGACTTCGCCGCCAGTGTCGGCTGGCTACCGCCGAGGACAGTAGCCTTCGCGGTCCCCCACGCCCTCTTCGGCCTGGCCTCGGGCAGCCTGATGACCGCCCGACGTTTTTGTGCAGCTTCCTGATGATCCTTGTCCATCACTGCCGACACAACAGCAGCAATATTCCACCCATAAGGAAACACTCTCAAGTCATGAACCATGTGAGATGTAAAAAAGTCTTCGCCGGCCGCGCGGGTGATAGGAATGTTCTCAGGCCACCAACCCCCGATAACCTTCAGCATCCGCGCCGAAGACTCCCGGAGTTCGGGCGAAGACATCCTTCCCTCGGGGGCCACGCATGTCCCCATCAGCTCCACAACAAAACTATCGGAGACCCCCAGTCCTCCCATCGCAGTACCTAGCTTCCTCTTCTTAGTGGATGGGGCGGCCGCCGGCGCGGGGTCGTCTTCAGGCTCTGCCGCCGGTTTTTTCCCGCGGCGGTCGACATTGTCTTGCCCGGGATAACCGCCATACGACAGACGGTTCAACTCGAAGACCCTATTCAAGCGATCGTTGGATCCGCGTATATCCCAACTACGCTGGCCCTCCGTCCTCGGCACATAGCGACCAACAATCCGCACCGCCCCATCCTCCGCCTCATGCACGAATGCGGGGGGATCTCGGCCATGCAAATCCAGTGCGAAGGCGGGACTCCGCACCAGCATCCCGCCACGGGAAGGCATCTGGCGAGGGCATACTTCGCCCAGCGCCCAGCCACGCGCCAAGGGCCATACCCCATACGCGACAAACTCCTCAACCAGATCGCGCCCGCTACTCAGGCCGACCGCGCACCGCAGGGCCCCTTCGTCTGCATCCTCCTCCGCTACTTCAAACCGCGCGTATGCTGAGTAATAATGCGAACACATCTCGGCCACAGGGAGCCTCGGATGGTCTTCGACTGTGCCTTCGGCAACGTAGAACCAAAATTCCCACCAGTTGCCCCATTTATTGCGGGCACAGGGAACCAGCTCAACGACTTCCATCGAAGTCTTGCCCGTCTTCGGCGTAAACGTGCAAGATCCAAATTGAGCAATCTTATTTCCGATTTTCCTTTTCTGCCAGTGCAGACAATAATACTTCGCGAAGACTTCGATCGAGGGCTGCCCGCCGTACGAAGTCGTTGCCTAGACATATTTCGCTAGAGCCACCATGGCATTTGGCGTCAGCTGGTGGACCTAGACGTTGAACCTACGCAGGACTTCTCCCACAAATCGATGTGCGGGCAGACGAAGGCCAGCAACGAAAAAAGCCTCGAACACAACCAACTCGCCTTCTGGCTCGGGGACCTCCTCCGTCCCCGGGACACGTGCCACTCCGCCGCCGAAATAACCAAGCTGTTGCATGTCTTGCACGCGGACCGAGGACATCCGCGACACGCCGAACTCCACTGTGTCACCGGCGCGCAACTCCTCCGCCGCCACACTGCTCAACGTCTCCTCGGACGACGCGCTGGCCAGCGGTGTAGCGGCAGCAGAAGAGGAAGAGGACGGCATCGCTACGTACCGTCAGCGGCGGCGGGCGGTCTACTTCACACGGGCCAGATCTCTGACGAGCAAGAGCAAGGAGGGCAGACGAGCAGCGAGCGGTTTGAGAGGGCGGTTAGGGTTTTCGCGGAGCACGGAAAGATAAAATTCAAAACGCGCCGCCCCCCGCCCCCTTTTATACATAGAGGGCGGCGCTTCGGGAAACCCGCAATCCCACAGTACGGCGTCAATCAACGGTCATGTCAAAAACCCCCGTGGAACCACTTCGAGCGAGGGCAGCGTCTCCACCATCTAGCGACGTCTTCGGCACCAGATGACTTAGTCGAACTAGTCCCTCGGAGGGCAAATGTTGGGGAGAAGGCGAAGACGCCACCCTTCGCTCGATGCCTTCGCCGACCTCGCTACACCAACGAAGGCAAGACGACGGGCAGACTTACCCTTCGTCCCACACGTCACCGACGAAGACCTGTGACGAGGTCGTCTCAACTCACGACCTCGTCCAACACGGAGGCCCACGTGTGATCCGGCCCATTGTAACAGGCCCTGCGTGGCCGCTGCGCATTACGGGCCTAATCTGTAAAGGTCTCCCTGTAATTACGGTCTGTAACCCTGCTTTATGGGAATATTCCGGGGACAACCTAGGTGCCTGAGGGCACATGCGTCCTTAACACTGGACGCTGGGCACTTAGACACCTATAAATACCCCCACACAGTGCCCTTGAGAGGCTAGGTTAACAGAGCTATTGCCATCTCAAGCTATAGCCCCATTCACACCGCTTTCACTCCCCCGTTGGATTAACTTGTGCAGGAGAGCAAGTTCCAACACACACTCTCTCAAGTTACTAGGTGGTTGGAATGAATTTGGGACTTGGAGAGGCTTTGATCTTTTGAATTGTGTCTAGGAGTGAATGCACTAGCTCTTGTATTGAATGAGAACTTCAGAAAACTTGGATACTTGAAGTTGTGGTGGTTGGGGGGTATTTATAGCCCTTAACCACCAAGGTAGCCATTGGGGAAGCTGCTGTCGATGGGCGCACCGGATAGGTCCTATTCACTATCCGATGCGCTGCCACATCACCCAACCGTTAGGGTTCGGAGCTCGGTCTACCGTTGGAGCTTTGTCTTCTTGTGGCTCCGGATAGTCCGGTGCCACACCAGACACTGTCCGGTGCGCCTCTGACTCTGCGGCTCTGACTCTATGCGCACTGTTCTTCACTGTTCATCTGTTAGCGGCTTTTGCAGTCGACCGTTGCGCGCTGGATAGCCGTTGCTCGCTGGCTCACCGGACAGTCCAGTGAATTATAGCGGAGCGTGTCTGCGTTTTCCTGAGAGTGGCTAGTTGGCTCCTGTACGGCCCTGGTGCACCGGACACTATCCAGTGGCACACCGGATAGTCCAGTGCGCTAGACCACAGCACACTCAAGTCCTTTTTGCTCCTTTTGAATTGGGTCCCTAACTTGAATATTTATTGGTTTGTGTTGAACCTTATGCACCTGTAATACATGAGTTCTAGAGCAAACTAGTTAGTCCATATGTTTGTGTTGGACATTCAACCACCAAAATTAATTGTAGGAAAAGGTTAACCTATTTCCCTTTTAGGGTGTTACATGGTGTCAACACGAAGGGTGCATCGAGATAAAGCAACTTTGTGTGGAGCATGTGTCCGTCAGATCAAAATCCTAGGAGTTGGTCCATTTTTGCCCCTAGCAGAGTGGATATGCACTATGTACCTAGGGGTAATTTAGACTAGTGGAATAACCCTCAATAAATAAAAGGTTGAGTTGTTGTGGATAGCCATCTCTTTGGCTATTTTCATTTTACACTTGTTTTTTTAACTCAAGTTTTCCATTCCCTAGTTTAGCCGAGATCCGCAGTTGTTTTGTTCGCATCTGTGTCTTGTAACCTTCAACTCTGTATCCGAAGGAAGGCTGGCCAGATCCATCCATGAAGTAGTTTGAGTCTTGTGCTTAGTTTTGTCTCCGCTGTAGCTTTTTATTCGAGTTTGTCTCTGTTCTTGTTTCCTCCCCACTCCTTTGGATTTTGTGGAAGAACCATCGAGTTCTTGAGTTGTGGGTACTGTTGGGGATGTTGGATGATGAGATACGCTCTTTGGGTCACTGCATAAACCCTGCTGGTGCAGTTTTTGGTTGTGATCTGATTTGATCCTGTTTTGAG
Organism: Zea luxurians; assembly: GCA_029449295.1. Classification (NCBI taxonomy): domain Eukaryota; kingdom Viridiplantae; phylum Streptophyta; class Magnoliopsida; order Poales; family Poaceae; genus Zea; species Zea luxurians. The sequence goes on along the minus strand of JAOPSE010000433.1, from coordinate 294,691 downwards.
TTTGTTCTAGAAAACCCCAACAAAATCCCAACTCTTTCAGAAAATCTGATATGCACACTGAGTTTTTATTTTGCTCTAGTTTAAACCTCACAAATCATTATCTTTTCCCTTGCACAAACTTTCTCTAAAGTTTGAGGCAACTCTGTGCATTTTTGCCTCCTCGGCACTGCCACTGCCCGACTTTGTTGGTCCTTTGCGCAGCACTGCCGTTTGACCTGCTTTGCACTTTTCCCTCTGAAATTTTGCAGACAGTTGTGTAGGTACATGAGTAGTAGTTTGGTGTTTTCAATTGATATTGAATTGATTATTACTGTGCTACACAATTTTTGTCGTCCTATGGGGTTTGTGTTTGGAATTGGCAAAACCCCAGTGAAGTATTTTTTTCAATTTATACCTCATTTGGTGTTGTCCACCCTTTAACATATCAACATATGCATGTTTGATTGCATTACTGTCAACATCCATGGTGAATTGACCCTAGCAAAGAAGTGGTGACTTTAGGATACTTGATTGAAGATGGGAAGTAGCTGGTGCAAAAGGCCTCGCTCATTTGGCTGCACCCTTGGTAGAGCCTTAGGAAGAATTGAGTAGTTTGTTTTTGATCCCCTAATGGATCTATATTTGTGTGCCTGTTTCTTGCCTCCGTAGGCTCTTCTGTAGACCTTTGTTTTTTATTTTTTCTGCTTAATATATAATGGGGCGCAGTTTTCCTGCGCGTTCAAGAAAAAAGATAGTTGATTGAAAAGGACAATGAACTGTAATTGAACAAGCGAATGAAAAAGGGACTTACAATGAGCTTGCTTATGTGCTTATGTAGTTTGTAATTTACCCTCATTCTCTTGCTTCTTATATTCCTTCCAGTGTGGAGATATTGGAATGTGTTGCCTTAGTACGATCCCACCCTCTGATGCAAAATTTGCAGCCTGAATAGGTGGTTCTTGGCTTCGCTTCCCATCAGAAATTTGGATTGGAATCTTAATGCCTAACCCTCTGCTCAAGGATTCAAGTTGTTAGCCCCTACTTCTTTGCCTTGGTACCGGTTCTGTTTATTATACATCATGAAAGGTAAAAATATATTAAATTTACAAATTGGGAGAAAAGGACATTAAATCTTTGTCCTGTCTTCTTTGCTAATATAATGCTTGTTCCTAGTTTTTGAAATCTAAACATACATATTATTGGTATTACAGGCAAAAGATGCAAGTCCAAATTGTTGAAACTGCAATACTGAGTACAAATATCATATTTCAAGATTTATTGGAAACAAGTAACAGTGAAATATATAGTATTGCACATTAGGAAATCCAAAATGTTGAAATTGAACTACCAGCAATGTAGTATTAACAAGTAACAATGAACTGCATATTAACAAGTAACAATGCAATGCAGTACTAACAAGTAACAATGGACTACAGAATAGTAGTAGCGTGCTATTGTGTTTCTTTGCCATGATAGTAATAATAGCTTGCTAGTTATTCTAGTAGATTTTTGCAAGGACTAATGATTATATTCATGTAATTTGTCTCGCTGTGCTGTGTCAACATGGCAACCATAGTATTCCTATGTTTTTATGAATATCATCGAAGCATGCAAATTTTCAAGTGACAAAGAAATACAATATTCATGAGATTCAATGATTAATTTATCTGAGAAATTACATATTATTTAATACACTAATATATGCATTGAATAAAAATCAAATGGAAACTATATATAAATAACCACTTGCCTTCATCTGCAATGTGGTCATCTACAGCGATTGCTCGGGTGTAATCTTGTTCAGTGGCAACACTCACTTGAAGTAGACTGTATTGCATCGAAGTTTTTGGTGGACTATGCTGTCCATTTTGAGTTTTCACTTTATTAAAAAAAGAAAGCTAGCCGGGTGGGCCGCTACAAGGCCTGGTGGCCGAGCAGCCCACCAAGCAGGCACGTTCCTAGGGCTGGTAAAAGCCAGGGCACTTGTGTGCTGCTCGAGCAGACCGAGGGGAGAGGAAGTTGGAGGCTGAGCGGTGGCATGGGCGATAAATCCCCTGGAGCTTCACCCTGGAAACGTGAGGTTCTCTGTTCTCTCTTTCTTCGACCATTTCAGTCGCGATTTTGGATCGATTCCATCGTTCCTGGTGTTCTTGTGTTGAGCGAGCCATTGGTGATTAGAAGTGGGAGAAAGTGGAGCTACGCTCGTGTATTTCTTGCGTCATGTTACTGTATTTCAGCGCCTGTGCAGTGCTGTTCTAATCTGATTATTGTTCACTGTGGCCTGGTGCTTGGGCTCTCTGCTGTGCGGTGTTCTATTCTCGGGCTGGTGCCGTGGACGTCTCACACGGCCTCAGCAGCGGCTCTAGTATCTCCGTTAACCTCCCACTGTGCAGGTCCGGACGTGGGCGGCGGAATTGGTTTTCTAGGACAGAACCTTGTGTTCGCTGAGCTGGTCTTCCCACGTAGACAATCTATGTGCTGTGAGTTACCCGTTGTCTCTCTATATTTATTGAGTAATTTTGTGTAATCTGCTAGTATTATTTACTTAGGTGTGATTGCACAATTTGTGGGCAGATTTGATTGCTCAATGATGATAGCGGTGTAGTGAGACGACGTGACAGTCTGGGTTTCAGTGTGTTGTTATTTTCAGCATTGATATTATTTATGCCTAATTATATCTCTATTTGTTGAGGCTGTTTACCTGTGTTAAATTCTGTTATTTTATTTAGTACACAGTTCCTTACTATTAGTATTTATACTTGATTATTAGGCTTATTACATCTGATCTAAAACCCTGATTTGGTAAGATAGGACTGTCACGTTAGTCGAGGATCTCTGATCACCATTTAGCGTTGGAGGGCTATTTATTACACCAACCCGCTATTTTGAGAGTAATATAAAAAGATAAACAATAATGTTTATGTGCAAAATCTGCCTTCTTCATCTGCAAGCCATGTTTAATTTTGAAATGGACCTGAGCAATTATTTTACATATTTACATGTCATAAAATTGCTACTGTTCATTGCTGCTATAATTACATATGGCATTTATCTGAGTTATATGTTTTTATTCGGAATTAGAATATTTAATATATATAAATATATTGAAAGCATGTCACTTATTTCTCTAATTTTACAATAATCCAGAAAACCAATCCGTATAATGGCCTCCAGTTCCGATGTCATTAAGCCTGAAGCATTCGACAACGTAAGCTTTAAGCGCAAGCAGATTAAGACTAGCATGTGGCTCACAGACCTAAAATTTTTTTGGGTACTGATGTCTGTTGTTCCCGAGGATGCACCAGATAATACTGATGATGCAGCGAAGGCCGCCACACTAGCGGAGAAGGCCAAGTGGGACGAAGCCAATGAGACATACTTGTCTCGTCTACTGAATGTCTTATCGAACCGCTTATTTGATGAGTACTCTGGTTTTACCTCCGCTAAGGTTCTATGGACTGAACTTGAGAACGAGTTCTCTAAAGTTGACAATGGCAATGAGTCTTTCATAACGGAAAACTATCTCAACTATAAAATGGCTGAGGGAATGCCTGTTATGGAGCAGCTACAGGAAATTCAACTCCTTGTTAGGGACTTGGTCCAATATGGCTGCGTTCTACCAGACAATTTTCAGGTGAATGCAATACTAGCAAAGCTCCCGCCTTCTTTGGCGAGACTTTGTGACTTCACGCCGCCACATGAAGAAGCAAATGACTCTCACTAAGTTGTCAGCTGCTATAAATGTGGAAGAGCGTGTAAGGGCCAGTAACAAGCCATCCCAGCAACTCCAGGCTCACATTATTGAGAAAGGTGGAGATAGAAAATTCCAGAAGAAGAAGAAATCTCCATAGAAGAGTCTGAACCAACCTAAGTCCAAAAAGATGAAGAAGAAAAATGAGGACTTTATCTGCTACGTTTGTGGTGTCTCAGGGCATACAGCTCGGAGGTGCAAACTTAGGAAGGGAAAAGGTCCTCCACCTCAGCGCAAAGAAGGGAACGTGGTGGTTAACTCCACCCCAGTGTATGCATCTCAGGCCTTTATGGCAAGTCCATCAGATGACTAGTGGATGGATTCCGGTGCTACTGTTCATATTTGTGCTGATCGATCCATGTTCTCTTCTTTCCAGGGATAAAACAGCGCACCAGTATTGATAGGAAATGGTGTTCCGACCGCAGTTCGAGGTACTTGACAGATCTACCTGAAGTTAACTTCAGGGAAGACGCTCGTGCTGAAGGACGTGCTCTATGTGCCCTCGATGAGCCGAAACCTCATATCAGTGTCACTGCTATGTCGACAGGGTCTCAAATTAGTGTTTGAGTCTAATAAAGTGGTCCTGTCTAAGTTTGGTACTTTTGTTGGAAAGTCATATGAGTCAGGCGGTTTGTTCCGTCTTTCTGTTTTGAATAATCATTCTTCTTACCATGTTAATGTGGTCTGTAATAACGATTATATTAATGATATATGGCATTCCTGTTTGTGTCATGTGAATTTTGGGGCCATTAAGAGATTAAGGGACATGTCTTTAGTTCCTGAATATAAACATGTTAAAGGTGTAAAATATGGTATTTGTGTGCAAGCTAAGCAGCCTAAAAAACCGTTTCATACGGTTGAAGGCAGAAGTACCACTCCTTTAGAACTAATTCACTCAGATGTCTATGAGATGAATGGTATAATCACAAAAGGCAGTAAAAGATACTTTCTTACCTTGATAGATGGTGCTACCAGATTCTATTATATTTACTGACTCAGAACCAAAGATGAGGCACTAGAACACTTTAAGATCTATAAGACTGAAGTTGAAAACCAGTTAGACAAGAAAATTAAAAGGCTGTGGTCTGATAGAGGAGGTGAATACCTTTCCAACCTTTTTGATGAGTACTGCAAAGAGTGTGGAATCATTCATGAAACCACCGCTCCATATTCACCTCAGTCAAATGGGGTAGCTGAAAGGAAGAACCGAATGGTGTGTGACTTAGCTAATGCTTTGTTGCAAAGTTCGGGGATGCCTGACATCTGGTGGGGTGAGGTAATACTCATGGTGTGCTATGTCCTGAACAGGGTGCCGCCTTGCAACCGTGAGGCCACGCCCTTTGAAGGATTTAAAGGAAGAAAGTTAGATCTTTCGCATCTTCGGACTTGGGGCTGCCTTGCAAAGGTGAATGTCTTATTACCGAAGAAGAGAAAGCTAGGCCCTAAGATCGTAGACTGTGTCTTCTTGGGTTATGCACATAACAGTGCAGCTTATAGATTTCTAGTGGTCCATTCCGAGACAAGCGAAGTCGCTGTAAATGTAATAATGGAGTCTCGGGATGTGATATTTTTTGAGAGCATCTTCCCTATACTGGATAAGGAAGTAGTAGCCCAGATGGTCCATCTCGGACATATTCTCTGCCCTCGAGTGTCCATGACCAGACTCCAGATTTGGAGTTAAGGAGCAGTAAGAGACAAAGGACTGAAAAGTCTCTGGGTGATGATTATATTATTTATCTAGTGAATGAAGAACCACGCTCCCTCACAGAGGCATATACATCTCCGGATGTAGAGTCACAACGGGAGCTACAGTCATTTTCGGCGGCCAGGAACCGCCGAAAATAAGGCCTTTACCGCCAAAAATAAGCTATTTTCAGCGGCCTTAGGTCTATTTTCGGCGGTTCCTGGCCGCCAGAAAAAATTAGCCGAAAATAAGCCTTTATTTTCGGCGGCCAGATGCTCAGCCGCCGAAAATAATTGGCGACTATCGGCGGCTGATGCGTGGCCACCGGAAATAGGATATTTCCGGTGGCCGGAAATAGGATATTTCCGGTGGCCAGCTACTTATTTTCGGCGGCCTCAGATGGCCGCCGAAAATTAATAATTTCAGAAAAAAATTGAAAAAATGCAAAAAATAACAGAAAATTCATACAAAAATCATACAATAATAGAAATTTCATACAATAACAGAAAATTCATACTTGAGTTCACAACATAAAACTTGAGTCCATACAAATATAAAGTCCACAAATAGTCCATGCAAACATAAAATCCACAAATAGTCCATACAAACATAAAATCCACAAATAGTCCATACAATACACAATGCGGCACAAAAGCTAACTCCATCACATATCAGGGTCGTTGGATTATGTCCACTACCTCCAGAAGCGAAAAACTCGTTGACGAAGTCGTGTAACGGGTTTGGACCTTAAGAAAAAGGAAGACATTAATATAACGGCATTGGTTACATGTATGACCACTATTCAAACAAATTGTTTTTCAAACTAACCTCTCCTGGAGTAGCTCCCTCCCCTGCATAAGCTCCTCCGGGTGCTGATATGACCGGTGGTGGCGTGTTGTGGCCCATGACCCTGGATCCCTACAAAATCAAGTTTAGTAAAGATTTGAAATTAGGTTGATACAAATGACAAGTCTTAACTAAATTGAAGAACCTGAGGTGGAGGTGGAGGTGGCGGAGCATGTAATCCCCACTGAGGCATCGGCGGCTGAAACTGAGGGAAAACAAATGGTTGCTGCTGTGCCTGCTGTGGAAACCAAGACTATTGCAAATATAATATATTAGTTATAGAACCAATATCGAGCGTGTTGAGAATAAATAAGACACTCACGTTCATTGCTTGTTGCGCATGTGCATTGTAAGCAGCCATGTACTCTGATTACTGTTTGAGGAATGCCATTTGTTCTTGCCGCAGCTCTTCACGAAACTTTTCTTGCTGCTCCCTCATAGCTTCCTCCATGCTAGATACAGAGCGGCGACTACGGCTACTACCACCACAGCCTGCCTGCGACGAAGAGCCGCCACGAGAACACAACTCCGTCGAATCGATAACACCAGTAAACATAGAATATCTTGAAAAACAAGAAAATTAGCTATTCGGTCATAGTTCCAATATTATTGCAAAAAATTCACAAGTTCATACCGTCCATGCGCCTTGCCTCCAAGTGAATGCACAACTTCAGCGTCGATGGTAGGCACTCCTCGCCAATCGTAGTCTTCTCCATACTTCTTAACCATCTCCTGCCCCCGTATATCTCCTGCAATACAATATGAAGGTTCAGCACACATGTAATTTATAGCTATATGGCAAGAAAACATTAATCATAACAACAACTAACCATACGCTCAACGGCCGCTTGACTACACAGCTCATCGGAGATTTCACTGTTTTTCTCTCTATGCCCTCTCCTATAAACATCGATTGGGCTCGGGACAACTCCAGTTTGAGCCTCCTGCAAATATATGAGTTCAATCCGGTTTCATTTCTGAGTAAAACAGAATATTAAATACTCACCATTCACTTAGCCAACCGAATGTGTCCATCAGCCCCATAGGTATGGTTGACTACGACCTCATCCTCGTCCTCGTCCTGCTGATGGCGCTGCCTATGTCGATTTCTATTTGACTTCTCAATCCACTCGGGCGATGCCCATATCTGACACAAAGCCTTGTAAGCCTACGGCCGGTGTTCCATCCATGGAAGAGTTACCTGCATATAAAGCGTTAGCTAAAAATTACATTCACATCTAATGAGCTGTTAAATTAGATTTTTACCTCCATGTACTGGTCTACAGTCAAGTAGACATCCGAATACTGTCGAAAGTTGTTGATAGAATGACCTCGACGCTTCATGTACGCGTTCACAACATGTAGACGAGCATTGGAAAATGCATCCCTGCACACCTTCTTCGCATTTTTCTCTAATACTTGGTTTGCATGCTCTTGAGCCTCAGGTTCCACACGATAGCGTCTCTGTCCAACATCGAAAATAAAATTAGTTTGAAAACAACTAATAAATGTTAGTTTGAAACAACTAATAAATGTTAGTTTGAAACATTACCCAAAAGTCGTGCTTGACGGTGCCTTGAGCTGTTCCATATGTAGCATGTGGAGCTAGTGCGAAGTGCGACCAGCTAGTGCAAGGAACCACCACATCTTTTGGGTCGGTGACAATTCCTGGGTTATGTAGATGACAGAGGTTACCTAAGACTTGATTAACCTGTCTATGGTGACCTCGACCATCAAATGACGTGTCTTCCCATTGGCTGCATGACAAAAAACAAGGAAGTCATGTCATATATATAGTGTACAGTAAACAAATAAGTAAGAACAAAGAGGCCAAAAGTGAGTACCTATCACCAACCGGGATGATCAGTACTCGAGCTTCAGATTGTGCAGGCGCTGATGGAGGTAGGACAAAGTGGCCCTTCCGAGTGCCCTTTCGTCGAACGACAGGAGCCTCGGTGGTATCGTCATCCGCCTCAGCATCTATGCCCACCTCCTCCTCCTCCTCATGGGCCTGCACCTCCTCCTCCTCATGGGCCTGCTCGTCCTCCTCCTCATGGTGTTGCACCTCCTCCTCGTCCTCCTCCTCTTCCTATGGACATGAAATAGAGACACGTAAAAATTTACATAAACATTTACATAAGATCAATTACATAAGTGACTGACAAATAAGATCAATTACATAAACATTTACATCGGTAGTCCGTTGTAGAGCGATAGGTGTATCACGTAGTTCTGGCCAGGCGTGTCTCAGCAACGCCTCCTGTCTGCTCTGGCTAGAAGAACTCCCTTGGAAAAGGGAACGTGCACCAGGGAGTATCCTGCTAGCCGCATTAAGAAACCCCCTAGCAGTGCGCTTTGTTTTCCTACCACTCATCCTGTTCAATAGAAAAACATTAAATGTATTAGCTCCATAAAATTAAGTGAATTAATAAAAATTCAAATAATACATCACATAATATGAAATTATGCATTACACATCAAAATTCATCAGAATCACGATCAAGTAGTCTTCTTCGATCCAAAGCTCGCAATGTGGCTTTTTTGTTCCTTGGATTTTGTTTTCGTTTCAGTGCAACACACTCATCAGCAGTGACATCGTTACGGTCTCCGACTAGTGAGTTCAGTGCAATACCCTCATCGACAGTAAAAGTGGTTGGCAATTCTTCTTATTGATAAACATCATCGGCCTGTTCGTCTTCAAATTGATAACCAGCAATGCAAGGAGTATGTAAACGTTCCCTAGGGTTCACCTTATGAACTACCCACCATGCTTTAAACTTCGGATTTGGGTACGACATATAGTAGACCTGCTCGCACTGGTGTGCAAGGATAAAATTATCATGTCCTCGAAGTCGTTCCTTGTGCTTTACTTCAGTTATGCCATATTGACTTTGTCTAATCCCATTAGTTCTGTCAAACCAATCACATAGAAAGAATACTAATTTCAAAGTTTTGTTCCCTGCAAAATTAAACTCTAGGATGTTTTGAATGATGCCATAATAATTAGTTTCTCTGCCAAGTGCATCGAGTGCCCTAGTCACAACTCCAGTGTTACATGTGGTTGCACGAGGACGAGACTTTTCAAATTGGTCTGAACAAAAACGGAAGCCATTCACATCATATCTACCAAAGGTTCTGCAAGTCACCGTACCATAAGATAGCTGTCTCAAGTCCTCGTGTATGTTAGGAGTCTTTGTGCACTGCAAATAACATACAGTTAAATTGACTACATCACGTAAAAGGCTAAATGACATGAAAGTAAGGAATATAAAGAGTTTACATGCTCGCGAAACCAGTCAACAAAATTAGGTCTTCCTTGCCTCCCATGTCGTCGCATCGTATCTAGTTGTTTGCTTGTAGGCTGATGGGAATAAGTCCAATTTTCCTCGTCGAACTTACTATACGACAAATAAGTAATTAAATATGGCTCCTTTGGTAAAGAAATTCAAGGGTCAAATAAAGACTTACATGAAATATGGCTCCATCTCTTCCATATTAGAGTACATGTATAGCAATACGGACATTCTTTCATCCATGCTAAGGTGGTAGAACGTGCCCTTACTAGTACTTGTGCCTCTCCATTGGAAAATGTTGAGATCACTGACTGGAGGTTCCTCATCGACATTGTATCGCATGGTAGCAGCATAGACATTATGTTCCTCTGCGAAATACACACTCGTGAAATATGAAACCTCATTAGCAAAAAAGCTTCAGCGATGCATCCTTCTACTTTAGCCTTATTTCGAACCATGCCTCGCAGGTTTTTGAGTACACGTTCAATGTGATACATCCACCTATATTGTACAGGTCCACTAACCTTTGCCTCATATGGAATGTGAATAAGTAGATGCTCCATCGGATTGAAGAATCCAGGTGGGAATATTTTTTCTAGCTTGCATAACAACACTGGTATTTCTTTCTCCAACTTCTCCATCATATTTTTACTTATTTCTTTGGCACAGATCTGCCTGTAGAAATAACTTAGCTCAGCTATTGCTTGCCACATGGCGTCGGGCATATAACCATGAAACATGACAAGGATAATCCTCTCCATTAATATATGGAAGTCATGGCTCTTTAACCCAGTTAGTTTTCCCGTTTTCAAATTCATAGCTCTTTTCAAGCCCGCAGCATATCCATCAGGAAATTTAATTTTTTTCATCCATCTCATTACCTCGATCTTGTCTTTAGAGGTAAGATAAAACAAGGCACGTGGCGGCTTACCGTTGGCATTGAGCACTTGGGTTGGTCGGTCACAAAGCATTGCTAGATCTCTTCGAGCTTTCAGATTGTATTTTGTTTTTTCAAAATGCATGCAGGTGTGTATGAGGGCTTCAGCAACATTACTTTCTTGGTGCATGACATCAATGTTGTGCACAAGAATCAATGACGACATATAAGGGAGCTCCCAGAGACCACATATATGTGTCCAGTTGTGGTCCACTCTGAATCCTTCGTACTTGTCCCCCTTTTCATTTAAGACAAGGTTGTTCAGCTGAGCATATATTTCTGCTGCGTTAAGACGTTTAGGCGGTCCTTTGGTGACCATAGTGTTCTTTATAAAGTTTTTCTTATCGCTCCTAAAGGGGTGTTTCCTGGGCAACCAGCGTCGATGACAATCGAAGTAAGTGATCTTTCCACCATGAGCAAGGCGGAAGCAATCTATATCTGAACCACAATATGGACATGTCAATCTACCATGTGTACTCCAACTGGTAAAAATAGCATAAGCCATGAAGTCATGCACCAACCACAAATACGCAACTCGAAGTTTGAATATCTATTTTGTAAAAACATCGTATGCTTCAACACCTTTCCAAAGCTCCTTCAACTCTTCAATCAAGGGTTTTAACATGACATTGAGGTTCTTTCCAGGATAGTCTGGGCCAGGAATGATTAAGCAAAGAAATATAAATTTATATTTCATACAAAGAGAAGGTGGAAGGTTGTATGGAATAACAAAGACGGACCAACATGAGTATGATGATGCCATTTGACCAAAAGGTGTGAAGCCATCGATCGCGAGGCCGATTCGAACATTCCTCGGATCAGCTACAAAGTCGGGATCAAACGTGTCGAGAGCCTTCCATGCATTCCCATCAGAAGGGTGCACGATTAGGTCATCGTTATCACGGACACCTTCTTTGTGCCATCGCATGTGCATAGCGGTTTTTTTAGATAGAAACATCCGTTTCACTCGAGGAGTTAGTGGCAAGTAGCGGAGTTGCTTATGTGCAACATCTGTCATCACCTTCTCACCCTCATCATTAACAACTTCCACAAATCTATATTGTCCACATTTCAGACATTTTTTCTCTTTCGCATGCTCCTTCATGAAAAGCATACAATTATTTTTGCACACATCAATCTTCTCATAATCCATACCGAGACCTTTGATAATTGTCTTTGAATGGTACATGTCTTTAGGCAACTTATTGGGCTTTGGGAGCACATCTCCTAGTAACTTTAAAAATCTCATTGTAACAATTGTTCGAGAAAAGTACCTGGACTTAATGGCCATGTGCTGAGTCACAAAAGCGAGTATACTCACATCTGTGTGTTCATGCAACGACTCTTCAGAGTCTTTTAGTAGTTTGAAAAATCTGGAAACATCTGGTGTGGCAGGATCCTCGGAGCTTAGGTTTAATTCTAGACGTAGCGAATCTAGCATCTCATGCATCGCATCATCGCCAGCTCAATCATTGTTCTCCTCCTCTTCTACATTCTGGTTGGGTACTACCTCACCATGATGTTCCCACACCTCATATCCGGGCATAAATCCAAACTGACAAAGATCTAGACTAACTTTTTCCTTATTAAGAAATATATTGTTTTCATGCCGCCTACAAAGGCATCTGACAGTGCCGGTTAAGGATGAGAATACGTGGTCCACAAAATCTTTGGTCTTGGCTACCCATTCTTCAGAATGACGTCCATTCCTACTCCAACCATTGTATATCCATGCACGATCGGCATCCATTCCTGAGACTGTTAAACAAACCATATCGTGAAAAAATTATTCAACTTCGTCAAGGGTATTGGTCTTATATGTATAGACAAGGATAGGTTCTAAACCCACATGAACCTAGCAGGACCTAAAAAAATTCGGCAGCACAACTTCGCTGCCACTGAATAATATTACTTATATACAAAACAAACAATGATATAATACTAATCAAATCAAACTAAGTACCACATACACTAATTATGCAACTATTATACGTACCAATATAATATACTATTAAAGCTAATGATATAATAGTAATCAAACAATAATACAAAAATAAGAAATAAAATACTTGCATACTAATAATATACTATTAAAGCTAATAATATAATAGTAATCAAATTAAACAATATAATATACTATAAAATACTTGCATACTAATAATATAATTGCATACTAATAATATAATAGTAATCAAACAATATAATATACTATTAAAGCTAACAATATAATAGTAATCAAATTAAACAATAATACGAATCACAAACAGTAATCAAACAAACACAATTACAAATATATAATAATTTTGGCGGCATCTAAATAACAACCGTCAAAAATAAGAAATAAAATACTTAAAAAATTACCTCTCTCGATGCGGCGGCTCGACGATGGCGATGGAGTGGCGGGCCGGCGGACGAGCAGCGCAGGGACGAACGACGTGGGGACGGTCGTCGAAGGCGCGCGCGGACGGGCACAGGACAACGCACGCGGGCAGGCGCAAACGGCGCGCGCGGGCGGGCGCGGCGGCGGGGCTGGCTGGGCGCGGCGGCGGCGCAGGCAAGGCGCGACGGCGGTGCAGGCAGGAGGGCGCGGCGGCGGCGCAGGCAAAGGCGCGGCGCTAGTGAGATGAGAGGAGGAGAGAAACAGAGAAGAAGACGGGGCCGACAGTTTTAAAAAGCTAATTTTCGGCTGCTATGCATGGGCCGCCGAAAGTAATACACTATTTTCGGCGGCTGTGTCAGAAGCCGCCAAAAATAGTACTACTTTCGACGGCTGTATCAGCGGCCGCCAAAAGTAGCTCTATTTTCGGCGGCTGTGTTAGGCCGCCGAAAATAGGGTGTTACTTTCGGCGACCATCCCTTAGCTGCCGAAAATTGTGGGGACCGCCGAAAATGTCTGTACCTCTTGTTGTGAGTACTGGAGGGAGGCTGTCCGTAGCGAGATAGATTTAATCATCTCGAACGGAACTTGAGAATAACTGATCTCCCAACTGGTTGCAAGCTTGTGAGCTGCAAATGAATCTTTAGGAGGAAGAGGAGACCCGATGGTACTATTGAAAAGTACAAGGCCCGTCTTGTGGCTAAGGGTTTTACTCAAAAGAAAGAGGAGGATTATTTTGATACTTATTCTCCGGTGGCTCGATTGCCCACAATCCGTGTGCTTTTAATGCTGGCAGCTGCTTATAAACTTCTTGTCCATCAAATGGAGGTAAAGACAGCATTCCTAAATAGAGAGCTGGAAGAGGAAATTTATATGCAGCAACCAGAAGGATTTGTGGTTAAAGGACAAGAGAGCAAAGTGTGTTGCTTGATTAAATCTTTATACGGTCTTAAGCAAGCTCCTAGACAATGACATGAGAAGTTTAATAATACACTGACCACTGCCGAGTTTTATGTAAACGAAGCCGACAAGTGTGTGTATTATCGCTTCTCTAGGGGCAAAGGTGTCATCATGTGTTAATACGTTGATGACATATTGATATTTGGGACCGATTTAGAGGCTATCATGGAGACAAAAGTATTCCTCTCCAAGAACTTTGATATGAAGGATTTGGGTGAAGCTGATGTAATATTGAACATCAAGATAATAATGGGCGAGGATGGGATTACTTTGTCACAATCCCATTAGGTGGAAAAGGTCCTGACTCGCTTTGGACATATGCACTGTAAACCAGTCACCACGCCCTATGATCCATCCTACACGCTCAGTAAACATGAAGACGAGCCTGTGAACCAGCTACTATATTTGCAGATCATCAGATCTCTCATGTACCTGAGCAGTGCAACTAGACCAGATATCTCATATGCAGTATGCAGACTGGCTCGTTATTCGACCAGTCTAGGAGATAAACACTGGGTAGCTTTGTACAGAGTGCTTCGGTATTTGAAGGGAGCGATGAATCTTGGTATTAAATATACCGGATTTCCGTCAGTACTTAAAGGATTCAGTGATGCAAACTAGATCTCTGACTCGGATCAAATGAAGTCTACAAGTGGCTATGTATTCACTTTAGCTGGTGGGGCCATGTCATAGAGATCGTCTAAACAAATAGTGTCGACACGTTCCACCAAGGAGGCTGAATTAGTTACACTTGATTCAGCAGCATTGGAGGCTGAATGGTTGAGAGACCTATTGTTAGACCTTCCAATGTTAGCAAACCCGCTACCGGCTGTCCTAGTATACTGTGACAACACTTCTGTGTTGCTAAAAGTGAACAGTAGAAAGGAGAACAAAAAATCCTCAAGGCATATCAGAAGACGACTTGATTCATGTCGGCATGCTAGAGGGACAGGTGTAATAACCGTAGATTACATCAAGTTTGAAAGGAACCTTGCTGATCCTTTCACCAAAGGACTGGCTTAAAAGTCAATCCAAGCAGCGTGCATAGGAATGAGACTCATACCCTGTTAGCGGTTTCAACTGTGGATAATTGTCCTGTGTGACTTGAGTTCCCGAGATCCAGGCTCTAGGAAATGAAGCACTGTGGAACCAAGAGCACAAAAGACAAAGAGTCTCATGAGCTGCTATGCTCTTTCTGTATGGTAGGTTGAGCGAGATGCTCTTAATGAAGTCAATGCTATAAGCAGGGAAATTGTCCTATAGAATTTCCTTAATGATTTCACCTATATGAGCTGACTGTGGGGTCGCAGTCCGGGAGAGAATGGGGTTTTCTCTCTAGTGAGCTCATGAATAGATATTAAAGGGCATGACCGTAACGCCCTGCCCCGTAAGAGAAGCAGATAATCTGCCTAGTACTATATGCCTTTTGTGCGAAGATTCTCACACTAGGGTTTGTGGATCAAGGCGTAGTCCTCCGCTTACTCGTGCAGGGTTGGAGTACACTGGGATAGGCTTTGGTTCAAACCTAACAAGTACCTCTGCTAAAAAGTAGTATATAACAGTACGGGAGCTCAATGACATTGATCAGAAAATAAGAGTGAAAATGGTGGGGATTGCTGTCCATTTTGAGTTTTCACGTTATTAAAAAAGAAAGCTAGCCAGGTGGGCCGCTACAAGGCCTGGTGGCCGAGCAGCCCACCAAGCGGGCACGTTCCTAGGGCTGGTAAAAGCCAGGGCACTTGTGTGCTGCTCGGGCAGACCGAGGGGAGAGGAAGTTGGAGGCTGAGCGGCGGTGGCTGGCCGAATGGCTCCGAGTCCTTCGGCGAAAGCTTCCAGCACTGATGCTCATCCGTTTGCCTCCTCCCCTTCTCAGCTCCATAAAAGGCATGGGAGGTAAATCCCATGGAGCTGCACCCTGGAAACGTGAGGTTCTCTGTTCTCTCTTTCTTCCACCATTTCAGTCGTGATTTTGGATCGATTCCATCATTCCTAGTGTTCTTGTGTTGAGCGAGCCATTGGTGATTGGAAGTCGGAGAAAGTGGAGCTGCGCTCGTGTATTTCTTGCGCCCTGTTAATGTATTTCAGCGCCTGTGCGGTGCTGTTCTAATCTGATTATTATCCACCGTGGCCTGGTGCTTGGTCTCCCTGCTGTGCGGTGTTCTTCTTCTCGGGCTGGTGCCGTGGACGTCTCACACGGCCTCAGCAGCGGCTCTAGTATCTCCGTCAACCTCCTGCCGTGCAGGTCCGGACGTGGGAAGCTGAAAGTCGCCTAGAGGGGAGTGAATAGGGCGAATCTGAAATTTATAAAGTTTAAGCACAACTACAAGCCGAGATTAGCGTTAGAATTAAAATCGAGTCCGAGAGAGAGAGAGAGAGGGTGAAAACAAATCACAAGCAAATAAAGAGTGTGACACGGTGATTTGTTTTACCGAGGTTCGGTTCTTGCAAACCTACTCCCCGTTGAGGTGGTCACAAAGACCGGGTCTCTTTCAACCCTTTCCCTCTCTCAAACGGTCACTTAGACCGAGTGAGCTTCTCTTCTCAATCACACGGGACACTAAGTCCCCGCAAGGACCACCACACAATTGGTGTCTCTTGCCTTGGTTACAAATGAGTTGATCACAAGAAAGAATGAGAAAGAAAAGAAGCAATCCAAGCGCAAGAGCTCAAATGAACACAAATGTCACTCTCTCTAGTCACTATTTGATTTGGAGTGATTCCGGACTTGGGAGAGGATTTGATCTCTTTGGTTGTGTCTAGAATTGAATGCTATAGCTCTTGTAAGGTGTTGGAAGGTGGAAAACTTGGATGCAATGAATGGTGGGGTGGTTGGGGTATTTATAGCCCCAACCACCAAACTAGTCATTTGGTGGAGGCTGCTGTCGACGGGCGCCAGCCACGTCACCCGACCGTTAGGGTTCGACCGTTGGAGCTTCTGTCTTCTGGGTCACCGGACAGTCCGGTGGTGCACCGGACAGGTCCTGTAGACTGTCCGGTGCGCCTTCTGGCGCTGCTCTGACTCTGGCGCGCACTGTAGCGCATTCAATGCGGTTGCAGATGACTGTTGGCGCTGAAGTAGCCGTTGCTCCACTGGCACACCGGATAGTCCGGTGTAGCACCGGACAGTCTGGTGAATTTTAGCGGAGTGGCTCCCAGAATTCCCGAGACTGGCGAGTTCGGAGTTGGAGTTCCCTGGTGCACCAGACACTGTCCGGTGCGCCAGACCAGGGATGCCTTCGGTTATCTTTTGCTCCTTTTGTTTGAACCCTTTCTGTTGACTTGTATTGGTTTATTGTGAACCTTTGGCACCTGTAAAACTTATAATCTAGAGCAAACTAGTTAGTCCAATTATTTGTGTTGGGCAATTCAACCACCAAAATCAATTAGGAAAAGGTGTAAGCCTATTTCCCTTTCAATCTCCCCCTTTTTGGTGATTGATGCCAACACAAACCAAAGCAAATATAGAAGTGTAGAATTGAACTAGTTTGCATAATGTAAGTGCAAAGGTTGCTTAGAATTGAACCAATAACAATTTCTACTAGATATGCATGGATAGCTTTCTTTTCATATTTAACATTTTGGACCACGCTTGCACCACATGTTTTGTTTTGCAAAATGTTTTGGAAATTCTTTTCAAGGTTCTTTTGCAAATAGTCAAAGGTAAATGAATAAGAGTTTGAGAAGCATTTTCAAGATTTGAAATTTTCTCCCCCGCCGTTTCAAATGCTTTTCCTTTGACTAAACAGAACTCCCCCTTAATGAAATCCTCCTCTTAGTGTTCAAGAGGGTTTTAGATATTAATTTTGAAGAGGGTATACCAGTTTGAAATTATATCAAAAACAAGATACCAATTGAAAAAAATCTTTTCATAACTCAAATTTGAAAGACTACATTTTTGAAATTGGTGGTGGTGCGGTCCTTTTGCTTTGGGCTAATACTCTCTCCCCCTTTGGCATGAATCGCCAAAAACGGATACTTGAGTGAAATATAAGCCCTTCAAACTACCTTCTCCCCTTATGGTAAATAATATATGAGTGAAGATTATACCAAAGTTGGAGAGATGAGCGGAGCGACAGCGAAGGATGAATGATTCGAAGACTCCTTTTCCCTTTCAATCTATGACTTAGCATGAAATGGACTTGAAAGAACACATTAGTCATAGCACATGAAAGAAATGATCAAAGGTATATATATGAGCTATGTGTGCAAAATATCACTCAAAATTCCTAGAATCAAGAATATTGAGCTCATGCCTAAGTTTGGTAAAAATTTGTTCATCCAATGGCTTGGTAAAGATATCAGCTAATTGTTCTTTGGTGCTAACATATGCAATCTCGATATCCCCCTTTTGTTGGTGATCCCTTAGAAAATGATACCGAATGGCTATGTGTTTTGTGCGGCTATGCTCAACGGGATTATCCGCCATGCGGATTGCACTCTCATTATCACATAGAAGAGGAACTTTGGTTAATTTGTAGCCATAGTCCCTAAGGGTTTGCCTCATCCAAAGCAATTGCGCGCAACAATGACCTGCGGCAATATACTCGGCTTCGGCGGTTGAAAGAGCCACAAAATTTTGCTTCTTTGAAGCCCAAGACACCAGAGATGTTTCCAAGAACTGGCGAGTCCCCGATGTGCTCTTTCTATTAATTTTACACCCTGCTCAATCGGCATCGGAATAACCAATTAAATCAAATGTGGATCCCCTGGGGTACCAAAGTCCAAACTTAGGAGTATAAACTAAATATCTCAAGATTCGTTTTACGGCCCTAAGGTGAACTGTCTTAGGATCGGCCTGTAATCTTGCACACATGCATACGGAAAGCATAATATCCAGTCGTGAAGCACATAAATAGAGTAAGGAACCTATCATCGACTGGTATACCTTTTGATCTATAGATTTACCTCCCGTGTCGAGGTCGAGATGCCCATTTGTTCCCATGAGAGTATTGATGGGCTTGGCGTCCTTCATCCCAAACTTGGTTAGAATGTCTTGAATGTACTTCGTTTGGCTAATGAAGGTGCCTTCTTGGAGTTGCTTCACTTGAAATCCTAAGAAATACTTCAACTCCCCCATCATAGACATCTCGAATTTTTGAGTCATGATCCTACTAAACTCTTCACATGTAGATTCGTTAGTAGACCCAAATATGATATCATCAACATAAATTTGGCATACAAACAAATCATTTGCAAGTGTCTTAGTAAAGAGTATAGGATCGGCTTTTTCGACTTTGAAGCCATTAGCAATAAGAAAATCTCTTAGGCATTCATACCATGCTCTTGGGGCTTGCTTGAGCCCATAAAGCGCCTTAGAGAGTCTATAAACGTGGTTAGGATACTCACTATCTTCAAAGCCGGGAGGTTGCTCAACATAGACCTCTTCCTTGATTAGTCCATTGAGGAAGGCACTTTTCACGTCCATTTGATAAAGCTTAAAGCCATGGTAAGTAGCATAGGCAAGTAAAATGCGAATTGATTCAAGCCTAGCTACGGGTGCATAGGTTTCACCGAAATCCAAACCTTCGACTTGTGAATATCCCTTAGCCGCAAGTCGGGCTTTGTTCCTGGTCACCACACCATGCTCATCTTGTTTGTTGCGGAAGACCCACTTGGTTCCTACAACATTTTGGTTAGGACGTGGAACTAAGTGCCATACCTCATTCCTCGTGAAGTTGTTGAGCTCCTCTTGCATCGCCATCACCTAGTCCGAATCTTGAAGTGCTTCTTCTACCCTATGTGGCTCAATAGAGCAATCAAAAGAGTAATTCTCACAAAAATGTGCAACACGAGATCTAGTGGTTACCCCCTTATGAATGTCGCAAAGGATGGTGTTCACGGGGTGATCTCGTTGGATTGCTTGGTGGACTCTTGGGTGTGGCGACCTTGGAACTTGCTCATCCTCCTTGTCTTAATCTTTTGCATCTCCCCCTTGATCATTGCCCTCCTCTTGAGGTGGTTCATCTTCTTGATCTTCTTCTTCATCATCTTGAGCCTCATCCTCATCTTGAGTTGGTGGAGATGCTTGCATGGAGGTGGATGGTTGATCTTGTGCTTGAATGGGCTCTTCGGATTCCTTAGGAAACACATCCCCAATGGACATGTTCCTTAGCACGACGCACGGAGCCTCTTCATCATCTAATTCATCAAGATCAACTTGCTCTACTTGAGAGCCATTAGTCTCATCAAACAAAATGTCACAAGAAACTTCAACTTGTCCAGTGGACTTGTTAAAGACTCTATATGCCCTTGTGTTTGAATCATATCCTAATAAAAAGCCTTCTACAGCCTTAGGAGCAAATTTGGACTTTCTACCTCTTTTAACAAGTATAAAACATTTGCTACCATAGACTCTAAAATATGAAACATTTGGCTTTTTACCAGTGAGGAGTTCGTATGATGTCTTCTTGAGGATTCGGTGTAGATACAATCGGTTGATGGCGTAGCAAGCGGTGTTGACCGCCTCGGCCCAATACCGATCCGAAGTTTTGTACTCATTAAGCATGGTTCTTGCCATGTCCAATAGAGTTCTATTCTTCCTCTCCACTACACCATTTTGTTGTGGCATGTAGGGAGAAGAGAACTCATGCTTGATGCCCTCCTCCTCAAGAAAGCCTTCGATTTGCGAATTCTTGAACTCCGTCCCATTATCGCTTCTAATTTTCTTGATCCTCAAGCTGAACTCATTTTGAGCCCGTCTCAAGAATCCCTTTAAGGTCTCTTGGGTTTGAGATTTTTCCTGTAAAAAGAATACCCAAGTAAAGCGAGAATAGTCATCCACAATAACTAGACAGTACTTACTCCCATCGATGCTTATGTAAGCGATCGGGCCAAATGGCTCCATGTGGAGGAGCTCGAGTGGCCTGTCAGTCGTTAAGATGTTCTTATGTGGATGATGAGCACCAACTTGCTTCCCAGCTTGGCATGCGCTACAAATCCTGTCTTTCTCAAAATGCACATTTGTTAGTCCCAAAATGTGCTCTCCCTTTAGAAGCTTGTGAAGATTCTTCATCCCAACATGGGCTAGTCGGCGATGCCAGAGCCAACCCATGTTAGTCTTAGCGATTAAGCAAGTATCGAGTTCAGCTCTATTGAAATCAACTAGGTATAGCTGACCCTCTAATACTCCCTTAAAAGCTACTGAATCATCACTTCTTCTAAAGACAGTAACACCTGTATCCGTAAAAAGACAGTTGTAGCCCATTTTACATAATTGAGATACAAAAATCAAATTGTAATCTAAAGAGTCTACAAGAAAAACATTGGAAATAGAATGGTCAGGTGATATAGCAATTTTACCCAATCCTTTGACTAAACCTTGATTTCCATCCCCGAATGTGATAGCTCGTTGAGGATCTTGGTTTTTCTCATAGGAGGAGAACATCTTTTTCTCCCCTGTCATGTGGTTTGTGCACCCGCTATCGATGATCCAACTTGAGCCCCCGGATGCATAAACCTACAAAACAAATTTAGTTCTTGATTTTAGGTACCCAAACAGTTTTGGGTCCTTTGACATTAGATACAAGAACTTTGGGTACCCAAACACAAGTCTTTGATCCCTTGTATTTGTCCCCAACATACTTGGCAACTACTTTGCCGGATTTGTTAGTCAAAACATAAGATGCATCAAAAGTTTTAAATGAAATGCTAGGTTCATTTGATGCATTAGGAGTTTTCTTCTTAGGCAATTTAGCATGGGTTGATTGCCTAGAACTAGATGTCTCACTCTTATACATAAAAGCATGATTAGGGCCAGAGTGAGACTTCCTAGAAT
This sequence comes from Zea luxurians, assembly GCA_029449295.1. Taxonomy (NCBI): domain Eukaryota; kingdom Viridiplantae; phylum Streptophyta; class Magnoliopsida; order Poales; family Poaceae; genus Zea; species Zea luxurians. The sequence continues at coordinate 273,090 of JAOPSE010000433.1, read as the reverse complement.
GAATTCTCCTAATCTTGTGCTCAGGATAACCGGCAGGGTACAAAATGTAACCGTCGTTATCCTGAGGCATGGGAGCCTTGCCCTTAACAAAGTTAGATAATCTTTTAGGAGGGGCATTAAGTTTGACATTGTCTCCCTTTTGGAAGCCAATGCCATCCTTGATGCCAGGGCGTCTCCCACTATAAAGCATACTATGAGCAAATTTAAATTTTTCATTATCTAGCTCATGCTCGGCAATTTTAGCATCTAATTTTGCTATATGATCATTTTGTTGTTTAATTAAAGCCATGTGATCATGAATAGCATCAATGTCAACATCTCTACATCTAGTGCAAATAGAAACATGCTCAATGGTAGATGTAGAGGGTTTGCAAGTTTTTAGTTCAACAATCTTAGCATGTAAAATGTTATTTTGACTCCTAAGATCGGAAATGGAAGCATTGCAAACATCTAATTCATTAACCTTAGCAATTAGTTTTTCATTTTCATTTCTAAGACTAGCAAGAGAGGCATTTAATTTTTCAATCTTAGCAATAGAAATAGCATGATTATTTCTAAGATTGGCATATGAATCATCACATACATTTGAATCAACCTTAGCAATTAATCTATCATTCTCATTCCTAAGGTTGGTAATCAAATCATGGCAAGTGCTTAGCTCACTAGATAATTTTTCACATTTTTCTACTTCTAGAGCATAAGCATTTTTAACCTTAACATGCTTCTTGTTTTCCTTAATTAGGAAGTCCTCTTGGGTGTCCAAGAGTTCATCCTTCTCATGAATAGCACTAATTAATTCATTCAATTTTTTCTTTTGTTGCATGTAAAGATCGGCAAAAAGAGTAAGTAAATTGTCCTCATCATCACTAGAATTATTCTCATCACTAGAGGTTGCATATTTAGAGGAGGATTTGGATTTAACCTTCTTCTTTTTGCCGTCCTTTGCCATGAGGCACTTGTGGCCGACGTTGGGGAAGAGAAGTCCCTTGGTGACGGTGATGTTTGCGGCGTCCTCGTCGGAGGATGAGTCGGTGGAGCTCTCGTCGGAGTCCCATTCCCGGCAAACATGGGCATCGCCGCCCTTCTTCTTGTAGTATCTCTTCTTCTCCCCTTCTTGTCGTCGCCCCTGTCACTGTCACTAGAAATAGGACATTTTGCTATAAAGTGACCGGGCTTACCACACTTGTAGCAAACCTTCTTGGAGCGGGGATTGTAGTCCTTCCCCCTCCTTTGCTTGAGGATTTGTCGAAAGCTTTTGATGATTAAAGCCATCTCCTCATTGTCGAGCTTTGAGGCGTCGATGGGGAGCCTACTTGATGTAGACTCTTCCTTCTTCTCCTCCGTTGCCTTGAATGCGACGGGTTGTACCTCTGGCGTGGAGGAGGCGCCTTGCTTGATGATTTTCTTTGAGCCTTTGATCATTAGCTCAAAACTCACAAACTTTCCTATAACCTCCTCGAGAGACATTAGCGTGTATCTAGGATCACCTCGAATTAATTGAACTTGCGTAGGGTTAAGAAAAACGAGGGATCTAAGAATAACCTTGACCATCTCATGGTCATCCCATTTGGTGCTCCCGAGGTTGCGCACTTGGTTCACCAAGGTCTTCAACCGATTATACATGGCTTGTGGATCCTCCCCTTGGTGAAGCATGAAGCGACCAAGCTCCCCTCGATCGTCTCCCGCTTGGTGATTTTGGTCACCTTGTCTCCTTCGTGCGCGGTCTTGAGCACGTTCCAAATTTTCTTTGCGCTCTTCAACCCTTGCACCTTATTATACTCCTCTCGACTTAGAGAGGCGAGGAGTATAGTAGTGGCTTTGGAGTTGAAGTGTTGAATTTGGGCCACTTCGTCCGAGTCATAGTCTTCATCCCCTACGGATGATACCTGTACACCAAACTCAACAACGTTCCAAATGGACAGAAAAACTGGTGGTTTGTCTAATGGAACGGAAAGTAAAGGAGTACGCTTTGAAATACGAGGGTAGCATAGGGGAATCTTACTAAACTTCTTACGCTCATGGCGCTTAGAAGTTATGGACGACGCGTCGGAGCCGGAGGTGGATGGCATTGAAGAATCGGTCTCGTAGTAAACCACTTTCCTCATCTTTTTTTTCTTGTTGCCACTCCGATGCGACTTTTGTGAGGAGGATTCCTTATCCTTCCCCTTGTTGCGGGACTCTCCCGATGGAGCCTTCCCGTGGCTTGTAACGGGCTTGTCGCCGATCACCATCCCCTTCTTGGCGTGATCTCCCGACATCACTTCGAGCGGTTAGGCTCTAATGAAGCACCGGGCTCCGATACCAATTGAAAGTTGCCTAGAGGGGGGGGGGGTGAATAGGGTGAATCTGAAATTTATAAAGTTTAAGCACAACTACAAGCCGGGGTTAGCGTTAGAATTAAAATCGAGTCCGAGAGAGAGGGTGAAAACAAATCACAAGCAAATAAAGAGTGTGACACGGTGATTTGTTTTACCGAAGTTCGGTTCTTGCAAACCTACTCCCCATTGAGGTGGTCACAAAGACCGGGTCTCTTTCAACCCTTTCCCTCTCTCAAACGGTCACTTAGACCGAGTGAGCTTCTCTTCTCAATCACACGGGACACTAAGTCCCCGCAAGGATCACCACACAATTGGTGTCTCTTGCCTTGGTTACAATTGAGTTGATCACAAGAAATAATGAGAAAGAAAAGAAGCAATCCAAGCGCAAGAACTCAAATGAACATAAATGTCACTCTCTCTAGTCACTATTTGATTTGGAGTGATTCCGGACTTGGGAGAGGATTTGATCTCTTTGGTTGTGTCTAGAATTGAATGCTATAGCTCTTGTAAGGTGTTGGAAGGTGAAAAAGTTGGATGCAATGAATGGTGGGGTGGTTGGGGTATTTATAATCCCAACCACCAAACTAGCCGTTTGGTGGAGGCTGCTGTCGACGGGCGCACCGGACAGTCCGGTGCGCCAGCCACGTCACCCGACCGTTAGGGTTCGACCGTTGGAGCTTCTGTCTTCTGGGTCATCGGACAGTCCGGTGGTGCACCGAACAAGTCATGTAGACTGTCCGGTGCGCCTTCTGGCGCTGCTCTGACTCCGGCGCGCACTGTAGCGCATTCAATGCAGTTGCAGACGACCGTTGGCGCTGAAGTAGCCGTTGCTCCGCTGGCACACCGGACAGTCCGGTGTAGTCCGGTGAATTTTAGCGGAGTGGCTCCCAAAATTCCCGAGACTGGCGAGTTCGGAGTTGGAGTTCCCTGGTGCATCGGACACTGTCCGGTGGTGCACCGGACACTGTCCGATGGCACACCGGACAGTCCGGTGCGCCAGACCAGGGATGCCTTCGGTTATCTTTTGCTCCTTTTGTTTAAACCCTTTCTTTTGACTTGTATTGGTTTATTGTGAACCTTTAGCACCTGTAAAACTTATAATCTAGAGCAAACTAGTTAGTCCAATTATTTATGTTGGGCAATTCAACCACCAAAATCAATTAGGAAAAGGTGCAAGCCTATTTCCCTTTCAGCAGCGGAATTGGTTTTCTGGGACAGAACCTTGTGTTCGCTGAGCTGGTCTTCCCACGTAGACAATCTATGTGTTGTGAGTTACCAGTTGTCTCTCTATATTTATTGAGTAATTTTGTCCAATCTGCTAGTATTATTTACTTAGGTGTGATTGCACAATTTGTGGGCGGATTTGATTGCTCAATGATGATAGCGGTGTAGTGAGACAACGTGACAGTCTGGGTTTCAGTGTGTTGTTATTTTCAACATTGATATTATTTATGCCTAATTATATCTCTATTTGTTGAGTCTGTTTACCTGTGTTAAATTCTGTTATTTTATTTAGTACACAGCTCCTTACTATTAGTATTTATACTTGATTATTAGGCTTATTACATCTGATCTAAAAACCTGATTTGGTAAGATAGGACTATCACGTTAGTCGAGGATCTCTGATCACCAGGGCTGTTTATTACAGCAACCCGCTATTTTGAGGGCAATATAAAAAGATAAACAATAATGTTTATGTGCAAAATCTGCCTTCTTCATCTGCAAGCCATGTTTAATTTTAAAATGGACCTGAGCAACTATTTTACATGTTTACATGTCATAGAATTGCTATTGTTCATTGCTGCTATAATTACATATAACATTTATCTGAGTTATATGTTTGTTTTATTCGGAATTAGAATATTTAATATATATATATATATATATATATATATATATATATATATATATATATATATATTGAAAGCATGTCACTTATTTCTCTAATTTTACAACAGATTATTGGTTTGTGGTGGCCCTTGAAAAAGTCTGTGTAGTAGTGGTTAGGCATAGGGAGGATTCTGGGTTTATGGCAGCACTCCTTTGCCTAGTAACTCTAATTGGTTGTTCATGAACACCAGGAGCCACAACCCTTTTAGATCCTCATGATCCTTGAATAGGCTTATCAACAACATGAGTGGAGTTGTGGCTACGTACACCTTTTATAATCTGGGAATCCTGTAGGTATGCCATAATAATCATGTGCATATCAATTTGTTTGCAAATGCAAGTGTATTGCTATATAACACGAAAAAAATAGATGAATTAGAAACTTGCTTACCTCCTCTTGCTCAGAGCCTTCACTGTTCTCGCCGTCATACAGAGACCTTGATTCCTCTGGACCATCATATCTATTTCTTAATCTTGTAGCAGTCATCATTGTGCTTAACCAATTAATCTTAAACCGTTGCAACAACTGATTGTTCCTCGTCACATTTGCAGCCCTCTGTTTCTCATACTCAGTAGGAATGATTTCTGTACATGAATGAAATAGTTTCAAAAATCATAAATAACTCTAATATTGAAATAATCAAAAACCAATTGTAATACAAGCAGCACCATCGATCTCTACACTTGAAATAATCAAAAACAAATTCAATATGACATGATTTGAGGACAAAAAGCAGCAAAAATCCAAACCAATCTGAAATACAGTTGATAAAAACAGATGCTATCATCAACGACCAATTTGAGCTATCAGTTGATAAAAATACAGTTGACTTGAGTACAACGATGCAGATTGGTAAGATAGGCATCATCGGCCTCTAGTCGCTCTGATATTCAAGAAAACGCACATATTCACTTTAAGAAATCAACTAGTATTATTCACGTGGACACTCAAAACGAACGTGAATGATTTTTGACAGTTCACATGCGACAATCGCCGACCATTTGGAGCTCTAATCGCCGACCATTTGGTGCTGGGAAGAGGAGGTGCATTAACAGGGGTATAATTTCGAGGTATCATCGCCGACCATTTGGAGCTCTAATCGTCGCATATGCACATTGGTAAGATGCAGATTGGTAACATGGGGATCGTCCGCCCTAATCACCGACCATTTAAATCTATCGCCGACCTCTAATCCTATTGAGCATCGTCGGTCTCTAATCCTAAAAGGCATCACCGACCAGGGAGGAATTTGGCAAATTGGGCCACTCGTAGTTGACGGTCTTCAAAATAGCCCGCCACTCGTAGCCATTGTAAAATTAGGTCACTCTGGTAGTGTTTGTTCGTCAAAACACCCCACCCAGTTTTTTAGACATCTGACGAGTGGATCTAGCAGCGCCTCTCTGGCCATAATAACCTCTCCGTCTGTTGACGTCGTCCTGCTCACTATCTTCTTCGTCTCTCCGTCTTCAACAAAAGCACACAGAAACTGCCACGGTACAGATCGAAGGGGAGGTAAGGTCCGGTGAGCATCGCCCGTGCCGTCGGCTCCGTCCACCTTGAGCCTTGAGGTGCACAGTTACTGCTCCGTCCACCGTGAGGTGCACAGTTACTGAACCTGTGGTTTATGTTCCATGCTGAGTATTGAAAGGTTCAGTTTCAGTTTATGAGAACCATGCCGAGTTTCAGCTTCCGTTTCTGTCCCAAGTTCACAAGTTTCAGTCCCCAGTTTCTATCACAAGTTTATGTCCCGAGTTTGTGTCCCAAGTTTCAGTTTGAGTTCACAAAAGTTCACAGTTTCAGTTTGAATTCACAGGTTCAGTTCACATGTGACAGGTAGTTCACAGTTTCAGTTTCAGTTGACAGGTTAAAACCAGATTGAAACATACATCTAGTTCATAGTTTCAGTTCACAACCAGTTTGAGACAAAATCAACCATTTCACAGGTTCACTGGTTGACAAATAACTTGACAAGTTCACAACCAGTTTGACAACTAGTTCACAGGTTCACAACCAGTTTGACAAGTTCACTGGTTCAAACACACATTGTCATCTGAAACTGAATGAATCTGTTGAACATGTCTGAATCCAATGAACTTTTGTGAGCCTGTGCCTCAGATTTCTGTGAACCAGTGAATTTATGTGTTTCAAATTTCACAAAAGTTTCAGACTAACACAAGTTTTAGACATGTTTCAGTGTCCCAAAGGTTCCAGGTTTCAGACAAGTTCACAGATCTCAAACCAAAGCTCACTGGACCCAAATTCACTTGATTCACTGGCAGTCTGGCACAGACACAAGCTCACATGTGCACAGATCAGGGTTCACACACAAGTTTAGATTACAACCAGGTTCACATACAAGTTTAGTTTACAACTAGGTTCACACACAAGTTCACAAGTTTAGATTACAAGCAGGTTCACACACAAGTTCACAATTGTCGATCATGGAAAGAAGCAGGTCTTCTTTTTTAGGTGTCAGCTTCTTTTTTAGCATACTGATTTCCAGAAGTATCTAGTGCTCCACCGTGGGAAATTGTCCTTGGACTACTTTGGGTATCATGACCTGGGACTACAGCCACCTGAGTAGCAGGAACCTTTGTCTGCTCCAGGCTAGGAAAGGCCACCACAAATACGTATACTCTGTACCTTGCGAGAACGAAGCCAGCGGGGGAGGGAGGGGGACCTGATTGGGGAGCACAAGAGACGAGCACTAGTGAAGGAGAGGAACAGCACCGGGGGGGGGAGAGACAATGGCGGCTTAGATCTGAGTAAGGTGCCGTTCGTTTCTTCCGGAACGGAGGCATGGAACAATTCCTATCCGGTTTGTTTCTTTAATTTATATAAATTCTGATCAGCTAGATTGATTTCTGGTCTATTCCTGGACAAACGAATAAGGCCTAAAGTGGCGACGAACAAGACTGAAGCCGGCGGAGGAGAGCATCGGTGCCCAGGAGTAGGAGAGCTGTGTTGGAAGAAATGACGACACTGAGAACTGTTGTTTCATAGGTAATGGTTGGAGATTCAGTGGAATCAATACCACATGACTGTAATATATGATTTATCATTCTGCGAAGCCAAACATATTCACGTGAAGCTTTATATAATGCAATTATTTCAGAATGATTTGTGGATGTAGCTACCAAAGTTTGTTTGAAAGATTTCCAAGAGATAGTTGTTCAACCTTGTAAAAACACAAAGCCTGTCTGAGATCTAGCATTATGGCGATCAGATAAACAACCAGCATCTTATGTATCCAATAGAATGGGATCTTGATTTCTTCCGTAGAAAAGACCAAGATCTCTAGTGCCATTGAGATATCTAAAGATATTTTTTATTGATGTCCAGTAGCGCTTGATAGGAGCTGCACTGTATCTTGTAAGTAGATTCACTGCAAAAGCAATGTTTGGACGTGTAGTATTTGCAAGATACATGAGAGCACATATGGCACTGAGATATGGGTAATTTTGTCCCAAGATCTCCTCATTGTCAAGTGGAGAGACAAGTGACATGGCGATTTTTATCCCGTGGTTTGGTCAAGCATAAGTTGCTTGCCTAATCCATGTTGTGGTGTTCTAATGGACGAGTGTTGCACTCAACCCCTCTCAAGTGATCCAAAGATCAAACTTGAGTACCACAGATCTCTTCCTTATAGCAAATGCCCAATGTGAGGAATCTCCACAATTTGGAGTCTCTCACACCTTACACAATTGATCTAAATTAAACACAAGATGACAAGAGTAAGGGGAAGTCAAGACACACACAAGAGACAAACTTGCAGCAACACACGCACACAAGTCAAGAGAGAGGAGCACAAAACAGGACAGCGGGATTACAACTCACAACAGGTGATCAAATCTCTATCTAGCAAAGCAAAGGCGTGGATGCGATGCCTCGGCGTTGTAGAATGTTCAATGGGAGCTTGGTGTAGTGCTCCATGCACCTATGAGTCCCTTTTATATCCCCAAGGGACCTAGGAATCATTAGAGCTCAATTTGGTAGGCCCTGATAGCCTTCTGTCCGCGAGTGCACCGGACTGTCCGGTGCACACCGGATAGTGAATAGTGCAACGACAAAGAATCCCTGATTGGCTACTTTCTGCTTCTGGGGGCACCGAACCGTCCGGTGGGTGGCAAGGGACCGTCCGGTGCACCACTTGACCGTTGGCCCGAGACCGACGTGGCCACTAGCCGTTGGCTAGCTGGCACACCGGACTGTCCGGCGCTTCGCACGGATGGTCCGGTGAATTATAGCCGACGTAAGCTGAAATTCTCGAGAGCAGCCAATACGGCGGACCGTGCACCGGACTGTCTGGTGCAATGCAGTCCAGCCCATTTTCTCCTTTTTCAATCTTATTCTCTTTTGCTCCTTTTTACTTGACTTCATAAAGTCCCTAGCACTCATACAAATATGATTAGTACCCAAAACAATTGACTAAGTGTCTAGAGCTTGCCTTTTTCACTTGGTCCCATATAGATTTGCATTTTTGCCTTCTCCTAAGCTCAATTTGCTTTTACGTACATGTGCTCATTTCTCACATTAGATGATGTTAGTCTAAATAAAATGTGTTGGGAATCTAAGCACCAAAAAAATTTAGAAATGGCCAAAGAGCACATTTCCCTTTCAATCTCCCCCTTTTTGGTGATTCACAACACATCAAAAGCAACTCAAAACGCACTAACATATCCAAATGCGAGCTAAAAAGTGCAAATTGATGTCAAACTTAAAACCAATTAAATTATCATAGGATTTGGCATATTTGGATCATTTTTTCCACCACTTGGTTTGTTTTTACAAAGCAAATTCATTTTTCTATTTATATGTCAAAAACATTTTGTTTTGGCAAATCAATATATCTTTCAAGATTAGTTTTGATCAAAAAGCCAGAAACTCCAACTTTTTCCCATAATCAAAATTTCCCCCCACAAGAGAGTAGTTTTTGCAATAACACTTAAATTTGAAAAATCCACAAGTGGTAGTTGATCTAGTTGCTTTGGCCTTAATTTCTCCCCCTTTGGCATTAAGCACCAAAACAGAAGAACTAGTGGCGTTTTAACCCCATTGCCTTACAAAAATTGCAACTAAAAGCCAAGGGAAATGAGAGAACACAATAGTGACTTGGAACAAGATACATTGATACCGAATACATTGATACCGGAATGTGGAAGCCTTTTTTATCCAAGTCCATGGTTTCCCTTTCAATCCACCTTTGAGACTATATCAAAATCACTTAAGCAAACATATTAGTCCTAAAAGGTCAAGTTGTAGCATATCCCCCTAAATATATGCATCAGTTGCACAAGGACTTGTGAGGTCCGAGTATGACATTGCACAACTTGAGCACCAAAATAAGCAAGTAAAGACAATAATGTTCAAAAGAATATGATCAAAGATATAAAGACACATGTATGCTATGGATCAATCCAAGTTCTGCGAATCTAAGATATTTAGCTCACTACGCAACCTACAAAACCTTTTCTCATCTAACGGCTTGGTGAAGATATCGGCTAGCTGGTTCTCTGTGCTAATATGACAAACATCGATATCTCCCCTTTGATGGTGGTGTCTCAAAAAGTTATGCCGGATGTCTATGTGCTTAGTACGGTTGTGTTCAACAGGATTATCTGCCAAGCGGATTGCACTTTCATTATCACATAGGAGTAGGACTTTGCTCAGATTTTGGCCAAAGTCCTAGAGGGTTTGCCTCATCCAAAGTAGTTACACGCAACACTGGCATGCGACAACATACTTGGCCTTAGTGGTGGATAGGGCAACAGATGTTTGTTTCTTTGAGCTCCAAGACACCTGGGACCTTCCCAGAAATTGATAAGTCCCTGATGTGCTCTTCCTATCAACCTTTCACCAGGCATAATCAGATTTTGAATATCCGATTAAGTAAAAGGTAGACCCCTTTAGATACCAGATCCTGAAGCAAGGCGTATGAACTAAATCGAAGAATTTGCTTCACAGCCACAAGGTGACATTCCTTGGGGTCGAATTGAAATCTAGCACACATGCATATGCTAAGCATTATATCTAGTCTACTAGCACAAAGATAAAGAAATGAACCTATCATAGACCAGTATGCCTTTTGATCAACGGATTTATGTAAAACCCAAAATTGGTATAAAAGAAAGGTAATAAAAATAAAAAAATAAATAGATTTATGATAGTGTTTTGGGAATTGGTAAGACCTTTAAAAAAAATTATTATTGGGACCCTTCATTTTCATAACCAATTAATGGTATTAAATTAGTCAAGTAACCTATAAATAAATAAAGAAATGATCATCTCATGCTCGTGAACTTATTGTGATGCATTTCATTGAAATAAGGAATCTTAACTTGAACTTGACCTCAATTATGAATTAAGAAAATAAAATGCGTGAAGAAACTTGTAATAAGGTCATTTGTTACTAGGATTACACAACGGAAAAGAGAATAAATAATAATATTGAAAATAGTAGGGTTTGGATTATATAATTGAGATTGGGAATTTGAAAGTCAAAATAGGAATTTGAATTTGGTTTGAGTATTGCAAATTTGAAAAATAGAATTTTGAAATGGAAAAAAGAGAATGAAATAAAAATGGAAAATACATTACCAAGAAAAATATATAAATAATTATAAATCTTCATGCTAGTACCTTACTTGTGACCCAGATTTGAATTTGAACTAGGAATTTCAAACTTGAATTTGAAATGAGAAATTAGGAATAGGAAAAGAAAAAGGAAAGAAAATTAGAAAACCATGCGTGGTCCAATTTCCCCCAAATTCGGCCCACTCAGCATCGCGCGCGCGGCCCAATCGATAGACTTGCGCTGACACGCGGGGTCGCCATGACAGTCGCCCGGATCGCGCGCACGCAGAATCATTTGGCGTCCACTGGGTCGTGGGGCTCCTTTGTTAGCGACACCACGCGTGCTCATGTGCTCGGCCACTGCCGCGTGGGGCCATCGGATCGGCAACATCCCCGCCCTCCTCGCGCAACAACTAGAGTACCGAACCCGCAGGGATTCTCTCCAACGACCGTCCATGATTCCTAGGGTCTAGGGCTCAACGGCCATGACAACAGGGCAGAATCTGCAATTCGCCTCCCCTCGGACTCCATGCCCCTATAAATTTCACCCGGGTTGTGCCATCTCCGCTCTACGGGCTCACCTGAGAACCAAATTGGAGGGAGGGTGGAGCTTGTGCCGATCGCACCGTGGTCCTAATCCTACACCGCGGATTGGTGGGTGCCGTGCGGTGGGGGGGGGGGGGGGGGGGGACGAACCACAATGTGAAAGGGAACTAACGCCAGTGTTGCTGGGGGCGACATCATCGTCGCCGCCGATGAATTGCTCACCGGAGGGGACTGCGTCTGCCCATACCGCGACCGGGGTGCTTCCGGGCTTCCCCTAGGTATGTGCACTCCTCTACACACTCCCCCATCAGCTCAATACCATTTTGGCATAGTTTTGGGCTTGGGTCAAGCAGACATCTGGGGAGTGGGTGGCGGCTATGGCACCGCCGTGGGAGGTGTCCGACCAGTGTTAGGCACGGTTGGGCGAGGGAGATGTATCCCTAGCCGTTGATCAAGCCGTCAACGACCAAGATTAGAAGACCCTGTACCGTTTCATCTAGGCGATCTTGGGCCATTGGATGGTAATCCAAGTGATACGATTGCATACCGGTTCGCTCATGGGAGATCTAATCAGGAGCGTCCATTACCGATCGGATGGCTGATGTCGTCCCGTACCCCTCCAACCAGACATTTTAGCGTATGAGCCCCCGGAGTTTTATCAAATCAACTCGCCATCCTCCGCATATGGAAAGTAATTACAACAGAGCCCTAAAATTTGCAGATATAACCCGAAGCTCTCTGGAAATCATATTCACGGTCCAGAGCCATTGGAAAAATTCAGAATTAAATCAGGAATTGATTTCAGTAGAAAAATAATTCTAGAAACTTGTTTAATTCATATTTAATTCATTTTAACTCCTTTTTTATTCATTCTAGTTGCATTAGATTCATAATAATATTGTTTATCATATGGTAACCTTTGTTTGTTATGAAATCTAGACAAAATTATCCACTTAATTTCTTTTGTATCCAACACTTAAATCTTTAGAAAATCACAATTCTCTAACTGTAACTCCGATTTTTGTGGTTCTCGAACCTACGATCTCATAACAACGCGTAGATTATTATGCATCTTGTGCTTATGTTTGGTGTGATGTTAATTTTGTCTATACCATGTTTGCTTGTATTGTTACGATTAGCAGTGAGGTCACGAGAATCTGAAGATCATCCTGGTACCTGGAATCTCGAGTCCTAGGCAAGTTGTGCCCTTGATCACTTCTTTTTACCTAATAATGTTCGTTGTTAATCATTGTGACATGCTCAGGTTAATTTGATGGGACCTAATAGGTTTCCCTAGCATTGTTTATCCCCCACCTTGCAAACAGATGAATTATTGAGTAGATTTGCTATTGCTCTACCTGGTTTTGGGAAACTAATGTTTCATTATGATCATGTTCCAATTATGTTGTTGTTTAATTATTTTTCATGATAAGATCATATTGTTAATTGGAACATGGAGCGACCACCCAGGAAAACAGTGCTACCACAAGGGTGGTATAGGACGCCCTTGGCTGTCTAATTATGAAAGCTAGTGGAGGACTACCTTACCCAAAAGGGGCAAGGGCAGTAGGGGAGTGGTCGGTGTAGGGAGACTCTCAGGCTGATTTTGCTGCAAAGGCGGTCAGACGAGGGGTCCCTGCATTGGGGCTTCCTAGAAACTGTAGCGGGTTTTTTTGAAGCTAGTGGAACTTTGTAAAGACCTCATAGTAGTACCCTGCCTCGCTTCCTTGGTAGAGGTGTATGGGGTCTGATCAACTTCGTGGTAAATGGGTAACACGACTTGTGGGTAAAGATGCGCAACCTCTACAGAGTGTAAAACTGGTATATCAGCCGTGCTCACGGTTATGAGCAGCTCGAACCCTCACATGATTAACTTATGGAATTAAATTCAATTTGCCATTTGCATTGCATTGTGGGTGTTGTTGATTAATTTTGGTCTACTACTTATTTGGGTTGGTATCCACTTACACTTAGTAACTGCTAATAAAATAATTTTGTCCAACTTTAAAAGCAATGCTCAGCTTTAGCCATCCTCTTTGGTAAGCCTTACACTTCACATGAGCTTCTATCTTTGGCGAGTTCATGCACATTATTCCCCATAACTTGTTGAGCGATGAACGTATGTGAGCTCACCCGTGCTATCTCACCCCCCACAGGTCAAGAACGGGTATCACAGGATGAGGCGCATGGAGGATGCTGTGATTAGTTCGTGAGAAGTCTAGGTCGTCATCTCCCAGTCAATTTTGGGTTGCTAGATCGTTGTCTCCATATGATGTAATTATTTATTTATTTTGTACATAACTCCTATTATATATAAATGATGTGACATTCGTTTCTGTACCATGAGTCGTCATATGTGTGAGACTTGATCCCAACACACTTGGTGATTTTGTTCGCGCCCGGGTCTTGGTGCCCCCGAAACTCGGGTGTGACAGAAGTGGTATCATAGGAATGTTAACTGTAGGACAAAACCTAAATAGAACTAGACATAACCCTTATTTATCTTTGCTACTTTGATTCTTTCTAAACTTCTCTTAATCTTTTCTCATCTATTGCTGCTTTAATCTAATTATTCTTACCTTTTTACTTCTAAAGACAAAAGTGGATTTCACACTTTGAAATCCTGCACCTAAAGTGACTTTTAGGAATAAGACACCTAATCTTAGGGACAAAAAACTAGACTATTTTTATAGGTATCTATGTACTTGAATGTTTGTTCTTATGATACTTGTCTGATTTAGATCTTTGATTGAATGTGATGAGTTGTGGAGTAATGACCACAATTGCATCTACATATACACATAGTCATAAAAAATGTTTATAAAATAATTAGACAACCTATATTAACTCTCCATTAGAATATAGCTAGTATCACATATCTATCTCATCTTGACAGATTCTATCCTACATTTGGAGATTCACCTTATAAGCCTAGTTATCCCAATTTAGACATAAAAACAACAGATCAAAGCCCTGCCAAAAACTTTAGTTTATGACCAGCTACTAGCCTATCTGTTTGCCTGCTAAATAATTTCCCTTGCAAAACTATCTTACCATATATTTCTAACCCAAATATCAATACCAGGAAGGGAGGTGGTATTGATCTACCTGCCAACCACCATATTAAGAGGATTGATAGACAACCACAACCAGAAATGAATCCTCTAAATCCTCCACCTACCGGAACAGATCCAGTGGTTGCCGCTCAGATGCAGATGCTACAGCAAATGGCAAACATGATGAACGAAATGCAAGCTCAGATGAGGCAAGATCGTCAGGAAATACGATAGGAACGACTGGAAATACATCAAGAGATGAGGCAAGAACGGTTGGAACGGCAGCAACAACCACCACTACCTCCACCACCACCACCACCACCAGCAGCTCTGCCCAGGGATAAGCACCGGGAGTTTATGAGCCACAAACCACCGACATTTTCTAACTCCGTGGACCCACTACAAGCTGATGACTGGTTAAAGTCTATGGACAAGATGCTCAACATAGCTCAGTGCTCTAATAAAGAGAAGGTGCTATATGCATCAGGTCGTCTTACTGGCCCCGCTGCGGATTGGTGGGATGCATACTGCGCTGCCCACGCTGCTGTCAACACCATTACCTGGGCAGAATTCTCCACTCAATTCAGGAATTACCATATTCATGCTGGACTTATGAAGATTAAAAAGGAGTTTCTATCCCTCAAGTAGGGAGGTATGTCCGTAGGCGAATATAGAGAAAAATTTATCCAGCTATCTCGATATGCTCCTAGGGAAGTTGAGGATGATGAGAAGAAGCAGGAGCTCTTTTGGAAGGTTTGATCAGACCGCTACAATACCAACTGATATCGCATACATTCTCGTCCTTCCAAAGACTACTGGACAAAGCTATTGCTGTGGAAAACAAGAGGTTTGAGTTTGGAGAAAAGAGAAGGGCTGCCAACCAGAGACAAACTGGGAGTAGTACCCATCCTCGATATACTACTACTCAAAGTACACCTGCTCATGGCAGTTCCGGGCAGCAAACTCAACAAACACAAATTGCTTCTCCTCAAGCAAGCACCCTAGCAGGACCTGTTGCTCCTAATACATCCACCAACAGATCATGTTTCATGTGTGGACAGTCTGGACACTATGCTAACTACTGTCCCAACAGGGCTACCTATACTACTCTAGCTCCGATGAAGCAGGGCTAGGCCTCGGTAGGCAAGAATCAGCCCTTATCCGTCAACCGATGGCAGCTCAACCATGTGGAAGTAGAAGTTGAACCCGGTGAACCTGAAAACCAAGAAGTGCTGTTTGAAGGTGAAGAAGTTGGTGAAGAAGGCAACGAACAACAGGATTAGAATAAATACAATTATATAAACATATATATATTTAGAGCACTATTTGTAATACCTAAATAATACCTTAGTTAGTAGCTAATATTTTATTATAATAAGGTCTATTTGAACATATGTTTTGAATAACGATCTATGCATCATGCTGAGATTTTTGTTTGTGCATATGTTTTGAGACAAAATTGGGATACATCCTTTCTTTTACTAATCTCGAGGACGAGATTTCTTTTAAGGGGGTAGGATTTGTAAAGCCCAAAATTGGTATAAAAGAAAGGTAATAAAAATAAAGAAATAAATAGATTTATGATAGTGTTTTGGGAATTGATAAGACCTTTTTTTAAAAAAATTATTATCGGGACCCTTCATTTTCATAACCAATTAATGGTATTAAATTAGTCTAGTAATCCATAAATAAAGAAATGATCATCTCATGTTCGTGAACTTGTTGTGATGCATTTCATTAAAATAAGGAATCTTAACTTGAACTTGACCTCAATTATGAATTAAAAATATAAAATGACAGAAGAAACTTGTAATAAGGTCATTTGTTACTAGGATTACACAATGGAAAAGAGAATAAATAATAATATTGAAAATAGTAGGGTTTGGATTATATAATTGAGATTGGGAATTTTAAAGTCAAAACAAGAATTTGAATTTGGTTTGAGTATTGCAAATTTGAAAAATAGAATTTTGAAATGGAAAAAAGAGAATTAAATAAAAATGGAAAATACATTACCAAGGAAAATATATAATAATTATAATTCTTCATGCTATTACCTTACTTGTGACTCAGATTTGAATTTGAACTAGGAATTTCAAACTTGAATTTGAAATGAGAAATTAGGAATAGGAAAAGAAAAAGAAAAAATGGAAAACCCTACGTGGGCGATTTCCCCAAAACTCGGCCCACTCAACATCGGCGTGCGGCCTAGTCCATAGACTTGCGCTGACACGCAGGGCCGCCATGACAGTCGCCCGCATCGTGCGCATGCAGGATCGTTTGGCATCCACTGGGTCGTGGGGCTCCTTTGTCAGCGACTCCGCACGTGCTCACGTGCTCAGTCACTGCCACGTGGGGCTGTCGGGTCAGCAACATCCCCGCCCTCCTCGTGCAACAACTAGAGTACCGAACCCGCCGGGATTCTCTCCAACGGCCATCCACGATTCCTAGGGTCTGGGGCTCAATGGCCGCAACAACAGGGCAGAATCTACAATTCGCCTCCCCGCGGAGTCCATGCCCCTATAAATTTCACTCGGGTTGTGCCATCGCCGCTCTATGGGCTCACCTGAGAACCAAATTGGAGGGAGGGTGGAGCTTGTGCCGATCGCACCGTGGTCCTAATCCTACACCGGGGATTGGTGGGTGCCGTGCGGTGGGGGGGACGAACCACAGTGTTCAAGGGAACTAACTTCAGTGTCGCTGTGGGCCACATCATCGTCACCGCCGGTGAATTGCTCACCGGAGCGGATTGCGTCTGCCCATACCGCGACCGGGGTGCTTCCACGCTTCCCCTAGGTATGAGCACTCCTCTGCACGCTCCCCCTTCAGCTCAATACCATTTTTTCGGCATAGTTTTTGGCTCGGATAAAGCAGACATCTGGGGAGTGGGCGGCGGCTATGGCGCCGCCGTGGGAGGTGTCCGACCGGCGTGGGGCACGGTTGGGCGAGGGAGACGTATCCCTAGCCATTGATCAAGCTGTCAACGACCAAGGTTAGAAGACTCTGTACCGTTTCATCTAGGAGATCTTGGGCCATTGGATGGTAATCCGAGTGATACTATTGCATACCGGTTCGCTCATGGGAGATCTAATCAGGAGCGTCCATTACCGATCGGACGGCTGATATCGTCCCGTACCCCTTCAACCAGACAATTTAGCATATGAGCCCTCGGAGTTTTATCAAATCAACCCTCCATCCTCCGCCTGTGGAAAGTAATTACAACAGAGCCCTAGAATTTGCAGATATAACCCCAAGCTCTTTGGAAATCATATCCACGGTCCAGAGCCATTGGGAAAATTCAGAATTAAATCAAAAATTGATTTCTAGTAGAAAAATAATTCTAGAAACTTGTTTAATTAATATTTAATTAATATTTAATTCATTTAACTCCTTTTTGATTCATTCCAGTTGCATTAGATTCATAATAATATTATTTATCATATGGTAATCTTAATTTATTATGAAATCTAGACTAAAATTATCCACTTAATTTCTTTTGTATCCAACACTTAAATCTTCAGAAAATCACAATTCTCTAACCGTAACTCTGATTTTAGTGGTTCTCGAACCTACGATCTCGTAACAACGCGTAGATTATTATTATGCATCTTGTGCTTATGTTTGGTGTGATGTTAATTTTGTCTATACCATGTTTGCTTGTATTGTTACGATTAGCAGTGAGGTCACGAGAATCTGAAGATCATCCTGGTACCCTGAATCTCGAGTCACATGCAAGTTGTGCCCTTGATCACTGTGACATGCTCAAGTTAATTTGATGGGACCTAATAGTTTTCCCTAGCATTGTTTATCCCCCACCTTGCAAACAGATGAATTATTGGGTAGATTTGCTGTGACGGAACCTCCCAAGTAATTAGGCCCACCTACAGTTGTCCTTGTCCAACGGACCGCAGACAACCCTGTAGGTGCCCCTGAATTACTTGACAAGTTCGGTATCTTTCCTTACCTTACCAGGAACGATTTACCCGTCTTGCAGACATTACAGAACATCGGAGATAAAGAATTGCGGAAGCGATTACATAATTCACATTTATTTAAAAGCAAGCACAAGTTGTTTTATTACAGACCAGAACTAAGAGCGAGTGCTGAGTAGTAATATTATACAAACCAAGGGAGGCAAAAACTCCTCCCGAGAAGATTTAAGTAAAAGATCTATATGGAGGACCAAGTCCTCCCGCACTTCAGTCTTGTGTTTCTTCTTTGGGAACCACCTTGGCACAGAAGCAGCAGAAATCTGCTACTTCCTCACCTAAAAACAACGAAGGGATAAACCCTGAGTATGGAATTACTCAGCAAGACTTACCCGACTAAAGAAAAGACTCTCAAGGGTATGCTGGCTTTTAGAGAGTCAAGGTAAGGCTTCTCAATACTCAAAGACTCTGTTTTGCATAAATGCTTACTAAAGTGGATCCTTAAAAATCCAGTTTTATTTGTCCAGTTAAGTTCAATTACCTGCAACTAGAGATCTTTCTACCCTAGTTCAATCGTTGGTCCTGCACTAGCCAATTTCTTAACAAATACCCATCATCTTTAGTGGAATGCTACGTGTAGGGTAGTGACCAAGTCTTCATAACCGCGAAGGTACGGCGATCCGAATCGATTATACTCAGCTGAGGATCTCCAATCACACGACATATGTAGCACTTAACCCTTGCATATGTCAACCCGCCACCGAGGTTCTTAAGACCGGATCAGGTTCACGCAAACCGAGAGCACAGATACACCACCGTCTGGCCTCTTACCATGGAGGGTACACGCTACTCTCGCCACCGCTCCACGCCCATTTCGTGTTATCTTATTCCGGCCTTAGTCTGCCCGAGGCAAGGCTTACCCATGATGAGGCATGTGACCAGTTAAAGGGTCCTCGATCAACAAGCCTACATCGACAAGGTCCTTAATCGACTCAGACGGAGACACTACACCGAGACTCCTTTCTCGTGCAAGTCACCCGCCCGGTCTCATCTTAATTATTTCAAACCCAAAGTTTGGTACCTGGCAGAGGTACATCTTTTCCAGATGTTGCATCCATCAAGGCCCTGAGGGATCCACCATCAAATTTTATTTTCAAAAACACCCCACCCACTTTTGCCACATCATCTTTTGTGAAAACAAAACATTTTGTTTTTCTAAAGCAAGGCTAAGCATCAAAATCTTTTGTAAAACGGGTGATCAAGGAAGGTAATCAAATTCAAGGAAGGTAATGCAGGAATTATTTTATCAATCAACTCCTATCACCTAATGCATCAATCAAGTGAGAAAGATTTTAAAACAACAAGGAGGGTGGCAAATGCACCGGGGCTTGCCTTTGTTAACAGGTGAGTCCTGCTCGGATCCACAAATATCGAAATAAAAGCAGTTGCCTGCTTGAGGATCTGAGGTTGGTGGAGTCCCTCTTCAGTGACTTCTTCTTCTTCTTCGTGTTCTAACATAACCATATATATGCATAAGAATGGATGCCATGGGATGCTCATGAGGATGCGAAGATAATATAAACTTATTATCTAAGTCTTGAGTACAACTTTCCTTCACGGTACTCCGAGAACCTAGGGTTTCCGGAGTCGGTAAAGGAGTTCACAGGGCAGGGGGTGGTTTTGGGTTCTAGTTATCAAACATGGTCCAAATCAACTCATATTCTACCCAAGGCTTCTAAATATTGTTTTAAGTTCCCATAAAAAGTTTGGGCATTTTTGGACTTACCAATAATTTTCTAAAAATCCATAACTAATACTTTTAACTCCTTTAAATGCCCTAAAATTTCTTATTTCCACTAAAAATCACAAAACTATTTTTATTAAATTCTAGGGAAAATAAGAAACCTAGGAAAATTGGTTTCACAATTTTATCATTTTTCTACTGTTTTCTATAATTGTTTTACTCTGGATTAAAAAGAAAAAGAAAAGCCTATGAATAGTACTGGGCTGATTTCAGCCCAGCAGCCCAACTCAGAGGGAGAAAGCGCCTGCGCGCGCCCTCGCGATGTCCGGTTTGCAGAAAATCCCTCGCCTTTCTGAACAACCAGAAATAGAACCGAAGTGCTATTCACAGAGTCACTGACGCTTTCCAGAAAACCCCTCGGACTTCTAATTCTTCGCAGGGGAGGGTCCTCGACGGCGTCGCGCGGAGGACGAACTCCGGTGAGCGTGCAGACCAGCCGAATTGTTCTAAGACCGGTGCCTAGACTAAGGCCAAACCAAATTCGTGACCCGGGAAGTATTTTCCCCAATATAATTGCGTGAATGGTCAAGAGATGTGCTCTGGCCACGGGGGCCGTGAACATGGTGGCTAGCCCGTCGTGTTCCCGACGATTGGGGGCATCTACATTCAAATTGATGGCTTGGCGAGCATCACTAAGCTATGAGAAGACTTAAACAAGGTTTGAATCGGACAGAGCTTTACCAGGATCGGCTGGCCACGGTGGACTTGGTTTCACGGTGTTCTTCGACTGATTTGGGGGAAGTATGAAATTGGAGCTTGCTGGTGATCGGCTGGGAGCAATACTAGCCGTGGGGGTGCGCAACGATGTTGTGAAGCGAGTCACGGGCTCAATTTATAAGCAGCTTCGTCGGTGGTACTCAATTTGAGCGAATAACGCGGCGGCCGGAGGTGAAGACGAACACGGGTGCGGTGAATACGTGTGCAATGTCGTGGCAGTAAGTCCGATGGTCGACAGAAAGATAGAGGGAGTCACGGCGATGCGATGGCAAGGTTGGGACACGCGGCGCAAGGCCGGAGAATCACCGGCGAGTTTATCGACTCAAGCCGGAGAGTAGAGGGAAAGCAAGGGGGGGTCGCCGGAGTGGAGTCCAGCTCACCGGCGATGAACATTCCCCCATCCCGCGACGTTATCCGTTAATCTCCAGCGCGAATCCGGGTGGCGGCAGCACGAATCCCAGCGCAGGGAGGTCACCGGCGATGAGCGAGCAGCACTGGCAGTCTGATCCTTATCAGATCACTGTACCATGGCGAGTTCCTTTCAGATGAACTGACAGAGAGATTTGAGGCTAGATTTTCTCCCGATTTTATGTGAAACCACTGCCAACCTTCTGCAGCAAAGTTGTAGAGCTATAATTCACCTATAACTTTGATACAATATGCTCCCACAAAAAGTCACTGGATCTCATTCAAAATCGAGCTCAAAGTTGGTCCTATCTCATTGTTACTGAAGATTTAGTCTAGGAATTGTCTGACAGCCAAACTTTGAGCTAGATTATCTCTAATATTTGCTTAACAACTCTGCTTCCACTCTTAAGCAAAGTTGTTCTCCTATAATTGGGCTACAATTTTGATGTGGTGACCTAGGGCAAAAACCCTCTGATTTAAAAGTTACAAGGGCTTCAAGTTGGATGAACCACACTGAAATCCAGACTTAACCCAAAAGGGTTAAGTGTGGCACTTTTGCACTTAAGTCCAAATCTTAAGTTTTGGATTGCAAATTCACATATGAGTGACCCAAATAACTTAAGATACTTATTTGACTTGATTTTTGCACTTTAGTCCAAAAGTGGACTAATTTTGCACTTAGGTCCCTAGGGTTTGGTTTTAGGGTTTTCCAGGGTTCTATTTGAGATTGTTGGTATCCAGGGGTATAAATGTGACTCAACTTTGTTTTTGGGGACATTTATAACTCTTTCCCCTAAAGCCTTTAGGTTTTCTCATCTTGGGTTAAGTTTTACCCCATTAATCTCTATTCAGGGTCAAGTTCCTTAACTAGGGGTCTGTTTACAAAATATCAAAAACAATACACTTGTTTGAAATTTTTACCTAGTAAATGCACTCTAGGTATGTCAAACATATGCAATACCAATGTTTATGATGTCATGCTCAAGTTTTAGTTACCGTAACACCAGGGGTGTTACATCCTTTCCCCCATAAAAGAATCTCGTCCCGAGATTTAAAATCCTAGGGTGAGTAATGGAAAAGGAAATGTGTCACATTTTTATTTCCTTATTTTTGGTACAAGGCAGGGGTGGTGTGGGGGTTCACTTCTTTATTGCAATAACTATATACACTTTACAAATTACATGAGGCTAGAAAGCCTGGGAAATTCTTATTCAAGAAGTCTTGAGTTTCCCACGTAGCCTCTTCCTCAGAATGCTGGTTCCATTGTACCTTGTAGAACTTGAGAGTCTTTCTCCGGGTAACCCTGTCCTTTTGATCCAGAACTCGAATAGGATGTTCCGAGTACGTTAAGTCTGGTTCCAGGACAACATCTGTCACTTCAATGGTTCGATCGGGAACCCGAAGACACTTTTTCAATTATGACACATGGAACACATTATGCACAGCAGACAGGGTTTCGGGTAGTTGGAGTCGGTATGCCACTGGTCCACATTGCTCAAGTACCAGGAATGGACCAATGTACCTGGGTGCAAGCTTCCCTTTAACCCCAAAACGCGATACTCCTTTCATTGGTGAGACTTTCAGGTAAACATAGTCTCCTTCCAGGAAATATAAGGGCATTCGCCGTGTGTCTGCATAACTCTTCTGACGAGCTTGTGCTTTCTTCATATTATGAATAATTTTCTGAACCTTATTCTCGGCTTCTTTCACCAGATCAGGTCTAAAGAAGCACCTTTCACCAGGTTCAGACCAATTTAGTGGAGTCCGACACCGTCGTCCATATAAAGCTTCAAAAGGTGCCATCCTAATACTTTCTTGATAACTATTATTGTATGAAAACTCCGCCAAAGGTAAACATTCATCCCATTTTGGTGAGAAATCCAGGACACATGCCCGCAGCATATCTTCAAGTATTTGGTTCACTCTCTCAGTTTGTCCACTGGTTTGAGGATGATAGGCCGAACTGTGGAGTAACTTAGTACCCAGGGATTTATGAAGTTCTTCCCAAAATTTAGATACAAATTGTGGTCCACGATCCGACACTATAGTCTTTGGAACCCCATGCAAACTGAGAATACGGGCGATGTACAACTCCGCATAGGTAATGACATGATATTTTACCTTGACAGGGAGGAAGTGGGCGATCTTGGTAAATCGATCAATGATAACCCAAATAGAGTCATACCCTTTTGTGGTCCTGGGCAATCCCACAATGAAGTCCATGCTTATGTCTTCCCATTTTCCTGTTGGTATTGGTAATGACTGCAATGGACCGGCAGTTTTCATGTGTATGGCCTTGACACGTCTGCAAGTGTCACACTTAGCCACATAGCGTGCAATTTCAATTTTCATCTTCGTCCACCAGTAGTGCTGTTTTAGATCATGATACATCTTAGTGCTTCCCGGATGAATAGAATAGCGACTAAGATGCGCTTCATCTAAGATTTGCTGGTGGAGTTCTTCATTCTTTGGCACTACTATGCGGTTTTTAAACCATATCACACCTTGATCGTCTTCCTTGAAACATTTGGCTGTTCCAGCCCTTATCTTCTCTCGTATGTGCTTCATACCCAGATTATCCTTTTGAGCATCAATTATCTTTTGCAGAATGATTGACTCAAGCTTCAGCTGATTTAGAGTCCCTTGCTGGATTATCCCCAGGTTTAGCTTCTCCATTTCTTGACATAAGGTGTTCTCGGAGGTCTTTGCCATAAGACAGTGGCAGGAAGTCTTACGACTCAATGCATCTGCCACCACATTGACCTTGCCTGGGTGATAATGGATCTCTAGTTCATAGTCTTTAATGAGCTCAAGCCATCGTCTTTGCCTCATATTTAACTCTGACTGGGTAAAGATGTACTTCAAACTTTTATGATCTGTATATATGTGACAGATATTTCCCAGCAGATAGTGACGCCATATTTTCAGGGCATGAACCACAGCAGCTAGCTCCAGATCATGAGTTGGATAATGCTCCTCATGTCGGCGCAACTGCCTTGAAGCATACGCAATTACTCGGCCTTCTTGCATCAGTACACAGCCGAGCCCACTGCCAGATGCATCACAATATACATCAAAAGGCTTAGTGATGTCCGGTTGAGCCAATACCGGAGCAGTGGTTAATAATGTCTTCAATTGCTCAAAGGCCTCATTACACTTAGAAGACCAATTGAATTTAATATCATTCTTCAATAAACTTGTGATTGGCTTCACAAGCTTAGAAAAATCGGGTATGAATCTGCGATAATATCCAGCTAGTCCAAGAAAACTCCGGACTTGGTGAACAGTGGTTGGGGGTTTCCACTCCAGAATATCTTTGACCTTGCTAGGATCTACCGCAATTCCTTTAGCTGATAACACGTGCCCCAAAAATTGAATTTCCTCCAGCCAGAACGCGCACTTGCTGAACTTGGCATACAACTGATGTTCCCTCAGGCGCGTCAATACAATCCGTAGATGCTGAGCATGCTCCTCTTCATTTTTAGAGTATATCAAAATATCGTCGATGAAGACCACCACGAACTTGTCCAACTCGGGCATGAACACCGAGTTCATCAAATAGGTGAAGTGGGCAGGAGCATTTGTGAGCCCGAAAGACATTACCAAGTATTCAAACAATCCATACCGCGTAGTAAATGCGGTCTTCGGTATATCCTCGGGCCGAATACGGATTTGATGATAGCCCGACCTGAGACCAATTTTAGAAAATACCCTTGCCCCAGTCAGTTGATCAAATAAGATGTCGATCCTTGGAAGAGGGTACTTATTCTTGATGGTGACCTCATTCAGGGGTCGATAATCCACGCACATCCGCAAGGTTTGATCCTTCTTCTTAACAAAAATGGCGGGGCAACCCCATGGGGACGAGCTTGGCCGGATAAATCCCTTATTCAGTAGATCTTGTAATTGAATCTTTAATTCCGCCAACTCATTAGGAGGCATACGGTACGATCTTCGGGAGATGGGAGCCGTACCGGGCTTTAGCTCAATTACGAATTCTACATCTCTTTCAGGGGGTAGTCCAGGCAAATCTTCCGGAAATACATCTGGAAACTCACATACTACCGGAATGTCCTTGATTTCCGGTACAATGGCTTCAAATATTCTACCAGAAGCTTTGGCTGGATTGGTTACAGGGAGAGACAAAAGAATTTCTTCTTGATTATAGCTCAACCTGACGGTTCTGAGTTCAGTGTTGAGGATTGCCTTGTGTTGGGTTAACCAATTCATACCCAAAATTACATCTATATCCTGGCCTTTCAGAACAATCATGTTAGCAGGAAAGTTCCGTCCGGCCATTGTTACTGGCACTTCATAGGCCACTTCTCTAGTAAAAATGTGTCCCCTAGGTGAATGAATTTTAAATCCCTCTCTTGATTCATGGCATGCAATGTGATGTTGCTCCACAAATTTCTTGCTAATGAAGGTATGCGAAGCACCAGAATCAAAAAAAATAATTGCAGGGTGACTGGCCACGGGAAACGTACCCATCATCACCGGCTCTCCTTCCGGTGTAGTGGCCACTTGAGTGTAGTATACACGCCCCGTTTTCTTGGTATTTCTTCCCACAACATTACCCTTGGGCTGAGGAGACTTCCCAGTTCCTTGCTGAGCATTGGATTGATTTTGCTTGGGGTATGGGCAGTCTTTGATAAAATGTCCTGACTTGCCGCAGTTGAAACACCCAGTGGAAGAGCTGGGCAAGGTAGGGAATCGAGTGCCTGGGGCACCCGGCTGATTTGGGGGAGTGGAGGTATTGTTGGGGCGGATAATAATGGGCTGTTTGAAAGGGAATGCTGGTGGACGGGAAAAAGTGCGGTTTTGGCTAGAAGGCCGGATGACGAACCGTTGCCTCTTCGCCTGGCCCTGATTAGGCCTCTCACCACTGAATCCCTTATTCTTCCCAGAACTTGCGTATTTTGCTTCCACAGATAAGGCTGTACTGACAGCCTTTCCATATGTGAGATCAATACATGTGGCCATCTTTCGCTGCAACCGGTCATTTAGACCTCTCATAAAACAGTTCTTTTTCTTCAAATCAGTATTCACCTGGTCGATGGCATACTGTGACAGGTGATTAAACTTGTTAAGATACTGATTGATGGTGTCTCCTCCTTGTTTCAGCTTCATGAATTCCTCTTGTTTCATATGCAGCACCCCTTCCGGTATGTAGTGCTCACGGAAGGCTGCTTTAAATTCTTCCCAGGTGATTTGATGGTTGTCAGGTTGGATAGCCACAAAATTTCCCCACCAAGTACTGGCAGGGCCACGTAGTTGCTGTGCCGCGAACAATGGCTTCTGCGTTTCAGAACAACGAAGAAGACCAAACTTTTGTTCAATAACTCGTATCCACTCGTCGGCTTCTAGAGGGTCTTCTGCCTTGGTGAATAGAGGTGGTCGAGTTTCGGAGAAGTCCAGATAGGTGGTTTCACGGGGACCTTACTGAAAACCTCTTCCTGCCTGCTGCTGGAACTGCTGTTGACCCGCCATTTCCCTAAGGAAGCAGGTATTGTCTGCGGTGGCATTCACCAAGGTGGCAATCGCCTCGGCTAGCGTGGGTGGAACCGGAGGTGGATTTGGGGTGACATCCCGACCCCCAGAAGTTCCGGCTGCGTCCTGTCCGCGAGTCCTGGTTGGCATCTGAGGCAAAAACATTTGAATAAACATAATATGCCAAAGAGACCTTCCATTTTACATTACTATAAAAAGTAATGATACAGACTCGATATTACATAACAGGATACATTACCCATTATACAAAAGTTCAACCTATTATACAACCGTGCATTCTACAATACACTACTCTACTTCTATTACACCATTAGTCCTGCTTTCCGTTACTTTTGGCGGCCTCATCGTCAGGTGTGGGAGTCCAGACGTCAACCAACCTCAAAGAAGGAGGGGGTTCAAAAAGGTCTAACTCCCCACCCAACGCGCGTCCCGCAACGTGAGAGGGTCCGGCTTCCGCCTCAGCAGAGTGTGCAGGCACACTAGGGTGTAATTGTGAGTATAGTATATGGACTTCCTCATGCAACGTATTGCAGTAGACCTGCAGGTCGTCGACAGTTGAGCTAAGTTCTTTAATTCGGGCCTGAGCCCTTGCTTCCTTAGCACATGCCAGCAAATGAGACTGTACTGCCCAGTCAAGTGCTAAGTCTCGATCAGCAAGCTGATCCTGCAGGTGACGGATGTCCCTTCTTAGTTCATTGATTCTATCTCCGTCTGTGACCCAAGTATTGGTCCTGTGTTGCAGCTCTGCTTGGAGTCGACTCACTCGGGCTTCAAGGTCTCCTATGGGGTCATTACTTCCGCTGCTGCTGCTTTCGTGTCGAGGGGCTAGTTGATGCCGGGGTACTTCAATTGGTCCCGTTGACTTACGTGCCGTTAGCCTTGTGCGTGGCGGCATCTTTCTAAGGGGGAAAATTTATTAGCATAATTCTTAGCATGATGCATGAATAAGTACATAATCATCCTTAGTCGATTCAACCTTCTATACATTGCACTCTTCCTATCTGGTCTTTAAGATAGACTCTTCAGAATACTTAGGTAAGAAGAGAAAAGAATTTTTAGGTAAGACTTTCGAAAATCCTTTTGAAGATGCCTCATAATGTCTGCAAAGAAGGGCTACACTCCGATACCAGCTGTGACGGAACCTCCCAAGTAATTAGGACCACCTACAGTTGTCCTTGTCCAATGGACCTCAGACAACCCTGTAGGTGCCCCTGAATTACTTGACAAGTTCGGTATCTTTCCTTACCTTACCAGGAACGATTCACCCATCTTGCAGACATTACAGAACATCGGAGATAAAGAATTGCGGAAGCGATTACATAATTCACATTTATTTAAAAGCAAGCACAAGTTGTTTTATTACAGACCAGAACTAAGAGCGAGTGCTGAGTAGTAATATTATACAAACCAAGGGAGGCAAAAACTCCTCCCGTGAAGATTTAAGTAAAAGATCTATATGGAGGACCAAGTCCTCCCGCACTTCAGTCTTGTGTTTCTTCTTTGGGAACCACCTTGGCACAGAAGCAGCAGAAATCTGCTACTTCCTCACCTAAAAACAACGAAGGGATAAACCCTGAGTATGGAATTACTCAGCAAGACTTACCCGACTAAAGAAAAGACTCTCAAGGGTATGCTGGCTTTTAGGGAGTCAAGGTAAGGCTTCTCAATACTCAAAGACTCTATTTTGCATAAATGCTTACTAAAGTGGATCCTTAAAAATCCAGTTTTATTTGTCCAGTTAAGTTCAATTACCTGCAACTAGAGATCTTTCTACCCTAGTTCAATCGCTGGTCCTGCACTAGCCAATTTCTTAACAAATACCCATCATCTTTAGTGGAATGCTACGTGTAGGGTAGTGACCAAGTCTTCATAACCGCGAAGGTACAGCGATCCGAATCGATTATACTCAGCTGAGGATCTCCAATCACACGACATATGTAGCACTTAACCCTTGCATATGTCAACCCGCCACCGAGGTTCTTAAGACCGGATCAGGTTCATGCAAACCGAGAGCACAGATACACCACCGTCCAGCCTCTTGCCACGGAGGGTACACGCTACTCTCGCCACCGCTCCACGCCCATTTCGTGTTATCTTATTCCGGCCTTAGTCTGCCCGAGGCAAGGCTTACCCATGACGAGGCATGTGACCAGTTAAAGGGTCCTCGATCAACAAGCCTACATCGACAAGGTCCTTAATCGACTCAGACGGAGACACTACACCGAGACTCCTTTCTCGTGCAAGTCACCCGCCCGATCTCATCTTAATTATTTCAAACCCAAAGTTTGGTACCTGGCAGAGGTACATCTTTTCTAGATGTTGCATCCATCAAGGCCCTGAGGGATCCACCATCAAATTTTATTTTCAAAAACACCCCACCCACTTTTGCCACATCATCTTTTGTGAAAACAAAACATTTTGTTTTTCTAAAGCAAGGCTAAGCATCAAAATCTTTTGTAAAACGGGTGATCAAGGAAGGTAATCAAATTCAAGGAAGGTAATGCAGGAATTATTTTATCAATCAACTCCTATCACCTAATGCATCAATCAAGTGAGAAAGATTTTAAAACAACAAGGAGGGTGGCAAATGCACCGGGGCTTTCCTTTGTTAACAGGTGAGTCCTGCTCGGATCCACAAATATCGAAATAAAAGCAGTTGCCTGCTTGAGGATCTGAGGTTGGTGGAGTCCCCTCTTCAGTGACTTCTTCTTCTTCTTCGTGTTCTAACATAACCATATATATGCATAAGAATGGATGCCATGGGATGCTCATGAGGATGCGAAGATAATATAAACTTATTATCTAAGTCTTGAGTACAACTTTCCTTCATGGTACTCCGAGAACCTAGGGTTTCCGGAGTCGGTAAAGGAGTTCACAGGGCAGGGGGTGGTTTTGGGTTCTAGTTATCATACAAGGTCCAAATCAACTCATATTCTACCCAAGGCTTCTAAATATTGATTTAAGTTCCCATAAAAAGTTTGGGCATTTTTGGACTTACCAATAATTTTCTAAAAATCCATAACTAATACTTTTAACTCCTTTAAATGCCCTAAAATTTCTTATTTCCACTAAAAATCACAAAACTATTTTTATTAAATTCTAGGGAAAATAAGAAACCTAGGAAAATTGGTTTCACAATTTTATCATTTTTCTACTGTTTTCTATAATTGTTTTACTCTGGATTAAAAAGAAAAAGAAAAGCCTATGAATAGTACTGGGCTGATTTCAGCCCAGCAGCCCAACTCAGAGGGAGAAAGCGCCTGCGCGCGCCCACGCGATGTCCGGTTTGCAGAAAAGCCCTCGCCTTTTTGAACAACCAGAAACAGAACCGAAGTGCTATTCACAGAGTCACTGACGCTTTCCAGAAAACCCCTCGGACTTCTAATTCTTCGCAGGGGAGGGTCCTCGACGGCGTCGCGCGGAGGACGAACTCCGGTGAGCGCGCAGACCGGCCGAATTGTTCTAAGACCGGTGCCTAGACTAAGGCCAAACCAAATTCGTGACCCGGGAAGTATTTTCCCCAATATAATTGAGCGAATGGTCAAGAGATGTGCTCTGGCCACGGGGGCCGTGAACATGGTGGCTAGCCCGTCGTGTTCCCGACGATTGGGGGCATCTACATTCAAATTGATGGCTTGGCGAGCATCACTAAGCTATGAGAAGACTTAAACAAGGTTTGAATTGGACAGAGCTTTACCAGGATCGGCTGGCCACGGTGGACTTGGTTTCACGGTGTTCTTCGACTGATTTGGGGGAAGTATGAAATTGGAGCTTGCTGGTGATCGGCTGGGAGCAATACTAGCCGTGGGGGTGCGCAACGATGTTGCGAAGCGAGTCACGGGCTCAATTTATAAGCAGCTTCGTCGGTGGTACTCAATTTGAG
This sequence comes from Zea luxurians, assembly GCA_029449295.1. Lineage (NCBI taxonomy): Eukaryota > Viridiplantae > Streptophyta > Magnoliopsida > Poales > Poaceae > Zea > Zea luxurians. The sequence goes on along the minus strand of JAOPSE010000433.1, from coordinate 242,454 downwards.
CGAATAACGCGGCGGCCGGAGGTGAAGACGAACACGGGTGCGGTGAATACGTGTGCAATGTCGTGGCAGTAAGTCCGATGGTCGACAGGAAGATAGAGGGAGTCACGGCGATGCGATGGCAAGGTTGGGACACGCGGCGCAAGGCCGGAGAACGGCGGTTCACCGGCGAGTTTATCGACTCAAGCCGGAGAGTAGAGGGAAAGCAAGGGGGGGGTCGCCGGAGTGGAGTCCAGCTCACCGGCGATGAACATTCCCCCATCCCGCGACGTTATCCGTTAATCTCCAGCGCGAATCCGGGTGGCGGCAGCACGAATCCCAGTGCAGGGAGGTCACCGGCGACGAGCGAGCAGCGCTGGCAGTCTGATCCTTATCAGATCACTGTACCATGGCGAGTTCCTTTCAGATGAACTGACAGAGAGATTTGAGGCTAGATTTTCTCCCGATTTTATGTGAAACCACTGCCAACCTTCTGCAGCAAAGTTGTAGAGCTATAATTCACCTATAACTTTGATACAATATGCTCCCACAAAAAGTCACTGGATCTCATTCAAAATCGAGCTCAAAGTTGGTCCTATCTCATTGTTACTGAAGATTTAGTCTAGGAATTGTCTGACAGCCAAACTTTGAGCTGGATTATCTCTAATATTTGCTTAACAACTCTGCTTCCACTCTTAAGCAAAGTTGTTCTCCTATAATTGGGCTACAATTTTGATGTGGTGACCTAGGGCAAAAACCCTCTGATTTAAAAGTTACAAGGGCTTCAAGTTGGATGAACCACACTGAAATCCAGACTTAACCCAAAAGGGTTAAGTGTGGCACTTTTGCACTTAAGTCCAAATCTTAAGTTTTGGATTGCAAATTCACATATGAGTGACCCAAATAACTTAAGATACTTATTTGACTTGATTTTTGCACTTTAGTCCAAAAGTGGACTAATTTTGCACTTAGGTCCCTAGGGTTTGGTTTTAGGGTTTTCCAGGGTTCTATTTGAGATTGTTGGTATCCAGGGGTATAAATGTGACTCAACTTTGTTTTTGGGGACATTTATAACTCTTTCCCCTAAAGCCTTTAGGTTTTCTCATCTTGGGTTAAGTTTTACCCCATTAATCTCTATTCAGGGTCAAGTTCCTTAACTAGGGGTCTGTTTACAAAATATCAAAAACAATACACTTGTTTGAAATTTTTACCTAGTAAATGCACTCTAGGTATGTCAAACATATGCAATACCAATGTTTATGATGTCATGCTCAAGTTTTAGTTACCATAACACCAGGGGTGTTACATTTGCTATTGCTCTACCTGGTTTTGGGAAACTAATGTTTTATTATGATCATGTTCCAATTATGTTGTTGTTTAATTATTGTTCATGGTTTTGGGAAACAAATGTTTATTTATTCTGAAGCTAGTGGAACTTTGTAAAGGCCTCGTAGTGGTACCCTGCCTCGCTTCCTTGGTAGTGGTGTATGGGGACTGATCAACTCCGTGGCAATTGGGTAACACGACTTGTGGGTAAAGATGTGCAACCTCTGCAGAGTGTAAAACTGGTATATTAGTCGTGCTCACGGTCATGAGCAGCTCAGACCCTCACATGATTTACTTATGTAATTAAATTCAATTTGTCATTTGCATTGCATTGTGGGTGTTATTGATTAATTTTGGTCTACTACTTATTTGGGTTGGTATCCACTTACACTTAGTAACTGCTAATAAAATTTTGACCAACTTTAAAAGCAATGCTCAGCTTTAGCCATCCTCTTTGGTAAGCCTTACACTTCACGTGGGCTTCCATCTTTTGCGAGTTCATGCACATTATTCCCCACAACTTGTTGAGTGATGAACGTATGTGAGCTCACCCTTGCTGTCTCACCCCCATAGGTTAAGAACAGGTATCACAGGATGAGGCGCATGGAGGATGCTGTGATGAGTCTGTAAGAAGTCTAGGCCGTCGTCTCCCAGTCAACTTTGGGTTGCTGATTGTTGTCTCCATATGATGTAATTATTTATTTATTTTGTACAGAACTCCTATTATTTATAAATGATGTGACATTCATTTCTATACCATGAGTCATCATATGTGTGAGACTTGGTCCCATGTAACACCCGGTTTTAAAGAACAAAGCCGGGTGCATCTCATACATGCGCCAAGAAGACAACATATATAATAACAGAGTGTATAGAGATAAATGTCATTAACATCAGAGTATTTATTACATAGCGGAAGACTTATTACAAAATAAAGTAATAAAGATAAAACAAACTAAGGATCGTCGGCGCAGATGTCGACTGGGAAACGCCACCTAGATCAGATCGAACTCCTCAGTGTTAGGCGGCTCCTCCTGAACCACCTGATCATCTCCTGTGGGGGGGTGTGAGACAGCAAGGGTGAGCTCACACATGATCATAGCTCAACAAGTTGTGGGGAACCAGTGGACATAAACTCACAAAGGTGTGAGTTCATGTGATGTGTAAGGCTTAATCAAAGACAGGGGTTAAAGCTGAGCATTGCTTTTAAGTAGTTGGTCAAAATTTTATTAGCAGTTACTAAGTGTAAGTAAATACCAAACCATAAGTAAAGTGATAGAACAAAATTAATAACAAACCCATGCAATGCAAATGACAAAATTGAATTTAAGTTCCATAATTTAAACATCAGAGAGTCCTGAGCCGCTCATGACCGTGAGCTCGGCTAGTATACCAGTTTTACACTCTGCAGAGGTTGTACCCTTTACCCACAAGTCATGTTACCCATCTGCCAAGGGGTCATGAATCCCATATACCTCTACCTAGGAAGCACGGCAGGGCAACACTACGAGGCCTTTACAAAGTTCCACTAGCTTCCGAAAACCCGCTACAGTTTATGGGAAGATCCAGTAAAGGGTTCCTGGCTGATAGCCATCGCAGCAAAATCAACCAGGGACCTCCCCGCACTGACCTCTCCCCTACTGCCCTTGCCCCTTTCGGGTAAGGTAGTCTTCCACTAGCTTTCCTAATTAGTCAGCCAAGGGCGTCCCATTCCACCCTTGTGGTGGCACGTGGTTCTCAAGTTAAGCTCTATGTTCCAATTAACATTAATGATAACAACATGAACATAAACAGAATAACAACAAGAATTGGAACATAGAGGTAATAAATAATTATCCCAAAACCATGTAAAGCAATAGCAAAAACTACCCAGGTGATTCAGGGGTAAACAAGGTAATGAGATAAACAATCTAGGGTGACCTATTGGGTCCCATCAAAATTAACCTATGCATGAGTATGTGATATTAAAGAACATTATTGGGTAAAAAGTGGTCAAGGGCACAACTTGCCTTCAATGAGCTCCTGCTCAGCTACCTCAACCTGCTGCTCACCAGGATCCCCAGCAACGGGCTCTTCTACTCGCCACAATACAAACAAGCACAGTGCATATAGAGAAATTAACATTACACCAAACATATAAACAAAATGCTCAGAGATATTCTACATATTAAAATAAAATCCTAGGAACAGAAATCATATTTTTCTGAGTTATAGATTTTAAGTTATGCATTTTCAAAGGTTTTATGTGTTTTAAATAGGATTAAGTGATAAATAAATTTCATACTGTTTTTATGCCAAAACAGAGACACTAAGTGCTAGAGAATAAAATTACAAAATTTTAGCAACTGGAATGGATGAATTTGGAGTTAGTATGAATTTTCTATGAATTTATAAAGTTCTAGCAATTATTTTCCTATTAAAAATCCATTTTCTAATTCATTTATTCAATTTAAATGATCTCTGGACTGGGCCTCAATTCCAGAGAAACCCAGGGGTCTCGGGGTAAAAGTCTATAGACACAGCGCACAGTGCAGAACGGACGGCGGGTTGATTTCTATGAAGTTCAGGGGCTCTTTAATAAAAGTAACCCGCGAAGGGGTATGGAGGTATTCTGGCCGTCGGATCACACACAGATGGCTCGGATTAGATCTAGCATAACCCGAATCGGTACGCGTCAACAGCCGTTGGATCCGAGATCTGCGGTCTAGGTTTAATGAAGGATTCACAGCGTCCGGGCCGTCCGATCGATCCTACGGTCCAGATCAAAAGCGCGAAGGGGTATCCCTTGGCCTAATCTCGGCCGTTCGCTGGCCATCCAACGGCCAGACGCCTTTCTTCTCCCCCGCGAGCTACACACGGCGGCGCGTTTGGCCCAGACGACGGAGAGTTGGCCGGAATTCGGCCATCCCGTCCAGGAGTGCACTAGCTTCAAATCTAAAACGAGACTCATGCAATTCTAGGTACGGCGAACGCAAGGAAAGGGCACTCACCGAAGACGGCTGCCGAGACGACGCTGGCCACGATGAGGGGTGCTTCCGCTGCGGAGGAGAAACGCCGACGAGGAATTGCCCACGCGTGAGGCGATTTCCCACACCCAAGGCTCTCGGTTTGAGTACCGCGACCCAAGGCGGTGGTCCGAGACACTTCGACGGAGTTGATTTGGCGAGGGACCGTGGTTTGACAGGCGCCGATGTCGCCCTTCCGCACGGCGACAGCAGTAGTTCCGCGGCGCGGCCGTGAGGGAAACCTGGGAGCGGGGAAAAAGACGGGTGCCGAGTCCACAATGGGAGGTCATATTGAGCTGGGAAAAGGGGTGGCCGATGCGGGCATTGCGCGGTTGTTACCGAGTCCATCGGCGAGTTTTCAGCCGAGCCGCCGAAGAAGTGGTTGAGAGGGGAGGGATGGAGCTGACAGTGTGGGCCCCGTTGCTCAGCGAAACGCGCGCGCGCCATCAAAGGAGTCCCGAGCGACTGACACCGGGCCCCAGGTGTCGGCGAGATCTTCAACCGGTGCCGTTGCTCCGTGACCGACGGGTAGGCCCCGCCTGTCGGCGCGGACGTGACTCAGAGCTGGTGCGCGTGAAACCGACGGGCGGGCCCCACCCAGCAGGCAGACGACGAGCGCGAGGAGGCAGGTTCCATGGGCCGCGCGGAGGCCGATCCGTTAGGTGGGCCGAATAGGTGGCCGCCGGCCCAGGTAGGGTTTATGCTTTTCTTTTTTTCATTTTCTGTTTTTCTTTTTCATTTCTTTTTCAAATTCAAACTTCAATCTAAATTCAAACTTTGTGGCACTTTATATACTGGTTAATTATTTATTTTGATCATCTCAACTGTGATGAAGTGATTTTAATGATAACTTTATTTGTATTGAATAATATTCCTCCCTCTTCTCTAATCTCAAGAATTTCTTTTAGGTTTTAGTTTCTCATTTGGATATTTAATATTTTTCTTGTCACAAAATGCACACAAAATAAACTATCCAGCATGATGCAACAATTTAGTAGCATATCTTATTATTAATTGTTCTTAGACATGGTGTTCTCATATGATGGTGCATAAAGATCAAACTCACATAAAGAGAAAATGTTTCTCTATTGATATATTTCTAGCAATTTACAAAGTGGGTGTTACAAATCCTACCCCCCTTAAAAATAATCTCGTCCTCGAGATTTAAGAAGATCTAGAGAAAAGGTGGGGAAAATCTATGCGAAGTTCTTCTTCTCTTTCCCAAGTTGCTTCATCTTCACTGTGGTGACTCCATTGTACTTTACACATCTTTATCACCTTATTTCTTGTAACTCGAGTCAATGTATCCAAAATCTTGATTGGGTACTCCGTGTAAGTCAAATCACCTTGAACACTGAGCTCTTCCATTGGTAACTGTTCCTCGGGAACACGGAGACATTTCTTCAGTTGAGATACATGGAACACATTATGCACATCTGATAGACTAGCAGGTAACTCGAGTTGGTATGCCATCTCCCCAACTCTTCTAAAGATCAAGAATGGTCCAATATAGCGAGGGGACAATTTTCCCTTGACTTTAAATCTCCTCATTCCACGAAGTGGTGACACCTTGAGGTACACATAATCTCCTTCTTCGAATTCCAGTGGCCTTCTTCTATTATCAGCATAACTCTTTTGCCTGGTTTGAGCCACTCTCAAGTTCTCTCGAATTATACGAACTTGTTCTTCTGCTTCTTGAATCAATTCAGGACCAAAGAACTGTCTCTCTCCAGTCTGATCCCAATATAGAGGAGTCCTGCACTTTCTCCCATATAAAGCTTCAAAAGGTGACATCTTCAGACTGGCCTGGTAACTATTATTATACGAGAATTCAGCATAAGGCAGACTCTTATCCCAACTTCCTCCATGCTGAAGGGCACATGCTCTCAACATATCTTCCAATACTTGGTTAGTCCTTTCAGTCTGTCCATCAGTCTGAGGGTGATAAGCTGTACTAAAATTCAACTTCGTGCTCATGTTCTCATGAAAGCTTCTCCAAAATCTTGAGGTAAACTGTGAACCTCGATCAGACACGATCTTCTTTGGTACTCCATGTAAACACACAATCCGAGCCATATATAACTCTGCTAACTGAGAACCTTTATAAGTAGTCTTCACAGGAATAAAGTGAGCCACTTTAGTCAATCTATCCACAATCACCCATATAGCATCATATCCTTTCTGGGTGCGAGGCAATCCAGTAATAAAATCCATACCAATCTCTTCCCATTTCCACTCGGGTATCTTCAGTGGATGCAACAGTCCAGCTGGCCTTTGGTGTTCAGCCTTAACTCTTTGACATACATCGCACATAGCTACATGTGCAGCTACATCTCTTTTCAATCCATACCACCAATACTTCCGTTTCAAATCCTGATACATCTTAGTACTACCAGGATGAATAGAATAATCCGAATCATGGGCCTCCTTTAAAATAGTCTCTCGCAGGCTTTTAATATCAGGAACACATATTCTGTCCTTGAACCATACAGTGCCCTGCTCATCTTCCGTGAATTCCGGAACTCGACCTTCAGTAATCAGATCCTTAATCTCTTTTATCTTATCATCACCAATTTGTCCCTTGCGGATCTCCTGCTCCAAAGTAGGTTCCACATCAATAGTAACTCCCTCGGTATGAGCAACTATCCCCAGGTTAAGTCTCCTGAAATCCTCAACAATCTCATCGGGTAGCTGGGCAACAATAGCTGAATGAACATGCTCCTTGCGACTCAAAGCATCTGCAACCAAATTTGCCTTGCCCGGGTGATAGTGAATCTCCAAATCATAATCCTTGATAAGCTCCAACCAACGGCGTTGCCTAAGGTTGAGATCCTTCTGAGTGAATACGTACTTCAAACTCTTATGATCCGTATACACTTGGCACTTGGTCCCCATGATATAATGTCTCCAAATCTTAAGTGCATGCACAACGGCTGCCAATTCCAAATCATGTGTAGGGTAGTTCAATTCATGTCTCCGCAACTGACGAGAAGCATAAGCAATCACGTGTCCTTCTTGCATGAGCACACATCCCAAGCCTTGGCCACATGCATCGCAATAAATGTCAAATCCCTTCTGCAAGTCTGGCATAACCAATACTGGTGGAGACATCAATCTTTCCTTCAATTGATCAAAGCTTTCTTGACACTTCTCGTCCCACTTAAATTCTTTTCCTTTCTCCAAAAGCGAAGTCATCGGCTTAGCAATCTTAGAGAATCCTTCGATAAACCTCCGATAATATCCAGCAAGTCCTAAGAAACTTCGAATCTCAGTAACTGTAGTGGGTACTCTCCACTCCATTATCTCCTTAACCTTAGCAGGATCCACTGCTATTCCTCCATTAGAAATAATATGACCAAGAAATGGCACTTCGCCAATCCAAAACTCGCACTTGCTGAACTTGGCATAGAGTTGATTATCTCGTAGCTTCTGTAGCACCATCCTCAGATGTTCCTCGTGATCACTTTCACTCTGAGAATAAATAAGAATATCGTCGATGAATACCACGACGAATCTGTCCAGATACTCCATAAACACCTTGTTCATTAAGTTCATAAAATAAGCTGGTGCGTTAGTCAATCCAAACGACATAACTGTGAACTCATATAATCCATATCTGGTCGAGAAAGCCGTCTTTGGAATGTCCGATGGTCTAATCCTCATCTGATGGTAACCGGATCGGAGATCAATCTTCGAAAATACTCTAGCACCTCTCATTTGATCAAACAAATCTTCAATACGGGGCAACGGATACTTGTTCTTCACTGTAACATCATTAAGAGATCTGTAATCCACACACATCCGTTGCGATCCATCCTTCTTCTGTACAAACAAGACCGGTGCTCCCCAAGGTGAGGAACTCGGACGAATGTACCCAGCCTCTTGTAACTCAGTTAACTGCTTCTTAAGCTCCTTCAACTCTTCTACGGACATTCTATATGGCCGTTTAGAAATAGGGGCGGTTCCAGGTAAGAGGTCAATAACAAACTCAACTTCTCTTTCAGGTGGCATCCCTGGTAACTCCTCTGGAAAGACATCCGGAAAATCTCTAACCACCCGGATATTGTCACCAACAAACTCCTTCGGCATAAAGAACATTGCACGCATAGATGAGGAGGTTACTGCAATGTTAACTTGAAACCTTTCTCCTTTAGTAGTAGTGAGTTCTACGGTACCTCTACCACATGCTATAACGGCCTTTGCCTTCCTTAGCCATGACATACCAAGAATCAAATCTATACTGCTTGACTCCAATATTATAGCAGTGGCTCCAAATTCTCTACCCATAATGGTTAATGTCAATTTACGTGTCATTTGATTCGCCTCAACAGGCCCTTTAGGTGTAATTACTATCAGGGGTGTTCTCATTTTTAGTAGTGGTATTTCATTTGTGTTGGCATATCTAGCAGACATGAATGAATGTGTAGCACCAGAATCAAATAATATGGTTGCAGGAATTGCATTTACATAAAACATACCAATTACGAGGTCCCCTCCATCCGGAGTAGCATCCACGCTGACTTGATTAACCTTGGCAATAGAATATCCCTTGCCAGGGGTCTGCTGCTGCCTGTTCTGCACTGGAGTAGTAGCAATCCGCTGTGGGCAGACATTTGCATAATGACCAATCTTCCCACACTTGTAACATTGAGTGCCCGGACTCTGTCCTGAAAACTTCGTCGGGGTGGAACTGGTGGTGGTGGAGGTGGAGGCAGTGGTACTTGTTGCTGTTGTTGTTGCATTTGCTGTTGCAGCTGTTGTTGTTGCGCCCTCCTTTCCTGGCGTATCTCATCTCGCTCCTGGCGCAGCTCCTGTCGTATATCCTCTCTTTCCTGTCGCATCTCTTGGCGTTCTTGCTGCATCTGAGCACGCATATCCGCCATAGTATCTGCCATTTGCTGCATCATTGCCATCTGAGCAGCAACCAGTGGGTCAACTCCGCCTGGTGGAGGATTGGGAGGATTCATCGCAGCAGGTTGTGGCTGAGGTTGTCTTCGAGTGTGTTGGTTAGGAGGCAAGTCAATTCCACCACCCCGCCTGGTATTGACCATCTGAGTTAGATACATATGGTAAGAAAATAGTAGACAAGGCAGGTATTTACAAATCAGGTTACTTTGGGGGATTTATTAGCTAAGCAGATTAATATTTTACACATCCTAGCTAATTCAATACCTTATGGTGGTACATACTAAGATGTCCATCTATAATTCAATCAATCAAAGAAGCAAATCAGGCATTTAGCATCAGCACAATCAAACAACATTTTTAAATAGAGAAAATAGGTTTAATTTTGTCTTAGGTTCCCTATCTCTTAGAAATGTCATAGGGGTAGGGATTCCAAGGTTTGAAATCCATCTTGTCTCAGAGTAGAAAAGGTAAGAATGATCAGAGTAGAACAGTAGAAGGTGAGACAGGATCAAGATAAGTGTAGAAAGAATCAGAGTAAGGTGAGTGTAGAATGAATCAGAATGAGATAAGTAGGTAAGGGTTTGTCCAGTCTATCTAGGTTACGTCCTACAGTCAACATTTCCTCTGATACCACTTCTGTAACACCCGGTTTTAAAGAACAAAGCCGGGTGCATCTCATACATGCGCCAAGAAGACAACATATATAATAACAGAGTGTATAGAGATAAATGTCATTAACATCAGAGTATTTATTACATAGCGGAAGACTTATTACAAAATAAAGTAATAAAGATAAAACAAACTAAGGATCGTCGGCGCAGATGTCGACTGGGAAACGCCACCTAGATCAGATCGAACTCCTCAGTGTTAGGCTCCTCCTCCTGAACCACCTGATCATCTCCTGTGGGGGGGTGTGAGACAGCAAGGGTGAGCTCACACATGATCATAGCTCAACAAGTTGTGGGGAACCAGTGGACATAAACTCACAAAGGTGTGAGTTCATGTGATGTGTAAGGCTTAATCAAAGACAGGGGTTAAAGCTGAGCATTGCTTTTAAGTAGTTGGTCAAAATTTTATTAGCAGTTACTAAGTGTAAGTAAATACCAAACCATAAGTAAAGTGATAGAACAAAATTAATAACAAACCCATGCAATGCAAATGACAAAATTGAATTTAAGTTCCATAATTTAAACATCAGAGAGTCCTGAGCCGCTCATGACCGTGAGCTCGGCTAGTATACCAGTTTTACACTCTGCAGAGGTTGTACCCTTTACCCACAAGTCATGTTACCCATCTGCCAAGGGGTCATGAATCCCATATACCTCTACCTAGGAAGCACGGCAGGGCAACACTACGAGGCCTTTACAAAGTTCCACTAGCTTCCGAAAACCCGCTACAGTTTATGGGAAGATCCAGTAAAGGGTTCCTGGCTGATAGCCATCGCAGCAAAATCAACCAGGGACCTCCCCGCACTGACCTCTCCCCTACTGCCCTTGCCCCTTTCGGGTAAGGTAGTCTTCCACTAGCTTTCCTAATTAGTCAGCCAAGGGCGTCCCATTCCACCCTTGTGGTGGCACGTGGTTCTCAAGTTAAGCTCTATGTTCCAATTAACATTAATGATAACAACATGAACATAAACAGAATAACAACAAGAATTGGAACATAGAGGTAATAAATAATTATCCCAAAACCATGTAAAGCAATAGCAAAAACTACCCAGGTGATTCAGGGGTAAACAAGGTAATGAGATAAACAATCTAGGGTGACCTATTGGGTCCCATCAAAATTAACCTATGCATGAGTATGTGATATTAAAGAACATTATTGGGTAAAAAGTGGTCAAGGGCACAACTTGCCTTCAATGAGCTCCTGCTCAGCTACCTCAACCTGCTGCTCACCAGGATCCCCAGCAACGGGCTCTTCTACTCGCCACAATACAAACAAGCACAGTGCATATAGAGAAATTAACATTACACCAAACATATAAACAAAATGCTCAGAGATATTCTACATATTAAAATAAAATCCTAGGAACAGAAATCATATTTTTCTGAGTTATAGATTTTAAGTTATGCATTTTCAAAGGTTTTATGTGTTTTAAATAGGATTAAGTGATAAATAAATTTCATACTGTTTTTATGCCAAAACAGAGACACTAAGTGCTAGAGAATAAAATTACAAAATTTTAGCAACTGGAATGGATGAATTTGGAGTTAGTATGAATTTTCTATGAATTTATAAAGTTCTAGCAATTATTTTCCTATTAAAAATCCATTTTCTAATTCATTTATTCAATTTAAATGATCTCTGGACTGGGCCTCAATTCCAGAGAAACCCAGGGGTCTCGGGGTAAAAGTCTATAGACACAGCGCACAGTGCAGAACGGACGGCGGGTTGATTTCTATGAAGTTCAGGGGCTCTTTAATAAAAGTAACCCGCGAAGGGGTATGGAGGTATTCTGGCCGTCGGATCACACACAGATGGCTCGGATTAGATCTAGCATAACCCGAATCGGTACGCGTCAACAGCCGTTGGATCCGAGATCTGCGGTCTAGGTTTAATGAAGGATTCACAGCGTCCGGGCCGTCCGATCGATCCTACGGTCCAGATCAAAAGCGCGAAGGGGTATCCCTTGGCCTAATCTCGGCCGTTCGCTGGCCATCCAACGGCCAGACGCCTTTCTTCTCCCCCGCGAGCTACACACGGCGGCGCGTTTGGCCCAGACGACGGAGAGTTGGCCGGAATTCGGCCATCCCGTCCAGGAGTGCACTAGCTTCAAATCTAAAACGAGACTCATGCAATTCTAGGTACGGCGAACGCAAGGAAAGGGCACTCACCGAAGACGGCTGCCGAGACGACGCTGGCCACGACGAGGGGTGCTTCCGCTGCGGAGGAGAAACGCCGACGAGGAATTGCCCACGCGTGAGGCGATTTCCCACACCCAAGGCTCTCGGTTTGAGTACCGCGACCCAAGGCGGTGGTCCGAGACACTTCGACGGAGTTGATTTGGCGAGGGACCGTGGTTTGACAGGCGCCGATGTCGCCCTTCCGCACGGCGGCAGCAGTAGTTCCGCGGCGCGGCCGTGAGGGAAACCTGGGAGCGGGGAAAAAGACGGGTGCCGAGTCCACAATGGGAGGTCATATTGAGCTGGGAAAAGGGGTGGCCGATGCGGGCATTGCGCGGTTGTTACCGAGTCCATCGGCGAGTTTTCAGCCGAGCCGCCGAAGAAGTGGTTGAGAGGGGAGGGATGGAGCTGACAGTGTGGGCCCCGTTGCTCAGCGAAACGCGCGCGCGCCATCAAAGGAGTCCCGAGCGACTGACACCGGGCCCCAGGTGTCGGCGAGATCTTCAACCGGTGCCGTTGCTCCGTGACCGACGGGTAGGCCCCGCCTGTCGGCGCGGACGTGACTCAGAGCTGGTGCGCGTGAAACCGACGGGCGGGCCCCACCCAGCAGGCAGACGACGAGCGCGAGGAGGCAGGTTCCATGGGCCGCGCGGAGGCCGATCCGTTAGGTGGGCCGAATAGGTGGCCGCCGGCCCAGGTAGGGTTTATTCTTTTCTTTTTTTCATTTTCTGTTTTTCTTTTTCATTTCTTTTTCAAATTCAAACTTCAATCTAAATTCAAACTTTGTGGCACTTTATATACTGGTTAATTATTTATTTTGATCATCTCAACTGTGATGAAGTGATTTTAATGATAACTTTATTTGTATTGAATAATATTCCTCCCTCTTCTCTAATCTCAAGAATTTCTTTTAGGTTTTAGTTTCTCATTTGGATATTTAATATTTTTCTTGTCACAAAATGCACACAAAATAAACTATCCAGCATGATGCAACAATTTAGTAGCATATCTTATTATTAATTGTTCTTAGACATGGTGTTCTCATATGATGGTGCATAAAGATCAAACTCACATAAAGAGAAAATGTTTCTCTATTGATATATTTCTAGCAATTTACAAAGTGGGTGTTACATCCCAGCACACTTGGTGATTATGTTCGTGCCTGGGTCTGGTGCCCCCGAAACCCGGGTGTGATAACTTGGTCTAAAATGAATTAGTGAAACCAAAAACCAAGTTTGAATGAAGAGTGAGAGAGGATAGGACTTCTTCACTTAATTGCTCTTACAAGATGAGTGTTAAACTTAGAGCAATATGAAAGTGAAGTAAAGTGCTAAAATAGAATCGTAATAAAGTGGAGAGGCAAGTGATATGATGATTTTTATCTCGTGGTTCGGTCAAGTGTAAGATGCTTACCTAATCCATGTTGTGGTGTACTAATGGACGAGGGTTGCACTCAACCCCTCTCAAGTGATCTGTTGGTCACTTGTTCTCAAATGCTGTGAGTCAAGAACAAGGCAACACAATTGTTAATCGTTAAGGACCTTCGTCCTTCGAAGCATTATTTCCTCTCGGATATAATGATCTTCAGACGAAGGTTATGAAGGACGTACCTTCATAATTTCAGCATGTAAATGTAAATGTAAATATGAAAGTAAAGGAGTACAAAGTAACAAAGGTAATAATAATTATGTATTAATTAGTCTATTTATTTTTGTATTCCATAAACATGAATGAACGTCGATAATATTCATATTACTTTGGTACCTTTGGCTTGTCAGAAGGTGTGGATGTGAGAATGACGTGAGAGAGAGTTTACAATCTAGCATGAACAGTACGTTGTTACTGCTCATCTATTTATAGGCACGGGACGTGATAGAAGATGCAGCCTGATCTTCCGTGAGATACGATAACTTGATTGAGTGGAGATCTCGACGTTGATGATCCAAGGCTCCGAGCGAACGGTTCCTCGCAATCACTACACCAGGGCTCCGTTGGTTATCACCCGTGACACACGAATGACCTCACCACAAAGGCTTATCCCTGCAAGCGCAATCAAGAACACAAGCAAGAACAGGAAAGAAACACAACCAAAATTGTATTAATCACGGGATGGGGTCTCACAAACCGATGACGACGACATTGTTCGATGACAGAATTGATCTAAGCAAAACCCCAAACCTAATGTGACGGTGTCTGCTGAATAAATATAGTATTAGGGCGTGCGTGACCCCTGGACTCGCCCCTAACGGGCTCCGACGCGATACACGGCCCAACAGACGGTGTCGCAGCACCAAAACAGAATCTGAATGCTGACTTGTTTCGACGATTCCCGTTGACTCCTGATGAATTTTAGGGTCAAACCAGTTGGGTTGGTTAGATAATCTCGTTATCTTTCCAACCATATCTAGTCCATCGCAATCGGAGTCCGGATGCATCTTGGGCGTCCATTTTAGTGCAGACTGGTCCTGGAACCCGAGATGGAGTCGCAGCCGACTCGGACTTGATCTCCTTCCTGTTGTGGACGCCCTTGCTGCTCCTCCTCAACACCTTGGCCTTTCCCAAGTCCTTGCTAGTCCTCTCCAAGGTACCTAATCATCAAAACATCCATGGCCCCAAGCGTAAGCTCTGAAACACAATTGACTAGGGTAGAACGTACCTAGAGATTTAGCTGTCGTGCACGAGATCGTGTTATCGGTCCATTCATTGTATGTATAGAAGTGATGTCCTCATCATCCTCCTCCTCTTGAATTGGAGTCGTCCTCGACTCGATCTCATCTTCGTCACCCATATATGGCTTCAAATCTGAAATGTAAAGGTGGAACTAACCCGAAAATCTGGAGGCAACTCAGGTGGTAATCCAGGGGGTATCTCAGAGGGAAACACATCCATATACTCTTGCAAAAGGTTAGCAATAGCGGTGGCAAAGCAATAGACGTATCATCAATGGAATAGAAAACATTTTTGCACACTAAGGCATAGCAAAGTCCAACAGAGGCATGTAACTCATCAAGATCAGATTTAGTGGCTAGCAAAGTAGGAGTTTTTAACTTAATAGGTTGCTGATTTTTAGAGTTCAAAACACCTTTTTGCTTAGCATTAATCTTTTTCTCATGTTCTAAGTG
Organism: Zea luxurians; assembly: GCA_029449295.1. Lineage (NCBI taxonomy): Eukaryota > Viridiplantae > Streptophyta > Magnoliopsida > Poales > Poaceae > Zea > Zea luxurians. The sequence goes on along the minus strand of JAOPSE010000433.1, from coordinate 227,271 downwards.
GACCATTTCAGTGGGAGTCATAGGAAGCAACACAATTATCTTTCTCTTATGCATGAAAGTATATTTATTAGATCTACCATGGTGAATAGCATCAATATCAAACTCCCAAGGATGTCCCAGTAAAAGAGAGTAAGCATCCATACTCACCACATCGAAATCAGCAAAGTCATGGTAAGAGCCAATAGAAAAATGCACCCTTGCTGTTTTTGTTACCTTGAACTTACCGCTGTTGTTAAACCATTGAATGTGATAAGGGTGGGGATGCTCTCGTGTGGTCAAGCCAAGCTTCTTGACCAACTCAACGTTCACCAAGTAGTTGCAGCTACCACCATCAATGATGGTATGTACACGACAGTCCTTGACGATGAGGAACATGTTGAAGAGGTTGTGGCGCTGTCTGTTGTCGTTGTCACTAGCCGTGGCACTCAAAGCTCGTTGCACAATCAAGGCCTTATAGGTCTCGGTCGCTGTTGTACCAAGAACCTCTTCATCACCATCATAACTCTCTGCAATGTTAGCTCCAATAGTATCTTCATCTTCAACATCAGAAGCACTAACATATCCACCATCACCAGTAGCAATGTATGCCCGTTTGCTGGGGCAATCTCGCTGAATATGGCCAAGTCCCTGGCAGCAGTGGCACTTGATGTCGGAGGAGCGGCCTGTGGAAGAGGTGGTCGTAGCAGGTTTTGCTGCAACACCCAAAGGCACCAAGGACTTGTTGTTGTCGTGTCCCTGTGATGCGGAAGGTGCGGTGCTGCGTGTGCCGCTGGTGGAGGAAGATGTGGATGTCCGTACGCCTGAAGAGGATGACGCCTTGGCTGGCACCGGTGGCTGGTGTGGCGCGAAAGTGCTGCTCCTCCACTGTTGACGACCCTGCAATTCTTTTTCTGCCAACATAGAAAGATGGAACAAGCGTTGTATAGAATGATATTCTTTATAATCAACAATATCCTGAATCTCCCGCCTCAATCCCCCATAAAACCTAACCATTTGATCCTCCGGATCCTCAACTACCCCACATCATAGCATACCTTTCTGAAGCTCTTGGTAGTATTCGTGTACCGACATGTCTCCCTGATCTAAGCGTTGCAATTTTTTTTTGAAGATCAAGTCTATAAGAAGGGGGAACAAAGCGAGCTCGCATCTCCTCTTTTAACGCATTCCATGTTTGTGGTGCAGCACGTGTGTTAACAAGTTCATTCCACCAAATGATAGCAAAATCTCTAAATTCACTAGTGGCTTGTCTAACCATATGCTGCTTAGGAACAAGATGAGAATTAAATTTTTGTTCTACCGTCATCTCCCAGTCTAAGTAAGCTTCAGCATCATAAGAACCCATGAACGATGGAATAGAGAACTTAATCTTAGCAAATGGATCATAGTCTGGTTCAGGATTATGGTGACAACGTCTACCATTACCTCCCATACCTTGTCGATTACGTGCGAGGCGTTGTCTCAATGGTGCATACACATCGTCGTCATCGTCGTCGTCGTCCACAGGAGAGTGAGCTGGGGCTGGAGTTGGTGGTGGGGGACGAGCCTCCAGTACGTCCATGTGTGTAACAAGTTCATCAACTCGTCGATCAAGCTGCTCATAGGATGTCGCCGTAGAGTCCTGGTATTTTTAAAAGCTTCAGTCATCGCACGCATCATCTCCTTCAATTCCATCTGAGAGACACACTCATCGTCGTTAAGCTTAGGCCCCTTGTCCTTGTCCATTTGATTCTTTGGTCCTATCATTGTTAGCACAAAATAGAGACAAAAAGGAAACAAACAATGTGAACCCTACAACTATCTCTCAGGGTGGTGGTGGAGGTGGTGGAATACAAATTATGAAGCGTCTTACCCCGCTCTTACAACGTTCTTACCAGCACTGCAGGTGGCAAATGGTGACCGATGTGACTGTCCAACGAGCGTGGGTGTGATTGCAAAGGAGTACCTGTTCTGCTCGAGAGAAAGCTGGAGTTCTGGGAAGGCTAACTATATATATATATATATATATATATATATATATATATATATATATATATATATATATATATATATATATATATGGCACACAAGTCAGTAACAGATAGCAATGCTGAATAAGTGTTCCAAGTACTCGCCCTAGTTGTTGGCCTAGAAAATGTAATAGGACAGTTGGACCAAAGCACAAGAAAGGAGGTACAAGTATCTAGTAGAAATGGCAGTTCTGTAGATAGAGCAGATTTTTCAGCACTAGTAGAAATCAAAGGCGCGTTTGCAAAGGAGTACCAGCAAAAGAGCTCGAAATATTCTAAATTTTTTACCACTGATCCAAAAACACAAAGGATGGAAGCACGCAAAATTTCACTTAAAACAGAGTTGTATTGTTACCTAGAGAAATTCACAAAGGATCTCTAAAATTCTTGAAAACACTTAAACAAATTTTTTAATTATCTTCCCGATTGTTTTGAATTTTTTGACCAAACCAAACAGGTCGAAGGCGAGTTTGGGTCACCCCAGAATCGAGTCAAGAATCTGCTGTAAAAAATTGAGCTCAAACAGAGCACCGAGCGAAAGGTTATGCCCGTTTTATGGAAGGTACCTCAAGTTATGGTTTTCAAAGGCACAAATCGGCAGGAACCGAAGCAACGGCTATGGAGCACAGGGTCGGTTTTAGATACAGGATCTGTTTTGTGGATAGGGTCAGTTTTAGAGATAGGATCTGTTTTGTGGATAGGGTCGGTTGTAGAGATAGGATCTGTTTTGTGGATAGGGTCGGTTGTAGAGATAGGATCTATTTTATGGATAGGGTCGGTTGTAGAGATAGGATCTGTTTTGTGGATAGGGTCGATTTTAGAGATAGGATCTGTTTTGTAGATAGGGTCGGTTTTGTAGGATGGAAGCGGATGGACAAAATCAAACTAAACCAAAACAAATCTAAACCAGCAACAAAACTCAACCTAGAACACGAACTCAAAACTGCGGACTCTAAAACTGAATTGTGCAAATGCTAAGGCGATGGTTTTTAAGTCGGAATAAACTGATCGTAATTATTTTTTTGGCTTTTTGTGGACTATGGGACGAAACAAAACTAATCTAAAGGTAGGATTATACCTCACGGGCAACCTGGAAATCTGATAGCAATTGATAGAAGACGTGACCTGATCTTTCGTGAGATACGATAACTTGATTGAGTGGAGATCTTGACGTTGATGATCTAAGGCTCCGAGCGAACGGTTCCTCGCAATCACTACACCACTGCTCCGTTGGTTATCACCCGTGACACACGAATGACCTCGCCACGAAGGCTTATCCCTGCAAGCGCAATCAAGAACACAAGCAAGAACAGAAAAGAAACGCAACCAAAATTGTATTGATCACAGGATGGGGTCTCACAAACCGATGACGGCGACACTGTTCGATGACAGAATTGATCTAAGCAAAACACCAAACCTAATGTGGCAGCGGCTGCTGAATAAATAGAGTATTAGGGCGTGCATGACCCCTGGACTCGGCCCTAATGGGCTCCGACGCGATACACGGCCCAACGGCCCAACAGACGGTGTCGCAGCACCAAAACAGAATCTGAACGCTGACTTGTTTCGACGATTCCTATTGACTCCAGATGAATTTTAGGGTCGAACTAGTTGGGTTGGTTAGATAATCTCGTTATCTTTCCAACCATATCTAGTCCGTCGCAATCGGAGTCCGGATGCATCTTGGGCGTCCATTTTAGTGCAGACTGATCCTGGAACCCGAGATGGAGTCGCAGCCGACTCAGACATGATCTCCTTCCTGTTGTGGACGCCCTTGCTGCTCCTCCTCAACACCTTGGTCTTTCCCAAGTCCTTGCTGGTCCTCTCCAAGGTACCTAATCATCAAAACATCCAATGGCTCCAAGAGTAAGCTCTGAAACACAATTGACTAGAGTAGAGCGTACCTGGAGATTTAGCTGTCGTGCACGAGATCGTGTTATCGGTCCATTCATTGCATGTATAGAAGTGATGTTCTCATCAGGACACAGCCCAGATAAAAGTACATTTATATCCCTGGCAACCGCCTATAATCCTAACATGAATTATTGAGGACTATAAGGTCTTTGGCCCCTTTCAATCATCATCATGCTTGGGCTTCATCGATATGTTAAGTCGAAGGTCCTTGGCTTCTAGCTTCGTTGCCCACTCTTTATCTCCCTTCATTCCATCATAAAGGAAGTTCTTCATCCCAAAGCCGAAGCTTCCTGTAAATATTCATAATCATACTAAAAACATACAGTTAGTCACATTTTTGAGGATCTTCGAAAGAGGAAGGCCCCCAACAGTAGCCCCTCGCAGTATTAATTTATTTCCTTGTAACAAATTTAGACTGCGACGTGGACGAAGGACTTTAGCCGAAGGTCCGAAAAAACACCTTCCCTTCGTTAGAATAGTGAACGGCACTGACATGCCGGACCCACCAAGTCGTGGGGCGCTATGCATATAAATATGAGCTCATATTGAAAATGTTTCTTGTGCTATTTCAGTTATTTACACTGTGCTTGCCATTTTAAATTTTCTTGTTTTGACGGGATTTTAAGCTTCGACATTTCAATAAGTTTTGATTTGATGGCTGGTGTGAAGAAGACCGTCGACCTGACGTTGTCCGAGTTTTACAAAGCTATGGAGAAAACCAATGCAGAAAAGATTGCACATGAGACATTAGCTGGGATATCTGAGGGTTCCAGTGACAGTGAAGACTTTGATGTAGAAAGTGAGAATGAGGGTGCCGAAGATCAGCCCTGGAGGCCAAGCCATGTTGTCTTCGGGAAATCGACAATGAAGCAGGGACAAATTGATGCAATGAGGGGAATGTACTTTTGTGATATTTCTATTGTGAGGGCTAGAGGGGAGAATAACGTGTCTTTACCGAAAACTGACGAGGTGGTCGTCTATAGAAGCTTCATGAAAGCAGGGCTTCAGTTTCCTCTGGATAAGATGCTGGTTGAAGTGCTGAAAACCTTCGATATATACCTTCATCAGCTTACTCCTGAAGCCATCGTCAAGATGGGAATCTATATTTGGGCCACGAGGAGCCAAGGACTAGAACCAAATGCAAAATGCTTCTGCAATATGCATGAATTGTCTTATGAGACGAAGGTCACCGGAAAAGAACAATATCACAACAACTTTGGTTGCTATGGCTTCATAACCCGTTCTGAAGCAAGTAATCCAGTTCCAACATTTTGCAAGAGATGGCCAGAGGCCTAGATGCAAGAATGGTTTTATATGAAGAATGATCTGGTTGAAAGGGAAGACATCAGGGGGATTGTCCAACGTCCCATATGGTCTCACTTCGGCATTAGGAGACCATCCCTTGCCCTTGGAAACGACATACAAGTGTGCCAAGCTGCTTTTAACACGGTATGCACCTACATAGGCACCAGGGACTTAGTCTAGGAACATATTACTTACAAAGTGTGGCCTCTTGGAAGTGGGTGGGAGATGCCGAAGGAGACTGTTGCTGGGTCTAGCGAAGGTGGCCTAATTTATTCAAAGTATACATTCAAGTATAGGAGCCAATTTGATGAGCCAAACGACGACTGGCTAGATGCCAACGAAGCAACCAGCGATGAATTACTTGGTGCTTATTCAAGAGCCGAAGATGATGCTATGACTGCGGCCTTCGGAGGTCAAGGCAACAAGAGGCTAAATAGGGTTTTTGATGTCATTGGTTTTGTATACCCAGATTACTGCTACCCTTTGTGAAAGCAGGGGAAGAAAAGAAGAGCTGCTGCTTCGACGATCTCTAATACACCGAAGCCAAAGAAAGTTAAGGTTTTGACACATTGCCCCAAGCGCGCTGAAACAGCAGAAGAGCCTAGGCCTGCTAAAGGGTCTTTTGCTTTTGAGTCAAATCAACCCGCTCCTACCGAAGCTAGGATAGAATCGGCCGAAGAGCCAAAATCGAAGATGGCAGTGGAGCAATTAAAAGTTTTGAGTCCACTTCAAGAGACGGAGGTATCGAAGGTACCAAGGATTGCTTCAGTAACTCCAAATAGAAGAAGAATGGCCAGCATACTAGACGCTGTTATGGAATCCACGAAGGCGTTAACTCCTGCTTCTGCCGAAGCACTTAGTGTGGAAGGCGGGAATACCAAGAAATTTGTTGAAGCTGGCAAAACGCAGGTTGCAGTTGAGGATGGGTCCTCAGCTCCCGTCGAAGCAAGACCTTCGGAGACTGTTGAAAAGGGTGCTGAAACAAGACCTTCAGATGCCGCCAAAGCACCGTTACTATTAGAAAAAGAGAGGGCTACCGAAGAGTCTGAATCCCCTGCTCCAGGAGCACCTACTGAGGAATTGGAATTCATAGTGCGTCATGCTTCAGGGAAAAGATTATCAAAAGAGCAGATTGCCGAAGCACAACATTATGCCAGGGATCTGCAGTACCCTCGAGGGTCCTTGGTGTATGGTGGGGATGATGAAGATGACTTCCTTTATTGTCTGCCTGACAATAAAGAGATTCATGTCTGTCGGGAGATGGTAGACAATGTAGGATATCCGAAGCTTGAGTTAGGCTTGTCTGCAATGACAAAGGACCAACTCGCAGATAGCCTTGCCTATAACAGTCTGAAGGTGGGAGCACTTTAACTTGTTAGAAAGCAGATTGTTTTTGTAATTTTTTTGTTTTTCAGTATATGCTCATCCTTTATTTTTGTAAGGCTTAATTTTGAGCAAGGCTTTAAAAGCCCAGAAGAAAGCAGAAGATGAAAGCTGCCAGATAGCGCTTGGAAATCTTCGATCAGAAGTTATTAAACTAAGGAATGAAGCTCTTGAAAAAGACAAATACTGCTCTCCTTAGTGGATAGGCTGAAAACCAGCGAAGCCAAGCTTAACACACAAGCCGGAGCTCACAAAGCCGAGGTTGAAGGTTTAAAGAAAAAACTTGCTGAAATGAATGAAGATTTCGAAGTTGCGAAGGCGAAACAAGAAATAAGTGAAATGGAAACAGCAAGGGGAGAGCACCTAGACGGGGGTGAATAGGTGATCCTGTAAAATTAAACACTAAATAGCCACAAACTTGATTATTAAGGTGTTAGTGAAATCAAGTGGCTATGGAGCACGCTCGTGCGGTCAAAGCAATCACAAGAAGCAACACACGAGACATGCGATTTTTATCCCGTGGTTCGGCCAAGTAACACTTGCCTACTTCCACATTGTGGCGTCCCAATGGACGAGGGTTGCACTCAACCCCTTTCAAGTGATCTAATGATCAACTTGAATACCACGGCTATCTTTCTTATAGTCTTTCTCCTGTTTGCGAGGAATCTCCATAGATTGGAGCCTCTCGCCCTTACAAGTTTATCACAAGAGAAGCACAGTAGTAAGAGAGGGAGAGCAACACACGCAAGACTCAAATCCGCAGCATACACACACACACAAGCCAAGACTTGAGCTCAAAACACAGCACAGGGAGTACGCAACTCAAACGGAGCTCAAATCACTAACATAATTGACCAAATGTGTGGAGGCGAGTCAGGGAGTATTATAATGTTTCTTGTAAGCTTGGTGTCCTGCTCCATGTGCCTAGGGGTCCCTTTTATAGCCCCAAGGTAGCTAGGAGCCGTTGGAGATCAATTTGGAAGGCCATTCTTGCCTTCTATCGAGTGGTGCACCGGACAGTCCGGCGCACCACCGGACAACCACTGTTCATGTCTAGTGCGTGATCTCCTTCCATATCGGGCGCAACCGACTGTTGCCCTTCGAGATCGGTTGGCGCACCGGACACTGTCCGGTGGACACGGACAGTCCGATGCATCCAACCGATCGTTGGAGCGAGCCACGTGTCGTGCACTGATCGAGCAGACGACCGTTGCGCTGGCGTCGTTGGCTCACCGGACAGTCCGGTGAATTTTAGCCACGTCGCCTTTTTCTTTTCCCGAGAGCGAGGAGTTCGTCTCGGATGACTCACCGGACAGTCCGGTGCACCACCGGACAGTCCGGTGAATTATAGTCGTACTACTCCATCGATTCCCGAGAGCAGCCGGTTCACCGTCGGCCAGCCTGGGGCACCGGACACTGTCCGGTGCGCTAGGCCCGAGCTGGTGTTGGCTGTACATAGCCAGCCTTTTTCCAATTCGAATCTTCTTGTCTTGGCACTGTTTCTAGCACTTAGATAAATATGTTAGTACTCACAAAACAATTCACTAAGTCTAGAAACATACCTTGACTTTGATTTGTACTTCTTGCTTGTTTTAGCACATGAGAGTTCAAGGCATTTGTGTTGGGCATCTAATCACTAAAACAATTATAGAAATGGCCCAATGGCACATTTCCCTTTCAATCTCCTCCTTTTTGGTGATTTATGCCAACACATCAAAAAGCAACCAGAGGAGTGCAATATCAATTCAAATTGAAGACCAAATTCTCTTTACTTAAGATTTGACATATTTGGATCATTCTTTGCCACCACTTGGTTTGTTTTTGCAAATCAAATTCTTTTTCCTATCTCTAAGTCAGGCATGCTTGTTTGTGCAAAAAGAGAGATATCCCAATAGTGAAATTGATCAATTGCCAAAAACTCCCCCTTTTCCCATAATCAAAATTCTCCCCCACAAGAGACCAAATTTTGTAATAAGAGTATTTTGAACAAATCAAAAATTTTAACTCAATTATTTTCAAAATTCACAAGTGGTTGGCTGATCCATTTGCTTTGGCCTTAATTTCTCCCCCTTTGGCATTAAGCACCAAAACGAGATCATTTTTGGCCCTTTTAACCCCATTGCCTCACCAAAAATGTCAATGAAGAGCAAAAGGCAATGAGAGCATGAATATGAACTTGGAATTAAATACACTAATATCAGAGTGCAGTGGAAGTCTTTGCGTCGTCCAAGTTCATTTTCCCTTTCAATGTACCTTAGAGACTACATCAAGTGTACTCAAACAAACAAATTAGTCTCAAAGGGATCAAGTTGTAGCACATCTCCCCCTAAATATATGTAACATTTGCATATGGACTTGTGAGGTTCGGGGATGACTTGTACAACTTGAGCACCACAAAGAACCAATAATTGATTTAAATGCACAAAGTACCATGATCACAGGCATAGAACACATGTATGCTATAGATCAATCCAAGTTACGTGAATCTAAAGCATTGAGCTCACTACGCAACCTGCAAAACCTTTTCTTATCTAAAGGCTCGGTGAAGATATCGGCTAGCTGGTTCTCGGTGCTAATGTGATACACATCGATATCTCCCTTTTGTTGGTGGTCTCTCAGGAAGTGATGCCGGATGTTTATATGCTTAGTGCGGCTGTGTTCAACAGGATTATCTGCCAAGCGGATTGCACTCTCATTATCACATAGGAGTGGGACTTTGCTCAGATTGTAGCCAAGGTCCTGAAGGGTTTGCCTCATCCAAAGTAGTTGCGCGCAACACTGTCCTACGACAACGTACTCGGCCTCAGCGGTGGATAGGGCAACGGATGTTTGTTTCTTGGAACTCCAGGACACCAGGGACCTTCCTAGAAATTGGCACGTCCCTAATGTACTCTTCCTATCAACCTTGCACCTGGCATAATCGGAGTCTGAGTATCCAATCAAGTCAAAGGTAGACCCCTTTGGATACCAGATCCTGAAGCAAGGTGTAGAAACTATATACCTAAGAATTCGCTTAACGGCCACAAGGTGACATTCCTTGGGGTAGGATTGATATCTAGCACACATGCATACACTAAGCATAATGTCCGGTCTACTAGCACACAGGTAAAGTAATGAACCTATCATAGACCGATATGCCTTTTGATCAATGGACTTACCTCCTTTGTTAAGGTCAATGTGCCCGTTATTCCCATCGGTGTCTTCGCGGGCTTGGCGTCCTTCATCCCAAACCTCTTGAGAAGATCCTGAGTGTACTTCATTTGGGAGATGAAGGTGCCGTCCTTGAGTTGCTTCACTTGGAATCCAAGGAAGTAGGTCAACTCGCGCATCATCGACATCTCGATTTTTTGCATCATCACCCTGCTAAACTCCTCACAAGACTTTTGGTTAGTAGAACCAAATATTATGTCATCAACATAAATTTGGCAAACAAAGAGATCACCATTGCAAGTCTTTGTTAAAAGAGTGGGATCGGCTTTCCCAACCTTGAAAGCATTAGAAATAAAGAAATCTCTAAGGCATTCATACCATGCTCTTGGGGCTTGCTTAAGTCCATAGAGCGCCTTAGAGAGCTTATATACATGGTCGGGATACCTGTCATCCTCAAAGCCAGGGGGTTGTTCCATGTATACCACCTCCTTGATTGGCCCATTGAGGAAAGCGCTCTTCACGTCCATTTGGTATAGCCTAAAAGAATGATGAGCGGCATAGGCTAATAAAATTCGAATTGACTCTAACCTAGCCACAGGAGCAAAAGTCTCCTCGAAATCCAAACCTGTGACTTGGGCATAACCTTTTGCCACAAGTCAAGCCTTGTTTCTTGTCACCACCCTGTGCTCATCTTGCTTGTTGCGGAACACCCACTTGGTTCCCACAACGTTTTGCTTTGGATGTGGCACCAGGCTCTAGACTTCATTCTGTTTGAAGTTGTCGAGCTCTTCCTGCATGGCCAACACCCAATCCAGATCCTGCAAGGCCTCTTCTACCCTGAAAGGCTCAATAGAAGAGACAAACGAGTAATGCTCACAAAAATTAGCTAATCGTGAGCGAGTAGTTACTCCCTTGCTGATGTCACCCAGAATTTGATCGATGGGGTGATGTCTTTGGATCGACGCTCGGACTTGAGTTAGAGGGGCCCGTGGTGCTTCTTCCTCCATCACTTGATCTTCCTGTGCTCCCCCTTGATCCTTTCCATCTTCTTGAGGTACCTATACATCGTCTTGGGTTGGGGGATGCACCAGTGTAGAGGAAGATGGTTGATCTTGTTCATGTAGTTCCTGTGGTCGCACATTGCCTATCGCCATCGTGCGCATTACGGCTGTTGGAACTTCATCCTCATCTATGTCGTCAAGATCAACTTGCTCTCTTGGAGAGCCATTAGTCTCATCAAATACAACGTCGCTAGAGACTTCAAGTAATCCTGATGATATGTTGAAGACCCTATACGCCTTTGTATTTGAGTCATACCCTAGTAAAAACCCTTCTACTGCCTTGGGAGCAAATTTAGAATGTCTACCTTTCTTCACCAGAATGTAGCATTTGCTCCCAAATACACGAAAATATGAGATTTTGGGTTTGTTACCGTAAGGAGTTCGTAGGAGGTCTTCTTGAGAAGGCGATGCAGATAGAGCCGGTTTATGGCGTCGCAGGATGTGTTCACAGCTTCCGACCAAAACCGCTCGAGCGTCTTGAACTCTCCAAGCACCATTCTCGCCATGTCGATTAGCGTCCTGTTCTTCCTCTCTACCACACCATTTTGTTGTGGTGTGTAGGGAGCGGAGAACTCATGCTTGATGCCTTCCTCCTCAAGAAACTCTTCGACTTGTAGATTCTTGAACTCGGACCCATTGGTACTCCTTATCTTCTTCACCTTTAGCTCAAATTCATTTTGAGCTCTCCTCAAGAAGCGCTTTAGGGTCCCTTGGGTTTCTAATTTGTCCTGCAAAAAGAACACCCAAGTGAAGCGGGAAAAGTCATCAACAATTACAAGACCATACTTACTTCCCCCGATGCTAAGGTAGGCAATGGGTCCAAAGAAATCCATGTGAAGAAGCTCCAGTGGTCTTGATGTTGTCATCACATTCTTGCTGTGATGAGTGCTTCCCACCTATTTCCCTACCTGACATGCTGCACAAGGTCTCTCTTTCTCAAAACAGACATCGGTTAGTCCTAACACATGATCTCCCTTTAGAAGCTTATGAAGGTTCTTCATCCCAACATGTGCTAGACGGCGATGCCACAGCTAGCCCATATTTGTCTTAGCTATTAAGCATGCATCTAGATCGGCATTCTCTTTCGAAAAATCAACTAAATAGAGTTTGTCGTCTAATACACCCTTAAAAGCTAATGAACCATCACTCCTTCTAAAGACAGATACATCAATATTTGTAAACAGACAATTGTAACCCATGTGGCACAATTGACTTACAGACAGAAGGTTGTACCCGAGTGACTACTAAAAATACATTTGATATAGAGTGCTCGCTTGTGATGGCTATCTTTCCCAAACCTTTGACCTTGCCTTGATTCCCATCTCCAAATATGATTGTATCCTAGGAATCCTTGTTCTTGACGTAGGAGGTGAACATCTTATTCTCCCCCATCATGTGGTTTGTGCATCCGCTGTCGATAATCCAGCCTGAGCCCCCAGATGCATAAACCTGCAAGGCAATTTAAGCTTGGGTTTTAGGTACCCAACTCTTGTTGGGTCCTGCAAGGTTAGTCACAATAACTTTTGGAACCCAAATACAAGTCTTGTCTCCCTTGCATTTGGATCCCAACTTCCCAGCAACTACTTTTGCATTATTACATGAAAGTACAAAAGAAGTATTGCAAGCTTGATAAATGGTAGAAGGTCCATTGCACATTCTCCTAGGTGCATGAGACACAACATGGTTTCTACTAGGCCTACTTCTACCATGAACAAAAGTGGAACTAGAGGCAAACATAACATGTGAATCATTAGCAGCATTATCATAACTTCTATTATAATGAGAACGACTAGCAATTTTCTTATCATAAATAAAGGCATGGTTCCTTTGAGGACTACTAGCCATAGGGGCCTTCCCTTTCTCCTTGTTGAGACAGGTGTCCTTTGGCTTGTTAAGTTCTTGGTTTCCTTTCGAAAACCAAGTCCATCCTTAATTGAGGGGTGTCTACCAACAGTGTAGGCTTCCCTAGCAAATTTTAATTTATCAAAATCAACTTTGCAAGTCTTAAGTTGAGCATTAAGACTTTCCACCTCATCGGTTAATTTAGCAATAGAAATAAGATGTTCATCACAGGCATTTACATCAAAGTCCTTGCATCTATTGCAAATAACTACATGTTCTACACATGATCTAGTTGTATTTGCTTCCTCTAGTTTAGCATTTAATTCAACATTTAAGTCCTTTTGACTAGAGACTGATTCCTAACAAGCAGACAACTCAGAGGATAGCATTTCATTTCTTTTAAGTTCTAAAGCAAGAGATTTTTGAACACTAACAAACTTGTCATGTTCCTCATATAAAATGTCCTCTTGCTTTTCTAGTAGTCTATCTTTTTCATTTAGAGCATCAATTAATTCATTAATTTTCTCTACCTTAGCTCTATCTAGTCCTTTAAACAAGTCAGTGTAATATACTTCATCATGGGAAGAATCCTCATCACTAGAAGAAGAGTACTTAGGGGAATCTCGAATACGTACCTTCTTCTCCTTAGCCATGAGGCAAGTATGGCATTCGTTGGGGAAGAGCAAGGACTTGTCGAAGGCCGAGGCAGCCAATCCTTCATTGTCGGAGTCGGATGAAGAGCAGTCAGAATCCCATTCCTTTCCAAGGTGTGCCTCACCCTTTGCCTTCCTGTAGTTCTTCTTTTCCCTCTTCCCGCTCTTTTCTAGTCCCTGGTCATTATCATTATCGGGGCATTGTGCTATGAAATGACCAGCCTTACCACATTTCAAGCAGGAGCGCTTTCCCCTTGTTTTGTTCTTGTTGGGGTACTCCTTACGTCCTTTTAGCGCGGTCTTGAAGCGCTTGATGATAAGTGCCATTTCTTCCTCGTTGAGCCCAACAGCCTCCACTTGTGCTACCTTGCTTGGTAGCGCCTCCTTGCTGCTTGTTGCCTTGAGAGCAACGGGCTGCGGCTCATAGATAGGCAGTGGACCATTTAGCGCATCGTCCACGTATCGTGCCTCCTTCACCATCATGCCCCCGCTCACGAATTTTCCAAGGATCTCCTCGGGCGTCATCTTGGTGTACCTGGGATTTTCATGAATAAGGTTGATAAGATGGGTGTTAATTACAGTAAATGAGCTTAGCATGAGTCCGACGACATCTTGATCCATCCATCTTGTGCTTCCGTAGCTTCAGATCTTGTTGACCAGGGTCTTGAGCCTGTTGTAGGTTTGTGTTGGCTCCTCTCCCCTGATCATCGCGAACCTTCCCAACTCGCCCTCCACCAGTTCCATCTTGGTGATCATGGTAGCGTCGTTTCCCTCATGAGATATCTTGAGGGTGTCCCAGATTTGCTTGGCATTGTCCAAGACACTTACTTTATTGTACTCATCCCTGCAAAGAGATGCTAGCAAAACAGTAGTAGCTTGGGCATTTTTATGAATTTGTTCATTTATAACAACAGGACTATCCGTGCTATCGAAATGCATCCCATTTTCTACAATTTCCCATATGCTAGGATAGAGAGAAAATAAATGACTACGCATTTTATGACTCCAAAACGAATAGTCCTCTCCATCAAAGTGTGGAGGTTTATCGAGGGGAATTGATAGTAAATGTGCATTTGAATTGTAGGGAATGCAAGAGTAATCAAAAGAATAGTTTTGATTAACCCTCTTTTTCTTGGGCGAGGAGTCGTCGTCGTCCCTTGGTGAAGAAGAAGATGCATCGCTGTCGTAGTAGATAATCTTCTTGATGCGTCTCTTCTTCTTCACGTCCCTCTTCTTGTGACTCGAGCCTGAGTCAGTGGGCTTGTCATCTCTTGGCTCGTTGAAGAGGGACTCCTTCTCCTTGTCATTGATCACCATCCCCTTTCCCTTAGGATCCATCTCCTCGGGCGGTTAGTCCCTTAGATGAAGAGTACGGCTCTAATACCAATTGAGAGCACCTAGAGGGGGGGTGAATAGGTGATCCTGTAAAATTAAACACTAAATAGCCACAAACTTGATTATTAAGGTGTTAGTGAAATCAAGTGGCTATGGAGCACGCTCGTGTGGTCAAAGCAATCACAAGAAACAACACACGAGACATGCGATTTTTATCCCGTGGTTCGGCCAAGTAACACTTGCCTACTTCCATGTTGTGGCGTCCCAATGGATGAGGGTTGCACTCAACCCCTTCCAAGTGATCCAATGACCAACTTGAATACCACAGCTATCTTTCTTATAGTCTTTCTCCCATTTGTGAGGAATCTCCACATATTGGAGCCTCTCACCCTTACAAGTTTGTCATAAGAGAAGCACAGTAGTAAGACTCAAATCCGCAGCACACACACGCACACAAGCCAAGACTTGAGCTCAAAACATAGCATAGGGAGTACGCAACTCAAACAGAGCTCAAATCACTAACACAATCGATCAAATGCGTGGAGGCAGAGTCTAGGAGTCTTAGAATGTTTCTTGTAAGCTTGGTGTCCTGCTCCATGCGCCTAGGGGTCCCTTTTATAGCCCCAAGGCAGCTAGGAGCCGTTGGAGATCAATTTGGAAGGTCATTCTTACATTCTGTCGAGTGGTGCACCGGACAGTCCGGTGCACCACCGGACAACCACTATTCATGTCTGGTGCGCGATCTCCTTCCATATCGGGCGCAGCTGACCGTTGCCCCTTGGAATCGGTTGGCGCACCGGACACTGTTCGGTGCACACCGGACAGTCCGGTGCATCCAGCCGACCGTTAGAGCGAGCCACATGTTGCGTGCTGATCGCGTGGACGACCGTTGCCGCTAGCGCCGTTGGCTCACCAGATAGTCTAGTGCACCACCGGACGGTCTAATGAATTTTAGCCACGTCGCCTTTTTCTTTTCCCGAGAGCAAGGAGTTCATCTCGGATGACTCACCGGACAGTTTGGTGCACCACCGGACAGTCCGGTAAATTATAGCCGTACCACTCTATCGATTCCCGAGAGCAACCGGTTCACCGTCAGCCAACCTAGGGCACCGGACACTATCCGGTGCACCATCGGACCCTGTCCGGTGCGCCACCGGACAGTCCGGTGCGCCAGACCCAAGCTGGTGTTGGCTGTACATAGCCAGCCTTTTTCCAATTCAAATCTTCTTGTCTTAGCACTGTTTCTAGCACTTAGATAAATATGTTAGTACTCACAAAACAATTCACTAAGTCTAGAAACATACCTTGTCTTTGATTTGTACTTCTTGCTCGTTTTAGCACATGAGAGTTCAAGGCATTTGTGTTGGGCATCTAATCACCAAAACAATTATAGAAATGACCCAAGGGCACATTTCCCTTTCAAAGGGTGTATAAAAATATTGAAGAGCTTCGGGATTCCAAAGATAAATGCTACGAAGTATCCATGGATTGTGCGAAGAAACTAAAAGATAGCTTTGCAAAGGTGGGTGCATACTCATTAGAGCAAAAATTTGTCCAAGGTGATCCCGAAGGAGTTATTCAGTGGATCGGCGAAGAGGTCAAAGCTTTTGAAGAAATACTCAGTGATCATGGGGATTTTTGTGCCTTCGCCTATGCACGAGGGGTTGCAGCAGTTTTGGAGAAAACCGGATGTGAACGTGTTAAGGCTGCAGCCCAGGCAGAAGCCATCTTCTCTGTAGACGATACGAAGGAACCTTCAGCCGAAGCTACTTTGATGGGCGGGAAGTTCTATTCTGATGTTTGGATGAAGGGCAGTCGTGAGATGGCCGATGAACCTATAAAAAAGAGTGAAAAAGAATCTCACCATGCCCGAGTAGAGGCAAAGGAAGCTGAAGAAGCTGCTGAACGCGCAATGATTATAGGTATCCTTTTAAAGACTTTTTTGTCTCATTGTTTGTTTTTAGTTTCGAAATTCACCATTATGCTCCTTGTTACAGCCGGCCTTTCGCCACCACCGGAGCCATACAACCCTGAGGCGGATCCAATTATGAAAGAGGCTTTAGATGTAATGAACATTGCTAACGAAGTTGTTGATGAAGTCGTCGACAGACTTTTGCAATAAGCCGCCGAAAGAATACTGAAAGAAGACTAAATTCTTGCATTCTAGGAAGTGTAATATTTGTGTATGGGTCAAACATCAAATATTTGTATGTGTATTAATGTAATATGTTTCTTTGTGATGCATGAAATTTGTGTACATAGCATTTTTGAGCCTTCGGCGAAAAAAACACCTTCCCTTCTTTTCATGCCTCGCAAAGAACAGCTGCCCCTCTATTGATTGAATATCTCATACTTTGCCACGATTGTTGTATGATAACATTGCTGCCGAAGATTTCCCTGCTGTGTAAAATTATGTCTGCCGAAGGTATACTTTTGTGCTTTAGCCCATTGTTTCATAATCCATCAAATATTTTCAGAGGAACATTTTTTCCTTCTCCACAACTTTCTCGCTGATGCGACATGATGTATGATGTAATGCTATGCGAAATGATGTGATGGTATGATGCGGTATGATGTTTATGTCGAAGATGAGCACCCACACGAATACACACCTTGACTCTGCATCCCCTTAGGAACGTCTTTTGAGTCTCTTCACCTTTTACTTAGGTGGTATTTTAGCTCTACATCCCCTTAGGAACGACTTTGGAGCTAAGCTCTACATCCCCTTAGGAACGACTTTGGAGCTTCTTCATCTTTTACTTAGGTGGCATCTTAGCTCTGCATTCCCTTAGAAATGACTTTGGAGCTTCTTCACCTTTTACTTAGGTGGCATCTTAGCTCTGCATTCCCTTAGGAATGACTTTTGAGCTTTAGAACTTACTCTGCGCTCCCTTAGGAACGACTTTGTAGCTTTGGAACTTACTCTGCGCTCCCTTAGGAACGAGTTTTGTGCTTCAGAACTTACTCTGTGCTCCCTTAGGAATGACTTTGGAGCTTCAGAGCTTGATTTTTGTCACACTCGATAATGTAACCACAGTTTATTACATCAAGTTGAAGGTTAATCCTTCCTGTATTGTTTTTCTTGCAAGAAAATATAAAGACAGATATAGTTAAGATACATTTGATGAGGATATTCTTTAGTCGAGCACCTGTAACCCTTCTAGTAGATGTGCTTCGATTCAGACACAGTACTATTGAATGTGCGAGCTTCGGACTCCTCCCGAATGTCACGCTGTTGCTGAGCATGATGGTGCCCTTCTAGCTGCTGATTGTGAACCAGCGGTGGCAGTGGTTGCAACTAAGGCCAGGAAGCTCGGGAGTGACTTGCCAAAGCGACAGAAGTCGTAGGCTATTGGTTGCCTACATACTCTGGGATATACGGGGAGTAACACGAAGCAGTATGCAGGACCTGCTTTGGCTGATTCTGTCGCGCTTCGGCTTCAGCGATTTCCTTCTGTTTCTGGATCGTTACCTAGCACGTCCTTATGGTATGCCCCTTATCTTCACCGCAAAATAAGCAAAATAGTCTCCTAGGCTGATTTCCAAATCTTCCTCCGAAGCTCCTTCCCCCTCTACCTCTTGGAGCCGATGGCCTAAAAGAGCTTTGATGTGCTCCTGACGATTGAGAGCTATGCTACTGGCCTTGGGCAGGATTCCCCTATCACTGCTTGGGCTAGGACTATGGATCGACCTAACATGCCTAGGGTGGAGTCTTCCTCCAAAGCCCCTAGCCATCTTGGAGTATCTGTAAGCTTCTTCCCTTCTTTGCCGAAAATCATTGTCAGCTCGGATGTATTCATCCATCTTCTAGAGGAGCTTCTCCAAGGTTTGTGGTGGCTTTCTTGCAAAGTATTGTGCTGTAGGTCCTGGCCGGAGTCCCTTGATCATGGCCTCAATGAAGATTTCATTGGGCACTGTAGGCGCTTGGGCTCTTAGCTGTAGAAACCTTCGGAAATACGCCTGGAGGTACTCCTCATGGTCCTGTGTGCACTGAAACAAAGCCTGAGCAGTGACTGGCTTCGTCTGGAAGCCCTAAAAGCTGGTGACTAACATGTCCTTCAACTTCTGCCATGAGGTAATTGTTCCTGGCCGAAGAGAGTAATACCATGTTCGAGCCACACTTCTAACTGCCATGATGAAGGATTTCGCCATGACAGCAGTGTTGCCCCCATACGAGGATATGGTGGTCTCGTAGCTCATCAAGAACTGCTTCGGATCTGAATGCCCATCGTACATGGGGAGCTGAGGTGGCTTGTACGACGGTGGCCATGGGGTAGCCTGTAATTCTGTTGCCAGGGGAGAAGCATCATCAAAAGCAAAGTTACCATGGTGGAAGTCGTCATACCATTCATTTTCGTTGAATGGGCTTTCCTGACGAAGCTGCTTGTGTTGAGGGCTTCGGTCTTGGTCATCTTGAGTAAGATGACGCATCTCCTCAGTAGCTTCATCTATCTTCTTCTAGAGGTCAGCCAGCCGGAGCATCTTCTCCTTTTTCATTTGTACTTGTTGATGGATGGCCTCCAGATCCCTGATCTCTTTGTCTAGCTCCTCCTCTTGAAGTGTTGGACTGGTGGCTTTTCTCTTCTGAGTCCTAGCCTCTCGGAGAGAGAGCATCTCCTGGTTTGTGTCCAGTGGCTGCAGTGCAGCCCCTGGCGCTGTTGTCTTCTTCGACGACATGACAAAGGTTGATGCTTTGCCGAAGGTTGTGGAAGTGAGTACACCAGAGGTGGGCGCCAATGTTGGTCACTTGTTCTCAAATGCTGTGAGCTAAGAACAAGGCAACACAATTGTTAATCATTAAGGACCTTCAACCTTCAAAGAATTATTTCCTCTCGAATATAATGATCTTTAGACGAAGGTTATGAAGGATGTACCTTCGTAATTTCAGCATGTAAATGTAAATGTAAATGTAAATAAGAAAGTAAAGGAATACAAAGGAACAAAGGTAATAATAATTATGTATTAATAGTCTATTTATTTTTGTATTCCATAAACATGAATGAACGTCGATAAAATTCATATTACTTTGGTACCTTCGGCTTGTTAGAAGGTGTGGATGTGAGAATGACGTGTGTGAGAGAGAGAGAGATTACAATCTAGCATGAACAGTATGGTGTTACTGTTCATCTATTTATAGGCACGGGACGTAGCCCGGATAAAAGTACATTTATATACCTGGCAACTGCCTATAATCCTAACATGAATTATTGAGGACTATAAGGTCTTTGGCCCCTTTCAATCATCATCATGCTTAGGCTTCGTCGATATGTTAAGTCGAAGGTCCTTGGCTTCTAGCTTCGTCGCCCACTCTTTATCTCCCTTCATTCCATCATAAAGGAAGTTCTTCATCCCAAAGCTGAAACTTCCTGTAACTATTCATAATCATATTGAAAACATACTGTTAGTCACATTTTTTAGGACCTTCAGAAGAGGAAGGCCCCCAACATGATCCAAAGATCAAACTTGAGTACCATAGATATCTTCCTTATAGCAAATACCCAAAGTGAGGAATCTCCACAATTTGGAGTCTCTCACACCTTACACGATCGATCTCAATTAAACACAAGATGACAAGAGTAAGGGGGAAGTCGAGACACACAAGAGACAAACTTGTAGCAACACATGCACACAAGTCAAGAGAGAGGAGCACAAAAACAACGCAACGAGATTACAACTCAGAATAAGTGCTCAAATCTCTATCTAGCAAAGCAAAGGCATGGATGCGATGTCTCGGCATTGTAGAATGTTCAATGGGAGCTTGGTGTTGTGCTCCATGCGTCTAAGGGTCCCTTTTATAGCCCCAAGGGACCTAGGAGCGGTGGGAGCTCCATTTGGCAGGCTCTGGTTGCCTTCTATCCGCGGGTGCACCGGACTGCCTAGTACACATCGGACAGTGAACAGTGCAACGACAGAGAATCCCCTGATTGGCTACTTTCTTCTTCTGGGGGGCACCGAACCGTCCGGTGCACCACTTGACCATTGGCCCGAGGCCGACGCAGCCAGTAGCCATTGCCTAGCTGGCACACCGGACTGTCTTACGCTTCGCATAGATGGTCTGGTGAATTATAGCCGACACATACTGAAATTCCCAAGAGCAGCCAGTATGGTGGACCGTGCACCGGACTGTCTAGTGCAACGCAGTCCAGCCCATTTTCTTCTTTTTTTCAATCTTATTCTCTTTTGCTCCTTTTTACTTGACTTCATAAAGTCCCTAGCACTCAGACAAATATGATTAGTACCCAAAACAATTGACTACGTGTCCAGAGCTTACCTTTTTCACTTGGTCCCATATATATTTGCATTTTGCTTTCTGCCAAGCTCAATTTGCTTTTAAGTACTTGTGCTCATTTCTCACATTAGATGATGTTAGTCTAAATAAAATGTGTTGAGCATCTAATCACCAAAACAATATAGAAATGGCCCAAGGGCACATTTCCCTTTCAAAGGTGAACCACCAACTTCCAATTTAGCATCATTGAAGTGTGCTTCACAATTTGGACCCTTCTGTTTCTTCTCTTGGATGGATTTTAAGTACAGATCAACCAGATGTTGTGGAGTATGACAAGTAGCAGCAAAATGCATATTACATCCACACTTGTGACAAAATTTCCCATTATCCTGGGGTAGAAGTGCATTTTTTCATGCCCTCTTATTAGCCTTGTGCCTACGGTTCTTAGTGAAATTACGACCATGGTTAAGACTACTAGGGGAGTTCTTTGGTGGTCCATTGAACTTCCTTTTGGTCATGTGCTTATTTAGGACATTATGAACCTCAGGCAATGTTGCTGAGCCCGTAGGGCACATGTGATGGTTCTTCATGAAAAGTTCAGCATTTTTCTCAGCCTACGTTAATAAATGAATAAGTCGTGAATAGACCTGGAGTCTGTCCTTGCGGTATTGATTGCATGATACCCTATCCGAAGGATGCATAGTTGAGAGAGTTTTCTCTATCTTTTCAGCATCCTTTGGTTCCTTTTCGCAAAATCTTAACCTTGTAGAAATATCATGAACAACATGATCATAATCAGCCACATATTTGAAATCTTATAGGCGAAGGTGATTCCATTCATGTTGAGCATCAGGAAATATAATTTCCTTTTGTTGTTCATAACATTCTTTCAAGGAGACCCATAGGTCACAGGGATTTTCCTCCAGAAGATACTCCTTTTTGAGATCCTTATGGATGGAAGTGTGTAACAAGAGTAAAGTTGTGTACTTCATCACATCAGATATTGGTTGAGCATTTGGCTCTGGTTTACTGATAGTACTTAAAATTCCCCGAGAAACCGATCTTGATATCGGATGCCCATGCAGGATAGTTGATGCCATCAAGGGCGAGTTCTCCAAACTCTTTTGGCCCTTGCATGGTACCTGCAAATCATAACCATCAGTTTATTAATTTACCACACATGGTAAAATTAAGCAAACCCAAATGGTAGTTGTTGTAATAAGATCATAACACATATCTCAGATTTAGATACTTGAAGGTGTTTCATCCTTCGAAAATTATATGTTCACGCAGAGTGTAACATATAATCAGGATAGTCTCCAAACATTTAGAGTAGACCTATCATAACCATTCTTTTTAAATGAACACGTATAGGTAATCACTATGCTAATACATAGCGTAGACCTCTCAGTGATAGCCGAAATTAATCGATGCATAAGGCACGGTCTCTAGGCAGGATTATTCATGAGAATAAAACGCAGCCAATGCCTATGACTCTATCACCTTATGTTCACATTTAAAAAGAATCGGTGATATGTGAATAGTATTGCAACATTTAACAATGTGTCTCAAGATTAGATAGTTGAAGGTGTTATGTCCTTCCAAAATTATATGTTCCCACATAGTGTAACATATAATTAGGGTAGTTTCCAAATATTTGAAGTAGACCAAATATCATAACCATTATTTTTAAATGAACACGTGTAGCTACATAGTGTAGACCTCTCAATGACAGGTCTCTAGGCAGAATTATTCATGAGAATAAAACGCAGTCAATGTCTATGTCTCTATCAACTTATGTTCACATTAAAAATAATGGGTTAAATATTTGATAAATTCTGCAATAGGCAAATCCATTTTAAACTAAAACATCGTACATATGAATAAAAAAATAGATAAACACATGTATATTAAATAGGAACACATTTATATTGTATGGTCAAACGTATGTAGAGTATGATGAGACTAGTACTACTAAGTGAGACTAATTGATAATAATAATAAAAACTAGTATGTACTAGTGGGTTTGGCCAAACAAGTAGCCCAGCCATACAAGAGCATCAGTCGGCCCATATACGGGCATCTCCAGTGGCGGAGATAGGCCTATGGCCAGTAGGGCCTAGGCCTTACTCATGGGCCGAATAGCCTCTAAAGGTTCATATACCGACAGTATGGTTAGTTGTGACTGTAATCGAAAGAGCTAGCTTTTGCTGTCTAAAGGTCCATACATCATTTTTAGTGTTATATCCGGCCCTATACTTAAAAAAGATATTGGCTCCACCCCTGATCATCTCCCATGACGCATCACAGTTATATAACTGGACACCGGTTTGACAGGGTTAGGAATTAACCCTAGACACATGTTGTCG
Source organism: Zea luxurians (assembly GCA_029449295.1). NCBI lineage: Eukaryota > Viridiplantae > Streptophyta > Magnoliopsida > Poales > Poaceae > Zea > Zea luxurians. The sequence goes on along the minus strand of JAOPSE010000433.1, from coordinate 204,024 downwards.
TCGCACCATGGAACCACCGACTGCCAGATCTCAATCGCCGTTCAAAGCATGCGCCTGGTGGCGGCCGCGCGGAAGCCATTTGCAACAGTGACGATACTATCCCCTGCAAGAACTGCACCGCGACCACTCCTTGCAGTAGCGCCGCCGCGCGTTCCATTGCTAGTACCACCGTTTGTTGTCGCCTCCACGTCCTCCTCCGGTGACGAAGCAGCAGCATCCACAGGCTCGAAGCCGTTGGGGAGCCCTAGGATGTGTCCGATGTGGATCCAGCAGTGGCTTGGAGCCACCATGGCACCTGCGGTGTCGTGCATCAGAGCGCTCCGTGGGGAAACAACCTCAGACCAACTCCAGCAGACTCACTCTCCGTATCCGTATTTAGCACGGCCAACAGTTTCTCTCTCCTTTCCGTATCCGTCCCCGTTTCCAGCAGACTCCGTATTTGCACTCCGCATGCAGTCTATGACAGCTGGGACCCGCGAGCAGCCGCGAGCGCATGCAGTCAGCTGCGGAGAGGAGAGAGAAACCGTGGAAAAGGGGAGTGCAGGTACAGGGCGTGCGTTTTAGGGAGACGGATGCGGAGACTGCTGGACTGATGAATAGTGTGCTCCGCTGTGCAAAAAAGGGATACGGAGCCGCATGCGGAGTGCTGCTGGAGTTGGTCTCAGTGGTTACCACCACAGCAGGTCCGTGCGGGAGGCATGTGCCACCAGTGCACAAGAATAGGGCCCCCTCCCTCCAAGGGCCCCTAAAATAATAGTTAGTGATAATTTAATCAATACAAATTTTAGTAATGATTAGAAAGTCTACCTAAGTCAGCTCGATAAGAATAAAACATAGTGTTTGTCGAAACAAGCGAGTATCAATCTCTCATGCAACTCATTTTGGCTATATAGCGAAGTGCAGCTAGCACATGATGGCATAACATCCAAACGTTAAGATCATTCGTTACCGTTATTAAGTCATTTCCTACATTAATAATTCAATCACCGTTAATAAATAAGATTAATATGTACCATCTATTTTTAACAAAGAAAAAAAAGAAAAAAATCGGTACAGGGCCTTCAATTATGTCGGCCCGGCCCTGCACCACAGGAGGATCGTCGTCTCCGGCGGTGGAATGTTCCACCTGTCCACCGGGCAAAACCCTAGCGGAAACTCAATCCCAGTAGGAGGTAGCTTCGTATGGCGGCGTAGAGACGAGCGCGAGCCAGGATGTCGAAGCGGTTCCCATGACATATCTCGTGAACCACACCTGCAAAGAAAAGCACTCGGCAAAGAAAAGTACTCGGTAAATTAAGAATCGCGAAAAACCCAAAAAAGCAAAACATTTTTTTTAATTACGGGAACAACTCTCCAACCACTACCTATTACCATCGCCCTATCATTTTTCACTATTAATTTGATTCAAATTTACATGTTTTGTGAATGGTGAGATTCGAACTCGTAAACCTCTCTCTTGCGCATACCCTACTCTACCACTACACTACTACATCAATTATATCTATATTACATTTTCATTCCTCATGTACTGTAACAAACCAAGAGTAATTTGATTATTTGAGGCACTAAATAAATTTATTTGAAAATGTGGCCAACTATAAAGTTGCATAACTTTTCAAGATCTACAAGTTCTATTTTGATAGTTTATACATCTAAGGCCGTTTACAAAATTTGAATTTCAAATTTGAAAACTTCACACGAATTTTTTAAATGATAAGATGATTTTAAATCAAAAAATTGTCAAATACAAAGTTTCATTATATTTCAAAATCTACAACTTTTATTTTGGTGGTTTTTCTGTGATACCCACTTTGTAAGAAAAGTCTAAAAAGAGAAATCATATTCTTTATACATATATGTGTTATCTATATTTATCGTTTCATGAGAACGTCACATGAAAACATATAAATAAATAACAAAAGATACCCAAAAATAAATTATGCCTTATGCTGGGATTTTATTTTGTGTGCATTTTGTGACAATATAAAAATGATGTTACAAGAAAAATATTAAAGTCCAAAAAGGGAATTTAGAACCTAAAAGAAATTCTTGAATCTAGAAAAGAGAAGGAAATAAATATGGCGAGGATAAAAATAAGTAAATAAAAATATATTATTCTAGCATTGGAGTGTGAATTTGTATAATGGACTCAAAGGTGAAACTCACATTCAAATTCAAATTTAGATTTACAAAATGAATAAAAGAGAAACCAGAAATAGAAAAGAAAAAGAAGAAAATAGCAAATGTGGTGTTGGGCTGATTCTTTCCGCTCGGCCCAACTATGCTCTGCGCGGCCCGCTTCTACTTCCTCCGCGCGCATGTATCCACTGAACTAAACCCTAGCCGCCAGCCCTGTCCTCGCTCTTGGGCGCGTTTAGGTCGCCGTCGGGTGGGGCCCACTTGCCAGTCAAAGCCACGCCACGCCTTGGCTGTCTCACGAGCGCGTGTACCGCCGTTGCGTGGGACCCAATGGTCAGTCCTTTCTTCCCCCTCGCGTAACGGCCGCGCGCTTTGCACGGACGCCGTGACCAGCTGGACGAGCTTGGGGATCGGCTTCACCGGAGAGCTCGGGGGAAAATTCGGGCGGCAGTTTCGGCAACGGATTGCTTGAGTTCCGCGGGGTCGCACCTCTTCAGCTACATAAGCCTCCTCTCGTGGCTACGGCTCCCGTTCATTCCCTGCTCTCACCTTCCCTTCGCCAGCCGTCGAAGCTCCACCGGCACCGCGCCTCCTCTGGTACATAGCCGCTCCTGTTGCCGCCGCCACGGGGCTCTACTGGCGACCATCACCGTCCTCCCAGCGCCATAGCTGTGCCCCTGATTGCCATTACCGAGAGAGAGAGAGAGACCGGGTGCCGCGGCAATGGTGCTGGGCATTCGGTCACTGTCGCGCCCTCCAGGTTCCGCCAGGGTGTTCGCAGGGACCCAGGAGTCTTGCGCAAGGGAGCGATTGACTGCAAGAAACTTCATCGATGCCCCAATTGCTCATCTGCATTCGTCACCGCGGTGGGTTCATCTCGCAACGTGGACCGGCTCCACTAGGACACTAATGCCGGTGAGTTCTGTACCCTCGTATTCGTTGGAACCCAAGCATCATTTAGCACCATCCGATTGAGAGTTCGAAGCCTTGGATGTGGTGTCGGCCGGTGTTGAACATGGCGCCGCCGCCTGTGTGGGACACCGCCGCCGCCGCTGTACGGTGTATGGGAGGGAGAGCGCGTGGAGTTAGCCCTGGCCGTTGATCCACTAGTCTGCGGCTCAGATTAGAAAACAGTACCCCTTCGCGCGATCTAGATCAGGACCGTTGAAAGTAGATCCGGTGGGCAGATGTCAATTACGAATCATAAAATCCCGACCACTGATCTCCGATCCAACGTGCGTGAAGAGATTCTAGTTTAGAAATCCATATCGCAGATCTGGGCCGTGAGCCTCTAATCGGACGGCCAGCGTTAGTCCATACCCTTTCGCTGCAAACCTTTTTCATATGAGCCCTCGGATTTTAATGAAATGAACCCGCAGTCCACTACGCTGGGTGACTGAGTCTTAGAATCTTTTGCATAGTGGACCCTGTGTTTCTGCTTAATTGTCGACCAGTCCAGACAGTGAGAAAAACATATAAAATCATTTAGGAAATGAATTTCTATATGAAAATAACTGATAGAATTTGTTTAAATCATGTAAATTTCATATGGAGTCCAAATTGGTCCATTCCAATTCCTATAATTCTATAATATTATTGTTTATCACATAGTACCAATGTTTTGACATGAATGTTGCAATAAAATTTATATCCTATTTAATCTTGTACAAAACACATAAAACCTTCAGAAATTCATAACTTAAAATATATAACTCCAAATTGATTCATTCCAGTGGCATTTATTTTGTTTAAATATTGTTTATCACCTGGTATCTTTGTCTAACCATGAAACTTGGTTTAAAATTGTCCACATGAACAACTCTATTCTAGGCACTAAATAACTTCAGAAAATCATAACTTAATAACCCTAACTCCGATTTTAGTGGTTTTCGAACCCGCGATCTCGTAGCAACGTGTAGGTCATTATTATTCAGTTTGTTCTTATGTTTGGTATGATGTTAATTTTATCTATACCATGTTCGTTTGTATTGCTACGACTAGCGCGAGGACACGTGTCATCTGAAAAGCAAGTCAGTAACTGGAATCTCAAGTGCCAGGCAAGTTGTGCCCTTGATTCACTTTTGTTACCCAATAATGTTCTTTATAATCATTTACCATGCATAGGTTTAATTTTGATGGGACCCAATAGGTTTCCCTAGTCTGTTTATCTCATTACCTTGTTTACCCCTGAATCATATGGGTAGTTATGCTATTGCTTTACATGGTTTTGGGTTAATATTTCATTATATCCATGTTCCAGTTATTTTGTTATTCTATTTATGTTCATGTCAAGATCATTATATTATTGTTAATTGGAACATGGAGCTTAACTTGAGAAACACATGCCACCATAAGGGAGGAATGGGACCCCTTGGCTAACTAATTAGGAAAACTAGTGGAAGACTACCTTACCCGAAAGGGGCAAGGGTAGTAGGGGAGTTGCATGCAAGGAGGTTATTGGGTTGATTTTGCTGCGATGGCGGTCAGACGAGGGATTCTTGCAAGTGCTCTTCCCATAAACTGTAGCGGGTTTTCGGAAGCTAGTGGAACTTTGTAAAGGCCTCGTAGTGGATCCCTAGCCATTCACCTTGGTAGTGTCTAAGGGTCTAGCTAGCCCTGGCGACATGGGAAACACGACTTGTGGGTAAAGGGTACAACCTCTGCAGAGTGTAAAACTGGTATACTAGCCGAGCTCACGGTCATGAGCGGCTCAGGACTCTCCGATGATTAATCTATGAAACTTAAATTCAATTTGTCATTTGGATTGCATGGGATTATTATTAATTCTATTCTATTACTTTTATTTAAGGTTTGGTAGTTACTTACACTTAGTAATTGCTAATAAAATTTTGACCAACTTATTAAAAGCAATGCTCAGCTTTAACCCCTATTGTTGATAAGCCTTACACTTCATGATCTCCCACCTTTGGTGAGTTCATGCCACATTATTCCCCACAACTTGTTGAGCGATGAACATGTGTGAGCTCACCCTTGCTGTCTCACACCCCCCCACAGGTCAAGATCAGGCACCATCGGATGTGGCGCATGGTGGATGTTGCGCTGTGTTCGTGAGAGGTCTAGGTCGTCGTCTCCCAGTTGACTTTCTAGCGCCAAGGATGGATTTTAGATCCTGTTATATTTATCTTTTATTTTGTAAGACTTCCGCTATGTAATAAGTACTCTGATTATATTATGACATTTATCTCTATACACTCTGTTATTATATATGTTGTCTTCTTTGGCGCATGTATGAGATGCACCTGGCTTTGTTCCTTAAAGCCGGGTGTGACAGAAGTGGTATCAGAGGAATGTTGACTGTAGGACGAAACCTAGATAGAAATGGACAAAACCCTTATCTACTTACCTTACTCTGATTCTTTCTATACTTATCTTGTCTTGATCCTGTCTCACCTTTTGCTATCATACTCTGATTACTCTTATCTTTTCTGCTCTAAGACAAGATGGATTTCACACCTTGGAATCCTACATTTATGAGTTTCTTTTGAGATAGGAAACCCAAGACAAAATTAAAACTATTTTCTCTATTAAAAAAATGTTGGTTGATTGTTCTGATGATCAATGCCTGATTTGCTTCTTTGATTGATTGAAATAGTATAGACGGGCATCTTAGCATGTACCACCATAAGGTAATGAATTAACTTTAGTAGGTGACACACTAATCTACTTAGCTATTAAATCCCCCGCAGTAACATTCCTCGTAATTACTCGCCTTGTCTACAATTCTTCCTTTCTTACCCTGTATTTCTAACCCAGATGGACTACCCCTATAGTGTTAGAAGAGAGCACTATAGACGTGATCCATGGTATGTCATGGTTAAGAAAGGCAAAGGCAGTATATACACTGTGCTAAGGGAACCATAGAACTCACCAGTTCCAAAGGAGAAAGATTTGAAGTTGGAATTGCAGTAACTACCACCATCAGACTAGCGGCATTCTTAGTAGATGAGAAGTTTGTGGGTAACGGCATCCATGCAGTTAGAGATTTTCCGGATGTTTTTCCGGAGGAGTTATCAGGGATGCCACCAGATATGGATGTTGAGTTGGTCATTGATCTCTTACCTGAGACTGCCCCTACTTTCAAACGGTCATACAGGACGTCCGAAGAAGAACTAAAGGAACTTAAGAAGTAGTTAGCAGAGTTGCAGGAGGCTGGGTATATTCGTCTGAGTTCCTCACCTTGGGGAGCGCCAGTTCTATTTATACAGAAGAAAGAAGGATCGCAAGGGATGTGTGTGGATTATAGGTCCCTTAACGATGTCACTGTGAAGAACAAGTGTCCATTACCCCGCATTGAGGATTTATTTAATCGGATGAGAGATGCAAGGGTATTCTCGAAGATTGATCTTCGATCGGGTTATCACCAAATGAAGATTAGGCCATCGGATATGCCCTAGATGGATTTCTCGACCCGATATGGTTTATACGAGTTCACCGTTATGTCATTTGGACTAACTAATGCACCAGCCTATTTTATGGATCCGAGGAATAAGGTGTTCATGATTTGGACAGATTCGTCGTGGTTTTCATCGACGATATTCTTATTCCAAGAGATGATAGCGATCATGAGGAACATCTGAGATTGGTACTACAGAAGCTACGAGATAATCAACTATACGCCAAGTACAGTAAATGTGAGTTCTAGATTGACGAGGTGTCATTCCTTGGACATATCATTTTTAATGGAGGGATATTAGTGGATCCTGCTAAAGTCAAGGAGATAGTGGCGTGGAGCATACCCACTATAGTTATCGAGGTTCGGAGTTTCTTGGGACTTGTAGGATACTATTGGAGATTTATTGAAGGATTTTCTAAGATTGCTTAGCCTATGACTTCGCTCTTGGAGAAAGGAAGAGAATTTAAGTGGGACGAGAAGTGCCAAGACAGCTTTGATCAATTGAAGAAAAGATTGATGTCACCACCAGTGTTGGTTATGCCCGACCTAAAGAAAGGATTTGATATTTATTGTGATGCATGTGGCCAAGGCTTAGGATGTGTGCTCATGCAAGAAGGACATGTGATCGCCTATGCATCTCGTCAGTTGCGGAAACATGAGTTGAACTACCCCACTCATGGCTTAGAACTAGCAGCTGTTGTGCATGCGCTTAAGATTTGGAGACAGTATATTATGAGAACCAAGAGCCAAGTATACACGGATCATAAGAATTGAAGTATATATTCACTCAGATGGATCTCAACCTTAGGCAACGTCATTGGTTGGAGCTTATTAAGGATTATGATTTGGAGATTCACTATCACCCGGGCAAGGCAAATTTGGTTGCAGATGCCTTGAGTCGAAAGGAGCATGTTCATTCAACTGTTGTTGCCCAGCTACCCGATGAGAGTGTTGAGGATTTCAGGAGACTTAACCTGGGGATAGTTGCTCACACTGAAGGAGTTACCATTGACGTGGAACCAACCTTGGAACAAGAAATCTGTAAAGGACAAATTGGTGATGCTAAAATACAAGAGATTAAGGATCTGATTACTGAAGGTCGAGGTCCAGAATTCACAGAAGATGGGCAAGGCACTGTATTGTTCAAGGGTCGGATATGTGTCCTTGAGATTGAAAGCCTTCGTGAGACTATACTGAAGGAAACCCATGACTTGGATTATTCTATTCATCCTAGTAGTACGAAGATGTATCAGGATTTGAAGCGGAAGTATTGATGGTATGGATTAAAGAGAGATGTGGCTGCACTTGTGGCTATGTGCGATATATGTCAAAGAGTTAAGGCTAAACACCAGAGGCCAGCTGGATTATTGCACCCGCTTAAGATACCCGAGTGGAAGTGGGAAGAGATTGGTAAGGACTTCATTACTGGATTGCCTCGCATCTCGAAAGGATATGATTCTATATGGGTTATTGTGGATAGACTGACCAAAGTGGCTCATTTCATTCCGATCAAGACTACTTATAAGTGATCTCAATTGGTTGAGTTATATATGGCTCGGAATGTGTGTTTACACGGTGTACCGAAGAAGATCGTTTTGGATAGAGGATCACGGTTTACCTCAAGATTTTGGAAAAGTTTTCATGAGAATACGGATGCGAAGTTGAATTTTAGTTTGGCCTACCATCCTCAGACTGATGGACAGACTGAAAGGACTAATCATGTATTGGAAGACATATTGGGAGCTTGTGCCCTTCAGCATGGTAGTAGTGGGACAAGAGTCTACCTTATGCTAAGTTCTCATATAATAATAGTTACCAGGCCAGTTTGAAGATATCACCGTTCGAGGTTGTATTTGACAGGAAATGCAGGACTCCTCTATTTTTGGACCAGACTAGAGGAAGGCAGTTCTTTGGACCTGAACTTATTTAAGAGGCAGAAGAACAAGTTCGTATAATTCAAGGGAATTTGAGGGTAGCTCAGACCAGGCAAAAGAGCTACGCTGATAATAGAAGACCACTGGAATTTGAGAAAGGTGATCATGTGTACCTCAAGGTGTCACCACTTCATGGAATGAGAAGATTCAAAGCCAAGGGCAAATTGTCCCCTTGCTATATTGGACCATTCTGAGTTTTTAGGCAAGTTGGAGAGATGGCCTACCAACTCGAGCTACCTGCTACTCTATCTGATGTGCATAATGTATTTCATGTAAGAAGTGTCTCCGTGTCCCTGAGGAACAGTTACCAATGGAAGAGCTCAGTGTTTAGGGTGATTTGACTTACACGGGGTATCCGATCAAGATTCTTGACACTTTTACTCAAGTTACAAGGAATAAGGTGATAAAGATGTGCAAAGTGCAATGAAGTCACCATGGAGAAGATGAGGCTACTTGGGAAAGAGAAGAAGAGCTTCGCATAGATTTTCCACATCTTTTCCCTCGTTCTTCCTAAATCTCGAGGACGAGATTCTTGTTAAGGGGGGTAGGATTTGTAATACCCACTTTGTAAGAAAAGTCTAAAAAGAGAAATCATATTCTTTATACATATATGTGTTATCTATATTTATCGTTTCATGAGAACGTCACATGAAAACATATAAATAAATAACAAAAGATACCCAAAATAAATTATGCCTCATGCTGGGATTTTATTTTGTGTGCATTTTGTGACAATATAAAAATGATGTGACAAGAAAAATATTAAAGTCCAAAAAGGGAATTTAGAACCTAAAAGAAATTCTTGAATCTAGAAAAGAGAAGGAAATAAATATGGTGAGGATAAAAATAAGTAAATAAAAATATATTATTCTAGCATTGGAGTGTGAATTTGTATAATGGACTCAAAGGTGAAACTCACATTTAAATTCAAATTTGGATTTACAAAATGAATAAAAGAGAAACCAGAAATAGAAAAGAAAAAGAAGAAAATAGCAAATGTGGTGTTGGGCTGATTCTTTCCGCTCGGCCCAACTGTGCTCTACGCGGCCCGCTTCTACTTCCTCCGCGCGCGCGTATCCACTGAACTAAACCCTAGCCGCCAGCCATGTCCTCACTCTTGGGCGCATTTAGGTCGCCGTCGGGCGGGGCCCACTTGCCAGTCAAAGCCACGCCGCGCCTTGGCTGTCTCACGAGCGCGCGTACCGCCGTTGCGTGGGACCCAATGGCCAGTCCTTTCTTCCCCCTCGCGTAACGGCCACGCGCTTTGCACGGACGCCGTGACCAGCTGGACGCGCTTGGGGATCGGCTTCACCGGAGAGCTCGGGGGAAAATTCGGGCGGCAGTTTCGGCAACGGATTGCTTGAGTTCCGCGGGGTCGCACCTCTTCAGCTGCATAAGCCTCCTCTCGTGGCTATGGCTCCCGTTCTTTCCCTGCTCTCACCTTCCCTTCGCCAGCCGTCGAAGCTCCACCGGCACCATGCCTCCTCTGGTACACAGCCGCTCATGTTGCCGCCACCGCGGGGCTCTACTGGCGACCATCACCGTTTTCCCGGTGCCATAGCTGTGCCCCTGATTGCCATTACCGAGAGAGAGAGAGACCGGGTGTCGCGGCAATGGTGTTGGGCATTCGGTTACTGTCGCGCCCTCCAGGTTCCGCCAGGGTGTTCGCAAGGACCCAGGAGTCTTGCGCAAGGGAGCGATTGACTGCAAGAAACTTCATCGATGCCCCAATTTCTCATCTACGTTCGTCACCGCGGTGGGTTCATCTCGCAACGTGGACCGGCTCCACCAGGACACTAATGCCGGTGAGTTCTATACCCTCGTATTCGTTGGAACCCAAGCATCATTTAGCACCATCCGATTGAGAGTTCGAAGCCTTGGATGTGGTGTCGGCTGGTGTTGACCATGGCGCCGCCGCCTGTGTGGGACACCGCCGCCGCCGCTGTACGGTGTATGGGAGGGAGAGCGCGTGGAGTTAGCCCTGGCCGTTGATCCACTAGTCTGCGGCTCAGATTAGAAGACAGTACCCCTTCGCGCGATCTAGATCAGGATCGTTGAAAGTAGATCCGGTGGGCAGATGTCAATTACAAATCATAAAATCCCGACCACTGATCTCTGATCCAACGTGCGTGAAGAGATTCTAGTTTAGATATCCATATCGCAGATCTAGGCCGTGAGCCTCTAATCGGACGGCCAGCGTTAGTCCATACCCTTTCGCTGCGAACCTTTTTCATATGAGCCCTCGAATTTTAATGAAATGAACCCGCAGTCCACTGCGCTGGGTGACTGAGTCTTAGAATCTTTTGCGTAGTTGACCCTGTGTTTCTGCTTAATTGGCGACCAGTCCAGACAGTGAGAAAAACATATAAAATCATTTAGGAAATGAATTTCTATATGAAAATAATTGATAGAATTTGTTTAAATCATGTAAAATTCATATGGAGTCCAAATTGGTCCATTCCAATTCCTATAATTCTATAATATTAATGTTTATCACATAGTACCACTGTTTTGACATGAATGTTGCAATAAAATTTATATCCTATTTAATCTTGTACAAAACACATAAAACCTTCAGAAATTCATAACTTAAAATATATAACTCCAAATTGATTCATTCCAGTGGCATTTATTTTGTTTAAATATTGTTTATCACCTGGTATCTTTGTCTAACCATGAAACTTGGTTTAAAATTATCCACATGAACAACTCTATTCTAGGCACTAAATAACTTCAGAAAATCATAACTTAATAACCCTAACTCCGATTTTAGTGGTTTTCGAACCCGCGATCTCGTAGCAACGTGTAGGTCATTATTATTCAGTTTGTTCTTATGTTTGGTGTGATGTTAATTTTATCTATACTATGTTCGTTTGTATTGCTACGACTAGCGCGAGGACACGTGTCATCTGAAAAGCAAGTCGGTAACTGGAATCTCAAGTGCCAGGCAAGTTGTGCCCTTGATTCACTTTTGTTACCCAATAATGTTCTTTATAATCATTTACCATGCATAGGTTTAATTTTGATGGGACCCAATAGGTTTCCCTAGTCTGTTTATCTCATTACCTTGTTTACCCCTGAATCATATGGGTAGTTATGCTATTGCTTTACATGGTTTTGGGTTAATATTTCATTATATCCATGTTCTAGTTATTTTGTTATTCTATTTATGTTCATGTCAAGATCATTATATTATTGTTAATTGGAACATGGAGCTTAACTTGAGAAACACGTGCCACCACAAGGGAGGAATGGGACCCCTTGGCTAACTAATTAGGAAAACTAGTGGAAGACTACCTTACCTGAAAGGGGCAAGGGCAGTAGGGGAGTTGCATGCAAGGAGGTTCTCGGGTTGATTTTGCTGCGATGGCGGTCAGACGAGGGATTCTTGCAAGTGCTCTTCCCATAAACTGTAGCGGGTTTTCGGAAGCTAGTGGAACTTTGTAAAGGCCTCGTAGTGGATCCCTAGCCATTCACCTTGGTAGTGTCTAAGGGTCTAGCTAGCCCTGGCGACATGGGAAACACGACTTGTGGGTAAAGGGTACAACCTCTGCAGACTGTAAAACTGGTATACTAGCCGAGCTCACGGTCATGAGCGGCTCAGGACTCTCCGATGATTAATCTATGAAACTTAATTTCAATTTGTCATTTGCATTGCATGGGATTATTATTAATTCTGTTCTATTACTTTTATTTAAGGTTTGGTATTTACTTACACTTAGTAATTGCTAATAAAATTTTGACCAACTTATTAAAAGCAATGCTCAGCTTTAACCCCTATTGTTGATAAGCCTTACACTTCATGATCTCCCACCTTTGGTGAATTCATGCCACATTATTCCCCACAACTTGTTGAGCGATGAACATGTGTGAGCTCACCCTTGCTATCTCACACCCCCGCCCCACAGGTCAAGATCAGGTACCATCGGATGTGGCGCATGGTGGATGTTGCGCTGTGTTCGTGAGAGGTCTAGGTCGTCGTCTCCCAGTTGACTTTCTGGCGCCAAGGATGGATTTTAGATCCTGTTATATTTATCTTTTATTTTGTAAGACTTCCGCTATGTAATAAGTACTCTGATTATATTGTGACATTTATCTCTATGCACTCTGTTATTATATATGTTGTCTTCTTTGGCGCATGTATGAGATGCACCTGGCTTTGTTCCTTAAAGCCGGGTGTTACATTTTCCATCCGAGGTAGTTTGAAAATTTCAAATTTTAAAATTCAAACATAGTTTTGTATGACAAGATAATTTTAAACCAAAAAATTGTCAACTACAAAGTTTTATAACTCTTTAATACCTACAACTTTCATGTTGGTGGTTTTTTCTTTCGAGGTCATTTTCAAAATTCAAAATTTAATTTTTTAAAATTCAGACGTAGTTTTAGTTGATAAGATGACTTCAATTGAAAAGTTGCCAACTACAAAATTCTATAACTTCTCAAAATCTACAAATTTTATTTTGGTTGTTTGGTCATTTGTTCATCTCACATGATGGTTCTAACAATATGCACAAATCTTATACATCTCTCTCATAGTTTCATAACCTACGAGAGAGATATAGGTTTTATGAACAAATTTACTTTTATTTTGTCATATGAAGAAATATTCAAAATATAAATTGTACATCATGATGAGTTATACAAATTTGTAGTTGAAAACTTTTTCATTTGAATTAATTTACTGCTTTAAAATGTGATTTTTAAATTGTCTTTGCCTAGTGTTGAAGAAAAGCACTCGGCAAATAAGCTCTTTGCCGAGTGTTATATATTTGACACTCGGTAAAGAGCTTCTTTGCAGAGTGTTTTCTTTTACCGAGGGTTTTTTGCTTAGCACTCGATAAATAGCTTATTTACCGAGTGCCCAAAAAAACACTCGGCAAAACATTTGGCACTCGGCAAAGAGCCAAATTCTGGTAGTGTTATAGGATTTTTTTAGTATTATACTTTTCATCTTTTTTATATGGGGTTGGGCTCTATTCTTGATCCGGAGTAGGATGTACATATTTGTAATCTGAGCTTTCATTTGTCCATGTACCTTTTTATACATTAAACTTGTATGCTTTTATCGTATGAAGTTTGAATGATGAATAAAAGGGACAGACCTAGTTTTGGAGGCTTCTACATGAGTTGGGTCCTAGAAAGATATAAACTTATGCAATCCCTTGTCTATTCAATGTGTATGTCTATGTGATTATATGTATAAAAATATGTTATTTGTGGTGCATTAGCGTTTTTATCTATTCAGTGGATCGATCATTGTGGAATGCTAATTAATTGTATATTATTGTTAATAACAACTGCTAGTAGGGGCAACTTTCTATTGATTGCTAAAGATAATGTGTAGCAACTCATAGTTGGTTGCTAAATGCATAATATAACAATCCACGGTTGACCACTCAATATACAATACCAATAACGGACGATCAGTTGATAAAAAGATGTCGGTCGCTAAAGCCTTTAGCGATGATACCTACAACGACCATATTTATAGGTCACTAAAGGTTTTTAGCGACCAATCGTAGATCGCTGAAGTCATTTTTAGCAACCAAATGTAAGTCGTTGTAAATGAACCAACATATAGTGCGGATAGCATAGTCATTTCTTCACGAAACAATGACGCACACATTAGCGGGTTCCTCCTTCATCCCCTGGTCACCTGCTTTGGTTCTAGTAACGCTCCGTTTGAACGCCTGACATGTATTAATGTCCTTCGGCGAGCATAGATTAGTCACTCCCGAAACAAATGGCAGAATGCTTACTTTGAGGACCTTCAGTAGAGGCATTCTCCCAACAAATGGCATAGATAATTTTTTGTTTTGTAGTGAATATAGTTCTTCATGATAGGATTCTTAGGATTGTATTGTGTTATGATTGTGTTGTATATCAAACTATATAAGCAAAGGTCGTACTTCTCTGTATAACATCTGTTGGTCACTTGTTCTCGAATGCTATCGGTTAAGAACAAGGCAACATAATTGTTAATTATTAAGGACCTTCGTCTTCCGAAGCATTATCCCCTCATGGGTATAATGCTCATCGAACGAAGGACAAGAAGGACGTACCTTCATATTTGCATTCTATAAAACACAGATGAATATTAACAGAATTTGTATTACATTGATACCTCCGGCTTGCTCGAAGGTGGGGACGCGAGAGAGTGATTACAAGTCAGCGTGAACAGTAGAGTGCTAATGTTCATCTATTTATAGGCACGGGACATAGCCTAAGTAAAAGTACATTTATGCCCCTGACATTCATCTATAATCATAACACGAATCATTAAGGACTGAGTAGTCTTTGTCCCCTTTTCGGTCATCATCATACTTGGCCTTTGTCATAACATCAAGCCGAAGCTCTTCGGCTATAGCTTTGTCGTCCATTCTTATCACCTTCAGGCTACATCTTCACCCTGTCATGAGAGAAGACCTTCATCCCGAAGCCAAAGCCCCCTGTAATAATCCATGTCATACTGAAAACATATGGTTAGTCATGTTTTTTAGGACCTTCGGAAGAGGAAGGCCCCCTACAGTAGCCCCTCGCAGTATTGATTTGTTTCTTTATAACAAATTTAGACTGCAACGTGAACGAAGGCCTTTAGTCGAACCGAAAAACACCTTCCCTTCGCTAGAATAGCGAATCACTCTGAATTGTGGGACCCACCGAACTGTGGGGTTCTGAGTATATATATAGAAGCCTGTGTCGTGAGTATTTTTTGTGCTATCTAGCTGGTTGCATTGTGTTTGCCATTTTGAGTTCCTTTGCTTTCTTGAGCTTGATGGACTTTTGAGCTTCAGCATCTGCGCAACCATTGTCTAAATGGCTGAGGAGAAGAAGATCACTGACATTGCGCTGACTGGTTTTTACAAAGCTATGGAGAAGACTAATACAAAAAATCACTAATGAGATGCTGGTTGGGTTGTTTGAGAATTCTAGCGACAACGAGAGTTTCGATGTAGAGAGCGGAAATGATGAAGTTGAAGATCGGCCGTGGAGGCCTAGCCATGTTGTTTTTAGAAAGTCATCTATTAAGCAAGGGTATATCGAAGCGATAAAAGGCAGATACTTTCATGATATTTCTATTGTGAGGGCCAGAGGGGAGAATATCATTCCTCTTCCCGAAGCTATTGAGGTGGTAGTTTTCAGAAGCTTCATGAAAGCTGGACTTCATTTCCCACTGCATAAGATGTTGGCCGAAGTTCTGAAAACTTTTGAAATATACCTTCATCAACTTATCCTCGAGGCTCTTATCAAAGTAGGGGTTGTTAAATGGGCCATGAGGAGCCAAGGGTTAGAGCCAGATGCTAGGTGCTTTTGTAATATTCACGAATTATCCTATAAGACGAAAGCGACCGGGAAAGAACAATACCACAACAACTTCAGTTGCTACAGCATCATGCCCTGCTCTAAGGCTAGTTATCCTGTGTCTACATTTCGGAAGAAGTGGCCGGGCTCTTGGATGCAGGAGTGGTTTTATGTGAAGAACGACCTAGACCAGAGGGAGGATATAAGCGGCATCATTCAATGACCTATATGGTCACGCTTCAGCATCAGAAGACCTTCAGTCACACTCGAAAATGACGTGCAAGCGTGCCAGATAGCTTTCAATACTATATGCACCTATATCGGCACGAGGGATTTGGTCCAAGAGCATATTGCTTACAGAGTATGGCCCCTTGCAAGTGGATGGGAAATGTCGAAGGAGGCTGCCGCTGGCTCCAGCCAAAGTGGTTTGGTTTATCTAAAGTACACATTTTGGTTCAGGGATTAGTTTGATGAGCCAAATGATGATTGGTTGGATGCTATAGAGGCAACAGTGATGAGCTGCTTGGAGCCTACTCGAGGGCTGAAGATGAAGCTATGACAGTCACCTTCGGCGCTCGAGGGAAAAGGAGGCTGAACATGGTTTTCGATGTTATCGGGTTTATCTACCCTGACTAATGTTTTTCTGTTCGGAAACAAAAGGGGAAAAGGAAAAATGCTGCTTCGTCATCTTCTAGTGCGCCGAAGGCGAAGAAAGTGAAGGTCTTGGCATGTAGACCATGACGCATTGAGACAGCCGATGTGCCGAAGCTTATTGAATGTGTAGAAGTTGCCCCTTCTCCCACAGAACCAGGTCATGTTGTGCCAGTCGAGGCTAGTACAAACCCGGTCGAAGAGCCGAAATTAGAGAAGGCAGTAGATCAGTTGAAGGTGTTGAGCCCACCAGGTACAATAGGATTACCGAAGCCATCAAGCGTTCTCGCAGTGACTCCAAGAAAAAGGAGAATGGCTAGCGTGCTAGATGCTATTTTGGAATCCGTAAAGACATCAGCTCCTACCTCTACCAAAGCTCTCAGCACGTAGATTAAGGATGCAAGGAAAACTGCTGCCGCGAGCGTAGCCAACGCTCCTGCTGAAGCTGGACCTTCGGAAACTCCTGTCGAAGCTAGACCTTCGGAAACTGCACTGATAGCACTGGAGAAAGAGAGTGTTCTTGAGAAATCTAAATCTCCTGCTCCTGAAGCACCCCATAAAGAGCTGGAATTCATTGTTCGACATGCTTCAGGAAAGCAGCTATCAGAAGAGCAGGTTGTCGAAGTGCAACACTATGCCAAGGATCTGAAATACCCCCCGAGGGTCTTTGGTATATGGTGGCAATGACAAAGATGACTTCCTTTACTGTCTACCAGACAGTAAAGAAATACATGTCTGCCGGGAAATAATGGACAATATATGATATCTGAAGCTTGAACTTGGCCTATCTGTAATGTCGAAAGATCAACTTGTAGATAGTCTTTCTTACAATAGTCTAAAGGTGTGTGTACTTTGACTTGTCTACTTTTATGGCTTTTCTTGCCGCTGTTACATTCTCACTCTTCATTTTCCAGGGCTTAATTCTAAGCAAGGCTTTGAAGGCCCAAAAGGATGCAGAGGATGAGAGCTACTGCATAGCTCTTGGGAATCTGCGTTCAGAAGTTATTACGCTAAGAAACAAAGCTCTTGAAAAAGACAAAATATTACTCTCCTTAGTAGATAAACTGAAATCCAACGAGGCCAAGCTTGCTGCCCAAGCCGAAGCTCATAAAGCCAAAGTACAAGAGCTAAAGAGGAAGGTTGCTGAAGCAACTGAAAAATTTGAAGTTGAAGTGGTGAAGCATGAGATATGTGAAATCAAAAGATCAAGAGCGCAGAAGAATGTCGATGAGCTTCGTGCTGCCAAAAAAATGTTATGAGATATCCATGGAATGCGCAAAAAATCTAAAGAGCGGCTTTGCTAAAGTTGGAGCCTTCTTCTTGGAGCAAAAATTCATCCGCGGTGACCCAGATGGAGTTATTCAGTGGATCAGTGGTGAGGCTGAAGCTTTTGAAGAGATTCTCAGTGACAAAGGGGGTTTTTGCGCCTTTGCCGATGCCCACGGGGCCGCATCAATTCTGGATAAGGTCGACTATGATCATGCGAAGGCTGCTGTTCAGCTAGAGTTTGCTCTCTTAGCCGACGACATGAAAAATCCTTCAGCCGAAGCTTCTGCGCTAAGTGGTAAATTTTACTCCAAGGTATGGCTGAAGGGCAGGCGAAAAGTCGCCAACGAAGCCATCAGAAGAAAAGAAAAGGAAACTCGTGATGCTTCGGAAGAGGCAAGAAGGGCTGAAGAAGCTACTGAGCGGGCTAGGCTTATAGGTATGCATCTGTTGTGGTTTAGCTTCATAATCCATTTTAACTTCGGAACTAACAAACATATACTACGGTGCAGCTGAACTATCTCCACCTCCGGAGCCATACAATCCAGAAGCCGACCCGTTCCTGAAGGAAGCACTCGAGACTATCAAAATTACCAATGAAGCTGTTGATGAAGCTGTCAATAAGCTGTTAAACGAAGCTACCGAGAAGGTCCTAAAGGAAGACTATAACTTTTATTTTTACTAGTTTAATATTGTTGAACATGATCTCTAGTCTTGCAAGAAAGACTTGTAACAATTTTGTGTGTATATTTATGTAATATATTTATTTGTGATGCATGAAACTTTCGTACATACCGTTTTTGAGCCGCTCACGAAAAAACACCTTCCCTTCTTTTCATACTTCACGAAGAAAAGGATTCCCGTTTTGTCGATTCAATAGTGCGTATTTTGCAACAATTGTTGCATAGTAATACTGCTGACGAAGATCCCTCTCTTGTGTAAAAATATATCTGCCGAAGGCATATTTTGTGCTACATCACATTCTTTCATGATCCGACCGGTATTTTCGAAGGAGCAATTTTCGTTCTTCTCCATGGCTTTTTTGCTGATGCAAAATGATTGTCAAACCCGGTTTTAGAAGGCAAACCGAATGCGAACCATGTACGTGCTCGGATCAGCAATTCACGTACACAGCAGTTACATAACTGGACATCATCACACAGTGCTCAAATCATAATATAAAAGAGGAATAATAGTCGATTACATCATATGTTTGAGACATCCACATAGTCTTTGCAATAATCAAAGTGTGGAAAAGAAACGTAGATACACGCGGCCTTCACAGGGAGCCGACTGCGGGTTGCCGCTAACCCATGCCTAAAACTCGTCATAATCTTGGAACTCCTGGAAAACCTCCTCCACGGCTTCATCTTCTCCTGAGCAGTGGTTGCAACGGGGAAAACCTGGGGAGGGGGGTTTGGTGTGTAGAGCAAGGGTGAGTACACATCAACATACTCAGCAAATGTCATGTTTGGCTATGGTGGACTAGCTTTATGTGGGGGTAAGTCAAGCAGTTGCTTTTAGTTGGTCAGATTATTATTACTAGTAGAGAGAGCCAGATTTTAGTATTAACCAAAGTTGTTAACCCAAAAGTACCCTTTCCAAACGGAAAGAATATCACTTACCATTACCATAGTCATAACCAAAACCATCATTCTCATCACCACCTATGAACCAAACATCTCTGATCAAGTATCACTAATCAATGGAGCTCCCTTAGCCGCTCATAACGCGAGCACGGCTGATATATCAGTTTTCAAACACTCTGCAGAGGTTACGCACTTTGCCCACAAGTCATGATTCCCTTTCTGCCTGGAGATCATGACTCTCCATTGATCACTACCAAGGTGACCCAGCAGGGTATCACTACGTAGCCTTTACAAAGATTCCCCGGGGCTGTAGCCGCCCGTTAGGTTTCCTAAATGTACCACACTCCTCCCCAAGGGGCAAACCAACCTTAGCAGAGCGAGCCGCATACACCGAGCCCCATTAACGGCACGACGCCGAAGCGAACTACATCCCGGTTCCTCTAATTATTCAGCTAAGGGCGTCCCATTCCACCCTCATGGTTGCACTGTTTTCCCGGGCGGTCATCCAATGAACAAGTCCTTACGGAGAGGCACTCGAGAAAGCGCTCGAGTCCCCTTAATTGCCACAAGTATATCATCATAAATAAGAAGGAAAACAGCGTATCATAGATAAATCTCATCATGTTCATTGATTAATGTTAAGCACTAGCATAAAGCTAAACCATAATAATCCAACTCAAATAGGTAAGCAAGGACATGGATAACAAAAGCTAGTCAATCCTTAAGTATAAACTGTGTAAATGCGGAAAGTGAATTATATAATTGTATAGGACATAGATGGATCAAGGGACACTTGCCTCCACCAACCAGCTGCTCCTCAGGATCTTCTCCTGCGAGTTCTTCGGACTCCTCAACCAGACCGTTATCTATGCGAGCGCAAACATACATCCATCCATTTGAATTAGGAAATAAACAGTACACCATACAAGAGAGCAGATAAGTCAAATATGCATAAAATATGACATACGGTCTTGCATTTGCAATTGCTGGAAGGAAAAGAAGGAAGGTCTCGTAGTGGCTAAGGCTATAACCAAAGCGTATTACGGGTAGATGTATAATTAATCATTACGTCATCTAGTTCCACTTAGTTACACTAACAAGTATTAATCACATGCACTAATAGAGTTATAACTATTTCCAATTGGTCAACATTAAACTAAGTCGATGATTAACTACATGAGATGATTAACGTAATCAATTTCTGAGTTGAGTTTCCATCTCATTAATATAAATAACGTGATCAACGCGCATAAAATACATGGGGGGTAGACGGGCACATTTAGGGGTAGACGGGCACGTCACCCGCGACAGGTCGCTACGCATCGCGCCGAGGGCACGGCGAGCCACGCCAAAGCACTGCGCACACCACGTGAGCACGCGCACGCGCAAGGCTGCGCTGACGCGCTGCGAACGAATCGCGCGCACGTCGGGGCCAAGCCACGGGTAGGGGGCTGCGCTACACAATGGCACCACGACCGCGCGAGCCCAAGCCGTGCCGGGCCGGGGCCACGCTGCGCAGGGGCGCCATGCCACGCCGGGACAGGGGCAGGGGCAGGGGCCGCGCGTGCCAGGCCGCAAGCGGGCACGTCGGAGCCGCACCAGGGCGGGCAGAGGGCCACGGCCGCGTAGGGGGGCCAGGCGGGCGCGCCGCATAGGGAGGAGTCGGGACCGGGGGCTAGGCCGTGCGCCATGGTCGGCCGCACCGAGCTGGGCAAGGCCACGCGCGCCGGGCAGGGAGAGCCGGAGCGAGGGGGCCGAGCGCGCTGGGGGCAAGGGCCAAGCGCGCCGGGGGCAGGGGCAAGCGGGTGGGAGAAGCCGGGACGGCGAGGCCGTGCCGGGCAGGGGGAATCGCGCGTGCCGGGCACGGGGACCGAGCGTGCCGGGGCGGGGGGAGCCGCGCGCGCTAGACACGGGGCCGAGCGCGCCAGAGACATGGGGACGGCGAGGCCACGCTGGGCAGGGGGAGCCGCGCGCGCCAGACACGAGGTCGAGCGCGCCGGGGACGGTGGGACAGCGAGGCCGCGCCGGGCAGGGGGAGCCACGCGCGCTGGGCACGGGGCTAAGCGCGCCGAGGACGGTGGCTGGAGGAGGGGAGGGAGGGGAGGAGGAGAGGGGAGGGGCTTACCGCGCGGGGCGAGGGCGGCACCGGAGCGAGAGCGAGGCCGGGCGGGGGGAAGGAGACGTGCACGAGGGGATGCGGGGAGAGAGAGGGAGGGGTTTGGGGAGAGGGGCGGCTGACAGGCGGGGCCCACCAGGGAGGCGACGGCGGCGGTTCTAACTGCCGCGCGCACGGCGCACGTGGGGGCGCGGGGGGGGGCCGAGCTAGGCCGCCGAGCTGGGCCCGCGGCTGGGCCACTGAGCCGGCTGGGCCGCGCGCGGGGGGAGAGGAAAGGATTTTCCCTTTTCCATTTTCCTATTTAGCTTTAAACTCCACTCCAAAATACTTTTCATAAATCACTCAACCACAAGCAAGAAAATCATGGTCCGACATGATGCAACAACCAAAGAAAATATTTCTAGGGTTTACTTACACAAGGTATCGAGCTAATTCTCACTAGAACTTTGGAAAAAGAACAAGGCGTAGCGAGAAGAAAAAGAAAGGGGAAAGGTAACGCCCAAATTTGGGGAGTGCTGGAGAAAGAAGAAAAAAATTCAACCCTCAAATTTGGGGCGTTACAATGATGTATCATATGATGTTATGCGATATGATATGATGGTATGCTGCAAAATGATGTTTATGCCAAAGATAAAAAAACCCACATGTGTACACACCCAGACTCTGCATCCCTTAGGGACGACTTTGGAGTCACTTCACCTTTTACTTAGGTGGTTTTTCAGCTTTGCATTCCCTTAGGAATGACTTTGGAGCTAAGCTCTACATCCCCTTAGGAACGACTTTGGAGCTTCTTCACTTTGACTTAGGTGGCATTTAAGCTATGCATCCCCTTAGGAACGACTTTGGAGCTTCTTCACCTTTTACTTAGTTGGTATCTTAGCTCTGCATTCCCTTAGGGACAACTTTGGAGCTTCGTAACTTATTCTGCAGTCCCTTAGGAACGGCTTTGGAGCTTCTTGATCCATTTTTGTTACACTAGATGATGTAACCACAGGCTTATTACATCAAACTGAAGGTTATACCTTCTTGTATTGTCTTTTTAAAAGAAATGTAAAGGCAAAAAAGAGTAAAAATACATTGGATCAAGGCACACTTTGGCCGAAATGTTGTGCCACCTTCAGTAGATATGCCTCGACTCAAGCACAGTGTTGTTGACTGTGCGAGCTTTGGACTCCTCCTGAAGGTTGCGCTGTTGCTAAGAATGACGATGCCCTTCTGGCTGTTGATTATGAACCAGGGCAGGCGTTAGCGGTGGCGGTGGTGGCAACTGAACCCAGGAAGCTTGGGAGTGACTCGCCGAAGCAACGTAAGTTGTGGGCTGTTGATTGCCCACATACTCTGGGATATACGAAGAGTAGCACGAAGCAGTATGCAAGACCTGCTTCGGTGGGTTCTGTCGTGCTTCGGCTTTAGCGATTTTCTTCTGCTTCTGGATCGTTACTTGGCACGTCCTTGTGGTATGTCCCTTATCTTTGCCGCAGAATAGGCATGTTGGGGACTTGTTCTCAAGTGCTATGAATCAATAACAAGGCAACACAAAATGTTAAAAGCTAATGCCCTTCGTCCTCCGAAGCATTATTTCCCATGGGATATAATGATCTTTAGACGAAGGCGATGAAGGACATACCTTCGTTATCACAGTGTATATTAATGTAAGAAGAAGCATATAAAATATGAAAGACAACATGAATAATCATGAATAATCATATGATGTTATTAATATATTTTTATTGTCATGGATAAACAAAAACGATATTGAATTACATTTATACCTTCGGCTTGACAGAAAGCAAAGGTCCAAGCGTGATGCACGAGCGAGTACAAATCAGCGTGAACAGTACAAGGCTACTGTTCATCTATTTATAGGCACGGGGCGCAGCCCGGACAAAATTACATTTGTGCCCTTGATAACTAATCATAACCATGACACAAGTTATCATGGACTAAACGGTATTTTACTCTTTAAGTCGGTGCTGCCCTTCGTCTCAAGGCGCGTCGTCATGCCGAAGCACCCTGGATTGTAGCTTCGGCACCGCTTCTGTTTTGATCTTTTGAAGGTGTTTCTTCTCACAGGACCTTCGGCGACGAAGCAGACCCCCAACAGTAGCCCCTTTATGGTGCCAGATTGTTTTTCGTAACAAGCTCGACCCATGAAAAATTCTCTTTAGGCTTCGGAATGCCGAAGGTCTGAAAAACACCTTCCCTGAGCTCGTTGTCGAGAAACGATTAAATATTCCAAGTACGAGATGGTCCCACCATACGACGGGTACGCGTGATTTGGTGATTCACCTTCTCACGCACTATGGTCCACCATTCAGTGGTTGCGGGCGACTGTTCAGTGTGTGCGAGCGGCTTAGCGATTCACCTTCCCACCTGCAGCACTATATAAACAGACGGGTAGGTGTGAAGTTACCACAGCATTTATTACTATTGCACTGTTGTGCTGCTGAAAAATTTGACCATAGCCGAAGCTTATTCATCGTAGTCTCAATCAAAGCATCGTCTTGTTTTAGCTTCATCATAAGAGGGAGCTTCGGCAAAATTGCAAAAAGTCACCAACTTCGTCAAAACCGTGAGAAATTCAGTATCAAATGGCCAGAGTGCGTTCAACAGCTAGAATTACGCGTGACAGAGAGGAGGCCGAAGCTGCTGAAACTGCCCCAATCTCCGAAGTAATGAGGCAATCGGGACTGGTTGTAACAGAGGGTGCCTCTGATGAAGATGCACCTGCTTTCGAAGCTGAACAGGCTGACATTGAAGAGGGTAATGCTGATGAAGAAGAGATAGATTATAACACCGTCATGCCATCCAAACCCAGCCACTTGGACTTTGGAAAGTCTATTGTCTCTGCGGCTGATATGCCCATGATGTTAAAGCTAGGCTACTTCGGGGAAGCCGAGAAGAGGTTAATTCGTTTTGGCAGGGAAGAAACCACTCCGAAGCCAGAAAATGATGAGGTGGTAGTTTTCAGAAGTTTCTTCAAAGCAGGATTGAGGTTTCCTTTCCATGAAATGATTGGGAATGTTTTGGAAGATTTCAAAATTTATCTTCATCAGCTGACTCCTAACGCCATCGTTAGGCTTAGCGTCTTTATCTGGGCTCTTCGAAGCCAAGGAGTGGAGCCGCTTGCCGAAGCTTTCTGCCAGGTGCATGAGCTTCATTATCAGACGAAGGCTAGAGAAGATGGGCTTCACGAGAATTTTGGCTGTTACAACTTTGCTTATCGCAAAGATATGAAGACTCCGGTGGTCAGCTATCACACCAAATGGCCAACCCGTTGGAACAATGAGTGGTTTTATGTTAAGGTTGATGAGAAGAAGGAGAAGATAGTTCAGAGCCCACTGGTCCTAACCTTCGGGTTAACTAGGCCCCTGTGCGACATGCTGCAAGGGTCACCATGCCGAGAAGCTGTGGATGAATTCCGAGTTATGTCTAAGCATATCGGTACTAGAGATTTGGTGCAGGAATACTTAGCCAATAGAGTATTTCTGACATTAAAGGAATGGAATATGCCGAAGCTTAAAGGAGAAAAGAAAACGAATGAACTTGTTCGACTGCCCTATCACTTCAAGTTCAAGAAACATTTCAAAGAGCCTTGCCAAGAATGGTTGGAAATGATTGAAGCTATGTGCAATGAGATTTTGGGCAACTATACTAAGAAAGAAGATCAATTGATGACCGCGGCCTTTGGGACCCGACCGAAACGAAGGCTGAACCGAGTAATGGATGCCCTGAAATTTGAATACCCTGACTATGAACGATTAAGCAAGGGTGCCGAAGGGCCAAAGCGAAAAAGAGTTGTCAGTGTTATGAAGAGACAAGCTGCTAGAATGATAAAAGAAGATGAAAAGTTACTGAAAAAAAGAAAAACCAACCTTGAGTTGGGTGGCTGTTTCGAAGAAGAGAAAAGCTACAGCTCCGAGGCCAGAAACAACTGATACAGAGGAAGAAGCTCCTTCAACACCTTCTGCCACTAACGTGGAAGAAATTTTAAAGGTAATGACTGAATCCTTGCCTATCAAGCTAAGTCCACTGGGGCTACATCTGACGAAGCTTTTACAGAAGGAGGAGCCTTTGGCAGCAAAGAAGTCTCCTGGGCCGAAGGATTGTTACTGTAATCGAAGCCATTGAAGAAACGCCACCATCGGCGCCAGCATCAAGAACACCAGCCGCTGAAGGAGCTACAGTTACCGAAGCTGCTGCCACCGAAGCTACAACTTCCGAAGCTGCTGCGGCCGAAACCACAAATCTAGAAAGCACGTTCTCTGACATTGATAAAATGATTTTGAACTTGACTGCGGAAGAAACTGTTGCAGCTGCTGCAGAAACCCTGGCCCCAAAGCCTAGAAAAGAGAAGGAGTTTGCCGAAGATACTTTGGGGGAAAGGGACTTCAACTTTCAAAACATAATCGGGCAAGAGTTATCTAAGGCTGAAAAAGAAGAGCTAAGAGAGTATGCTATATCTTGCGGCTACCAGTCAGGAGCGCTGCTCTTCGGTGGCATTGACGAAGAAAGCTTAGGTTGCCTCCGAGATCGAACTGGAGCGAAGGTTATCAGCACTCTATCGAAGAGTGTTGGTTTTCCGAAGCTTGAAGCCGACCTCAGCAGGTACCGGCGGCAACATATCGCCGGTAGCTTGTTTTATTCTAATTTCAAGGTAAGGCTTTTTCCTCAACTTTTTATTGTTTTGAGATTAAGGTGTTTTTTGACGAAGATTATTTTTTCCATAGCCTACTGCTAAGCAAAACCTTGAGGATGCAACAAGACCTCGAGGACAAGAAAAATGAAGCTATAATTGAGGGCTTAGAGAGAAAAATTAAAGATCATGAATCTGCTCTGGAAAAGAAAGACTTTATGCTTCAAACGATGGAGGGTTCACTGGCAGAAGCCCAAGCTGAGATTGCCAGACTGAACAGTGAACTCTCTACAAAGTCAAAAAGCTTTGAACAGGAGAAGAAAAATTTAGAAACAAAACTTGAAGCTGAAGTTGAAAAGAGTTCAAATTTGTAGAAATCTCTGAAGGAGCTTCAAGATAAATGTTTAGACTTCGGCATCCGGTGCATACAATGGCTGAAGCAGGTCTTCAACTCAGTTGGAGCCAGCTCTAAAAGGTTTCAACCTTCGGTTGAAAACCTGCCAGGCACTTTTGATCATATTGAAGGTGAAGTTGATGCTCTTGACGAAGTCATAGCTGGACACGGTGACTTTTGCGCTCTGCTAGCTTCTCGTGGCACAGCTGTCGCTTTTATGAAGGCTAGTTGCACACACGGGAATATTGTAAACAGGCCGAACTTCAGCTTATCACCAGCGGACTTGAATGACATCCCCGGCCTGGCCCGAAGCATTGGGAACAGATTCGTAACTCAAATTTGAGCAAAGGATGGATGAAGCTTGGCTGGTGACAAAGCTCGAAGTCACCTCAAACCGGTAATAAACTCATACCTTGTGCTTACCTTTTCCTTGAAACTAGAATTTACCTTATAACGCTTTGTTATGTACAGGATGACGAAGCCGAAGAGCAATGATCCGAAGCTTGGTGGATGATCCGAAGCTTAGCGGATGGTGTTGAAGCCGAAGACATTGCTATGAAAAAACTTTAGAGAAACTTGTGAATTATTCTTGCGAAAAATATTGTAATTTAAGAATCAGATACTACTCTATAAATTTGTCCATACCTTGTAATATATTTGTACCTTTCCGTCCATGTGTGAACTGCTTTGATGTGAACGAAACTTATATTTTTTGAGCCGAAGGCGAAAAACACCTTCCCTTCTTTTCGTACACGACGAAGCATAAATCTGCTTCTTTTCCTTTCGCCGAAGCCTTACCATTAAAGCCGAAGCAACTGTCTGTATTTGTATGATATGATGATGATGATCCTATGTATGTCTAAATGAATGTATATGAATGCAATGAATGATGTGATGTATTGTGCAAATGAATGTCCAGACACATGCTTATGAAGCCACATCAAAACTCCTCATTCCCTTAGGAATAGCTAAAATCTCTTTGCTGTTTATTTTTCGGTTGCACCGCTTATTTTTCGGTGTAAGTTCTGCATCCCCTTAGGAACGTCTTTTGAACTTCTTCGCCTTCTATTTCGGCAGTATCACCGTTGACTTTTCGGTGTAAGTTCTGCATTCCCTTAGGAACGTCTTTTGAACTTCTTCGCCTTATATTTCGGCGGTATTTGGCTCTGCATTCCCTTAGGAACGACTTTTGAGCAGAAAACTTACGCTGCGCTCCCTTAGGAACGACTTTTTGTAGCTTCGTCGTGCTCTGCATCCCCTTAGGGATGACTTTCGAGCTTCTCCCTGTTTTTTTCTTTTTCTGCACTCAATGGTGCATGTTCAGATTTTACATTTTACATATTTTTGGGGGATTTTGCTCTCATAGAGCTGGATAAGAAAGGAAAAATTACAAACTATGGCCCCATTAAAAACCTTTCTCCCCCTTTGGAAAGGAAAAGGGTGCCATAGGAAAAATGAAAAAAAGATTACATCAAGTTACACATAATATCGTCGAAGCTCATCCGCGTTCCAAGATATAGGAATGTCGTTGTCGTCCATATCCTTCAATCTATAAGAACCGGGCCTTGGCAAAGATACCACCAGAAAGGGTCCTTCCCACTTCAGATGTAGCTTGCCTACTGTGTCTGGATTGGCCACTCTCCGAAGTACCAAATGCCCTGGCTTAATGTTTTTCAGCCGAACTTTTCTGTCACACCATTTTATTGTTTCGGCTTGATATTTATTGATATTCTCCATAGCCTAAAGTCTGGTCCCTTCTATAGCATCTTTTGCCACAGAATAATCAGCTTTGTCTTCTGCCGAAGCTACTGTTCTAATTGACCCTGCCTTGGCTTCTTCTAGGGTTATAGCTTCGTCACCAAACAATAACTTGAACGGTGTAAAACCTGTTGACCTTGATATAGTTGTATTGTGGCTCCACACCACTTTAATCAACTCATCTGGCCACTTTCCTCTGGGTTGATTGAAGATTAACTTCATTATTCCCGTCATTATAATACCATTTGCTCTTTCGACCAGCCTGTTTGACTCCAGGTGCCTGACTGATGCAAAATGAATCTTCGTGCCAATCTGGTTACATAAAACTTTGAAAGTTTCGGCATCAAACTGTGTTCCATTGTTCACAGTTATAGCCTTTGGCACGCCGAAGCGACAAACGATATTCTGCCAGAAGAATTTCTGGACTGTAACTGAAGTTATTGTAGCCAAAGGCTTTGCTTCAATCCACTTAGAAAAATATTCTACAGCCACCATGACATATTTCAAATTACCTTGCGCTGGTGGAAGTGGTCCTAACAAGTCCAGGCCCCATCTTTGCAATGGTCATGTTGGTTGTATTAACTGAGTTAATGACGAAGGTTGTTTTTGGTCTCTTGCACATTTTTGACAATTTTCGCACTTTTGGACCAGATCTGCAGCATCCGAAGCTGTCTTCGGCCAGTAAAATCCCTGTCAAAAACCTTTCCCAGCAAAAGGCCTAGACCCAATATGAGATCCACACAATCCTGCATGTATCTCCTTCATTAGTTATATACCTTCGGTTCTGGATAAACACTTGAGAAGGGGGAGCAAACTCCATGTTTGTATAATTCCCCTTCTATTATGATATACGGTCTTGTTCTTGCTTCCATTCTTTTATTATAAACTTCATCATCCGAGAGGCAGTTACCCTGGAGGAAAGATATGATTTCAGTCCTCCAATCTTCACTATGTACTGGAGAAATGGCGAGCACTGCTCTCTCCATGAGTTCAACCGAAGGTGCCTTTATTGTTTCAAAAAATACTTCCGAAGGTAGAGGGAGCCCCTAAGGCGCTGATTTGGCTAACAGATCTACATGCTCATTCTCGCCTCTTGGAATGTTCTTGACAGAGAAACCTTCAAAGGAAGCCTCCAACCTTTGGACTATATCCAGATATTTTTCAAGTTTCGGATCTCTTGCCTTGCTACTTTTATCTATATGGCCAGAAATGACTTGAGAATCAGTTTTCAGAATAGCCCTTCTTATTCCCCATTGCCCTTAACTTTCGAAGCACCAACAGGAGTGCTTCGTATTCGGCAATGTTATTTGTACAATTGAAGTCTAGCTTGGCTGCATAACATGTTTTGACTTTCGAAGGTGCTACTAGAACAGTTGCTGCTCCTGCGCCGAAGGCTCCCCAAGAACCATCGCAGAACATTGTCCAAGCTTTGGCATCATTATTTATCTCTTCTTCCTGAGCCCCTGGCATCTAGTCAGCGATGAAGCCTGCTAACGTCTGGGACTGAATTGAAGATCTATGCACATAATCAATGGTGAATTCATTAAGCTCTGCAGCCCATTTTCCAATCCTTCCAGTAGCCTCTCTGTTCCTCATGATGTCCTTTAGAGGTTGTGACGAAGGAACAATTATGTGGTATGCTTGAAAATAATGCCGAAGCTTTCTGGAAGCCATTAACACAGCATATAATACCTTCTCCAATTCTGTGTAATTTTTCTTTGATGGACTTAGAACTTCAGAGACGAAGTATATTGGAGCTTGCTTTTTAGCTTGACCATCTAGCTTCTCCTGTACCAGTGCCGCACTCACTGTAGATTGTGAAGCTGCCACATATAAGAGCAATGGAGCCCCTGGCGCGGGTGGAGTTAATGTTGTTAAATCAATCAAATATTGTTTCAACTCTTCAAAAGCTTTTTGTTGTGTCGGGCCCCATTGAAAGACTTCGGCTGACTTCAGTATTTCAAAAATGGCAGATTTCTTTTCGCTGATCTAGATATGAATCTGTTTAATGATGCTAATCTTCCTGCCAGCCGTTGAGCCCCTTTCTTCGTGTTTGGTGGCTCCATCCGAAGGATAGCTTCGATCTTGCTTCGGTTAGCTTCAATTCCTTTCGTTGATACCAGACAGCTAAGGAACTTGCCTTTCTTCACTCCAAAAACACATTTTTCTGGATTTAATTTCAGGCCAGCTTGCCTGAAATTGACAAATGTTTCTTGCAAATCAGCAATATGATTTTCTTGCTTTGTGCTTTTCACTATGATATCATCAACATAGGTCAGCACATTTCTGCCTATCTGAGAATGAAGGACCTTGGCTGTCATTCTGCTGAAGCTTCCTCCAGCATTCTTGAGCCCCTCAGGCATCCGAAGATAGCAATATGTGCCACTAGGGGTTATGAAGCTAGTTTTTGGCTCATCTTCCTTTTTCATCCAGATTTGGTGGTAGCCAGAGTAACAATCCAGTAGACTCATGAGCTCTGAAGAAGCTGCTGCGTCTACTAGAGAATCTATTCTTGGCAATGGGAATTCATCCTTCGGACAAGCCTTGTTAAGATCTGTAAAATCAATACACATTCTCCATTTGCCATTGGCCTTCTTCACCATAACAGTATTGGCTAACCATTCTGGGTATTTCACCTCTCTGATGACACCAGCACTGAGAAGTCTTTTCACTTCATTCCGAGCACCTTTAGCTTTATCATCAGACATTTTCCGAAGCCTTTGCTTTCTTGGCCTGAAGGATGGATCCACATTCAGTGAATGTTCAATGACATCTCTATTGACACAACAGAGATCATTGGCTGACCAAGCAAAGACATCTTTGTTGTTGAATAAAAATCTTATCAAAGTTTTCTCTTGTTCTTCAGATAGCTGAGACCCTAGCAATACCTTTTGCTCTGCTATGTCTTCAATTCCACGGCGAGTCGGCGACGAAACTGGTGCTCCGGATCTACGGCTCACTGTCCAGCACGTCCAACACAAAGGTAATAAGATCGTGCTCTGGATCTATTGCTCACTGGTGTGGTGAACTTATGAACTACTGTTAAGCTCCTAATCTGGTTGTTGTGTGGTGAAATGATGAACTGCTGTTAAGCTTTTGATCTGGTTGCTGTATGGTGAACTAATGAACTGTGGTTTATGGTGATCTTGATTCTATTTAAGTAACCTAATCTTGCTCCAGTTGTAGTGATATTGTTTAGGTAACCTGATCTTGTTCTATTATTTTGAATATATAGCCTCTGAGGTAACTTGAATCTATTGTTTAGGTTACCTAATCTTGATCTGTTGTTCACTGGTGCTCCTGTTGTTTATGGTGATCTTGATCCTGTTTAGGTAACCTGATCTTGTTCTATTATTTTGAATATATAGCCACAAAGGTAACCTGAATCTATTGTTTAGGTTATCTAATATTGATCTGTTGTTCACTGGTGCTCCTGTTGTTTATGGTGATCTTGATCCTATTTAGGTAACCTGATCTTGTTCTATTATGTTGAATATATAGCCACAGAGGTAACCTAAATCTATTGTTTAGGTTACCTAATCTTGATCTATTTTGATAGCTGTCATTTAGTGAATATCTGCTTACACTGATTTGTTCTTGAAAGGCGCCTAGAGGGGGGTGAATAAGCGGAATCTGAAATTTACAAACTTTAAACACAACTACAAGCCGGGGTTAGCGTTAGAAATATAATCGAGTCGGAAAGAGAGGGCGAAAACAAATCAACCAAAGAAATAGAGCGGATGACACGGTGATTTGTTTTGCCGAGGTTTGGTTCTTCCAAACCTACTCCCCATTGAGGTGGTCACAAAGACCGGGTCTCTTTCAACCCTTTCCCTCTCTCAAACGGTTACCTAGACCGAGTGAGCTTTCTCCTTATCTCACGGGTCACTTAGACCCCGCAAGGACCACCACACACTTGGTGTCTCTTGCCTTGGTTACAAAACACTTAAGAACAAGAAATGAGGAAGGAAGAAAGCGATCCAAGCGCAAGAACTCAAAGGAACACAATTATCACTCTCTCACTAGTCACTATTTGATTGGAATGATCTTTGGACTTGGGAGAGGATTTGATCTCTTTGTTTGTGTCTTGGAGTGAAGTCTAGAGCTCTTGTATTGAATGCAATGGCTGAAAACTTGGATGCCTTGAAGTGTTGGTGGTTGGGGGTATTTATAGCCCCAACCACCAAAGTGGCCGTTGGGAGGGGCTGCTGTCGTATGGCGCACCGGACAGTCCGGTGCGCCACCGGACACTGTCCGGTGCGCCAGCCACGTCACCCAACCATTAGGGTTCGACCATTGGAGCTCTAACAAGTGGGGTCACCGGACGGTCCGGTGGTGCACCGGACAGGTCCTGTTCACTGTCCAGTGCGCCTTCTGACACCTGCTCTGACTTCTGCGCGCGTAGGCGCGCACTGTAGCGTTTCACTGTTCCTCTGCAGACGACCGTTGGCGCTAGTAGCAGTTGCCTCCGCTGGCACACCAGACAGTCCGGTGTCACACCGGACAGTCCGGTGAATTATAGCGGAGTGGCTCCCAAATTCCCGAAGCTAGCAAGTTTGAGTTGATCCACCCTGGTGCACCGGACACTGTCCGGTGGCACACCGGACAGCCCGGTGCGCCAGACCAAGGCAGCCTTCGGTTGTCTTTTGCTCTTTTTATTTGAACCCTTTCTTGGACTTTGTATTGGTTTGTTGTGAACCTTTGGCACCTGTAGAACTCATAATCTAGAGCAAACTAGTTAGTCCAATAATTTGTGTTGGGCAATTCAACCACCAAAATTCATATAGGAAAAGGTTTGACCCTATTTCCCTTTCAATCTCCCCCTTTTTGGTGATTGATGCCAACACAAACCAAAGCAAATATAGAAGTGCAGAATTGAACTAGTTTGCATAAGGTAAGTGCAAAGGTTGCTTGGAGTGAAACCAATATATTATTTCTACTAGATATGCATGGATGGTTTTCTTCTTATTTAAAATTTTGGACCACATTTGCACCACGAGTTTTGTTTTTGCAAATTCTTTTTGAAATTCTTTTCAAAACTTTTGCAAATAGTCAAAGGTATATGAATAAGATTGAAAGAAGCATTTTCAAGTTTTGAAATTTTCTCCCCCTATTTCAAATGCTTTTCCTTTGACTTAAACAAAACTCCCTCTCAATGAAATTCTCCTCTTAGTGTTCAAGAGGGTTTTACAAATTTTTGAAGATACTTTCTCCCCTTTTGAAAACACATTAAGATATCAATTTGAAAACTTCATTTTTTAAAATTTGGTGGTGGTGCGGTCCTTTTGCTTTGGGCTAATACTTTCTCCCCCTTTGGCATGAATCGCCAAAAATGGATACTTGTGAGTGAAATATAAGCCCTTTGACTTTCTCCCCAATGGCAAACAAATAAATATGAGTAAAGATTATACCAAAATGGAGAATTATGCAGAATACCGGCAAAGAGTAGATAATATCGATGGAGTTGAGTGGAAGTATCGTCTTTGCCGAATACTCTATTTCCCTTTAAATTCTATGACTAAGCATAAGATTACACTTGAAAACACATTAGTCATAAACATAAAAGAGATATGATCAAAGGTATATAAATGTGCTATGTGTGCAAAGAATCAATCAAAATTCCTAGAATCAAGAATATTTAGCTCATTCCTAAGTTTGGTAAAGGTTTTCTCATCTAAAGGCTTGGTAAAGATATCGGCCAATTAATCTTTGGTGTTTATATAGGCTATCTCGATATCCCCCCTTTGTTGGTGATCTCTCAAAAAGTGATACCGAATGGCTATGTGCTTAGTGCGGCTGTGTTCAACAGGATTATCCACCATGCGGATTGCACTCTCATTATCACATAGGAGAGGGACTTTGCTAAATTTGTAGCCATAGTCCCTAAGGGTTTGCCTCATCCAAAGCAATTGCGCGCAACAATGGCCTGCGGCAATGTACTCGGCTTCGGCGGTAGAAAGAGCTATTGAGTTTTGTTTCTTTGAAGCCCAAGACACTAGGGATCTCCCCAGAAACTGACAAGTCCCTGATGTGCTCTTCCTATCAATCTTACACCCTGCCCAATCAGCGTCGGAATATCCTAATAAATCAAACGAGGATCCCTTGGGGTACCAAAGACCAAACTTAGGTGTATGAACTAAATATCTCAAGATTATCTTCACGGCCCTAAGGTGAACTTCCTTAGGATCGGCTTGGAACCATGCACACATGCATACAGAAAGCATAATATCCGGTTGAGATGCACATAGATAGAGTAAAGATCCTATCATCGACCGATATACCTTTTGATCTACGGATTTACCTCCCATGTCGAGGTCGAGATGCCCATTGGTTCCCATGGGTGTCTTGATGGGCTTGGCATCCTTCATTCCAAACTTGGTGAGTATATCTTGAATGTACTTCGTTTGGCTAATGAAGGTGCCCTCTTGGAGTTGCTTGACTTAAAATCCTAGAAAATACTTCAACTGCCCCATTATAGACATCTCGAATTTTTGAATCATGATCCTACTAATCTCTTCACAAATAGATTTGTTAGTAGACCCAAATATGATATCATCAACATAAATTTGGCATACAAACAAATCATTTTCAATTGTTTTAGTAAAGAGAGTAGGATCGGCTTTGCCGACTTTGAAGCCATTAGTGATAAGAAAAGATCTTAGGCATTCATACCATGCTCTTGGGGCTTGCTTGAGCCCATAAGGCGCCTTAGAGAGTTTATACACATGGTTAGGATACTCACTATCTTCAAAGCCTGGAGGTTGCTCAACATAGACCTCTTCCTTGATTGGTCCATTGAGGAAGGCACTCTTCACGTCCATTTGGTAAAGCTTAAAGCCATGGTAAGTAGCATAGGCAAGTAATATACGAATTGATTCAAGCCTAGCTATGGGTGCATAGGTTTCACCAAAATCCAAACCTTCGACTTGTGAATAACCCTTGGCCATAAGTCATGCTTTGTTCCTTGTCACCACACCATGCTCATCTTGCTTGTTGCGGAAGACCCACTTGGTTCCTACAACATTTTGGTTAGGACGTGAAACTAAATGCCATACCTCATTCCTCGTGAAGTTGTTGAGCTCTTCTTGCATCGCCAGCACCCAATCCGAATCTTTAAGTGCATCCTCTACCCTGTGTGGCTCAATAGAGGAAACAAAAGAGTAATGTTCACAAAAATGAGCAACACGAGATCGAGTGGTTACCCCCTTATGAATATCGCTGAGGATGGTGTTCACGAGGTGATCTCGTTGGATTGCTTGGTACACTCTTGGGTGTGGCGGCCTTTGATCTTGTTCATCTTCCTTGTCTTGATCATTGGCATCTCCCCCTTGATCATTGTCCTCCTCTTGAGGTGGCTCATCTTCTTGATCTTCATTTTCATCATCTTGAGCTTGATCCTCATCTTGGGTTGGTGGAGATGCTTGCATGGAGGAAGATGGTTGATCTTGTGCTTGTGGAGGCTCTTCGGATTCCTTAGGACACACATCCCCAATGGACATGTTCCTTAGTGCGACGCATGGAGCCTCTTCATCATCTAGCTCATCAAGATCAACTTGCTCTACTTGAGAGCCGTTAGTCTCATTAAACACAATGTCACAAGAGACTTCAACTAGTCCAGTGGACTTGTTAAAGACTCTATATGCCCTTGTGTTTGAGTCATAACCAAGTAAAAAGCCTTCTACAGCCTTAGGAGCAAATTTAGATTTTCTACCTCTTTTAACAAGAATAAAGCATTTGCTACCAAAGACTCTAAAATATGAAACATTTGGCTTTTTACCGGTGAGGAGTTCATATGATGTCTTCTTGAGGATTCGATGAAGATATAACCGGTTGATGGTGTAGCAAGCGGTGTTGACCGCCTCGGCCCAAAACCGATCCGAAGTCTTGTACTCATCAAGCATGGTCCTAGCCATGTCCAATAGAGTTCTATTCTTCCTCTCCACTACACCATTTTGTTGTGACGTGTACGGAGAAGAGAACTCATGCTTGATGCCCTCCTCCTCAAGAAAGCCTTCAATTTGAGAGTTCTTGAACTCCGTTCTGTTGTCGCTTCTTATTTTATTGATCCTCAAGCCAAACTCATTTTGAGCCCGTCTCAAGAATCCTTTCAAAGTCTCTTGGGTTTGAGATTTATCCTGCAAAAAGAATACCCAAGTGAAGCGAGAATAATCATCCACAATAACTAGACAGTACTTACTCCCGCCGATGCTTATGTAAGCTATCGGGCCGAATAGATCCATGTGGAGTAGCTCCAGTGGCCTGTCAGTCGTCATGATGTTCTTGTGTGGATGATGAACACCAACTTGCTTTCCTGCTTGACATGCGCTACAAATCCTGTCTTTCTCAAAATGAACATTGGTTAGTCCCAAAATGTGCTCTCCCTTTAGAAGCTTGTGAAGATTCTTCATCCCAACGTGGGCTAGTCAGCGGTGCCAGAGCCAACCCATGTTAGTCTTAGCAATTAAGCAAGTATCGAGTTCAGCTCTATTGAAATCAACTAAGTATAGCTGACCCTCTAATACTCCCTTAAAAGCTACTGAATCATCACTTCTTCTAAAGATAGTAACACATATATCTATAAAAAGACAGTTGTAACCCATTTTGCATAATTGAGATACAGAAAGCAAGTTGTAATCTAAAGAATCTACAAGAAAAACATTGGAAATAGAATGGTCAGGTAATATAGCAATTTTACCAAGTCCTTTGACCAAACCTTGATTTCCATCCCCGAATGTAATAGCTTGTTAAGGATCTTGGTTTTTCTCATAGGAGGAGAACATCCATTTCTCCCCAGTCATGTGGTTGTGCACCCGCTATCGATGATCCAACTTGAGCCCCCGGATGCATAAACCTACAAAACAAATTTAGGTCTTGTTCTTAGGTACCTAAACGGTCTCGGGTCCTTTTACATTAGAAACAAGCACCTTGGGTACCCAAACACAAGTCTTGGAGCCCTTGTGTTTGCCCCCAACATATTTGGTAACTACTTTGCCTGATTTATTAGTAAGCACATATGAAGCATCAAAAGTCTTAAATGAAATGTTATGATCATTTGATGCAATAGGATATTTATTTTTAGGCATTTTAACATGAGTAGAACGCCTAGAGCTAGAAGCCTCATTCTTATAAATAAAAGCATGGTGAGAAACAGAATGAGTCTTCTTTGCATGAATTCTCCTAATCTTATCCTCAGGATAACCAGCAGGATATAAAATGTAACCCTCGTTATCCTGAGGCATGGAAGCTTTGCCCTTAACAAAATTAGACAATCTTTTAGGAGGGGCATTGAGCTTGACATTGTCTCCCTGTTGGAAGCCAATGCCATCCTTAATGCCAGGGCGTCTCCCACTATAAAGCATACTTCGAGCAAATTTAAATTTTTCATTCTCTAATTCATGCTCGGCAATTTTTGCATCTAGTTTAGCTATATGATCATTTTGTTGTTTAATCATTGCAAGGTGATCATGAATAGCGTCAACATTAATGTCTCTACATCTAGTACAAATAGTAACATGATCAACACTAGATGTAGAGGGTTTGCAATCATTTAATTCAACAATCTTAGCATGTAAAATAGCATTCTCATCTCTAAGATTGGTAATAGAAACATTGCAAACATCTAATTCCTTAGCCTTAGCAATTAATTTTTCATTCTCATTCTAAAGGCTAGCAAGAGAGGCATTCAATTTATCAATCTTAGCAATTAAACTAGCATTATCATTTCTAAGATTGGCAATTGAAACATCACAAATATCTATCTTCTCAACCTTAGCAATTAATTGGGCATTTTCAATTCTAAGGTTAGAAATAGTGTCATGGCAAGTGCTTAGCTCACTAGTTAATTTTTCATTTTTCTCTACCTCCTGAGCATAAGCATTTTTAACCTTAACATGTTTTTTGTTTTCCTTAATAAGGAAGTCCTCTTGGCTATCCAAGAGTTCATCCTTCTCATGAATAGCACTAATCAATTCATTTAATTTCTCCTTTTGTTGCATGTTGAGGTTGGCAAAAGAGTAAACAAATCATCCTCATCATCACTAGAATTAGCCTCATCACTAGATGTTGCATACTTAGTGGAGGATGATTTTACCTTATTCTTCTTGTCGTCCTTTGCCATGAGGCACTTGTGGCCGACGTTGGGGAAGAGAAGACCTTTGTTGACGACGATGTTGGCGGTGTCCTCGTCGGAGGAGGAGTTGGTGGAGCTCTCGTCGGAGTCCCACTCCCGGCAAACATGGGCATCACCACCCTTCTTCTTGTAATATCTTTTCTTCTCCTTCTTCTTCCCGCTCTTATTGTTATCCCTGTCACTATCACTAGACAAAGGACATTTAGCGATAAAATGACCGGGCTTACCACACTTGTAGCAAACCTTCTTGGAACAGGGCTTGTATTCTTTCCCCTTCCTTTGCTTGAGGATTTGGCGAAAGCTCTTGATGATGAGCGCCATTTCCTCGTTGTCGAGCTTGGAGGCGTCAATGGGAAGTCTACTTGATGTAGACTCTTCTTTCTTCTCCTCTGTCGCTTTGAATGCGACGGGTTGTGCCTCGGGTACGGAGGAGGCGCCTTGCTCGATGATTTTCTTGGAGCCTTTGATCATCAATTCAAAGCTCACAAATTTTCCTATCACTTCCTCAGGAGACATTAGTTTGTATCTAGGATCACCACGAATTAATTGTACTTGAGTAGGATTAAGAAAAACTAGTGATCTTAGAATAGCCTTGACTATTTCATGGTCATCCCACTTGGTGCTCCTGAGGTTGCGCACTTGGTTCACCAAGGTTTTTAGCCGGTTGTACATGGCTTGCGGGTCTTCTCCTTGGTTGAGCATAAATCGACCGAGCTCCCCATCGATCGTCTCCCGCTTGGTGATCTTTGTCACCTCATCTCCTTCGTGTGCGGTCTTGAGCACGTCCTAAATTTCCTTGGCGCTCTTCAATCCTTGCACCTTGTTATACTCCTCTCGACTTAGAGAGGCGAGGAGTATAGTGGTGGCTTGGGAGTTGAAGTGCCGAATTTGGGCAACTTCGTCCGAGTCATAGTCTTCATCCCCAGGCGATGGTACCTGTACTCCAATCTCAACAACATCCCAAATGCTAGTGTGGAGTGAGGTTAGATGGTGCCTCATTTTGTCACTCCACATATTATAATCTTCACCGCCAAACATGGGTGGTTTGCCTAATGGGACGAAAAGTAAAGGAGTACATTTGGAAATGCGAGGATAGCGTAGGGGGATCTTACTAAACTTCTTGCGCTCATGGCGCTTAGAAGTGACGGACGGTGCGTCAGAGCCAGAGGTGGATGGTGACGAAGAATCGGTCTCGTAGTAGACCACCTTCTTCATCTTCTTTTTCTTGTCGCCACTCCGATGCGACTTGTAAGGAGTTGATTCCTCCTTTTTCTTATTGCGGGACTCTCCCGATGGAGCCTTCCCGTGGCTTGTGGTGGGCTTCTCGCCGGTCACCATCTCCTTCTTGGCGTGATCTCCCGACATCACTTCGAGCGGTTAGGCTCTAATGAAGTACCGGGCTCTGATACCAATTGAAAGTCGCCTAGAGGGGGTGAATAGGTGGAATCTAAAATTTACAAACTTTAAGCACAACTACAAGCCGGGGTTAGCGTTAGAAATATAATCGAGTTGGAAAGAGAGGGCGAAAACAAATCAACCAAAGAAATAGAGTGGATGACACGGTGATTTGTTTTGCCGAGGTTCGGTTCTTCCAAACCTACTCCCCGTTGAGGTGGTCACAAAGACCGGGTCTCTTTCAACTCTTTCCCTCTCTCAAACGGTCGCCTAGACCAAGTGAGCTTTCTCCTTATCTCACGGGTCACTTAGACCCCGCAAGGACCACCATACACTTGGTGTCTCTTGCCTTGGTTACAAAACACTTAAGAACAAGAAATGAGGAAGTAAGAAAGCGATCCAAGCGCAAGAACTCAAAGGAACACAATTATCACTCTCTCACTAGTCACTATTTGATTGGAATGATCTTTGGACATGGGAGAGGATTTGATCTCTTTATTTGTGTCTTAGAGTGAAGTCTAGAGCTCTTGTATTGAATGCAATGGCTGAAAACTTGGATGCCTTGAAGTGTTGGTGGTTGGGGGTATTTATAGCCCCAACCACCAAAGTGGCCGTTGGGAGGGGCTGCTGTCGTATGGCGCACCGGACAGTCCGGTGCGCCACCGGACACTGTCCGGTGCGCCAGCCACGTCACCCAACTGTTAGGGTTCGACCGTTGGAGCTCTGATAAGTGGGGCCACCGGACGGTCCGGTGGTGCACCGGACAGGTCCTGTTTCCTATCCGGTGCGCCTTCTGACGCCTGCTCTGACTTCTGCGTGCGGAGGCACGCACTGTAGCATTTCACTGTTCCTCTACAGACGACCGTTGGCGCTAGTAGCCGTTGCCTCCGCTGGCACACCAGAAGTTCGGTGTCACACCAGACAGTCCGGTGAATTATAGCGGAGTGGCTCCCCAAATTCCCGAAGCTAGCAAGTTTGAGTTGATCCACCCTGGTGCACCGGACACTGTCCGGTGCGCCAGACCAGGGCAGCCTTCGGTTGTCTTTTGCTCTTTTTATTTGAACCCTTTCTTGGACTTTGTATTGGTTTTGTTGTGAACCTTTGGCACCTGTAGAACTCATAATCTAGAGCAAACTAGTTAGTCCAATAATTTGTGTTGGGCAATTCAACCACCAAAATTCATATAGGAAAAGGTTTGACCCTATTTCCCTTTCAGTTCTCCCATTTAGTGAATATTTGTTTATATGAACTGAATATCTGTGGTTTTTACATGTGTGGAAGGCCATGAGGAACCGGTGCGTGCCACCTTGGCGGCGACGGAACTGGTGCTCCAGCCTCTGAGCTGTGATGGAGCAAGATGTTGGTGGTGAGAACAGTCATTTGTAGTTCATCAACAATGATCTGAGGATTGTGCCCGCTGATGAGGATGGTCCATCTCAGTCCATTAACAATGGTAGAAGTGCTGCCCCTATTAACTTAGAGGAGGGTGCTGCTACCAATAATGGTTTTGGAGATGCAAATACTTCAGAAAATGTTGATGGTA
The DNA here is from genome assembly GCA_029449295.1 of Zea luxurians. Taxonomy (NCBI): domain Eukaryota; kingdom Viridiplantae; phylum Streptophyta; class Magnoliopsida; order Poales; family Poaceae; genus Zea; species Zea luxurians. Next base: position 162,755 of record JAOPSE010000433.1, on the reverse strand, counting down.
AGAAGCATAAAAGAATTTGCACATCTAAAGTGTGGCAGGATTTTGAACCACTATACAAGACTGTAGACGGCAAGAGGATCAGGTATGGTGGTAAGTGTCACTGGTGCAAATGTACATTGAGTGTCGTGTCTACTAGTGGTACTAGTCATTTGCTTAGGCATCAACGTGATTGCAAAGTTAAGCTTGCTAAGCAGGGCAAGCAGTCAGTCCTTAAGTTTAACCCTGATGGTTCCGTGCGTAACTGGGATTACTGTCCTGATCGTGCTAGAACTCAGATGTGTAGGTTGATTGCTATCCTTGATCTTCCTCTTAATTTTGCTGAGTCACCTGCTTTTGAAGAGTATATTAGACTATCTCATAATCCTGTCTTTAAAAAGGTATCTAGACAAACCACATCTAGGGACTTTGTTAAGTTCTTTACTGATCGGCGTACGAAAGTTGTTGAATGCTTGCAATCTGTTACTTCTATTGCAATTGCATCTGATATTTAGAGTGGTAATGCTAAGGAGGACTATCTTAGTGTGGTTGCTCATTATGTTTCTAAGGACTGGCTATTAGAAAAGAGAGTAATTGGGCTTAGACTAATTGAAACATCTCACACTGGTGAGAACATTGCTGAGAGGGTTATGACTGTGCTTGAGGATTATGGAGTAGTTAATAAAGTTTTTTCTATCACTTTGGACAATGCATCTTCCAATTCTAAGGCAATGGAGAGGCTTAGTCCATTATTGTCTGGTTATGTTGGTACTTTATTCTTGCATCAACGTTGTGCTTGTCATATTATAAACTTGATTGTGAAGTGTGGCTTGAAAAGGCTAAACCCTTACCTTGATTCATTTAGAACTACATTAGTTTTCTTGAATGCTTCTAATCAACGTATTGCTGCATTTAAGGGCTATTGTGTTGCTATGAATGTGCGCCCTCGTAAGTTTGGCATTGACATGGCGGTGAGATGGAATTCTACATATCTTATGCTTAAGCATTTAGTTCCTTACAAGAAAACCTTTGGTGTCTTCATGGACACTAACTATCCTAGAAAACCAGGTGAGCCTAATCTGTTGACAAATTCACATTGATATGTGGCTAAAAAGTTGCTTGAGTTTCTTGAACTGTTTTATGATGCTACTATGACACTTTCTGGGGTTTACTATCCTACATCTCCACTTATAATGCATAACATCCTTGACATTGTCCAGCATTTAAATTAGTATGAGAATGATGCATTGCTTAGACATGCTGTTGCTCCTATGAAGTCTAAGTTTCTTAAGTACTGGAGGGATATTCCTATGCTCTATGCATTTGCTTTTATATTAGATCCTAGAGCCAAACTAAGGGGGTTCAACAATATCTTGAGATTATTATCTGGGTATCTGGTAGTGACTACTCACTTTACTATACATGTGTGAAAAGTGAACTGTGTATAATGTTTAATAAATATGATCTGAAGTTTGGTGCAGTTAGGCGGCAAGTGGCTCCTCCTCCAACTGTCACAGGTAAAAGAAAACAAAACTAGGGATTGATTTATGCATCTGATTGCATCTCTGAGTTCCCGGTTCTACCACACCTAACCTTGGTAGTGGAACATCAGCATCTGCTTTGCTTCAACAAGCACACTCTAGTGTTGGCCTTAGTTCACTTGACACAGAGCTGTCCTCCTACCTGGATAGTGACACTTTGCAGAAGTTTGATGAGGACTTCAATATCCTAAACTGGTGGCATGAACATAAGTTGTCCTATCGTGTTCTCTCCATCTTAGCTAGGGATGTTATTTCTGTTCATGTTTCAACTATATCCTCAGAATCTGCATTTAGTCTCTGTGGCAGGATAATCGAGGAACGACAAAGGCGCCTAGCACCAGAAATGGTAGAGATGCTTCTTTGCATGAAAGACTGGGAACTTGGTGAAGCTAGAGAGCAGCACTGTACACAGGACCAAGAACTTGAAGATGTATTTGAAGGACTTTATCTTGATGACCTTAGGACTTTTATCTTCCTAGTTCCTACTCCATTCTGTTGATTTGGAAATCTGGTGATGTAAGTTGTAATATGTAACTGAACAACCTTGACATGAACTATTAAATCAGAGCTGGGATGTACTCTTTTTCCTTTCTAGGGTTTTCTCACGAGGAGTGAGTTTTTACCTAGAAAGGTTTTTTTTAATGAGACAGCCATTGCACGAACAGCTCTAATCCTTTATATTACTTATCTTTATATTTCTGTTTTGTGCATGTGCAAGTGTGAATCTGTATATACTTAACTGTGTGTCTGTGTGATTTATGTGCATGTGCAAACATAAACTGTGAATTTATGTGTATGTGCAAATGTTAACTATGTGAATTTGCAACTGTGTACTACTTGCCGTGCTCGGGCTGGGCCGGGCTCCTTCATGGGTCGTGCTTTTCGGACCTGCCCGGTACGGATGGGCTTGTTTAGTGCCGTGTTCGGATGGCATAGGCAGCCCGTCGGGCGGCACGGCCCGGCCCAGCCCGAGCCTGTTCCAGCCCGGTCCGTTTGAGCCAACGGACCGGGCTGGAACGGGCTCGGGCTGGGCCGGGCCGTGCCGCCCGTTTGGACATCTATAAGCGAGACTAATGGCCATTTCTGAGTATACTGACCAGCGATTTTGTGGCCGCGTTTGGGAACAACAACCGGCGCATTTTCAAAATCTGGGATAATGCACAGTATCCAAGAAAATCCAATGTAACATGACACATGGACTCCATAGCGGATAATGTACGTACGTAGTACTTCTAGTTATATACAAGCTAGTGCTACACACCTGCCCACATTTTCGTTTGCCAACCTCGAGATGCCTCATCAAAGTAGTAGTTATTAAAGCTCATAGGACGTGCTGTGGATGATGACTTTCTTGGGCCCCAAACAAACTGAAGAAGTTCGAGGCGGTCTGGCTCTGGCGGTGTACGTACGTACGTATATATATGCGCCGTGCGGCCGTGCCGAGACGGGCAACATGAAACCCCGCAAAATCGGGGAACGAACAGTGACAGACAGGTCCAAGAGCAACAGACCACCAGGCCAGCCGCCTCAGCTCGGGCCTCCACTCGATGCCTATCAACCCAACTACCGGCCGGGCCGGCTCCATGCACGCTGCCGACACAACTAGCGGCAATGATCCAAACCGATGGAGGCGCAGGCAAGGAGCGCCTGCTGCGCAAGTACTACACACACTGGCCGCGTTCCAAACCGATGGAGGCGCAGGCAAGGCATGCGTGCAAAAATCGCAGGAAACAGCGCTCGCCACTGGAGCTGCTGGTACTATGATGGCCACGGTGATTGGGAAAGGTGGCTGCTGGCGCCACCGTGGTCAGCGGTCATGTGGAAGGGGAGGCCGCTACGTGCCCGCCTCCTCCTCACAAAGCCATAGGCCCCTCACGACCTCCCCTCCCCCCGTGCCGTCCCTCTCGCTGCCCCCGCCGCCCCGCGTCCTCCTATCCACGCCAATCTCTCCTCCGTCCTCTCCTCATACACATCACAAGAGCGGGGCACACGATGCGTTGCATTGCATGGCTCCGCCACACACACCCCTTGTACCCCACCCACCGCGGCGGCATAAGTATCTCCGCCGGCTACGCGCGATCCAGGCCCGGCCGCGTGCGTGCGTGCGAGGTGCGACGAGTGCACCCATACACACATATACGCGCTCTGGCTGGCTGCCTGCCTGGCTTGCGGAGCTCCGTTTCGGCCGGCCATCTCTCGCGCTACGCTCCGAGCGCGCGCGGCCCCCGCGCCCGTGTCTTCCCGCTGTCGACCGTCGTGTTGATCGTACATGCAGCTAGTAGCGAACTATAGTTGCAGACTGCATCAGTGCGTGACAAGAGGATATATATTACCAGCCACGCACGCGATCGCGCGGAGATGAACCAGTGCGTGCCGAGCTGGGATCTGGTGGACGACCCGACGGCGGCGGTAGCTGGCGGCGGAGGCGGCCTAAACCATCAGGTCTCGACGACCGGGGGCGCGCACCGGGGCCTGCTCCTGCAGGCGTCAGCTGGAGGAGCAGGCGGCGGGGGCGCGTTCGCTCCCGTCGTCGTGCCCATGTCGAACCAGTACTACGAGGTGGCGGAGCTGACGTGGGAGAAGGGCAACATCTCCTCCCACGGCCTGCTCAACCGCCCGCCGCACAATAAGTACCCGCCCGCCGCGGCGCCGTCGTCGGCTCAGCTGCATGCCATAGCAGGAGGAGGCGGCCGCGGCGGCGGGTCGTCATCCGGGGACCGCGAGACGCTCGAGGCGGTGGTCGGCGAGGCGGCCGCGCGGTCGCACTTCCTCTCGCAGCCGGCGCCGCCGTGGCTGATCGGCGCCGACGCCGTGGCGGCGGACGCGCTAGTGCCGTGCGCCGCAAGGGCGGGCGAGGCCGCTGCAGACGGAGAAGCGGGCGCCTCGAGGAGGAAGCGGCCGCGCGTGGTCGGCGACGACAGTCTGGTGGTGTGCGCCAGCCAGGGGAGCACCGCGCCTCGCCGCCGCGGCGAGAGCGCGCTGCTCACGCTGGACGCCTGCGGCACCGAGGCCGACGACGTGTGCGGCTTCACAACGACCACGACCAACAACTCCACGTCCATGGAGCGTGACGACAAGGGCTCCCCGGATACTGAGAACACCAGCATCGGCGGAGGGGCCAGTGATTCGCGCTGTTTCAGCCGTCGCTCACAGGCAAGCTAAGCTAAGCTAGTTATACCTATAAGTAATTCACCAGCTCATCATATTTAATTATTTATACACACACCTCTATAGTTTCTAGCTGGCTAGCTTGCTTCACGCACTTAATGCTCCATGCTAAGCTACACGCTACATATGCATATGCATGCAGGGATATTTCATTACAAAATATGCTTATTTTTCTACGTGTCCCGTGCGTGCATGTTCTGGCAAAAATAACTAAAGAGAGACGGCTTATGCGACGACGAGGAGGAGAACGTGGTGATCAACGGGGACGACGGGGCGATGAGGTCGTCGATTTCCACCAAGAGGAGCCGGGCTGCTGCGATCCATAACGAATCTGAGCGTGTAAGCTACTAGCTAGATCCCCATTCCTGCACTCGTCATACGCGTATGTAGAGGTGAAATATATAGAACGCATGGGCTAGCATTATGGTCCAGCATTATGGTACGCCATATATGTCAAACAGTCATATATTACACATCGCTTTTAGTAATAGTAGGTGGTGTTGTATTGTAAACCACTTAAAATTGGGCGATATTTATTTGCTCCGTCAACACACACTTGAGGGCTTGTTCGGTTCTACCCCAATCCATATGGATTGAGGGAATTGAGGGGGTTTCAATCCCTAGTAAGTCAAAATCTCTCCCAATCCATATTAGGGCTTGTTCGATTATTCCTACGCCACATAGATTGGATGGGATTAGAAAATTTTAGTAGATATTTTGATTTGCTATGGATTTAAAATCACACAATCCCTTTCAATCCACATGGATTGAGATGAAACCGAACAAGCCCTTAATCCCCTTCAATCCATATGGATTGAAAATAACTGAACAAGCCCTGAGGCTTACCGTGTACTGTGTGTTCGGTTCACATATCTAAATAACCAAACCAGATATATTTCAGGTAATTTTGGTCCTCGTTTAGTCGGATGCCAACATCTGTTTTGCCCACCTCTAGTTTATATTTCAACAACACCTATTGCTCCTCACTTCTTTTTTTAGTTTGTGAAATGAAATAGTTTGAACCACCACCGTCACCTCTTGTTCCCTATAGCATACTAAAATCGAGTATAATAATCATATGAGGAATAATAATGGATCACTGCAGCAAAATTGGTAAGATAATTAAACTCATGCATGTTGATAGTCCACCTCAATTGAGACATCAGTTTAGATTTCTTTGGTCGTTGCAAGTGCACATGCAAATGATTTTTTTTTTTGGTACTGGTAATATAGTTAGCTCAAAACACAGAACCACAAATTGAGTTAATAATAAGCTTAGATGTCATCAAAATGGTCTCTAGAACTCTTCACCCTATAATCCCAGTTGTTATCGTACTCAAAACAAGAGGAAGCCTAAGACTAAGAAAGCAGGTATTCCAAGAGAAAATCTTGAAACGTCATCATTTTCGTATAGTACAGCTACATATAGAATCAGATTCCGGTAGATGTTTTTTTTCTTTTCTTTTCTTTTCCTTTTGTTTTTGCAAAATGATTCTTATAAAAAAAAAAGTTGGTTGTACGTTGCCAATATCATCTCTTTTTTTCACAGCAACATGGAGTGACGACGATAACTAGTAGCTATACGTGATCTAGCTAGCTAGGAACGTTCGAATATCTCGGCACAGAAAATTCGTGTTCCTTTACTGTTACCATCCTGGCTTTTACGTACGATACCGTGCCTCAATCACGATTTCTCTATGTAGGATAAGTTCCACGTAGCCATCACACTGTTGAAAATGGCCCTCTTTTTTTGACCTAGTCATCAGAAAGGAATCGCCAAAGGTTTCGAAGCATCCCAGCGATCGAGACGACAATGGCTAGCTGTGTTGTTGACTGCGGACTCGAAATAAGATGCAATTCTACACCATAGCAGTTCCACCTGACGTCTATATATATATCATGCCGTACTCTTTTTTCTCTCTCTTCAGAGCCTTTTGTTTTTCCTTTAATTAAATTCCTTAAGAACTTTGTGCTGTCGGCCGAGAATATAATGAAAAGGACGCTCCAACTCTCAGCTTGGCATACGGCTTATATATGGGCCCTATATAGGCCGGAAACCAATGCGCCAGTATGTTTTCAGTTGGGCCAGCTTTGCTTCTTATATATTTTCTTCTATCTAATTATACGTCCGCTTATTATTCTGTGTTTCGTTGCAGAAACGAAGGGACAGGATCAACCAGAAGATGAAAACGCTGCAGAAGCTCGTCCCGAACTCGAACAAGGTGAGACGATCGAACGCGACTCATCTGACAACGGAACCGATATATATATATATATATATATATATATATATATATATATATATATATATATATATATATATATATATATATATATATATATATATATATATATGTATGATCTGCGACTCATCTGACAACGGAAGATCCGACACCGTTGCTGCTCTTGTTGCCGTGCCCCTGAACCTGAAGCAGACAGACAAGGCGTCGATGCTGGACGAGGTGATCGACTACCTGAAGCAGCTGCAGGCGCAGGTGCAGCTGATGAGCCGGATGGGAAGCATGATGATGCCCATGGCGATGCCGCAGCTCCAGATGTCGATGATGGCCCAGATGGCCCAGATGGCGCAGATGGCGCAGATGGCCCAGATGAACATGGGCTCCCTCGGCCAGCCGGGCTACGCGGGCCTCACGCCGCCCATGATGCACCCGCCCCACTTCGTCCCCGTGTCCTGGGACCCCGCCGCTGCAGCCACCGCCACCGCCACCGCCTCCCTCGCCCCGCAGGCCGGCAGCGGCACGGTGCCGGACGCCTTCTCCGCCTTCCTAGCTTGCCAAGCGCAGCAGAACGGGCAGGTGCGTGCGCAAACAACTATTATATCTACCTAGCCTACGTGCGAACGATGTCTCTGCTGACACTGACAGGCATGGATGTGCAGCAGCAACCGGGTAGCATGGAGGCGTACAATAGAATGGTGGCGCTGTACCAGAAGATGAACCAGCCGCAGCAGAGCGAGCCCGCTAGCAACCCGTCCAAGCAGTGAGCATGACGTACGTACAGCTGCTTTCTTGTACATTGATTGTTCAGTTTTGTTTTGTTTTGTTTTGTTTTTGGCTCATTTTATCGCATTTGTTCAGATTCTTTCCTCTCAATTGATGAGGCCTGGAACTGTGTAATAGAGGTGTGAAACCCGTCGACGCGGTACCTGTAGCATCATGTATTTGTTTTTGTTCTTGACCACTCTAGCCTTGTATATAAGGGGACCAGACGTTGCGCAACAGTTGAGCGGGTTTAGCACTGGAAGTCGAACAAGTGATGAAGGCGATGTCAGGTTGTAGTAGTGTGTACAGTACTAAAGACTTTATTTATTTCTGCTGGCAAATGAGTGCAGATTAGATAAATCAACCCAAGCACGATTGAAGACCATTATCTGGTTGCTTAACTTGTCAATCAATAATCCTACATCTCAATTTTTAGGAAACCGTTTGTCTGCCTAGAATATTGTCACACCCGGCTTTTAGAAAAAACACAATACATATGTATGTGTTCCTAGTAAATTACTCACACACACTACGACATCGTTAATAATAATATTATAACCCACATAAATGATATGTATCTTAAAGGATATCAAGTGGGTAAGTGTAAAAAATACCAGAGACGTATCTTGGTGAAGGAATGTCTCTATATCTTGGTAAATAAACGTCTCTAATACGGTTTTCTAAGTCTATATACGGTTCCATCTATACAACTCATATAAATGAACAGTATCTTGAGAGGTTATAGTGAATAAGATAAAAGACTTAGAAACGTTGGGTTGTATGAAGGATACATCTAATACTTCGAGAATCGCAACATAGTATCTAGATTGTACATACTCTTACATCATCAACTTTATTACATAAGGATTTACGCCTCTAATTGAATCTGATCATTGACGCGTAAGAAAATATCACTAACAGAACCACTTTAGTGACATGTTTTTATACGCAACAGAATACCCAGGCAAACAAATTTATTCCCTCCCAACAACCCAGCAGCCCCACGTGTCTCGTGAGATTCAAACTCAAGACCTCCACCTGATGCATGATCTCATCTACCACTACACCACTCAGTCATTTGTGTCTATATTACGTTTTCCTCCCACACATATTATAACAAACTAAGTGTAAATTGATAATTTGAGGCTCTAAATGAATTCAAATGAAAAACTTCTTAACAACAAAGTTGTATAACTTTTCGAGATCTACAACTTTTATTTTAAAAGTTTCATCATTCGAGAACATTTACAAAATTTGAAAACTTTAAACGTATTTTTCTATGACAAGATGATTTCAAATCAAAATATTATCAACTGTAAAGTTTCATAACTTTTCAAGGTCTACAATTTTCATGTTTGTGTTATTTCATCTAAGGTCGTTTGAAAAAAAAATCAAAATTTAACTGTGCCGCGAATGTTCAAGCTAGTGACGCGTTTATATATACACTTCACAAAACATATACGTCACTAAACATATTTGACGTCTGAAACCAGTACCGTGTTTATATATACATGTGAAAGTCGCCTAGAGGGGGGGTGAATAGGGCGAAACTGAAAATCTCAAAAATAATCACAACTACAAGCCGGGTTAGCGTTAGAAATGTAAACGAGTCCGCGAGAGAGAGTGCAAAACAAATCGCAAGCAAATGAAGAGTGTGACACGCGGATTTGTTTTACCGAGGTTCGGTTCTCGCAAACCTACTCCCCGTTGAGGAGGCCACAAAGGCCGGGTCTCTTTCAACCCTTCCCTCTCTCAAACGGTCCCACGGACCGAGTGAGCTTTTCTTTTTCTCAATCAAATGGGAACAAAACTTCCCCGCAAGGGCCACCACACAATTGGTGCCTCTTGCCTTGGTTACAATTGAGTTTTGATCACAAGAACAAATGAGAAAGAAAGAAAGCAATCCAAGCGCAAGAGCTCAAAAGAACACGGCAAATCTCTCTCGCTAGTTACTAAAGGCTTGAGTGGAATTGGAGAGGATTTGATCTCTTTGGTGTGTCTAGAATTGAATGCCTAGCTCTTGTAAGTAGTTGGAAGTTGGAAAACTTGGATGCAATGAATGGTGGGGTGGTTGGGGTATTTATAGCCCCAACCACCAAACTTGACCGTTGGCTGGAGGCTTCTGTTCGATGGCGCACCGGACAGTCCGGTGCACACCGGACAGTCCGGTGCCCCTGCCACGTCATCAATGCCGTTGGATTCAGACCGTTGGAGCTTCTGACTTCTGGGCCCGCCTGGATGTCCGGTGCACACCGGACATCACCTGTTCATTGTCCGGTGCGCCGGTATGGGCGCGTCTGACGTCTGCGCGCGCTGCGCGCGCATTAAATGCAGCGCAGGTAGCCGTTGGCGCCGAAATAGCCGTTGCTCCGCTGGTACACCGGACAGTCCGGTGCACACCGGACAGTCCGGTGAATTTTAGCGGAGCAGCCGAAGTGAAAACCCGAGGCTGGCGAGTTCCTGGGGCCGTTCTTCCTTGGAGCACCGGACATGTCCGGTGTACACCGGACAGTCCGGTGAATTTTAGTGGAGCAGCCTGAGAAATTCCCGAGAGTGAAGAGTTCGGAGTTGAAGTCCTCTGGTGCACCGGACACTGTCCGGTGTACACCGGACAGTCCGGTGCCTCCAGACCAGAGGTGTCTCGGTTGCCCCTTTGCTCCTTTGTTGAATCCAAAACTTGATCTTTTTATTGGCTGAGTGTGAACCTTTTGCACCTGTAAAACTTATACACTAGAGCAAACTAGTTAGTCCAATATTTGTGTTGGGCAATTCAACCACCAAAATTATTTAGGAACTAGGTATAAGCCTAATTCCCTTTCAATCTCCCCCTTTTTGGTGATTGATGCCAACACAAAACAAAGCAAATATAGAAGTGCATAATTGAACTAGTTTGCATAAGGTAAGTGCAAAGGTTGTTTGGAATTGAGCCAATATAAGTACTTACATGATGCGCATGAATTGTGTTCTTTGTTTTTGACATATTGGACCATATTTGCACCAAAGGTTTTGTTTTTGCAAACTCTTTTGTAAATTCTTTTCAAAGTCCTTTTGCAAGATAGTCAAAGGTAAATAAATAAGATTTTGCAAGACATTTTCAAGTTTTGAAATTTTCTTCCTTTGTTCAAAATGCCTTCCCTTAGTGTTCAAGAGGGTTTTAAGACATCAATTTTGAAAATACCACTTGCTCCCCCTTTAGAACACAAGGAGATACCAATTTTGAAATTTACCGATTGAAAATTATTAATTTTAAAATTAGGGTGGTGGTGCGGTCCTTTTGCTTTGGGCTCATACTTTCTCCCCCTTTGGCATGAATCGCCAAAAGCGGAATCATTAGAGCCCAATGAAGTACTTTCTCCCCCTTTGGTCATAAAATGAATGAGTGAAGATTATACCAAAGTTTGGAGAGATGATGCGGAGCGACGGCGAAGGATGAGTAGTAGAGTGGAGTGGAAGCCTTTGTCTTCGCTGGAGACTCCAATTCCCTTTCAATATACCTATGACTTGGTTTGGAATACACTTGAAAACACATTAGTCATAGCATATATAAAGAGACATGATCAAAGGTATTATCATGAGCTATGTGTGCAAGATTAGCAAAAGAAATTCCTAGAATCGAGAATATTAAGCTCATGCCTAAGTCTAGTAAAAGATTGTTCATCAAGTGGCTTGGTAAAGATATCGGCTAATTGATCTTTGGTGTTAATGTATGAAATCTCGATATCCCCTTTTTGTTGGTGATCCCGAAGAAAATGATACCGAATGGCTATGTGTTTAGTGCGGCTATGCTCAACGGGATTATCCGCCATGCGGATTGCACTCTCATTATCACATAGAAGAGGAACTTTGGTTAATTTGTAACCGTAGTCCCGCAGGGTTTGCCTCATCCAAAGCAATTGCGCGCAACAATGACCTGCGGCAATATACTCGGCTTCGGCGGTAGAAAGAGCGACCGAATTTTGCTTCTTTGACGCCCATGACACCAAGGATCTTCCCAAGAACTGGCAAGTCCCCGATGTGCTCTTCCTATTAATCTTACACCCCGCCCAATCGGCATCCGAATAACCAATCAAATCAAAAGTGGATCCCCGAGGGTACCAAAGCCCAAACTTAGGAGTATAAGCCAAATATCTCAAGATTCGTTTTACGGCCGTAAGGTGTGACTCCTTAGGGTCGGCTTGGAATCTTGCACACATGCATACGGAAAGCATAATGTCCGGTCGAGATGCACATAAATAAAGCAATGAACCAATCATCGACCGGTATACCTTTTGATCCACGGACTTACCTCCCGTGTCGAGGTCAAGATGCCCATTTGTTCCCATGGGAGTCTTGATGGGCTTGGCATCCTTCATTCCAAACTTGCTTAGAATATCTTGAGTATACTTTGTTTGGCTAATGAAGGTGCCCTCTTGGAGTTGCTTGACTTGAAATCCTAAGAAATATTTCAACTCCCCCATCATAGACATCTCGAATTTCTGAGTCATGATCCTACTAAATTCTTCACATGTAGATTTGTTAGTAGACCCAAATATAATATCATCAACATAAATTTGGCATACGAACAAATCATTGTCAAGAGTTTTAGTGAATAAAGTAGGATCGGCTTTGCCGACTTTGAAGCCATTAGCAATAAGGAAATCTCTAAGGCATTCATACCATGCTCTTGGGGCTTGCTTGAGCCCATAAAGCGCCTTAGAGAGCCTATAAACATGGTTAGGGTACTCACTGTCTTCAAAGCCGGGAGGTTGCTCAACATAGACCTCCTCCTTGATTGGTCCATTGAGGAAGGCACTCTTCACGTCCATTTGATAAAGCTTGAAGCCATGGTAAGTAGCATAGGCCAATAATATGCGAATTGACTCAAGCCTAGCTACGGGTGCATAAGTTTCACCAAAGTCCAAACCTTCGACTTGTGAATACCCCTTGGCCACGAGTCGAGCTTTGTTCCTTGTCACCACACCATGCTCATCTTGCTTGTTGCGGAAGACCCACTTGGTTCCTACAACATTTTGATTAGGACGTGGAACTAAATGCCATACCTCATTCCTTGTGAAATTGTTGAGCTCCTCTTGCATCGCCATCACCCAATCAGAATCTTGAAGTGCTTCCTCTACCCTGTGTGGCTCAATAGAGGAAACAAAAGAGTAATGTTCACAAAAATGTGCAACACGAGATCGAGTAGTTACCCCCTTATGAATGTCGCCGAGGATGGTGTCGACGGGGTGATCTCGTTGTATTGCTTGGTGGACTCTTGGGTGTGGCGGCCTGGGATGTTCATCCTCCTTGTCATCATCATTTGCATCTCCCCCTTGATCGTTGCCGTCATTTTGAGGTGGCTCATCTTCTTGATTTTCTTGTTCAACATCTTGAGCCTCATCCTCAAATTGAGTTGGTGGAGATGCTTGCATGGAGGAAGATGGTTGATCTTGTGCATGTGGAGGCTCTTCGGATTCTTTAGGACACACATCCCCAATGGACATGTTCCTTAGCGCTATGCATGGAGCCTGTTCTTCACCTATCTCATCAAGATCAACTTGCTCTACTTGAGAGCCGTTAGTCTCATCAAACACAACGTCACAAGAAACTTCAACAAGTCCTGAGGACTTGTTAAAGACTCTATATGCCCTTGTGTTTGAGTCATATCCTAGTAAAAAGCCTTCTACAGTTTTAGGAGCAAATTTAGATTTTCTACCTCTTTTGACAAGAATAAAACATTTGCTACCAAAAACTCTAAAATATGAAATATTGGGCTTTTTACCGGTTAGGAGTTCATAGGATGTCTTCTTGAGGATTCGGTGAAGATATAACCGGTTGATGGCGTAGCAAGCGGTGTTGACCGCTTCGGCCCAAAACCGATCCGGTGTCTTGTACTCATCAAGCATGGTTCTTGCCATGTCCAATAGAGTTCGATTCTTCCTCTCCACTACACCATTTTGTTGTGGAGTGTAGGGAGAAGAGAACTCATGCTTGATGCCCTCCTCCTCAAGAAAGCCTTCAATTTGAGAGTTCTTGAACTCCGTCCCATTGTCGCTTCTAATTTTCTTGATCCTTAAGCCGAACTCATTTTGAGCCCGTCTCAAGAATCCCTTTAAGGTTTCTTGGGTATGAGATTTGTCCTGCAGAAAGAACACCCAAGTGAAGCGAGAATAATCATCCACAATAACTAGACAGTACTTACTCCCGCCGATGCTTATATAAGCGATCGGGCCGAATAGGTCCATGTGTAGGAGCTCCAGTGGCCTGTCGCTAGTCATGATATTCTTGTGTGGATGATGAGTGCCAACTTGCTTCCCAGCTTGGCATGCGCTACAAATCCTGTCTTTCTCAAAATGAACATCGGTTAGTCCTAAAATGTGTTCTCCCTTTAGAAGCTTATGAAGATTCTTCATTCCAACATGAGCTAGTCGGCGGTGCCAGAGCCAACCCAAGTTAGTCTTAGCAATCAAGCACGTGTCGAGTTCAGCTCTATCAAAATCTACCAAGTATAGCTGACCCTCTAACACTCCCTTGAATGCTATTGAATCGTCACTTCTTCTAAAGACAGTAACACCTACATCAGTAAATAGACAGTTGTAGCCCATTTGACACAATTGGGATACGGAAAGCAAATTGTAATCTAAAGAATCTACAAGAAAAACATTGGAAATAGTATGGTCAGGTGATATAGTAATTTTACCCAATCCTTTGACCAAACCTTGATTTCCATCCCCGAATGTGATAGCTCGTTGGGGATCTTGGTTTTTCTCATAAGAGGAGAACATCTTTTTCTCCCCTGTCATGTGGTTTGTGCACCCGCTGTCGAGTATCCAACTTGAGCCCCCGGATGCATAAACCTACAAAACAATTTTAGTTCTTGACTTTAGGTACCCAAACGGTTTTGGGTCCTTTGGCATTAGAAACAAGAACTTTGGGTACCCAAACACAAGTCTTGGAGCCCTTGTGTTTGCCCCCAATAATTTTGGCAACTACCTTGCCGGATTTGTTAGTTAAAACATATGATGCATCAAAAGTTTTGAATGAAATTGTATGATCATTTGATGCATTAGGAATTTTATTTCTAGGCAACTTAGCACGGGTTGGTTGCCTAGAACTAGATGTCTCACCCTTATACATAAAAGCATGGTTAGGGCCAGAGTGAGACTTCCTAGAATGAATTTTCTTAATTTTGCTCTCAGGATAGCCGGCAGGGTACAAAATGTAACCCTCGTTATCCTGAGGCATGGGAGCCTTGCCCTTAACAAAGTTAGATAAATTCTTTGGAGGGGCATTAAGTTTGACATTGTCTCCCTTTTGGAAGCCAATGCCATCCTTGATGCCAGGGCGTCTCCCATTATAGAGCATACTTCTAGCAAATTTAAACTTTTCATTTTCTAAGTTATGCTCGGCAATTTTAGCGTCTAATAATGCTATATGATCATTTTGTTGTTTAATTAAAGCCATGTGATCATGAATAGCATTGATATCAACATCTCTACATCTAGTACAAATAGAAACATGCTCAACATTAGACGTAGAGGGTTTGCAAGATTTTAGTTCAATAACCTTAGCATGTAATAAATCATTTTTAGTTCTAAGGTCGGAAATAGTGGCATTGCAAACATCAAAATTCTTAGCCTTAGCAAGCAATTTTTCATTCTCAATCTTAAGGCTAGCAAGAGACTCATTCAACTCATCAATTCTAGCAATTAAATCAATATTATCATCTTTAGAATTGGAAGTTGAAACATTGCAAACATGTGAATCAACCTTAGCAACTAATCTAGCATTTTCATTTCTAAGGTTGTCAATAGTGTCATGGCATGTGCTTAGCTCACTAGTTAATTTTTCACATTTTTCAATTTCTAGAGCATAAGCATTCTTGACCTTAACATGCTTCTTATTTTCTTTAATAAGGAATTCTTCTTGAGAATCCAAGAGATCATCCTTCTCATGTATAGCACTAATCAACTCATTTAATTTTTCTTTTTGTTGCATGTTGAGGTTAGCAAAAAGAATGCGCAAGTTATCCTCCTCATTTTTATCATCATCCTCATCACTAGATGTTTCATATTTAGTGGAGGACCTTGATTTTACCTTCTTTTTGCCGTCCTTGGCCATGAGGCACTTGTGGCCGACGTTTGGGAAGAGAAGTCCCTTGGTGACGGCGATGTTGGCGGCGTCCTCGTCGGAGGAGGACTCGGTGGAGCTCTCGTCGGAGTCCCACTCGCGGCACACGTGGGCATCGCCGCCCCTCTTCTTGTGGTACCTCTTCTTTTCTCTTCTCTTGCCCTTCTTGTCGTCGCCCCTGTCACTGTCACTAGACATAGGACATTTTGCAATAAAATGACCGGGCTTACCACACTTGTAGCAAACCTTCTTGGAACGGGATTTGTAATCCTTCCCCTTCCGTTGCTTGAGGATTTGCCGAAAGCTTTTGATGATTAAGGCCATCTCCTCATTGTCGAGCTTGGAGGCGTCAATTGGTTGTCTACTTGGTGTAGACTCCTCCTTCTTCTCCTCCGTTGCCTTGAAGGCCACCGGTTGCGCCTCGGACGTGGAAGGTTCGTCAAGCTCGTTGATCTTCTTTGAGCCCTTAATCATGCATTCAAAGCTCACAAAATTCCCGATAACTTCCTCGGGGGTCATTAGTGGATATCTAGGATTACCACGAATTAATTGAACTTGAGTGGGGTTAAGGAATATAAGAGCTCTTAAAATAACCTTAACCACCACGTGGTCATCCCATTTTTTGCTCCCGAGGTTGCGCACTTGGTTCACCAAGGTCTTGAGCCGGTTGTACATATCTTGAGGCTCCTCCCCTTGGCGAAGACGGAAGCGACCGAGCTCCCCCTCGATCGTTTCCCGCTTGGTGATCTTGGTGAGTTCATCACCCTCGTGCGCCGTCTTGAGTAGGTCCCAAATCTCTTTTGCGTTCTTCAACCCTTGCACTTTGTTGTATTCCTCCTTGCTAAGAGAGGCAAGGAGAATGGTTGCGGCTTGGGAGTTGAAGTGCTCGATTTGGGCCACTTCGTCCGTGTCATAATCCTCATCCCCTATTGATGGTACCTGTACTCCAAACTCAACAACATTCCATATACTTTTGTGGAGTGAGGTTAGATGAAATTTCATTAAATCACTCCACCTAGCATAATCTTCGCCATCAAAAGTCGGCGGTTTGCCTAATGGAACGGAAAGTAAAGGAGTATGTCTAGATGTACGGGGATAGTTTAAGGGGATCTTACTAAACTTCTTGCGCTCTTGGCGCTTAGAAGTTACGGACGGTGCATCGGAGTCGGAGGTGGATGTTGATGAAGTGTCGGTCTCGTAGTAGACCACCTTCCTCATCTTCTTGTGCTTGTCCCCACTCCGATGCGGCTTGTGAGAAGAAGATTTTTCCTTCTTCTCCTTGTGGTGAGAAGAGGAAGATCTTTTCTCCTTCCGCTTGGAGGAGTTCTTCTTCTTCTCCCTTCTCTTGGTGCGGGACTCTTCCGATGAAGTGCTCCCTTGGCTTGTAGTGGGCTTGTTGTCGCCGGTCTCCATCTCCCTCTTGGTGTGATCTCCCGACATCACTTCGAGCGGTTAGGCTCTAATGAAGCACCGGGCTCTGATACCAATTGAAAGTCGCCTAGAGGGGGGTGAATAGGGCGAAACTGAAAATCTCAAAAATAATCACAACTACAAGCCGGGTTAGCGTTAGAAATGTAAACGAGTCCGCGAGAGAGGGTGCAAAACAAATCACAAGCAAATGAAGAGTGTGACACGCGGATTTGTTTTACCGAGGTTCGGTTCTCGCAAACCTACTCCCCGTTGAGGAGGCCACAAAGGCCGGGTCTCTTTCAACCCTTCCCTCTCTCAAACGGTCCCACGGACCGAGTGAGCTTTTCTTTTTCTCAATCAAACGGGAACAAAACTTCCCCGCAAGGGCCACCACACAATTGGTGCCTCTTGCCTTGGTTACAATTGAGTTTTGATCACAAGAACAAATGAGAAAGAAAGAAAGCAATCCAAGCGCAAGAGCTCAAAAGAACACGGCAAATCTCTCTCGCTAGTTACTAAAGGCTTGAGTGGAATTGGAGAGGATTTGATCTCTTTGGTGTGTCTAGAATTGAATGCCTAGCTCTTGTAAGTAGTTGGAAGTTGGAAAACTTGGATGCAATGAATGGTGGGGTGGTTGGGGTATTTATAGCCCCAACCACCAAACTTGACCGTTGGCTGGAGGCTTCTGTTCGATGGCGCACCGGACAGTCCGGTGCACACCGGACAGTCCGGTGCCCCTGCCACGTCATCAATGCCGTTGGATTCAGACCGTTGGAGCTTCTGACTTCTGGGCCCGCCTGGATGTCCGGTGCACACCGGACATCACCTGTTCATTGTCCGGTGCGCCGGTATGGGCGCGTCTGACGTCTGCGCGCATTAAATGCAGCGCAGGTAGCCGTTGGCGCCGAAATAGCCGTTGCTCCGCTGGTACACCGGACAGTCCGGTGCACACCGGACAGTCCGGTGAATTTTAGCGGAGCAGCCGAAGTGAAAACCCGAGGCTGGCGAGTTCCTGAGGCCGTTCTTCCTTGGAGCACCGGACATGTCCGGTGTACACCGGACAGTCCGGTGAATTTTAGCGGAGCAGCCTGAGAAATTCCCGAGAGTGAAGAGTTCGGAGTTGAAGTCCTCTGGTGCACCGGACAGTCCGGTGCCTCCAGACCAGAGGTGTCTCGGTTGCCCCTTTGCTCCTTTGTTGAATCCAAAACTTGATCTTTTTATTGGCTGAGTGTGAACCTTTTGCACCTGTAAAACTTATACACTAGAGCAAACTAGTTAGTCCAATATTTGTGTTGGGCAATTCAACCACCAAAATTATTTAGGAACTAGGTATAAGCCTAATTCCCTTTCAACATGTCACTAAACAGATCACAGTAGAGACACGTAAAATAAAAGGCGTCACTGAGTTATTACCACATTTTGCTAGTGATGTGTTTTATAATAGATGTCATATGTGCACATTCGTTAGTGACGTATTTTTAGAAAAGACGTCACTGTGAAAAATTAGTGACATGTTTTAAACAAGTGCCACAGATGGTCACGTCTCTTTTGAGCGATTTTGACATAGTGATAGGTCTATAAGAGAAAATTACATAACAGTGCAACAAAGCATCAAATAGTAGCGGAACTAAGCTCAGTGGCCTCCATAGGCATCGATCGAACAGATAGCAAGCTTAGCCTTTAGCATTGTCTTCGTCAATGTACAACCATGCACTACCTTCAACTGACATCAAGTTTAAGTTTGATTACTTATTGTACTCAACAAGTGAGGAAAAAAGATGCTATGCAAGCAAAAGTCTAGAAAGGCTAAGCCCGGTTCTTTTGATCAAATTGCTTTTAGTTCCAAACTCATGTTTTAAAAAGAAACTAATTATGATATGATCTCCAACTCTAAAAACTCTCGAAAGCAAGGATCGTCCAACATATCATAGCTCTCATAGTAATCAAACGAAACCACATCCCCACTAATCATGTGAGGGTCCATACCGCTCTTGACCGTAAGCTCGGTTGTCATGATGGTTTTCTCTCTACAAATATTGTACACATTTTCCCTAAGATGTGACTTTATCTCCTGCTGTTGGGTGGCTAAAAAATCTCCATCCAATCTATGGCAATCCATTCGCACACATTCTTTGGTGTGTGGTTAGCAGATTACTCCAAGGCCTACTAATGGCTCCATCCGGTTAAATAAGTCGGCTATGGTTTTGACCCATAAGAAAGTAACCCTTTCCTAAATTGCTCCCCTATTGGGCCAAATGGTTATCAAAAGTAACCCTCCTATCCCCACACATCACTTCCCCAAATGGATTTTGCGTAACCCACCATCCATGTACCATCATTTATCATGTATCATAAATGGTCTCCACCACTTACTATGCCAAGTTGCGCCCATACTTGGCTCATAGTTATTTTTTTCATGGGTGGTTGCTCCACGAACCGATCCTTAGATTTAGGTAATAAAAAACAACCAAGGAAACTACTAATATTTTCATCATGAGTGGGTCGCTAACCCTATACTAATTCAAGAAAAAAAAAGAACGGTGGATGTGTGTTGATTATACGACTTGAACAAGGTAGGTCCAAATGATCCCTTCTCTCTACCATGAATTGATCAAATCATGGACTCTACCTCTACATACGATCTACTATCTTTCCAGGATTGTTATTCTGGATATCATGAGATTTTGTTGAAGGATGAAGATCAAATCAAGACAGCATACATCACTCCATTCGACTATCTCTTAGTACATGATGATTTAGAACTTGAAATTCGACATATTGGTAAAGTAAATAATAAACTACATCTATATTTTTTGAGAAATTTTATGATTTTTGATAGTTTGATGTATGATGATTGTATGAGAAGGTTGATTGTACAACAGTTTTTCCCATATGCATATAGAACAAATACAACAAAAAAGAAAATTATTGTGCTATCAAGCTTCTCGTGCAATCACCATACAATCAAACTACCAAAACATATAAAAAACTTTAAAATATGTAGCATACTCTATTATTTACTCTACCAATATATCAAATTTTAAGTTATATTTCATTCTATATTAAGAGATATAGAAAAGAAAAAAAATACTACCATTTTTTATCTTTTATATTAGATAAATTTTTCTCTTTTTATATCTTTGAACATAGAATCAATCAGAACTTAAAACTTGATGTTGGATAAGTAGATATGACTCTATCTCTATCTCCTTTGCTTATATAAATAGGCCCTCTTGTACTCTGTACAATACACCATATAATAGATCTATTTTCCCGTGGTTTTTTCTCCTCTATATTAGAGAGTTTTTTCCACGTTAAACTATGTGTCTCCTTTTTTCCCACCACCGATCCTAACAATTGGTATCGGAGCTAGGGTTTAGACACAAAGTTATTCCCCTACCGCTGCCACCATTTTTCTTTCATCGATCGTATACAGTCTCCAGTGACATCTTCTCGTGTGCGCACCGATCTGGTCATCTCATCGATCGCTACATCGGTCTTTTTTCCGGATCTCGAGTGCGCTTGTTGCTGCCTCCTTCACTGAGGAGTTCGTCGCCGAATCTGGGAATCAGTCGTGTGCAAAAACAGGACAGACTCGCCCTGCTTTCGTGCGCCGTGCGTGGGGCATCTATCCAGCGGGTATCTTCCTTCAAGCACATAACGTGGACTTTAACCACGTGATTGGTTCTTTTCACTGGTCCGCCTAGCTCGCATCAGTCAGCCAGGATATATATAGCCTAGTTGAGTGTATGCAAATGTTTAGTGTTTGGTTACTTGGCTCAATTGAATCTGGCTGTATTGAGACAGTGTTTGGTTGTATGTATCAAAACATGTACTAGTGAAAAATGCACAAATAAATCTTTAAATATTATATAGCATATATGGTCTAGTTTTGATCGAAAAAATGTTAGGGACACAAATATGAAATTTGTTCGGTGATTAAATCTTTTAATTAGAAGATATAACAAAAAAACTAACTAAAAACATACCTCAGTATACGTGTCGCTGCATCCACTGAGCCTGGCTGGGCGCGTACGCTCGCCGCGAGCTTCGCTCGGAAGCCTGGCTGCGGTCGCTTCTTTGCATGAGTAGAGCCGGGATGCATAGAGAAGCTAACCAAACAAACACAGCTTTATAACTCCGCGGGTGTAGTTTCTCTATTCACCCAGTCTACCAAACACACTGTAAGTGTTGCTGCACATAGATTCATAGAATTAGATTCTCTGTCCTAGCATGTTTCTTAGCATTGAAAATAGATTTGTTGAATTTTGCTACGTGCACACGAGAAGGCTTCAAGTTCTCCAGTTCTTTGTTGATCGTACACGGAGGTGTACCAGGCTGTAGATCACTAGTACAGAGAAGCTCTATAGTGGCGGTCGTAAACCTATTTATAGTGACGTTTTTCGTAACCGCCAGTGCTAGGGGCCAGTAGAAATCATCATTTTTACAGGCGGATAACTGAGGACCACCAGTGAAAATCGATTTTCACTGGCGGTTGGCGGTCGGCGTAATAAAACTGCTAGTGAAAATCGTTTCCAGGAAACAAGAAACAGATTTTAAAAATAGCAAAAAATTATTTTTATTAGGGGAAGGCCTCGGCCCACCCATCCCATGCCTGTCTCCGTCGAAGTCGCAAGTCACGACATTTTTCGTGCACTACATGGTTGATAGAAATCGAACCCCTGACCTCACCCTCACGCGTACCCTCCTCTACCACTCCACCTATGACATACTTTGTGTCTAGTTTGTAGTTTTGTTGCCACATATTACAACCAAATGAGTGTAAATTGCTTGTTTGAGACCGTAAACGAATTCAAATAAAAAAGTTGTCAACTACAAAGTTGAATAATTTTTGAAGTTCTACAACTTTCATATTGACACTTTTTCATCCGAGGTCGTTTGCAAAATTTAAATTTTAAATTTGATAAATTTAGATACAATTTTTGAGAGCCGAAATGATTTCAAATAAAAAAGTTGTCAACTATAAAGTTTTATAACTTTCAGAGATCTACAACTTTTATTTTGGTGGTTTCATCATACGAGGTCGTTTGAAAAACACGAAAAATTAAGGATAAAAATGATTTCTAGTGGCGGTTCCTTAAGAAAACCGCCACTAGAAATCATGGATTTCTATTGGCGGTTTTCATAAGGAACCGCCTCTGGAAATACGATTTCTAGTGGTTGTTTTCTTAAGAAACCGCCACTAAAAATAGCACAGACGGTTGATAACCGAATCCGCCTGTAAAAAATATATCGCACCGCAGGCTTTGAGCCTTTTTCTACTAGTGGATGTTGACTAAAATTGATATTCCAAAGTTTGATGTCAAAATCAGTTTTGCTATTTGGTAGATTCAGATGAAGGTTGTTCTTACTCAGTTATGTGTGCGAAAGGCGTTGCAACCGTGACCTACTGATATGGCTGATGATAAATGGGAAGATCTTGGTGAAAAAGCTTTGTCCGCCTTACAACTTAGTTTATCTTTTGATGTTCTGCGTGAAGTAATGAATGCAAAATTTGTAGTAGAATTGTGGAAGAAATTAGAGGAGCTATATATGACCAAGAGTCTTGCTAATAAGCTCCATCTCAAAGAGCGCCTTTATACTATTTGTATGATGGAAGGTACATCCATTCAATCACATCTCAATGAATTTAATTCTATTTGTGTCGACCTTAAGAGTCTGGATGTGAAGATAAATGATGAAGACAAGGCAATATTGTTGGTAGTTTCGTTGCCCCCTCTTTTAAGCATTTTAAGGAAATTATGATCTATGGAAATCATACTTCACTGACATTTGAGAATGTTAAGTCATTCTCGTTCTGAGTCTAAAGGTGAAGGTTTTATTGTTCGAGGTAGAACTCAACAAGCGGGCAGTTCTAATAAACCAAAATCAAGGTCTAAGTCAAGAGATCGTAAACCCAACATTTTTGTCATTATTGCAAAGTTGATAATCATGTGATCTCTGGGTGTCCTAAGTTGAAAAATAAGGAAGAAAGACAAAAGAAAAAGGAAGATGATAAATCAGGTGATGAGGCTAGTATTGTTGAAAACAGTGATGGTGGAGAAACTCTTATGATCACTTCTAATGATGAAAAGTGTATGGCTTGGGTTCTTGATTCAGCTTGCTCTTTTCACATTTGCTCACGACAAGAGTGGTTTTCTGATTATTCTCATGTTTCATGATGGTGATGTTATTATTGGTGATGAATGTCCACTTGAAATTTCTAGAATTGGTTCTGTTCAAATTAAAGTACATGATGGCACATTCAAAACCCTCATGTTCCTAAAATGAAGAGAAATCTTATTTCTTTAGGCACCTTAGAAGTAATGGGATTCAAATTTTCTGCTAATAATGGTGTTCTTAAGGTTTCTCAAGGCAACCGTGTTGTATTAAAGGCTGAACGTATAAATAATGTCTACTATTTGCAAGGTTCCACAGTTACAGGTACTGCAGCTCTTTCTATTGCATCCAACACTTTAAATACCAAGCTTTGGCATATGCGCTTAGGACATATGAGTGAAAAGGTATGCATCTCTTGCACAAGAGAGGTTATCTAAATGATATTGGCAAATTGGAATTTTGTGAACATTATGTATTTGGCAAACAGAAGAGAGCCAATTTCTCTTTATCTACTCACTGCACTAAAGGAATTCTTGATTATATTCATTATGATCTTTGGGGTTGGGCTCCTCATTTTTCTATTGGAGGTGTGATTATATGATCACTTTTATTGATGATTTCTCTCGCAAAGTCTGGGTTTATTTTCTGAAGCATAAAATGATGCTCTTACTGCTTCAAGCAATGGAAGGCTTTAGTGGAAAATCAGACTGGCAAAAAAATCAAGAAACTGAGAACCAACAATGGACTGGAATTTTTCAATAGTGAGTTTAATTCTCTTTGTGCTGATCATGGTATTGCTAGACACAAAACTGTTCTACGTACGCGCTAGTAGAATGGTGTTGCTAAAATAATGAATCGTACTATTCTGGAACGTGTTCGTTGCATGCTTTCTAATGTTGGTTTATGGGATAAGCATAGTTTGTGGGCAGAAGTTGCTAATGCCGCCTACTATTTGATTAATCGCTCTCCCAATTCAGCTATTAATTTTAAAATTCCAGAAAGGTATGGACTAGTAAACTAGTTGATTATTCTAATCTTAGAATCTTTACTTGCCCTGCTTATGCTCATGTTAATAATGGAAAGCTAGTGTCTAGAGCTCAAAAATGCACTTTTTATTAGCTATGGTTCTTGTGTCAAAGGATATCGTTTATTGTGTGTTGATTCTAAAAAAGTGATTGTCAATCGTGATGTTACTTTTGATGAAAGTACATTTTCTTCCTCTGGAGGTGTTTCTGATAGTGGTTTCGCATCCACATCTATGCCTGAAACTACTGATGAGAATCTTGTGGTGGATGTACCTATTAATGTTGATTCTATTACTCCTATTACACAGTTAGTTTCAGTTTCTGTACCTCCTGTTAGCAACAATCACTTTATTTCTCAAGATAGACCTAGAAGGAATATTGTTTTGCCACATCGATATCGTGACACTGATAGTATGGCTCATTATGCTCTCATTGCTGCTCAAGAAACTAATGTTGCATTTGAACCTTCTTATTCAGAAGTTATCTCATGTGATAGTTCATCCAAGTGGTTAGTTGTTATGAATGATGAATTTAAGAGTCTTCAAAAGAATGCTACATGGAAATTGGTTGAGCTTCCTGAAGGTAAAAACCCATTAAGTGCAAGTGGATTTATAAGAAGTAAGGTATATCTGGAGTTGAACCTGCAAGATTTAAAACTCGTTTAGTTGTGAAAGGTTTCGAACAAAAGGAAGGTATTGATTTCAATGAGGTATTCTCTCCTGTTGTTCGTCACACTTCTATTCAAGTTATGCTTGCTATTGTTGCTTTATTTGATTTGGAGTTAGAGCAACTTAATGTTGAAACGGTATTTATTCATGGAGACTTAGATGAAGAGATTTATATGACACAACCTCAGGGTTTTTCTGCTCCTGGTCAAGAGCATTTAGTTTGTCATTTACAGAAATCTCTTTATGGTTTGAAACAAGCTCCTAGGCAATAGTATAAGAGATTTGACTCGTTCATGCTTGCACATGGTTATTCTCGAAGCAATTATGATCATTGTATTTAGTTGAAGCAGTTCCCAAATGGTCGTTATATGTATCTACTGCTTTATGTTGATGATATGTTTATTGCTTCTCATGACAAGTCACTAATTGTTGAATTGATGGTTCAACTTAGTCATGAATTTGATATGAAAGATATTTGACCAGCAAAGAAAATTCTTGGGATGGAAATTCAGTGTGATCGTCGTGCTGGTACTCTTTTTCTATCTCAGAAGAGTTATATTGAGAAAGTTCTTGAAAAGTATAATCTCAGTAATTGCAAATCTGTTGCTACACCATTTGCTTCACATTTTAAATTGTCATCGAGGCAATGTCCTGTTACTGAAGATGAGAAAGAACACATGTCCCACATACCATATTCTAATGTTGTTGGGAATCTCATGTATGCTATGATCTGTACAAGACCCGATTTGGCTCATGTTGTTCGTGTGGTTAGCAAATTTATGCACAATCCTGGTAAAGAACATTCGAATGTAGTAAAGTGGATTCTTCGCTACTTGAAAGGTACTTCTCATTTTGAATTATTGTTTAACAAGAATTCAGTGAAGGAAATTGGTGTTATGGGATTTGTTGATTCATACTTTGCTGGTGATCTTGATAAGAGACGCTCCATATATGGATATGTATTTTCATTATGTGGTTCTGCAGTGAGTTGGAGGGCTTCACTTCAGTCTGTTACTACTCTTTCCACTACTGAAGCAGAATATCTCTGTCGAGGACCATAATTAGGGGTACCCTCAAGACCCCTAAATCTCAGCTGGTAACCCACATCAGCACGAAGCTGCAAAGGCCTGATGGGTGAGATTAAGTCAAGGATCGGTCCGTTCAAGGGACATGATCGCGCCTCGCCCGAGCCTAGCCTCGGGCAAGGGAAGCCGACCCTGGTGAACCTACGTCTCGCCCAAGGACCCCCCTCTAGCAACGGGCACACTATCGGCTCGCCCGAGGCCCAGTCTTCACCGAGAAGCAACCTTGGCCACATCGCCACGCCGACCGACCAAATCGCAGGGGCATTTAATGCAAAGGTGGCCTGACACCTTTATCCTGACGCGCGCCCTCCAGTCGACAGAGCCGAAGTGACCGCAGTCACTTCGCCGCTCTACTGACCGGTCTGACAAGAGGACAGTGCCGCCTGCGCCGCTCCGACTGCTGAGCCACCCGACAGAGTGAGGCTGACAGCAGCCAAGGCTGGCCTCGGGCGTCATAGGAAACTCCGCCTCGCCCGACCCTAGGGCTCGGACTCGGGCTCAGCCCCGGAAGATGGCGAACTCCGCTCCGCCCGACCCAGGGCTCGGACTCGGGCTCAGCCCCGGAAGACGGCGAACTCCGCTCCGCCCGACCCAGGGTTCGGACATGGGCTCAGCCCCAGAAGACGGCGAACTCCGCTCCGCCCGACCCAGGGCTCGGACATGGGCTCAACCCCGGGAGACGACGGACTCCGCTTCGCCCGACCCCAGGGCTCGGACTCAGCTCTGGCCTCAGCCGACGGTCTCCGCCTCGCCCGACCCAGGGGCTCGGACTCGACCACGGCCACGGAAGACAGACTCGACCTCGACCTCGGAGGAGCCTCCACATCGCCCAACCTAGGGCGCAAACCGACCACGTCGACAGGAGGCGCCATCATTACCCTACCCCGAGCTGACTCAGGCTACGGGGAACAAGACCGGCGTCCCATCTGGCTCGCTCCGCCAGATAGGCAATGATGGCGCCCCGCGCGCTCTGTGACGACGGCGGCTCTCGGCCCCCTTACGGAAGCAAGAGGACGTCAGCAAGGACTCAACAGCCCCAACAGCTGTCCTCTCGCCAGGCTCCAGCGCTCCTCCGACGGCCACGACACCACACGAACCGGGTGCCAAACACCTCTCCGGCTGCCACGACGGCGTGTACTTAGGGCGCTAGCTCTCCTCCGCTAGACACGTAGCACTCTGCTACACTCCCCATTGTACACCTGGATCCTCTCCTTACGCCTATAAAAGGAAGGACCAGGGCCTTCTTACAGAAGGTTGGCCCGCGCGGAGAAGGACGGGACGGCGCTCGCTCAAGGCCGCTCGCTCCCACTCCCGCGTGGACGCTTGTATCCCCCTACTGCAAGCGCACCCGACTCAGGCGCGGGGCTAACACGAAGGCCGCGGGATCCACTCCTCTCACGTCCGCCTCTCTCCGGCTGCTTCCTTTCCCCCCTTCGCGTTTCGCCTCGCGTCGACCCATCTGGGCTGGGGCACGCGGCGACAATTCACTCGTCGGTCCAGGGACCCCCCGGGTTTCGAAACACCGACAATCTCTCAGCTACTTAAGGGGTTAAAGAAGCTATTTGGATGCAAGGTCTTGTTTCTGAACTTGGTGTTCCTCAGGATGTCATTAAGGTTTATTGTGATAGTCACAGTGCTATTTTTCTGACCAAGAATGACATGTATCAATTCAAGACCAAGCATATTAATATCAAGTACCACTTCATTCGTGATATTGTTACTGAAGGCAAGATTAAAATGGACAAGATACATATAGATGAAAATCCTGCAGATATGCTTACAAAGCCACTATCTAATACCAAGTTCAAGTATTATCTTGACTTGCTAGGTGTTCGTGGAGCTTAGCACCCTAGTGGTGTTTAGGGAAACAATTTTATAGATTTAGCGTCAAGAGGAGATTTATTGGATAAGTAGATATTACTCTATCTCTATCTCATTTGGCTATATAAATAGGCCCCCTTTTACCATGTACAATACACCACATAATAGATCTGTTTTCTCATGGGTTTTTTCTCCTCTATATTGGGGGAGTTTTTTTCCATATTAAACTCTGTGCCTCATTTTCCCCACCATCGATCCTAACACTTGATATATTGATAGAATAAATAATAAATTATATCTTTATTTTAAAAAAATTGATTTCATGTAGTTCGATTGTACGAAAACTGGATGAGAAACTACTTTGCTGTTGCTCCCAACGAGTTACACTTGCACCTGCTCGACCGATCTCTTTCTATCATTCCTGAGCTCATACGAACGAGCCAAAACCATCAAGTGAAAAATATCACAGTACTCTGGATCTTCTTGTCAAACTTTCAGTTTTGCTTATGTCGAGATAGACCCGGGCACTCCGAATCTATCAGGATCAGCCTCAATGGTACCAAGTCAGCTCTCTATAAGAGCATCTCCAAGAAATTCTTTATTTTTCACTCTCTATTTATTTTCCTATAAAAATTACATTTTATATGTAGCATCTCACTTTAATAAATTATCTATCTAGTTTGAGTAGTCAGAATAGCTAGCCAAGTTTGGCTAGTGACAATGGTAGCAGGCCTAGCATTTAGAGGGTGGGTATTCAAAAAATATATAGGATGGATTTTTTTGGAAATCTAAAACATATATAGTTAATTATATATATATATATATATATATAACCTATAATTAAGCATACATAATATGGTCTTAATTGATTCGATAACTAGTCTACTAAACTTAAATTCCATACAATTATTTCAAAAGTTTTGAATCAAAATGTATCTGTTGGTTATTGCTCAGTTGCTGGTTGGCTACTTATCCTCTTTGGCTCTTTTTAATCGGTAATTCCCCACCTGTAGCCTACTATTGCAAGCAGCCAAAGCAGGGGAGGTCGGGATCGGGTGGCCAACGCCTAGGTAGGCTTGGACATTGGCACAATGGGACCCTCACTACCGGAATTCGGCTTTTTGCCGAGTGCCGGCGGCTTTGCCGAGTGCTTTTTATCGGGCACTCGGCAAAGCCGACTTTGCCGAGCGCCGCACTCGGTAAAGTCCTACGCTCGGTAAAGATCTTATTTACCGAGTGCGGGACACTCGGCACAGCCCAGCACTCGGCAAAGACTGCTTTGCCGAGAGTCAAACACTCGGCAAAGATGGCTCTCGGCAAATGGCCGTTAGCGACCGTCTACAGCTGACGGCCGTCAGTCTTTGCCGAGTGCCACATATTAGGCACTCGGCAAAGGACGCTTTGCCGAGTGTCTTCTCTAGACACTCGACAAAGTATTTTTTTATTTTTTTATTTTATCTCCCAAACTTTTTGTGGTATGTTACTACACTATGTAGACCTATATTTATTATTTGTGGACAATTATAACAGAGTTTTCAATTGTTAGTAGATTTAGTTCGTTTATTTGAATTTCTTCGGAAAATTCAGATTTGAACTGCAGGTCACTCGAAACTTGGAAAACCGTGCATGCAAAAATGATATTCATGTTACTTAGCATAAGTTACGACCGATTCCAGGAGCGAACCGGAAACTTTGAGCAACATGCTCACTAAACATGGTTGTGAACTTGCCATCCACATGTTTAAAAATTGTATAAAACATAAACAAAGTCAGAAAATCATGAAACTTGTCCACGTGTCATGATATCATATGTACAGCCTGCCCCTAGTGGTCTGTCCTGGCACTGGATGGCGTTCTGACTGCGGTGGATTGAATCCTGGAAAGACGGGCAGCACAACAACCTGGCTAGTGAGAGAGTCAATTTAGAGAGTCAGATATCTTTGTGAGTTAGATGGCTAGTTTGATGAAGAATTATTTTGTTGTTGAGTAGCCAAATTTTGGCTTGACGAGTCATTTAGCTAGTCTCCTGGAGATGCTCTAAGAAGTCTATGTCAACATTGCGGCTGCCCTCAATTTTGTGGTCACGTAGAGTAGGTATTTTTTGTCCTAAAATAACTATCGCTCTAGATTTTGTGGACTCAGGCTACGGGGAACAAGACCGGCGTCCCATCTGGCTTGCCTCGGTAAAACAAGTAATGATGGCACCCCGCGTGCTCCATGACGACGGCGGTTCTCAACCCCCTACGGAAGCAAGGAGACGTCAGCAAGGATCCGACAGCCCCGACAGCTGTGCTTCTACAGGGCTCAAGCGCTCCTCCGATGACCACGACGCCACATGAACAGGGCTCCAACACCTCTCCAACAGCCACATCGGCATGTACATAGGGCTCTGGCTCCTCTCTGCTAGACACGTTAGCACACTGCTACACCCCCCGTTGTACACCTAGACCATCTCCTTACGTCTATAAAAGGAAGGTCTAGGGCCCTCGTACGAGAGGGTGGCCGCGCGGGAGAACGGGCTGACGCGCAGTCTCACGCCCCCTCTCTCTCTCCCTCGCGAACGCTTGTAACCCCCTACTGCAAGTGCATCCGCCCTGGGCGCAGGATAACACGAGGTCGTGGTTCCCCTTACTGTTTTTCCTCCCTTGTGTCTCTGTCTCGCGCCGACCTATCTAGGCTGGGACATGCAGCGATAATTTACTCGTCGGTCCAGGGACCCCCCGGGGTCGAAATGCCGACAGTTGGCGCGCCAGGTAGGGGCCTGCTGCGTGTTGACGAACAGCTTCCCATCAAGCTCCAGATGGGGAGTCTCCAGCAACCTCTCCAACCCGGGACGAAGCTCCGTTTCGGGAGTCTCGAGTTCATGTCCCTCGACGGCAGTTACGACATGATACTCCTTCCTCCGCCGCGCGACAACGACAATGGCGGCCGTCAGCCCGCCCGCCGGCGGCGGAATCGACGACGTCTTCCCCGCGTGGCGGAAGAACACCATCCGAGTCTATCCCGTCACCTTCCCCGTCGATGGGGAAGGAGGCGGGGCAATCGTGGCCAAGCAGGAGGCGGCGCCTCGTTGGCTGTCGAGCGAGTCAACGATGTCGGCGCCCCAGCAGGGGACACGTCGGACGTTGACCTCGCGCCTGAGACGAAGACGAGCGTCGTTTCCTCGCAACACGCCAACCCCAAGCAGACGAACGACGCTAGCACGCTCGCGAAGGACTTGCTGGGCGTTAGCCTCGTACCTGAGATAGCGGTGCAGTCCGTCCCCGACGTGACTTCGTCACCGCCCGTCGATTAAGAGGTACCGACAGTTTCCCATCCTATGCCTTTTAGATTTAGCTTCGACCCACCAAGCAACCCCGCTTTGGTGGACGCTTTCATAAAGGCATATCCAAACCTTCCGGGGTACCATATGTGGTCAACCTGGGACAGATTTACGACCGTCTCGACCTACGGGCCTCCGGGTTCCGAGGAAGATGACGAGCCCGACTCTGGTTGGGATTTCTCCGGGCTCGATAACCCCAGTGCCATGCGGGACTTCATGACCGCATGTGACTACTGCCTCTCTGATTGCTCCGATGATAGCCACAACCTCGGCAACGAGGAATGTGGCCCAAGTCGCGAATGTTTCCACGTCGATCTAGAGGATCTCGACGAAGGCAACCACCTTGATATGTCGGAGGACGACGATCCCTCTAGGCATGTGCCTCGTGTTGACATCCTTCGGGAGCTAGCTGTGGTCTCAGTCCCTACGGGGGGTCAGGACACACAGCTCGAGCAAACCCGCGAGATGCAGGCCAGGCTCGACAAGGAAGCAGGACAACTTGTGCAGCTCCGGCAGAACATCGGGCAGGAGCGGGCAGGCCGAGCACCGGCCGGAGAAGCGCGTCATCTGCCCCAGGACGTCCAGCACCGCATCGCCGATAATGCCAGGGCGAGGCTGCCCCCAGTTTCCAGTGGGGTCGGCCAGAACCTGGCTACAACGGCAATACTACTCCGGGCAATGCCGGAACCATCCACCACCGAGGGGCGGCGTATCCAGGGAGAGCTCAAGAATCTCCTGGAGGATGCCGCGGTCCGACGAGCCAAAAGCTCTGCCTCCCGAAGGCAGGGATACCCCCCGGAGCATCGCGCCGCGACTTCCCGATTCATGTGGGGAGCCTCGGTCCACACCGGGCGCACGCGGGACACAGCACCTGCGGCCCCGGGCCGCCTCGGCAACAAGCACCATCGCCGTGACCGTTGAGCCCACCTCGACGAGAGGGTGCGCCGAGGCTACCACCCCAGGCGTGGGGGACGCTACGACAGCGGGGAGGATCGGAGCCCTTCGCCCGAACCACCCGGTCCGCAAGCTTTCAGTCGGGCCATAGGACGGGCGCCTTTCCCGACCCGGTTCCGGGCCCCGACTACCATCACCAAGTACTCGGGGGAGACGAGGCCAGAACTGTGGCTCACGGACTACAGGTTGGCCTGCCAGCTGGGTGGAACGGACGATGACAACCTCATCATCCGCAACCTCCCCCTGTTCCTCTCCGACGTCGCCCGAGCCTGGCTGGAGCATCTGCCTCCCACGCAGATCTCCAACTGGGACGACCTAGTCAAAGCCTTCGCCGGCAACTTCCAGGGCACATACGTGCGTCCTGGGAACTCCTGGGATCTCCGAAGCTGCCGCCAGCAGCCGGGAGAATCCCTATGGGATTACATCCGACGATTCTCGAAGCAGCGCACCGAGCTGCCCAACATCACCGACTCAGATGTCATCGGCGCGTTCCTCGCCGGCACCACTTGCCGCGACCTGGTGAGCACGCTAGGTCGCAAGGCTCCCACCAGGGCGAGCGAGCTAATGGACATCGCCACCAAGTTCGCCTCTGGCCAGGAGGCTGTCAAGGCCATCTTCCGGAAGGGCAAGCAGCCTCAGGGGCGCCAGCCGGATGACGTCCCTGAGGCGTCCGCTCAGCGCGACGCGAGGAAAAAGGGCAAGAAGAAGTCACAAGCGAAACGCGACGCTGCCGACGCAGACCTTGTTGCCGCCGCCGAGCACAAGAACCCTCGGAAGCCTCCCGGAGGCGCCAACTTGTTCGACAAGATGCTCAAGGAGTCGTGCCCCTACCATTAGGGTCCCGTCAAGCACACCCTTGAGGAGTGTGTCATGCTTTGGCGCTACTTCCACAAGGTCGGGCCCCCGGCGGAAGGTGGCAGGGCCCCCGACTACGACAAGAAGGAAGCCCACAAGGCAGAGGAGTTCCCCGATGTCCATGACTGTTTCATGATCTATGGAGGGCGGGTGGCGAACGCCTCGGCTCGGCACCGCAAGTAAGAGCGCCAGGAGGTCTGCTCGG
Source organism: Zea luxurians (assembly GCA_029449295.1). NCBI lineage: Eukaryota > Viridiplantae > Streptophyta > Magnoliopsida > Poales > Poaceae > Zea > Zea luxurians. The sequence goes on along the minus strand of JAOPSE010000433.1, from coordinate 129,497 downwards.
TGAAGGTGGCGGCGCCAGTCTACCTAGACTGGTCCGACAAGCCCATCACCTTCGACCAAGGCGACCACCCCGACCGCGTGCCGAGCCCAGGGAAGTACCCACTCGTTGTTGATCCTGTCATCAGCAACGTCAGGCTTACCAAGGTCCTCATGGACGGAGGCAGCAGCCTCAACATCATCTACGCTGACACCCTCGGGCTCCTGCAGATCGATCTGTCCTCAATCCGGGCCGGCGCAACGCCCTTTCACGGGATCATTCCCGGGAAGCGCGTCCAGCCCCTTGGACAACTCGATCTGCCCGTCTGCTTCGGGACTCCCTCCAACTTTCGAAAGGAAACCCTCACGTTCGAGGTGGTCGGGTTCCGAGGAACCTACCACGCGGTACTAGGGAGACCATGCTACGCCAAGTTTATGGCCGTCCCCAACTACACCTACCTCAAGCTCAAAATGTCGGGCCCCAACAGGGTCATCACCATCGGCCCCACGTACCGACATGCGTACGAATGCGACGTGGAGTGCGTGGAGTACGCCGAGGCCCTCGCCGAATCCGAGGCCCTCATCGCCGACATGGAAAGCCTCCCCAAGGAGGCGCCAGATGTGAAGCGCCATGCCGGCAACTTCGAACCAGCGGAGCCGGTTAAGTCCGTCCCTCTCGACCCCAGCAACGACACCTCCAAGCAGATCCGGATCGGCTCCGAGCTCGACCCCAAATAGGAAGCAGTGCTCGTCGACTTTCTCCGCGCAAACGTCGAGGTTTTTGCGTGGAGTCCCTCGGACATGCCAGGCATATCGAGGGATGTCGCCGAGCACTCACTGGATATCCGAGCTGGAGCTCGACCCGTGAAGCAGCCTCTGCGCCGATTCGACGAACAAAAGCGCAGAGCCATAGCCGAGGAGATCCACAAGCTGATGGCTGCAGGGTTCATCAAAGAGGTATTCCATCCCGATTGGCTAGCCAACCCTGTGCTTGTGAAAAAGAAAGGTGGGAAATGGCGGATGTGTGTAGACTACATTGGTCTAAACAAAGCATGTCCGAATGTTCCCTACCCTCTACCTCGCATCGATCAAATTGTGGATTCCACTGCTGGGTGTGAAACTCTATCGTTCCTCGATGCCTACTCAGGGTATCACCAAATCAGGATGAAAGAGTCCAACCAGCTCGCGACTTCTTTCATCACACCTTTTGGCATGTACTGCTACATTACTATGCCATTTGGTTTGAGGAATGCGGGTGCGACATACCAAAGGTGCATGAACCACGTGTTCGGACAGCACATTGGCCGAGCGGTCGAGGCTTACGTCGATGACATCGTAGTCAAGACGAGGAAAGCCTCCGACCTCCTCTCCGACCTTGAAACGACATTCAAGTGTCTCAAAGAGAAAGGCATAAAGCTCAATCCCGAGAAGTGTGTCTTCGAAGTCCCCCGAGGCATGCTCCTGGGGTTCATCGTCTCTTAGCGGGGCACCGAGGCAAACCCGGAGAAAATCGCGGCCATCACCAACATGGGGCCTATCAAGCAGTGGCATAGCTAGATTTTTTTGTGAGGTATGTCATTAGATTTTTTTTATAAATAATTTAATATAATATATAATAATTTGGTATATAGTTCAAAATATAAAGATAAAAATAGCATATAACACTATATATTTAACATTTAAGTCTATAAACGTATATATTATAATGCAAATATAATATATATCCATATCTTTTATATGGATCTTGGTGGACTGGTGATCCGGTAGGCCGGCATAGGATATGCCGTGGCCCACCCGGACCACCCACTATCTACGCCACTGCTATCAAGGACTTGAAAGGAGTACATAGGGTCATGGGATGCCTTGCGGCTCTGAGCCGCTTCATCTCGCGCCTCGGCGAAAGAGGCCTGCCCCTGTATCGCCTCTTAAGGAAGACCGAGCGCTTCACTTGGACCCCCGAGGCCGAGAAAGCCCTCGGGAACTTGAAGGCGCTCCTTACAAGCGCGCCCATCCTGGTGCCCCCGCTGCCGGAGAAGCCCTCTTGATCTACGTCACCGCTACCACTCAGGTGGTCAGCGCCGCGATCGTGGTCGAGAGACAAGAAGAAGGGCACGCATTGCCCGTCCAAAGGCTGGTCTACTTCATCAGTGAGGTACTGTCCGAGACCAAAATCCGCTACCCGCAAATTCAGAAGCTACTGTACGCGGTGATTCTAACACGGCGAAAGTTGCGACACTACTTCGAGTCTCATCCGGCGACTGTGGTGTCATCCTTCCCCCTGGGGGAGATCATCCAGTGCCGAGAGGCCTCGGGTAGGATTGCAAAGTGGGCGGTGGAGATCATGGGCGAGACGATCTCGTTCGCCCCTCGGAAGGCCATCAAGTCCCAAGTCTTGGCAGACTTTATGGCTGAATGGGTCGACACCCAGCTTCCAACATCTCCGATCCAACCAGAACTCTGGACCATGTTTTTCGACGGGTCGCTGATGAAAACAGGAGCGGGCGCGGGCCTGCTCTTCATCTCACCCCTCGGAAAGCACCTCCGCTACGTGCTACACCTCCATTTTCCGGCGTCCAACAAAGTGGCTGAGTATGAGACTCTGGTTAACGGGTTGCGCATCGCCATCGAGCTAGGGGTTCGGCGCCTCGACGCTCGTGGCGACTTGCAGCTTGTCATCGACCAAGTCATGAAGAACTCCCACTGCCACGACCCGAATATGGAAGCCTACTGCGACGAGGTTCGGCGCCTGGAGGACAAGTTCTACGGGCTCGAGCTCAACCACGTCGCTCGATGATACAACGAGACTGCAGACAAGCTGGCTAAGATAGCCTCGGGGCGAACAATGGTCCCTCCGGACGTCTTCTCCCGAGACCTACATCAACCCTCCGTCAAGACCAACGACACGCCCGAGCCCGAGAAGGCCCCGGCTCTGCCCGAGGCACCCTCGGCCCAGCCCGAGGCGCCCTCAGCTCAGCCCGAGGCACCCTGCCCGAGGCACCCTCGGCCCCTGAGGGTGAGGAACTGCGCATCGAGGAAGAGCAGAATGGGGTCACGCCTAATCGAAACTGGCAGACCCCATACCTGCAATATCTCCACCGAGGAGAGCTACCCCTCGACAGAGCCGAAGCTCGACGACTGGTGCGGCACGCCAAGTCGTTCGTCTTGCTGGGTGATGGAAAGGAGCTCTACCACCATAGCCCCTCAGGCATCCTCCAACGATGCATATCCATCGCCGAAGGTCAGGAGTTATTGCAAGAAATACACTCGGGGGCTTGCGGTCATCATGCAGCACCTCGAGCCCTTGTGGGAAACGCCCTCCGATAGGGTTTCTACTGGCCAACCGCGGTGGCCGACGCCACTAGGATTGTACGCACCTGCCAAGGGTGTCAATTCTATGCAAGGCAGACCCACCTGCCCGCTCAGGCTCTGCAAACAATACCCATCACCTGGCCATTTGCTGTGTGGGGTCTGGACCTCGTCGGTCCCTTGCAGAAGGCACCCGAGGGCTTCACGCACCTGCTGGTCACCATCGACAAATTCTCCAAGTGGATTGAGGTCCGACCCCTAAACAACATCAGGTCCGAACAGGCGGTGGCGTTCCTCACCAACATCATCCATCGCTTTGGGGTCCCGAACTCCATCATCACCGACAATGGCACCCAGTTCACTGGCAGAAAGTTCCTGGACTTCTGCGAGGATGTAAGTGCAATCAACCCTAATTGAGGGTTTTGGTGATTAAATGACAAAACAAACAGAGATTCTAACAAGTTTGCTCCTAGCATGTACGCAGTAATTCTACAGACAGGAGAAGCACAGATCTTACGAAGCATAAAAATAAAAAGCACCGCAGATTTAAAATTCCACATCAAATGGCGTGCTCCAAGTGCTTTGAAACAACGGCGGTACTCATTTTACAGTTCTTGAGTTATAGGAATCGCCATACAATTAAGAGGGATCCGCAATGGTTAAGTAAGTTATGCAATGAGCTAAGTTCAAAACCCTTTGAAAACATCCTTGAGAATATTTTTCCAGATCATGAATGCCCTTGAGAAAGACCAATTTTACTTCCCACAAAAACTCCACTTTTGTCCTCCTCAAAACATTCAAAATTTGGTTTCAGCCCTGGAAACCGGTTCAACCGGTCCTGAAACCGGTTCAACCGGTTTTGGGACTGTTCCTCTGCCACCCCTGCTCTGACCTGTCTGACAGTCAGAGCTGTCAGAAAAGGTCGCTACAGATTTTTTGGGAAAACCGGTTCAACCGGATTTTTCCCTTACTCAACCGGTTTTGAAACCGGTCGAGTCTCCGGCTGAGTAGGTTAGTGAACCGGGATCCCCCTGGTAGAAACCGGTTCAACCGGTTTTTACTCTTTTTCTCCCAACGGCTACCAGCTTTTGGGGGGATCCTTTATATACCCCCTCACACTCTCTCTCTCATTTACTTCAGCTCCTCCCACGAAATCTTGGCTGACCAAACTCTCAACAAGTGCATTCATTTCACCTTTCACACCCGCAATCACATCTCCTTCAATTGCTTGAAGGATCCTTGGTGTGAGGTGAACTCGATCTAACACGCTGTCATTTTCATCTCGATTCTCCTATTCTCTTTGTTCTTGAGCTCGTTGCAAACTTAACCTTGTGCGGATTTGTTACTCTTGGAACCTCGTGTTCCTTGACGGTTAGAGGTTGCTTGGGAGTCTCCAAATTTGTGGACGACCCCAAGAAGTTTGTATCACCCGCTCTCTGAGCATATTTGAGAAGAGATTGCCTTGACCTTTGTGGTCGGCTTGTGGAGGATTAGGGTTGAAAAAGACCTGGCCCTTTGTGGGCTCCTCAACAAGGAGTAGGACACCTTTGTGGTGGTTGCCGAACCTCGGGTTATATCGCGTGTTCTTGTGTGTTCTTGTTAAGCACTTTAAATTTATTGGTTGGTTCATATTATCTATTCGAGTAGATCTTGCGTAGGGCAAGTCATTAGCAAAATCTTTCACTACTTCGTAATATTTGTTTATCTAAGTTGAGCAGGTTCAAACTTGTTCAGTTGTGAACAAAATCAACTGAACCGGTTTGCACCAGTGCAACTTTAATTTAACCTTTCTCGAAGTTTTTAGTGAAAAATTTCAGGTGTAGCCTATTCACCCCCCCCCCCTCTAGGCTACTTTCAATTGGTATCAGAACTACGTACCTCATTTTACGCTTAACCACGTGAGGAAACGATCATGTCTACTCAACGGGACCATGTGGATCCTATCCTCGAGGATATTCCCGTCACATCCTCCGGTGAGGAAGTGGACCCCAAGGTCCTCGACCTCGCCATGAAGATCGCCGAGAGGATGTTCCTCAAGATGAAAGAGGAAGATGCTAAGAAAAAGGCCGAAGAAGAAGAATCAAGAAGAAAGGCCGAAGAAGACAAACGTAAAGGAAAATTTGATTACAATGACGACCTAGTGGTTCTTTTGGTGTCGAAGGTGTTGAGCAAGGTAAGTCTCAACACCGAAGAATCATCTACCAAAAGCAAAGGTAACGAGTTTAGTAAAGTTCAATTCGATTACTCTAGAAATTTTATTCCCAACTTCTCTTCCGCCCCACTTGGAAAGTTACCAACTCTTAGTGAGTTGAACTATGACGAGTGGGCCGATAAGATGAAGTCGCATTTAATCGGTGTACATCCTAGTCTTTGGGAGATTGTTAATGTAGGTATGCATAAGCCTGCCCAAGGAGAAGAGATGACTCCAGAAATGATGCAAGAGATTCATCGCAATGCTCAAGCAGTGAGCATAATTAAAGGGAGTCTTTGTCCGGAAGAATACCGGAAAGTTCAAGGAAGAGAAGATGCCCGTGACATTTGGAACATTCTTAAAATGTCACATGAAGGAGATCCCAAAGCTAAGAGACATAGAGTTGAAGCTTTGGAGAGTGAGCTTGCTAGATATGATTGGATCAAGGGTGAGTCGCTTCAATCACTCTTTGATCGATTGATGGTGTTAGTAAACAAGATAAGAGTACTTGGAAGTGAAGATTGGAGTGACTCCAAGGTCACAAGACTATTCATGAGAGCATACAAAGAAAAGGATAAGAGTCTAGCAAGGATGATAAGGGATTGTGATGACTATGAGGATATGACGCCTCATCAATTATTTGCAAAGATTCTACAACACGAGTCCGAAGAAGCCCCCATCAAGACAAGAGACTCTCATGCCTTGATCACAAATGAACAAGACACCCCCAAGAAGAACAAAGACCACAAGGCAAAGAAAGTGGTCGAGACGTCAAGTGATGAAGATAGCTCAAGTGATGAAGACACAGCTATGTTCATCAAAACATTCAAGAAATTTGTAAGGAAAAATGACAAGTTTCAAAGGAAAGGAAAGAAGAGGGCATGCTATGAATGTGGCCAAACCGGTCATTTCATAGCGGATTGTCCTAACAAAAAGGAACAAGAAGCCAAGAAGGAATACAAGAAGGACAAGTTCAAAAAGGGAGGCAAGACCAAGGGACATTTCAAGAAGAAGAAATATGGTCAAGCCCATATTGGTGAAGAATGGAACTCCGATGAAGAGAGTTCTAGCTCCGAAGAAGAAGAAGTGGTGGCAAATGTTGCCATCCAATCTACTTCAAGCTCGCAACTCTTCACCAACCTACAAGACGACTCCTACACTCCAACTTGCCTCATGGCAAAAGGAGATAAGGTAACTTTATTTAGTAATGATTTTCAAAATGATGATGATGATGAACAAATTGCTATGAAAAATAAAATGATTAAGGAATTTGGCTTGAATGGATATAATGTTATCATAAAATTGATGGAGAAGCTAGATAAAAGAAAAGCAACTCTTGATGCTCAAGAAGACTTGCTTATCCTTGATAAGGAAAGAAACCTAGAGCTTCAAGGATTGCTACTCAATAAAGATGAAATGCTAGATGCCTTGACTAAGGAAGTATCTTTAGTCAAGATAACTATAGAGGATAAAGAAAAGGAAGTAATCAATATGAAAACCTCTATAGCTAGTCTTGCAAATGAAAATGATGCACTTGAATCAAGCATATTAAGCTTGAATGTCCAAAATCAAGAACTTCAAGTGCAACTTGAAAATTGCAAGAACATCAATGCTTCATCTTTATTGATTGAATCTAAGTCTAGCTCCTCAAATAATACCTTTTGCAAACATTGTGCCAAATATCATGCTTCTTGTTGTCTAACTAACCATGCAAGGAAAAAGAGCCCACAGGTGAAGGTCAAAGAAATATTGAAAAGATGCTCTAGCAATGATGGGTTAAAGAAAATTGAACCCAAGTACAAGTCCCTAAAGCCCAACAATGGAAGAAGGGGGCTTGGGTTCAACTCATCCAAGGAAAACCCTAGCACAGTGCATAAGGGGTGGAGATCCCCCAAGTTCATAGAGGGAACCACCCTATATGATGCCTTGGGGAGGATTCACTCCTCAAATGACAAGTCAACTCAAGTAAAGGTAAACTTGAGTTCCACAAAGAGTAAGATGAAGGAAGCGGCATCAACCAGTGGAGAAAAATTTAATGCTCCCATTTCTCACTCTTATCTTTGTGATTACATGTTGACTTGGGATTTAGGGAAATTGGTTGTTAAATATGTGGGTGCCTACACTAAAAGAAAAGTCATGAAAAGAAGTGTGTGGGTACCCAAGGCTATAACTAACATTGCAGGACCCAACTCAATTTGGGTACCTAAAAGCATAGCCTAAATTTGTTTTGCAGGTCTACTCCTCTGGTGGGTCAAGTTGGGTGCTTGACAGTGGATGCACAAATCACATGACCGGGGAGGAAGACATGTTTCATTCCTTGCAACTAACTCAAGAAGCACAAGAAATTGTGTTTGGAGATAGTGGCAAGAGTAAGGTGATTGGTATTGGTAAAATTCCTATCTCTGACCAACAATCACTTTCAAATGTTTTATTGGTAGATTCTTTAAGCTACAATTTGATGTCCGTTTCACAACTTTGTGGAATGGGTTATAATTGCTTATTTATGATGTGGATGTGAAGATCCTTAGAAGGGAGGATTCCTCTGTTGCCTTTACAGGTCGCTTGAAGGGCAAACTCTATCTTGTTGATTTCATAACAAGTAGAGTGACGCCTGAGACTTGTTTAGTGGCAAAATCTGACAGGGGTTGGCTTTGGCATCGCCGGCTAGCTCATGTTGGCATGAGGAACTTGGCCAAACTTAAAAGGATGGTCACATTATTGGACTAACAAATGTTGTGTTTGAGAAAGATAGGGTTTGTGGCGCATGCCAAGCAGGAAAGCAACATGGAGTCCCACATCAATCAAGAATGTGGTTACAACAAAAAGGCCACTGGAGCTTCTTCACATGGACCTCTTCGGACCTGTGGCTTACATCAGCATTGGTGGTAGTAAGTATGGTTTAGTCATTGTTGATGATTATTCTCGTTTCACCTGGGTTTTCTTTTTAAGTGATAAAGGTGAAACTCAAGAAACTTTGAAGAAATTCATGAGAAGGGCTCAAAATGAGTTTGAGCTCAAAATCAAGAAAGTGAGGAGTGATAATGGGATGGAATTCAAGAACACAGGTGTTGAAGAATTCTTAGGTGAAGAAGGAATCAAACATGAGTTCTCGGTTCCTTATACTCCACAACAAAATGGTGTTGTGGAAAGAAAGAACCAAACTCTAATTGAAGCAGCTAGAACTATGTTAGATGAGTACAAGACACCTAACAACTTTTGGGCAGAAGCGGTCAACACCGCCTGTCATGCAATCAACCGTCTCTATCTTCATAAGATCTACAAGAAGACAGCTTATGAACTTCTCACTGGTAACAAACCTAAAGTTGATTATTTTAGAGTATTTGGTTGTAAATGTTTTATTCTTAACAAGAAAGTCAAGAGCTCAAAGTTTGCTCCTAGAGTGGACGAGGGTTTCTTGCTTGGTTATGCATCAAATGCGCATGGATATCGCGTTTTCAACAATACCACCGGTCTTGTTGAAATAGCGATAGACGTGACATTTGATGAGTCTAATGGCTCGCAAGGGCACATTTCTAATGGCACTGCAGGAAATGAAGAACCACCTTGTGAGGCTATAAAGAGACTTGCAATAGGTGAGGTAAGACCTCAAGAGAAGGATGATGATGAAGGAACTTTATGGATGACCAATGAGGTTTTTGATGTGGGTGCAAAGGTGGTGGGTGACAAATCCTCCACCCAAGCAAACCCATCAACCTCAAGTCATCCAAATCTTGAAGAAAATCATCAACCCCAAAAGATGCCAACGGTGGTAGAAGATGAACATGAAAGTATTGATGGTGAAGTGGCTATTGATCAAGTAGATGATGAGGAGGAACAAATTCAAAGACAACCATCAGTGCCTCATCCTCGAGTTCATCACACTATTCAAAGAGATCATCCGATGGACAACATCCTGGGTAGCATCAGGAGAGGGGTAACAACTCGATCTCGTCTAGCAAATTTTTGTGAATTTTACTCGTTTGTTTCCTCTCTTGAGCCACTTAAGGTTGAAGAAGCGTTGGGTGATCCGGATTGGATAATTGCCATGCAAGAGGAATTGAACAACTTCACCCGGAATGAAGTCTGGTCCTTGGTTCCAAGACCCAAGCAAAATGTGATTGGGACAAAATGGGTCTTTAGAAACAAACAAGATGAGCATGGCGTGGTTACAAGAAATAAAGCACGGTTGGTTGCTCAAGGCTACACTCAAGTGGAAGGACTTGATTTTGGTGAAACACATGCGCCGGTAGCAAGGTTAGAGTCAATAAGAATATTAATTGCCTATGCTACTAACCATGATTTTAAGTTATATCAAATGGACGTCAAGAGCGCGTTTCTAAATGATCCACTACAAGAGAGGGTCTATGTGGAGCAACTGCTGGGCTTTGAAGACCCAAGGAAGCCAAATCATGTCTATCTACTTCATAAGGCACTCTACGGGCTTAAACAAGCCCCTAGAGCTTGGTATGATTGCCTTAAAGATTTTTTAATTAAGAATGGGTTTACAATAGGAAAAGCTGACTCTACATTATTTACTCGCAAAGTTGACAATGAATTATTTGTGTGCCAAATATATGTCGATGACATTATATTTGGTAGTACTAATGAAAAATTTTGTGAAGAGTTTAGCAAACTAATGACGAACAGGTTTGAGATGTCTATGATGGGTGAGCTTAAATACTTCCTGGGATTTCAAGTCAAACAACTCAAGGAAGGTACTTTTCTATGCCAAACTAAATATACGCAAGATATGCTCAAGAAGTTTGGTATGGAAAAGGCAAAGCACGCCAAGACTCCAATGTCATCAAATGGACACCTCGACCTAAATGAAGAAGGTAAACCTGTAGATCAAAAGTTATATCGATCAATGATAGGGTCACTACTTTATTTGTGTGCATCTAGACCTAATATAATGTTGAGTGTTTGCATGTGTGCTCGCTTTCAAGCTAATCCTAAAGATTGCCATCTTGTTGCCGTTAAGAGAATCCTAAGATACTTAGTGCACACCCAATATCTAGGCTTATGGTACCCTAAAGGCTCCCTTTTCGATTTGCTTGGGTACTCTGACTCAGATTATGCCGGTTGCAAAGTAGATGAAAAAGCACTACTGGGACTTGCCAATTCCTTGGGCGGTCCTTAGTGTCATGGAGTTCCAAGAAACAAAATTGTGTTGCACTTTCCACTGCAGAAGCTGAGTACATAGCAGCTGGGGCATGTTGTGCACAGTTGTTATGGATGAAGCAAACCCTGAGAGATTTTGGTTGTGAGTTTAACAAGATTCCACTATTGTGTGACAATGAGAGTGCCATAAAACTTGCAAACAATCCAGTGCAACACTCTAGAACCAAACATATTGACATTAGACATCATTTCTTGAGAGACCATGAAGCCAAAGGAGATATCGAATTGTTTCATGTGAGCACTGAAAATCAACTAGCCGATATCTTCACAAAACCACTTGATGAGACTAGGTTTTGCTTTCTTAGGAGTGAACTAAATATCTTGGATTCTCGAAACGTGTCTTAAAAACTAAAATTTTGATCAAATTTGATGGATATAAATTGATTGTTTGCGCAATATGTCATGAGAAACACTATTTGTTTCATTAAAATCTCTCATGTCATTTTTGCTAAGTGCTATTATAGCCTTTTCGGGCAATATCTGAAAACTGGTTGAGTAAATCGGCTGAGTAGGTCACTCAACCGGTTTTCCTCTGGTGGAAACCGGTTGAACCAGTATAAAAACCGGTTGAACCGGTTTTGCCCTCCTCCGCGTCTGTGCTGTCAGTCAGCGCCGCAGTCTGCGCCGTCAGTCTCGCAGTCTGCGCTGTCAGTCTGCCTCAGAATCCGCACAGTCAATACCTTTTTCTGCGCGCTTTTACTGCGCAGTCTGACCAGAAACCGGTTGAACCGGTTTTATAACCGGTTGAACCGGTTTTCTGTCTGTTGACCGGCCGGCCCCTCCCCTATTTCTCTCCCCTTCCTCTCTTATCTTCTTCTCAGTTTCTTATTCCAGCCGACGCTGCCTACTCTTTCCCCTCTCTCTCCTCCACACTTTCACCACTCCAAAACCCACTTGTGCCATCTAATCTTTGGAAATTTTGTTGGAAATCCGTTCATCTCGGCGTTCTCCATCATCTCCCTCGATCTTGTTGGGATTTCTTGATTCAAACTCCGGATCGAGGTATTGTTCTAGTTCATCTCTTTTTTTACTCAATCCCACTCATTCTTGATTATCTAGTGTATCATTCGTTGGGTACATTTTAGTTTAAGTGCTTGCAACACTTAGATTATCCTCATTTGTCACGAACATTGTTTGAGTTTAGCGGTTTGATATTGTTCGTTGTAGTTGGACCGCTCGCATGAACGGTTGAAGTGCATGCTCAATATCATACACATCTCTACTCAAGCGTGGTTGTTAAGATCCTTGCTCATCATAGGATCTATCTTCTCTTTTTAAGGATGGTGCATAGAAGGAATCCTTCTGTGGTTGAATCCGACTCATCTGACGACCAAGAGATCCATGGAGATACTCCCCCACGCGCCAGATCCAAGCGTGGGCGAGAAAGTGGCAACATCATGCAGGGTGGTGAGGCCTCCGGGTCTCATGGTGGTCGTGGTCGGATGGCCCGGAATCCATCCGGTCGATCCCGACCCACGATAAACCCTCATGCATGGGAAGCAACAAATGATGATGAGGGTGGGAAAGATGATGAGGTTGATCTTCCCCCTTCCCATGCCCCTGTTATTCGAGGTTTGGTCCTCCACCGGGCGTAGGCCCGTCGCGCTGGCAATGAGCCAGTGACTGATTTCACTGCCAGTGGAGGTTCTGCTCTTCTGCAGGACATCCGTTTCCAGAATCCTGCATTACGCCTTCGTGATGCCAGGATTGATGGGAACCGTTTTTGGACGCTTCATCATGTGGATTTTTACAACACTGTGATCCTCCCCAAGAAACATCAATCCATCCTACATCAACGCTATATCAACTGGGAAGGATGTGAGGCAATTGGGGACCCAGAGATGACACAGGCATTGAGGGCCTGTGAAAGAAAGAAAATGAAGGAGATAATGACATTCCAATATGATTGGAATGATGAAGTGATTGCCCAGTTTTACTCAACTCTGTGGGTTAAGCTGGCGGATGAGGATAGTCCATACAACTATCCTTATCTTAACTTCTACATTGAGGGAAGCTGGTACAAGGTGAGCTACCGTCTGTTTGCTCACATTCTTGGATTCACTGGCAATGATATTTCTGGGGATAAGATAAAGATTCATGATTTCCGCCAACCTACTAGAGATGAAGATAGAGACCTTCATCTCTCTGAGTCTGGGAAATTTTGGGAGTCCACCAACGTACACAAGTATTACAGATACATCAACTCCCTCAGCCGGATGACCCTCATTCCAAAAGGGGGTAATCAGATGAATATTCTTGGCGAGAGCAAGGTTTTGCTCTCTTTCATGAAGCCCAGCAGCTCAGAGAGTATCAACGTCTTTGATATGATCTGGCAGGAAATCATTCATGCTGCCTGCTTTCCATTGAAGGGATGTCTTCATGCTCCTTTTATCATGAAGATAATTGAAGTTGTGACCCAGTTTCGATATGATAAAAGTACAAGACATCAATCATATACCCCTTTCCGGATTGACCCCAACAATCCAGCAGGGCGCTTAAGGAAAGCCCCTTCCAGCTCCCGTGCTCATACCTCTGCTGGTCCGTCTGCTGCTGCTCCTGCCGGTGCCTCGCGTCCCTCCCCTGGCCGCGGATCTCCCACGCCACGTGGTCGTGGCCGTGGTCGAGGTCGTGGCCAAGGGATGGGTGCCCGCTTGGCCCACAGGATTGCGGCATTTTTCTCCATGTGCCGGAACATTTCTGCGAATGTTCATGAGCTGGCAAGGCGTCAGCGGGAGACGGACGACAATCTTCGTCGTCAAGCTTCTTCCATGGGTATGCCCTTTGCCCCTCGCTCGCCTGACGTGCCTCTCCATGCTCCTCCCCCGGATCAGTCTGGGGAAGAACACTTCGCATCTCACCTGGAGCACCACTTCTTTGCTCCTCATCAACCTCCTCCAAACTGGTGATCTTGTGCTGATGGCTCTCTCCTCTTTTAGTTCTTGTTGCCAAAAAGGGGGAGAAGGTTTCTTATCATCATGGCAGTTCCTCCTATTTATGTAACGAACATTGGTTTGTAATAATTTGTGATGCATGCATGGCTCTGTAGCCATAAACTTTTAATGATGTGATGCGATATGATATCATTATTGTAATAGCAGTAGTAACTTTTCATATCATATGCTATGCAATAATGAGTTTGTATGTGTAATTTTACTCTTTCTATCATCACAGCCTACAATTATGTTTCATCCCTCATTGGTTTGTGTATGGTGTTGATTATTCAATCTCTCTAAAAATGTTGCAAATTGACATATCAAGTCAATGTTAATATCATAAAACTCATGCACATATTTAGGGGGAGCAACACATACACAAATGCTTTTATCTCGCAAGTACTCGTAATTTTTAATGTTTATCTCTACTCTAGTTTGTTTTGGCATCAATCACCAAAAAGGGGGAGATTGTAAGTGCAATCAACCCTAATTGAGGGTTTTGGTGATTAAAGGACAAAACAAACAGAGATTCTAACAAGTTTGCTCCTAGCATGTACGCAGTAATTCTACAGACAGGAGAAGCACAGATCTTACGAAGCATAAAAATAAAAAGCACCGCAGATTTAAAATTCCACATCAAATGGCGTGCTCCAAGTGCTTTGAAACAACGGCGGTACTCATTTTACAGTTCTTGAGTTATAGGAATCGTCGTACAATTAAGAGGGATCTGCAATGGTTAAGTAAGTTATGCAATGAGCTAAGTTCAAAACCCTTTGAAAACATCCTTGAGAATATTTTTCCAGGTCATGAATGCCCTTGAGAAAGACCAATTTTACTTCCCACAAAAACTCCACTTTTGTCCTCCTCAAAACACTCAAAATTTGGTTTCAACCCTGGAAACCGGTTCAACCGGTTTTGGGACTGTTCCTCTGCCACCCCTGCTCTGACCTGTCTGACAGTCAGAGCTGTCAGAAAAGGTCGCTGCAGATTTTTTGGGAAAACCGGTTCAACCGGATTTTTCCCTTACTCAACCGGTTTTGAAACCGGTCGAGTCTCCGGCTGAGTAGGTTAGTGAACCGGGATCCCCCTGGTAGAAACCGGTTCAACCGGTTCAACCGGTTTTTACTCTTTTTCTCCCAACGGTTGCCAGCTTTTGGGGGATCCTTTATATACCCCCTCACACTCTCTCTCTCATTTACTTCAGCTCCTCCCACGAAATCTTGGCTGACCAAACTCTCAACAAGGGCATTCATTTCACCTTTCACACCCGCAATCACATCTCCTTCAATTGCTTGAAGGATCCTTGGTGTGAGGTGAACTCGATCTAACACGCTGTCATTTTCATCTCGGTTCTCCTATTCTCTTTGTTCTTGAGCTCGTTGCAAACTTAACCTTGTGCGGATTTGTTACTCTTGGAACCTCATGTTCCTTGACGGTTAGAGGTTGCTTGGGAGTCTCCAAATTTGTGGACGACCCCAAGAAGTTTGTATCACCCGCTCTCTGAGCATATTTGAGAAGAGATTGCCTTGACCTTTGTGGTCGGCTTGTGGAGGATTAGGGTTGAAAAAGACCCGGCCCTTTGTGGGCTCCTCAACGAGGAGTAGGACACCTTTGTGGTGGTTGCCGAACCTCGGGTTATATCGTGTGTTCTTGTGTGTTCTTGTTAAGCACTTTAAATTTATTGGTTGGTTCATATTATCTATTCGAGTAGATCTTGCGTAGGGCAAGTCATTAGCAAAATCTTTCACTACTTCGTAATATTTGTTTATCTATGTTGAGCAGGTTCAAACTTGTTCAGTTGTGAACAAAATCAACTGAACCGGTTTGCACCAGTGCAACTTTAATTTAACCTTTCTCGAAGTTTTTAGTGAAAAATTTCAGGTGTAGCCTATTCACCCCCCCCCCTCTAGGCTACTTTCAGAGGACCACTGTCACACCCGGTTTTAGAAGGCAAACCGAATGCGAACCATGTACGTGCCAGGATCAGTTATTCACGTACACAGCAGTTACATAACATGGACATCATCACACAGTGCTCAAATAGTATTAAAAGGGAAATAATAGTCGATTACATCATACGTCTGAGACGTCCATATAGTTCTTACAATAAATCAAAGTGCGGAAAAGAAACGTAGATAACACGGCCTTCACAGGCAGCCGACTGGGGGTTGCCGCTAACCCACGCCTAGAACTCGTCGTAGTCTTGGAACTCCTGGAAGTCTCCTTCCATAGCTTCATCTTCTCCTGAGCAGTGGTTGCAACGCTGACAACCTGGGGGAGATTGGTGTGTAGAGCAAGGGTGAGTACACATCAACATACTCAGCAAGTATCCTGTTTGGCTGTAGTGGACTAGCTTTATGTGGGGATGAGTCAAGCAGTTGCTTTTAGTTGGTCAGGTTATTACTTACTAGTAGAAAGCCAGGTTTTAACATTAACCCAAGTTATTAGCCCAATGTATCCTTTCCAGACGGAAAGAATACCACTTACCAGCACCATAATCATAATCAGAACCATCAATCTCATTGCCACCTGTACCAAAAATGTCTCTGATCAAGTATCACTAATCTCTGGAGCTCCCTTGGCCGCTCATAACCGCGAGCACGGCTGATATATCAGTTTCATAACACTCTGCAGAGGTTGCGCACTTTACCCACAAGCCGTGATTCCCTCTCTAGCCCGGGCTTGCAAGACCCTTATTCACTCCCAAGGTGAATGGCTAGGGATTCACTACGAAGCCTTTACAAAGATTCCCCGGGGCTGTAGCCACCCGTTAGGTTTCCTAAATGTACCGCACTCCTCCCCAAGGGACAAATCAACCTTGGTAGAGCGAGCCGCATACACCGAGCCCCATTGACGGCACAACGGCTAAGCGAACTACACCCCGGTTCCTCTAATTATTCAGCTAAGGGCGTCCCATTCCACCCTCATGGTTGCACTGTTTTCCCGGGCGGTCATCCATTGAACAGGTCCTTACGGAGAGGCACTTGAGAAACCGCTCGAGTCCCCTTGAAGGTCACAAATATAATCATAAATAAGAAGGGGAAAACATCGTATCATAGATAATCACATCATGTTCATTGATTAGAGTTGAGCAATAGCATCAGACTAAGCAGTAATAATCCGACCCAAATAGGTAAACAAGGACATGGATAACAAAAGCTAGTCAATCCTTAGGTATAAATGTGTAATGCGGGGGTGAATTAAAGAATGAATAGGACAGAGATAGGTCAAAGGACACTTGCCTCCACCAACCGACTGCTGCTCAGGGGCTTCTCCTGCGAATTCCTCGGGCTCTTCGACCGGATCGTTCTCTATGCGAGCGCAAACATACATACATCCACATATTTAATACAAAAGAACAGTACACCATACAAGGGAACAAGTAAAGCGAATATGCATCAAGTATGACATTCGATATCGCATTCATTAAGGTTAGAAAGAAACGGGAAAGGGTCTCGCAGGGGGTTAAAGCTTATGCACTAATGATTAGTTACAATTGGTTCTTAACAAAAGAATTCTGTTATATACACTAATGGAAACTTAGTCATTTTTAAGTTGAGCAACATTGAACGAGATAAACAATTAACTATATATGAAATAACTAGCGTAACGGAATTCTAAATTAAGCTTCATATTTCAATAACATTAACAATGATTAGCCTACCTAAAATAAAATAACTATGATCACAGAAAGTAAAATAAAATAAAATAAAATAAAAAAATAAAAAACAGGGGGGCGGTTGAACCGGCCCTAGGGGCGGTTGAACCGGCCGGCTGGGCGGCCGAGCACGCAGGGGCGGGGGCGCGGCCGGGCGGCTGCCAGGGCGCGGCCAGCGGCTGGCCAGGGGCGGCCGGGGCTGGCTGGGCGCGGCCAGGCGGGCGGCCAGGCGCGGCCGGGGCCAGGGCGCGGCCGGGCGGCTGGGCTGGGGCGGCCAGGGGCGCGGCCAGGGGCGGCCGGGCGGCTGGGCTGCCAAGGAGAGAGGAGGGGAGAGGGGGAGAGGGAGGGAGGAGGGAGGAGAGAGGAGGGGGGGCTCACCGGGGCGGGCGGCCGAGCTGCAGGGGCGGCGGCCGAGCAGGGGGCGGGGCTAGGGCAGGGGAGGGCGGCGGTAGGGAGAGAATGGGAGAGAGGGAGGGAGAGGGAGAGGGAGTTGGGGAAAAGGGGAGGGGGGTGGGGGCGGCTGGGCCTATTGGGCCCAGAGGGGGCGCGCAGGGGGGCGGCTGGGCCGGCCAGGGACGGCCCACGGCGCGGGAGAGAGAGAAAAAGAGGAGAGAGGAAGAAAAAGAAAAAGAAAGAAAATGTTTTCTCCTTATTTTCGAAATCCGATCTTCCTAGATGAATGCATTTGCGCTTTCAAACAATCAAAGAATGCATAGTTCGGCATGGTGCATCAAACAACATAAAACAATTTTAGGGTTTTTCTTTACACGGGAATTCCAAACCGAATCCCGCTAGCTTTGGAAAAAGTCAAGGTTTAGCGAGGGGAAAAAGAAAAAGAAAAGGTAACGCCTGAATTTGGCGAGTGAAGAAAAGAAAAAATTCAACTGCAAAATTCGGGGCGTTACAAACCTATCCCCCTTAAAAGAATCTCGCCCTCGAGATTCAGGGCTGGCTAGCAAAGAGCTCTGGGTACTTGGCCATCAAATCATCTTCACGCTCCCAGGTTGCTTCTTCCTCAGAGTGGTGACTCCATCTGACTTTGCACATTCTGATGGTCTTCCTGCGGGTGACTCTATCTGCAACCTCAAGGATCTGAGCTGGCTTCTCAACATAGGTCAAGTCCTCCTGGACTTCCAGACCTTCCACCGGCAACTGCTCTTCTGGCACACGCAAGCACTTCTTCAACTGAGACACATGAAAGACATCATGCACAGCTGACAAATTCTCTGGCAGACTGAGCTGATAGGCCACTTCTCCACGCTTTGAGAGGATCTGGTACGGACCAATGTAGCGGGGTGCTAGCTTGCCTTTGATTCCGAACCTTCTGACTCCTCTGATCGGTGACACTTTCAGATAGACAAAGTCTCCGACTTCGAAACTCAGCTCTCTTCTCCTTGTGTCTGCATAGCTTCGCTGCCTTGATTGCGCTATCTTCAGATTCTCTCGGACCATCTTGATGTTCTCTTCGGCTTCAAGCAGAATGTCTGGCCCAAACACCTGCTTTTCTCCAGGCTGATCCCATTGCAACGGAGTTCTGCAACTCCTTCCATAAAGCGCTTGAAATGGTGACATCTTCAAACTAGCCTGGTAACTGTTGTTATAGGAAAACTCTGCATAAGGCAATCACTTGTCCCATCCGGACTGATCTTGCAACGCACAGGCTCTCAACATATCTTCAAGAATTTGATTGGTTCTTTCGGTCTGGCCATCTGTCTGCGGGTGATAAGCTGAACTGAAATTCAGATGTGTGCCCAAGGCTTCATGCAACTGCTGCCAGAAATGAGAGGTGAACTGCGTTCCTCTGTCTGACACTATCTTCTTTGGCACACCATGAAGGCAAACGATCCGAGACATATACAGTTCTGCCAATACTGCACTGCTGTAGGTGGTCTTGACAGGTATGAAGTGGGCTGACTTGGTTAAACGGTCCACTACTACCCAAATGGAATCGTAGCCGGCTCGAGTGCGAGGCAATCCGACTATGAAATCCATACCGATTTCATCCCATTTCCACTGAGGAATCTGCAACGGTTGCAACAATCCAGCAGGTCTCTGGTGCTCTGCCTTAATTCTTCGGCAACTATCGCACATAGCCACATGCTCTGCGATTTCCCTCTTCATTCCGTACCACCAGAATTTCTTCTTCAGATCCTGATACATCTTCTCACTGCCAGGGTGAATCGAATAGGCTGTCTCATGAGCTTCCTTGAGAATCAACTCCCGAATGGACTGGACATTGGGAACACACAAGCGGTCTTTGAACCATATCACGCCTTCTGCGTCTTCTCGAAAATCTTTGCCTCTGCCATCTAGAATCAGTCGCCGAATCTCACTGATCTTTTCATCATTCTTCTGCGCTTCTTTGATTTCTCGCTCCAAGGTAGGTTCCAATTCAACTGTGACTCCTCGCGAATTGTTCAGAAATCCGAGACTCAACCTGTCAAACTCCTTGGCCAACTCATAAGGCATCGGACGAGCGACCATCAGATTGATTTGACTCTTTCTGCTCAAAGCATCTGCCACTACGTTTGCTTTGCCTGGATGGTAATGAATCTCCAACTCATAATCTTTGATCAACTCTAACCATCTTCGCTGTCTCATATTCAATTCTGACTGAGTGAATATGTACTTCAGACTCTTGTGGTCTGTGTAAACATCGCATTTCTGTCCATACAGATAGTGCCTCCATGTCTTCAGTGCGTGAACCACTGCTGCCAACTCTAGGTCATGGATTGGGTAGTTCTTCTCATGAACCTTCAACTGTCGGGACGAGTAAGCCACAACTCTTCCCTCTTGCATCAACACGCATCCCAAACCTGTGTAACAAGCATCACAGTACACAGAGAAGGGCTTGTGCACATCAGGCAAGACTAGGACAGGCGCTGTTGTCAACTTCTCTTTCAGCGCTTCGAAGGCCTCTTGGCATTTCTGGGTCCACTTGAACTCAACCTTGTTGCCTAGCAACGCTGTCATTGGTTTCGCAATCTTCGAAAACCCTTCAATGAATCGCCGATAATATCCGGCCATTCCAATGAAGCTCTTGATTCCTCGAGCATCCGTTGGCGCTTTCCAGTTCAGAATGTCTGCCACTTTCTTCGGATCCACAGCCAATCCTTCTTTGTTGATTATGTGACCCAAGAACAGGACTTCACTGATCCAGAACTCACACTTGCTCAACTTTGCATACAACTGGTGCTCTCGCAATCTCTGCAATACCATCCTCAAATGATCTGCATGCTCTTCTTCGCTTTGAGAATAAATCAGAATGTCATCAATGAATACCACCACAAACTTATCGAGATAATCCATGAATACACTGTTCATCAAGTTCATAAAGAATGCTGGTGCATTGGTCAAACCAAAAGACATCACTGTGAACTCATACAAACCATACTTGGTAATGAATGCCGTCTTCGGAATGTCCGAAGGTCGGATCCTGAGCTGATGATATCCTGACCTCAAATCTATCTTGGAGAACACACTGGCTCCTCTCAACTGGTCAAACAGATCTTCTATTCTGGGCAAGGGATACTTGTTCTTGATCGTGACTTCATTCAAAGCTCGATAATCGATACACATCCTCTTGGTGCCATCTTTCTTCTCCACAAACAAGACAGGGGCGGCCCAAGGCGAGGTGCTTGGCCGGATGTAACCTTTCTCTGACAGCTCATCAATCTGCTTCTTAAGCTCAACCAACTCTGGTCCAGATATTCTGTAAGCTCTCTTAAAGATAGGGGCGGTTCCAGGAAGAAGCTCTATAGCGAATTCAACTTTCCGCTCTGGTGGCATACCCGGTAAGTCCTTTGGAAACACATCTGGGAATTCAGACACAACCTTGATACTCTCAATTGGGTCTGCTTCACTGCTATCGACAGCCATCTGATAACAACTTCCTTTCTTTGGCTCAGGCGGAACTAACTCGGTCACCACTTCCTCTCCTAGTGGGGACACCAACTTGATTGTCCTTTTATCACAACTGATAACTGCCTGATACTTATCTAGCCAATTCATCCCTAGGATGACATCTATTCCCTGAGTACCCATTACTATAAGGTTAGCGGGAAACGCTATCCCCCTTATTTCCACACTTACATTCAAACATATGCTATCAGCTCGAATTCTACCACCAGCTGAGTCAATTTGAATGGGGGTTGACATGGTAGTAATTGGAAGATTATGTGCTTTTACCCATGATGCAGTAATAAAAGAATGCGTTGCTCCAGTATCAAATAACACTTCTGCAATATGGGAATCGACTGGGAACATACCTACTGTCATGCCGGGGGTCTCCTGAACTGCTTCAGCCTCCAAGTGGTTCAGTCTTCCATGATTATAGCGCTGCTGAGGGCGGTTGCCTGCTCCAGGCTGAGACACATTCTGCTTTGCTGGGGCATTGGGGCCTGACTGCTGCTGGGCTGCTTTCTTCGGACATTGCATCACCCAATGGCCTTGCTCTCCACAGTGGAAACATGCTCTGTTCCCAACCTGAGCTGGTGCTGCCTGATTGTTCTGCTGGTTTGCTGGGGCAGGAAGACGAGGTGTCTGCTGATTCTGCCTCTGAAACTGGCCTCCTGATTGATTGCTCTGACGGTTCTGGTACTGATGCTGAGGATACTGCCTTTGGAACTGCTGATACTGCTGACGCTGCTGATGCTGCTGAGGTGGACGCTGGTTCTGCCTGAACTGCTGAGGTTGATTGCCTGAGAAACGAGGACGACTGCTGCTTCCAGGCTGGGGTCCACTGATCTTGCGCTTACGATCCTCCATCTCCTTACGCTTCCTTTCTGTCATGATTGCTCTGTCAATCAGGTGCTGGAATGTCGGGAAGGTATGATTCATCAGTTGGTACTGAAGAGGGTCGACCAAGCCTCTCAAGAAACGGTACTGTCGCTTGGCGTCGGTGTTGACATCTTCAGGAGCATAGCGGGACAACTGCAGAAACCTGTCTCGATATTCACTGACAGATGATGACCCTTGCTTAAGGGCCAGGAACTCCTCCTTCTTCACTGTCATCAGACCTGCAGGCACATGGTACTGACGAAAGCTACCTCTGAACTCTTCCCAGGTGATGGCATCGGGGTTGGCATGGGTGGCGAGGTAAGACTCCCACCATGATTGGGCTGCTCCTCTCAACAGACGGGGACCATACAAGACTTTCTCCCTGTCATCACACTGAGCGGTATGCAACTCCCGCTCCACAGTGCGCAGCCAATCTTCAGCATCCATGGGGTCAGAAGAGTGAGTGAACGTTGGGGGATGACCTCTCATGAATTCAGCACGCTTGTCTCTGGGCATCTGAGGCATCTGAGGCTGGGGTGGTGCTTGCTGCTGTTGCTGCTGCTGCTGCTGCTGAATGGCGGCCAGAGTCTGACCGATGGCCTGAACTGCCTGAGTCTGCATCAGAAACATCTGCTCGATCGACATCGGGGGCGGGGGTGGCAGGTGCTGCTGCTGAGGCACCTCTTCCTGCGGAGCGGCTTGCTCCTGCTGAGCACGCCTTCCTCCTCTGCGCCTGTTCTCTGACATCTGCAGAATGCAACCACACATCAGAACTGATCTGGCAAATCTTGCAGCATAAGAAAAGAGTATAGAATTCTCCAACAGCACTGAACAGATGAGCATCTTCACTGATCTCCAACACAGACCACACAGCTTCTCAGATAAAGAGGAAAGTAGAATAAAGGGTCTCCCAACTATATAACTAACTCCATTAATATAATAGGTAAACCAAAATGCAGGGGATACCCACACTCTGGTGACAGTCATTACAAAGATCCAAACCAAACATAGTTCATCATGACAAACATAAATGCACAGGATATAGCAAACTACCCTGTCTAATTAAGACTAACTAAGACCGAGACTAACGCTAAGACTGAAGCTTCTATGTATATATATTTCGTATTAATTACAAGATCCAACTCTAACGAGCTATGGTTCTAGATTTATCTTGGTCTTGCAGTCGGGATTGCCATAAGACTGGAGTCCACGCCGAGGTGAGCGATACGGGTGCTGAGTCCCGACGGGGGCGGGGGAACCATCATCCAAGTGACGACGCTCCACGCGCTCAGCCCGCAGCAGGGCGATCTCAGCACGAGCCCTACTCAGCTCGTCTAATGCATGGTCCAGCTCCGTGTTTAGCACGGCGGCTAGGTTGACTGTGCTGCTCAACCTAGGATTGTCCTCACCAGCAGGTGAAACAATCACGCCTCCTGTGCGGCCAGATGGACGGCGGGGGTAATACTTCAGGTCGAGACCGTCAGCTACCCCACCGAGAACCGAGCAGTAGTGCGAAAGCGCACGCCGTGCAGCATCCTGCATGGCTGCCTCAGCTGAGTCCCGCTCAGAGATAGAATAGTGCTCTGAGCAAGCCTCCGCGCCCTGGAGACTGTTCTCCGGACGGCGCACCAAACAGGTCGCCTCCCAGCGGTCCGGGTAGACCCCGCGACTATGCTGGTAGACCACACAGCGATACTCGATGGACCAAGTATGCCGGTCAAGTGCCTGACGTAGCAGGGTGTCGAGCGCGTCGTGGAAGTGACACCCGCGAGCAGCGTCGCGAGTGATGGGTCGAGCAACCCATCCTTCCGGCTCATGGTCAGCAGAGAAGTCGATGTCGTGGCTCAAGCTGTCGTCGCCACCTCCGTCGTCTGGGTCTCCTCCAGCAGCTACTCCAGAAGCTGGGGCGCCCAGTGGTGGTGCAGGGGGCGCCTCCAGGGGAAGCACAGGGGAGCAGCTCCTCACAGACTCTATCTCCTGCTGGAGCGAGAAAGAAGAGCCCTGCTGCCCCTGTCGTCGACGTTCCTGCTCCTCATGCAGGCGGTGGTGCAGTCTCTCCAAGTGGCTGGACTGTCCGGCCACGGAACGGCGAAGCGGACGCTCAGCAAGGCGGGAGGGTAAGAAGGGGATGACGGACTTTCGTGCAGTGTGTCTAAGACGAGCCATCTACAAAAGACATCGCAAGCAAAAGGGTGAGAACAGAATTAATATGACCAGCAAATAATGAATCATAAATAAATGAAGGATCAGAATAAAACAAAGTTTTCAGCAAGGTGTAATATATAGTAGAACATAGGTTTGGTCAGTAGGACCAACTTTTGAAGGGATACCAAAGTCAAGGCAGGGATAGAGGTCTATAATCCTTAGAACGACCATTCTACTCTAGGTTAGCGGTCCTACAGTCAGCCTGGCTTTGATACCACTTATGTCACACCCGGTTTTAGAAGGCAAACCGAATGCGAACCATGTACGTGCCAGGATCAGTTATTCACGTACACAGCAGTTACATAACATGGACATCATCACACAGTGCTCAAATAGTATTAAAAGGGAAATAATAGTCGATTACATCATATGTCTGAGACGTCCATATAGTTCTTACAATAAATCAAAGTGCGGAAAAGAAACGTAGATAACACGGCCTTCACAGGCAGCCGACTGGGGGTTGCCGCTAACCCACGCCTAGAACTCGTCGTAGTCTTGGAACTCCTGGAAGTCTCCTTCCACAGCTTCATCTTCTCCTGAGCAGTGGTTGCAACGCTGACAACCTGGGGGGGGATTGGTGTGTAGAGCAAGGGTGAGTACACATCAACATACTCAGCAAGTATCCTGTTTGGCTATAGTGGACTAGCTTTATGTGGGGATGAGTCAAGCAGTTGCTTTTAGTTGGTCAGGTTATTACTTACTAGTAGAAAGCCAGGTTTTAACATTAACCCAAGTTATTAGCCCAATGTATCCTTTCCAGACGGAAAGAATACCACTTACCAGCACCATAATCATAATCAGAACCATCAATCTCATTGCCACCTGTACCAAAAATGTCTCTGATCAAGTATCACTAATCTCTGGAGCTCCCTTGGCCGCTCATAACCGCGAGCACGGCTGATATATCAGTTTCATAACACTCTGCAGAGGTTGCGCACTTTACCCACAAGCCGTGATTCCCTCTCTAGCCCGGGCTTGCAAGACCCTTATTCACTCCCAAGGTGAATGGCTAGGGATTCACTACGAAGCCTTTACAAAGATTCCCCGGGGCTGTAGCCACCCGTTAGGTTTCCTAAATGTACCGCACTCCTCCCCAAGGGACAAATCAACCTTGGCAGAGCGAGCCGCATACACCGAGCCCCATTGACGGCACAACGGCTAAGCGAACTACACCCCGGTTCCTCTAATTATTCAGCTAAGGGCGTCCCATTCCACCCTCATGGTTGCACTGTTTTCCCGGGCGGTCATCCATTGAACAGGTCCTTACGGAGAGGCACTCGAGAAACCGCTCGAGTCCCCTTGAAGGTCACAAATATAATCATAAATAAGAAGGGGAAAACAGCGTATCATAGATAATCACATCATGTTCATTGATTAGAGTTGAGCAATAGCATCAGACTAAGCAGTAATAATCCGACCCAAATAGGTAAACAAGGACATGGATAACAAAAGCTAGTCAATCCTTAGGTATAAATGTGTAATGCGGGGGTGAATTAAAGAATGAATAGGACAGAGATAGGTCAAAGGACACTTGCCTCCACCAACCGACTGCTGCTCAGGGGCTTCTCCTACGAATTCCTCGGGCTCTTCGACCGGATCGTTCTCTATGCGAGCGCAAACATACATACATCCACATATTTAATACAAAAGAACAGTACACCATACAAGGGAACAAGTAAAGCGAATATGCATCAAGTATGACATTCGATATCGCATTCATTAAGGTTAGAAAGAAACGGGAAAGGGTCTCGCAGGGGGTTAAAGCTTATGCACTAATGATTAGTTACAATTGGTTCTTAACAAAAGAATTCTGTTATATACACTAATGGAAACTTAGTCATTTTTAAGTTGAGCAACATTGAACGAGATAAACAATTAACTATATATGAAATAACTAGCGTAACGGAATTCTAAATTAAGCTTCATATTTCAATAACATTAACAATGATTAGCCTACCTAAAATAAAATAACTATGATCACAGAAAGTAAAATAAAATAAAATAAAATAAAATAAAAAAAACAGGGGGGGGCGGTTGAACCGGCCCTAGGGGCGGTTGAACCGGCCGGCTGGGCGGCCGAGCACGCAGGGGCGGGGGCGCGGCCGGGCGGCTGCCAGGGCGCGGCCAGCGGCTGGCCAGGGGCGGCCGGGGCTGGCTGGGCGCGGCCAGGCGGGCGGCCAGGCGCGGCCGGGGCCAGGGCGCGGCCGGGCGGCTGGGCTGGGGCGGCCAGGGGCGGCCGGGCGGCTGGGCTGCCAAGGAGAGAGGAGGGGAGAGGGGGAGAGGGAGGGAGGAGGGAGGAGAGAGGAGGGGGGGCTCACCGGGGCGGGCGGCCGAGCTGCAGGGGCGGCGGCCGAGCAGGGGGCGGGGCTAGGGCAGGGGAGGGCGGCGGTAGGGAGAGAATGGGAGAGAGGGAGGGAGAGGGAGAGGGAGTTGGGGAAAAGGGGAGGGGGGTGGGGGCGGTTGGGCCTATTGGGCCCAAAGGGGGCGCGCAGGGGGGCGGCTGGGCCGGCCAGGGACGGCCCACGGCGCGGGAGAGAGAGAAAAAGAGGAGAGAGGAAGAAAAAGAAAAAGAAAGAAAATGTTTTCTCCTTATTTTCGAAATCCGATCTTCCTAGATGAATGCATTTGCGCTTTCAAACAATCAAAGAATGCATAGTTCGGCATGGTGCATCAAACAACATAAAACAATTTTAGGGTTTTTCTTTACACGGGAATTCCAAACCGAATCCCGCTAGCTTTGGAAAAAGTCAAGGTTTAGCGAGGGGAAAAAGAAAAAGAAAAGGTATCGCCCGAATTTGGCGAGTGAAGAGAAGAAAAAATTCAACTGCAAAATTCGGGGCGTTACAACCACCGCATCCGGGTGGACTGGGCCGCCGTAGCTCACCCCATGACGAATGGGCAGGTAGAGCGTGCCAACGGCATGATTCTACAAGGACTCAAGCCGAGGATCTATAACGACCTCAACAAGTTCGGCAGGCGGTGGATGAAGGAAGTCCCCTCGGTGGTCTGGAGCCTGAGGACGACGCCAAGCCAAGCCATGGACTTCACGCCGTTTTTTCTAGTCTATGGGGCCGAGACTATCTTGCCCACAGACTTAGAATACGGCTCCCCGAGGATGAGGGCATACGACGCTCGAAGCAACCAGACAAACTGAGAAGACTCACTTGACCAGTTGGAAGAGGCTCAGGACATGGCCTTGCTACACTCGGCGCGGTATCAGCAGTCTCTGCGACGCTACCACGCCCGAGGGGTTCGGTCTCGAGACCTCCAGGTGGGCGACTTGGTGCTTCGGCTACGACAAGACGCCCGAGGGCGCCACAAGCTCACGCCTCCCTGGGAAGGGCCATTCATCATCGCCAAGATTCTGAAGCCCGGAACATACAGGCTGGCCAACAGTCAAGGCGAGGTCTACAGCAATGCTTGGAACATCCGATAGCTACGTCGCTTCTACCATTAAGATGTTTTCAAGTCGTTCATGTACCTCGTTTACATACCCAAGCAAAGTCTAACCATCAAGGAAGGGTCAGCCTTGCCCCGGCAAAGCCCGACCCTCCCTCGGGGGCTAGAAGGGGGGAACCCCCTCTGCGTCAAAATTTTCCTCGGAAAAAAGTCTTCCACCAAAACGACTTTCGTGTCTCCCGGCTATATCAGTAACAGAACCCCGAGAAACGAAAAAGAGTGCATGTAAGCGGCAAGGCCGACCGAACCGAGGGATTCCTACGCCTCCAGGATACGGATACCTCACTCGTCACCTACCGCGAAAAATAACTCTTACTTGGGTAAGCGATCCTGCTACTGACGAACAAGTCCGGGTACGCGAAACAGGAAGAAAAAGACACAGCTTTATATCACGACGACAAAGTGTTCAGGCCTCGGCGGCCGCAAAAGACACACACGTGTTCAAAACAAACTGCTCCGGCAGAATCAAGCATCGCCCGGGGGAGGAGCGGCACCCTCGGCTTTATCTCCGACCTCAGCGTCGTCTCCACCCTCGGCAAGATCTGCCCCGGTCTCGAACGGCGGTGCAGGCGGAAGGATCTCCACCTCGAAGGTGGACGCCAGCACCGTGCTTGGGCCCACGGCAGCCGCGTCAAGCCTCTGAACTTCGGCCAGGGCAGCTTTGTCTTCGTCGAGAAGGCAATACCCCTCGCTGACCCGCTCCAGATCCACATCATAGTGGGAAGCGAGCACAGCGAAGGCCCGCCTAACGCCGTGATGCAGCGCCTTGCGGAGTCTGCCGCGCGCGTGGTCGCCCATGGCCTATAGGCGACTTTGAGGGGAGCTTCTCGAGGGGACGTCGTCAAGGCCAAAGATCTGGCAAAAGGCCGAGATAGCCTTGGACATGGCCGCGCGGTCGGCCTCCTTCTGCTCAGCCGCCTGGGCAAGCGCCTTGGCGGACTCGCTGAGGGCAAACTCGAGCTCTGCAAACAGCCAAAGCAGAAGTCTTCAAACGCAAGTTGAAGAATGAAGCTGAATCAAAATCTCAAAACAGCCAAGACATACCTTCCGCCCGGATACGCTGCTCCGAGGCTGCGGCTTGGGCGGACTGAGCAGACCCGATGGCCACGGCCAGGTCCGTCGCAAGGGCTCCGGCCCGAGCGGACGCCTCGACTAGCTGGCCTCCAAGGGCCTCAGCCCGGCTTTCAACCTCGGCGGCCCGGCCCCGAGATTGATCCCGCTCACCGATGACCTGGCCAAGCTCCAACTGCCACC
This sequence comes from Zea luxurians, assembly GCA_029449295.1. Classification (NCBI taxonomy): domain Eukaryota; kingdom Viridiplantae; phylum Streptophyta; class Magnoliopsida; order Poales; family Poaceae; genus Zea; species Zea luxurians. The sequence goes on along the minus strand of JAOPSE010000433.1, from coordinate 100,556 downwards.
GCTGCGCCTCCGCGCGTGCCGCCGCTGCCTCTGCCCCTAGCTCGTCACGGAGCAAACGAAGGTCCGCCGCCTCGGCGCTCCGTTGGGAGAGGTGCTCGGTAGCCTCGGCAAGTGCGGTCCTCAGAAACCGCAGCGAACCCCAGACGTCGGCCTCGCGGTGAATGAACGATGACTTGGCGCTGTCAGCGTTTCGACCCTGGGGGGTCCCTAGACCGACGAGTAAATTGTCGCTGCGTGTCCCAGCCCAGATGGGTCGGCGCGAGACGGAGACACAAGGGGGGAAAACAGTAAGGGGAACCGCAGCCTCGTGTTGTCCTACGCCCAGGGCGGATGCGCTTGCAGTAGGGGGTTACAAGCGTTCGCGAGGGAGAGAGAGAGAGGGGGGGCGTGAGACTACGCGTCAGTCCGTTCTCCCGCGCGGCCACCTTCCCGTACGAGGGCCCTGGACCTTCCTTTTATAGACGTAAGGAGAGGGTCCAAGTGTACAACAGGGGGTGTAGCAGTGTGCTAACGTGTCTAGCAGAAAGGAGCCAGAGCCCTATGTACATGCCGATGTGGCTGTCGGAGAGGTGTTGGAGCCCAGTTCATGTGGCGTCGTGGCCGTAGGAGGAGCGCTTGATCCCTGTAGAAGCACAGCTGTCGGGGCTGTCGGATCCTTGCTGACGTCTCCTTGCTTCCGTAAGGGGCTGAGAACCGCCGTCGTCATGGAGCACGCGGGGTGCCATCATTACTTGTTTTACCGGGGCGAGCTAGATGGGACGCCAGTCTTGTTCCCCGTAGCCTAGGCTAGCTAGGGGTAGGGTAATGATGGCCCCCCTTGTGGCGTGGTCGGTCCGAGCGAGGTGGTGACTCCTCCGAGGTCGAGGTTGAGTCCGAGCCCGGGGGTCGGGCGAGGCGGAGACCGTCGTCCGGAGGTCGAGGTCGAGTCCGAGCCCGGGGGTCGGGCGAGGCGGAGACCATCGTCCGGGGTCGAGGTCGAGCCCGAGCCCGGGGGTCGGGCGAGGCGGAGACCGTCGTCCGGAGGTCGAGGTTGAGTCCGAGCCTGGGGGTCGGCGAGGCAGAGACCGTCGTCCGGGGTCGAGGTTGAGTCCGAGCCCGGGGGTCGGGCGAGGCGAAGACCATAGTCCGGAGGTCGAGGTTGAGTCCGAGCCCGGGGGTCGGGCGAGGCGGAGACCATCGTCTGGGGTCGAGGTTGAGCCCGCGCCCAGGGGTCGGGCGAGGCGGAGATTCCTACGGCGCTCGAGGCTTGACTTGGCTGCTTTCAGCCTCACCGTGGCAGGTGGCACAGCAGTCGGAGCAGTGCAGGCGGCACTATTTTCCTGTCAGGTCAGTCAGTGGAGGGGCGAAGTGACTGCGGTCACTTCGGCCTTATCGACTGGAGAGCTCGCGTCAGGATAAGGTGTCAGGCGATCCTTGCATTAAATGCTCCTGCGATCCGGTCGGCTGGCGAGGCGATCTGGCCAAGGTTGCTTCTCTGTGAAGCCTGCCCGAGCTGGGCCTCGGGCGAGTCGAAGGTGCGTCCGTTGCTTGAGGAGACCCTCGGGCGAGGCGCGAATCTGCCTTGGTCTACCATTCCTGCTCGAGGCTGGGCTTGGATGAGGCGAGATCGTGTCCCTTGAGTGGACGGAGCCTTTGACCGGTATTACGCCCATCAGGCCTTTGCAGCTTTGTGCTGATGGGGGTTACCAGCTGAGATTAGGAGCCTTGGGGGTACCCCTAATTACGGTCCCCGACAGTAGCCCCCGAGCCTCAAGGGGAGTGTGGGTACTCGCTTGGAGGCTTTGCCGCACATTTTTGCAAGGGGACCGGCCTCTCTCGGTTGCATTTTATTCCGGTGGGTGCGCGCGAGTGCACCTACCGGGTGTAGCCCCCGAGGCCTCGGAGGAGTGGTTTGACTCCTTTGAGGTCTTAGTGCCTTTTGTGATGGCTCGGTCGGTCTGGTTGTTCCCTCATGCGAACTGGTCGTTGCCCGGGTGCATAGTAAGGTTCCGAGTTCTCGGGCTGGTATGTTGACGCTATCAACGGTTTGGCCGGAGCCGGGTTCGCGAGAGCAGCACCCGAGCCTCTGCATAGGGCGAGAGGACGGTCAAGGGCAGACTCGGCTTTTTTCATACGCTCGATGCCTCCCTCTGATGGGATTCCGTTACAAAATCGCTCCTGCTGGTCTCGGAAATGTCCTAGGGTACCTCGGGAGCGTAGCCCGAGCCTTGGTTATGTATTGAACGTACCCAGAGTCATCCCTCACTCTGCGTGCTCTGGGGCAACTGTCGAACCCGTCGGGGGGCCAGCCTACGAACCCCTGATCAGTAGTGGGCGTGGAGCCCGAGTGGCCTGAGGCGGCTGTCGAACCCTTCCGAGGGGCCAGCCTTCGAACCTCTGACAAGTAGTGGGCATGGAGCCCGAGTGCTCTGAGGCGGCTGTCGAACCCTTCCGAGGGGCCAGCCTTCGAACCTCTAATCAGTAGGGGGGCTTGGGGCCCGCTTCCTTCACGGAGAAGGATCCCTTTCGGAGTATCCCCTTTCTCGGTCCCTGTAGCAAGAGAGAGAAAGGGGAAGAAGAAAACAGTACGAAATTGAACGACGTGGCGCACCTTTTTTGACGCGGTCATTATGGCGGAGTTGAAGCGTCGCCCGCTTCTCCTGCCAAAGGTGTCGCCTGCCCTGCCGCAGAGTTAATGCGACGGGACGAGTGGTTCGTGGGGCAGCCGTTGCGCGGGCCGTTCGAGGAACGGTCGTTTCGCCTTCGAGTTTTGGATCTCGCGGTGGGTTCGGGCGAAGTGTTGAACGAGTCTTGCCCGGGCCCTTATATATTCGGAAGAGGGACTGGTGGCGGCTTTTTGCTCTGCTGCTCGCCTCCACTTAGGTTTCTGCAATCTGAGGGAATAGCTAGAGAAAGAAAACCGCGCACCTTGTCCGCCCCGTCGCCACCTCCTTCGCTTGGCGATGGCCGACCGGGTAACCATCGTTCCGCTGCGCGACCCATGGCCTTTCTCCACTGTCACAGTGGACGACCTGGAGGCCCTTTGTTGCCGATGGCTTGCTCCGCCCCCTCTCTGATGTCCTGCGGCCGGAGTGGATGGTCCCTCCGAGCGGGGCCGACCCGAACCCGCCGTCGGGGTATGTGCTGAGTTTCGTCTCCTTCCATGAGCGGGGGTTTGGTGTGCCAGCAAGCCGTTTTATGCGGGCGCTCCTGCATCACTATGGGGTGGAGCTGCACAACCTTAGCCCCAACTCCATCGCGCAAGCGGCCATCTTTGCGGCGGTTTGCGAAGGATTTTTGGGGATCGACCCCCACTGGGATCTGTGGACCCATCTCTTCTCTGCGGAGCCTTTTGCCTCGGCGATGGGGGAGAAGAGAGTCCGCATGGCGGTGCGGGCCAGTGGTTGCATCCTCCAGTTGAGGCAGGCGCGTGCGCAACAGTACATCCCCGCCATCCTTGTGTCTTCGAACAAGGGGTGGCAGCGCCGGTGGTTTTACCTCTGGAATGACGATGGGAGGCTCCTGTTGTTTTCTCAATGAGTGGTGACCGCCGTCGGCAGCAATTGGCGCTATGGGGCCCCGCGCGAGAGGCAGAAGAATCTCCAACCCCTTCTGGAGGCCTTGGAGAAGCTGCGAGAGGGAGGGCTCACCGCCGCGGGGGTGGTTGCCGCCATCCATCGTCGGAGGGTGCTCCCCTTGACGGAGCGGCGGCTGCTGCTCTCGGAGATGACGCCGGGGGTTGGCTTGGAGGGTTCTCAGATGTCCTCAGGAGCCCGTCCCTCTCCTGCCAACGACGATGCTTCTCCAAAGCGTCCCGAGCCCGCGTCCACTCGCGGGCCCGAGCCTTCTTCGCGTCCTTCTTCTCCTTCTTCTTCTCCGCAGCAACCCTCCGCGTGGCTCGGTCCACCACGTCCTCTGGGACCGGTGGCAGGGAAGGCTTGTGAGACCCCAGCTCCTGAAGACGAACGAAAAGTCTCGACTGTGAGAACTAAGGGCAATCAGACACAAGAAAGAAGAAGGAGCGGACGGCTAAGGGGGCAGGTTTCCGATTGCCGGCCTTGAGTAGCGGCGCCTCGGCCATCTCAGCATCGGCGGCGACGGGTGGCTCCACAACTAGAGCAGCAACAGCCTCGGCAGAAGCCGGTGTCAGCACCAGCAACACGACTGGTGGGCTCAAGGCCGCGACCGCGCCAGCAGTCCCCCTCGACTCGATGGCCGCCTCGATGGAGGGGTCAGCCTCGGGAGCTCGTCCCACGACAACTTGTGCCGCCTGAACCCCCTGCTCGGGGGCACCTTGTGCAGAGGCCAGCCGGCCGGCGAGGCCCGGTGCGGCACCAGCTGCAGAAGCTGGCGCCATCTTAAGGGCTTTCCGGGGAGCCAGACCGGTCGAACCGTGCCTCCGTTTGTTGGGAGGAAAGGGAAGAGCAGGATCAGGACACACGAAGAAGGCACCGGGACAGAAGTATCCTCAGATACTTACCCACTCCGGGCCACGACCAATCGTGCCTGCGGGGAGGCCCCTCGAGCCTCGGTCCCCGCGGGCACCACCAGGGTTTGCCCCGCTGCCGGCTTCGACACCATCCCTGCCTCGGGGGCCCGGGGCGCCGAGGGGACGGTCCACCTAGGCGCGGACACGGCGACCCGAGGATCGGCCTCCTCCGCTGCCGGCACGGGCAACGGCTCTAGGGGAACAGGCGGGACGGCCTGACTCCCCGGGGTCACCTCAGCTACCTTGGCCAAGGGGTCAAGTACCACCTCGGCCTGCCCCTGTTCTTCGGGTCGGGACCCTGATGCCCCGCCCCCGGATACTGACAGCACTGGCCCACATGGGGGCTGGCTCGACGACCCCTGGCCCAGCCTCAGATCCAGGCTGAGGCCAAAGCGGGCGGCCATGTCATCGTCTTCATCATCATCGTCGTCATCGTCAGGCGTCTCCGGCGATGGCTCCCTCGGGAGCCCGTCCCTCTCCTGCCGCCGACGACGCTTCTCCAAAGCGTCTCGAGCCCGCGTCCGCTCGCGGGCCTGAGCCTTCTTCGCGTCCTTCTTCTCCTTCTTCTTCTCCGTAGCAACCCTCCGCGCGGCTCGGTCCACCGCGTCCTCCGGGACCGGTGGCAGGGAAGGCTTGTGAGACACCAGCTCCTGAAGACGAACGAAAAGTATCGACTGTGAGAACTAAGGGCAATCGGACATAAGAAAGAAGAAGGAGCGGACATGCACCCGCGCTCGGGACGCATCGGGAGCTGGATAAGGGCGCCGGCATCTAGCCTCCCTACCATGCCGGCTACCCGCCTGTGGAGGTCATCGGCGGGGAGGGGGACCGATGACATCTGCGAACCCTCCAAGCCAACCCCCGACGTCATCTCCGAGAGCAGCAGCCGCCGCTCCGTCAAGGGGAGCACCCTCCGGCGATGGATGGCGGCAACCACCCCCGCGGCGGTGAGCCTTCCCTCTCGCAGCTTCTCCAAGGCCTCCAGAAGGGGCTGGAGATTCTTCTGCCTCTCGCGCGGGGCCCCATAGCGCCAATTGCTGCCGGCGGCGGTCACCACTCGTTGAGAAAACAACGGGAGCCTCCCATCGTCATTCCGGAGGTAAAACCACCGGCGCTGCCACCCCTTGTTCGAAGACACAAGGATGGCAGGGATGTACTGCTGCGCACGCGCCTGCCTCAACTGGAGGATGCAGCCACCGGCCCGCACCGCCATGCGAACTCTCTTCTCCCCGTCACTGAGGCAAAAGGCTCCGCGGAGAAGAGATGGGTCCACAGATCCCAGTGGGGGTCGATCCCCAAAAATCCTTCGCAAACCGCTGCGAAGATGGCCGCTTGCGCGATGGAGTTGGGGCTAAGGTTGTGCAGCTCCACCCCATAGTGATGCAGGAGCTCCCGCATAAAAGGCTTGCTAGCACACCAAACCCCCGCTCATGAAAGGAGACGAAACTCAGCACATACCCTGGCGGCGGGTTCGGGTCGGCCCCGCTCGGAGGGACCATCCACTCCGGCCGCAGGACATCAGAGAGGGGGCGGAGCAAGCCATCGGCAACAAGGGCCTCCAGGTCGTCCACCGTGACAGTGGTGAAAGGCCATGGGTCGCGCGGCGGAACGATGGTTACCCGGTCGGCCATCGCCAAGCGAAGAAGGTGGCGACGGGGCGGACAAGGTGCGCGGTTTTCTTTCTCTGGCTATTCCCTCAGATTGCAGAAACCTAAGTGGAGGCGAGCAGCAGAGCAAAAACCACCACCGGTCCCTCTTCCGAATATATAAGGGCCCGGGCAAGACCCGTTCAACACTTCGCCCGAACCCACCGCGAGATCCAAAACTCGAAGGCGAAACGACCGTTCCTCGAACGGCCCGCGCAACGGCTGCCCCGCGAACCACTCGTCCCGTCGCATTAACTCTATGGCAAGGTAGGCGACACCTTTGGCAGGAGAAGCGGGCGACGCTTCACCTCCGCCATAATGACCGCGTCAAAAAAGGTGCGCCACGTCGTTCAATTTCGTACCCTTTTCTTCTTCCCCTTTCTCTCTCTTGCTACAGGGACCGGGAAAGGGGATACTCCGAAAGGGATCCTTCTTCGCGAAGGAAGCGGGCCGCGAGCCCCCCTACTGATCAGAGGTTCGAAGGCTAGCCCCTCGAAAGGGTTCAACAGCCGCCTCAGAGCACTTGGGCTCCGTGCCCACTACTGGTCAGAGGTTCGAAGGTTGGCCCCTCGGAAGGGTTCGACAGCCGTCTCAGGCCACTCGGGCTCCGCGCCCACTACTGATCAGGGGTTCGTAGGCTGGCCCCCCGACGGGTTCGACAGTCGCCCCAGAGCACGCAGAGTGAGGGATGACACTCGGTACGTTCGATACATAACCAAGGCTCGGGCTACGCTCCCGAGGTACCCTAGGACATTTCCGAGACCAGCAGGAGCGATTCTGTAACGGAATCCCATCAGAGGGAGGCATCGAGCCCTCGGACCCTATCAAACGGGACCGGGTCCGGCAAATCACCTGCAGGTACTTTTGGAGCGCGCCTCTGGGCCACTAGCCGACCCTTATCGAACGGGGCACGGGCATCCACTCGGATCACCCGTTAGCAACTCACTGGAGACACCATGTTCGGCGCCCTCCGAGGGCAACATGGCGCTCCCCCCTCCTCCTTGTGGAAAGGCGACGCAGGGGCGTACGAAAAAAGTCGAGTCTGCCCTTGACCGTCCTCTCGCCCTGTGCAGAGGCTCAGGAGCTGCTCTCGCGAACCCGGCTCCAGCCAAACCGTTGACAGCGTCAACATACCAGCCCGAGAACTCGGAACCTGACTATGCACCCGGGCAACGACCAGTTCGCATGAGGGAACAACCAGACCGGTCGAGCCATCACGAAAGGCACTAAGACCTCGAAGGAGTCAAACCACTCCTCCGAGGCCTCGGGGGCTACACCCGGCGGGTGCGCTCGCGCGCACCCACCGGAACAAAATGTAACCGAGAAAGGCCGGTCCCCTTGCAAAAAAGTGCGGCAAAGCCTCCAAGCGAGTACCACACTCCCTTTGAGGCTTGGGGGCTACTGTCGGGGACCGTAATTAGGGGTACCCCCAAGGCTCCTAATCTCAGTTGGTAACCACCATCAGCACAAAGCTGCAAAGGCCTGATGGGCGCAATACCGGTCAAAGGCTCCGTCCACTCAAGGGACACGATCTCGCCTCATCCGAGCCCAGCCTCGAGCAGGAACGGTAGACCAAGGCAGATTCGCGGCTCGCCCGAGGGTCTCCTCAAGCAACGGACGCACCTTCGACTCGCCCGAGGCCCAGCTCGGGCAGGCTTCGCGGAGAAGCAACCTTGGCCAAATCGCCTCGCCAGCCGACCGGATCGCAGGAGCATTTAATGCAAGGATCGCCTGACACCTTATCCTGACGCGAGCTCTCCAGTCGACAAGGCCGAAGTGACCGCAGTCACTTCACCCCTCCACTGACTGACCTGACAGGAAAATAGCGTCGCCTGCGCTGCTCCGACTGCTGTGCCACCTGCCAGGGTGAGGCTGACAGCAGCCAAGTCAAGCCTCGGGCGCCATAGGAATCTCCGCCTCGCCCGACCCCCGGGCTCGGACTCAACCTCGACCTCCGGACGACGGTCTCCGCCTCGCCCGACCCCAGGGCTCGGGCTCAACCTTGACCCCGGACGATGGTCTCCGCCTCGCCCGACCCCCGGGCTCCGACTCAACCTCGACCCCGGACGACGGTCTCCGCCTCGCCCGACCCCCGGGCTCGGACTCAACCTCGACCCCCGGACGACGGTCTCCGCCTCGCCCGACCCCCGGGCTCGGACTCAACCTCGACCTCCGGACGACGGTCTCCGCCTCGCCCGACCCCAGGGCTCGGGCTCAACCTCGACCTCCCGACGACGGTCTCCGCCTCGCCTGACCCCCGGGCTCGGACTTAACCTCGACCTCGGAGGCGTCACCACCTCGTTTGGACCGACCACGCCACAAGGGGGGCCATCATTACCCTACCCCTAGCTAGCCTAGGCTACGGGGAACAAGACCAGCGTCCCATCTGGCTCGTCCCGGTAAAACAAGTAATGATGGCACTCCGCGTGCTCCATGACGACGGCGGTTCTCAGCCCCTTACGGAAGCAAGGAGACGTCAGCAAGGATCCGACAGCCCCGACAGCTGTGCTTCTACAGGGCTCAAGCGCTCCTCCAACGGCCACGACGCCACATGAACAGGGCTCCAACACCTCTCCGGCAGCCACGTCGGCATGTACATAGGGCTCTGGCTCCACTCTGCTAGACACGTTAGCACACTGCTATACCCCCCGTTGTACACCTGAACCATCTCCTTACGTCTATAAAAGGAAGGTCCAGGACTCTCGTACGAGAGGGTGGCCGCGCGGGAGAACGGGCTGACGCGCAGCCTCACGCCCTCTCTCTCTCTCCCTCGCGAACGCTTGTAACCCCCTACTGCAAGCGCATCCGCCCTGGGCGCAGGACAACACGAGGCCGCGGTTCCCCTTACTGTTTTCCCCCCTTGTGTCTCCGTCTCGCGCCGACCCATCTGGGCTGGGACACGCAGCGACAATTTACTCGTCGGTCCAGGGACCCCCCGGGGTCGAAACGCCGACATGTATGTTTATTCCTTCCTGATGACGGAGTAGAGCAGATGACATCAACGTTCAGCACCGTCTTGTTGTGTGGCGACGACGTGAGATGCCCACGCGACGAACAACTAGACGAGCCTTAGCGAGCGAGGGTCCCTATTCTTCTTTCTTCCTCCCACCAAACACATGCAAAAATGTGCGGAGAACTCATCAGGTTCCCTCCGTCTCAACTAAGGCGAAAGTAATGGTTTTATACTTCTCTCAATATTGCTATACACCTCTTTATAAATTGGCCTATGAGGTTTTCTAAAAAATTATTCAGATTTTTAAATGAGCTTGGTCCAATAATTACAACAAAAACAAGGCCCAAATAATGCCCCTACAGCAGTATTGACTGGAACGAGTAGAGGCCTCACGCCTGGCCGGGGAGCTTCTATAGCCTCCGATGCTTTTTCTTTTCTTCACAATTTGTTTTGTTGTTTCCTTTTTTTCATGCCTGCATGTACGGACTACAGTATATGGTACGGACTACAGTATATGGTACTCTATATGTGAATGTTAGTTTGGGATAAAATCCAAATTGTAGAAGTAATTTTATTATATCATGGTACAGAGTGACCGGTGCTCCATCACTGTGCCTGCCAGAGGCTGACCGAGAAAGTGATGATCTACTCGCTATTTTCTGGAGGGTGCTCAGACTAGCCGCAACGCAGTCCGCTACGCAGCCTCCTCCCCTTGCATGCGGCCTGTAGGGGCCACTCCATTCCATGGTTGCAGCGGTGTCTTTACAGCGTCTCCTACGCGCTGGCTCCTTTCTTTCTCCCTCAAGATCTAGCGTGTCACTGTTTATCACTCTAAACACTGTGCTGTAGGTCCACGAGTAATTGTTAGTAGATAAAAAATTGATAGTTGATATAGAAAATGATATTTTATAGTTGTAGTGGGGTATAGAGGAATATTTAGAGGGAACCGATGCGGGAGATGAAAAAATATGGGGGAAAATAGGGGGAAAAGGTGATATAAGGAAAAATTTAATGGTAACTGTTGCGGATAGCCTCAGTGGATCGAGTTGTTGGGCCGTCAATCAGAGACGCGCGGTCAGGCTCAGTCGCTCAGCTCGGCCTGCAAACGGAAGATGGCGTCGCGTGTCGCCATGGATTCGCCGGACACATGGCCACCAGCAATAGGCTGCATCACGACATGACAGTAGTAGCTGCCGTACTGGCTAGTCGACGCCGGGTACAGGACGCTGCTGCAGTCTTTTGACTCCATCGGGCTTGGCACCGACCGCATCGGCGCCATGTCCATGTAGGCGCACATGCCGCAGACCGCGGGGAAACAACCCAATCCCCGGCGGATAAAGAAAAGGCGAAGGAGAAAAGGTGCGCCCGAAAAAAAAAAGAGGACGTGTGTCCATGTGTCGGAATAAAAATAGATGGATGAAGATCTTAATCCAAATTATAAGTCTTTTTAGACAATGTTTAAACCAAACTTATATAACTTTGGCTATAAATACTATTTTGTTATTTGGCTTTGAAGCTTAATAGTCATATTGTCACACTCGTCTTTAAAGAACAAAGCCAGGTGCATCTCAAACATGCGCCAAGAAGACAACATATATAATAACAGAGTGTATAAAGATAAATGTCACAATAATCAGAGTATTTATTACATAGTGGAAGTCTTATAAAATAAAAGATAAATATACAAGGATCGAACTAAAATCCATCCTTGGCGCGAGAAAGTCGACTGGGAGACGACGACCTAGACCTCTCACGAACACAGCGCAACATCCACCATGCGCCATTCAGTGATACCTGCTCTTGACCTGGGGGGTGTGAGACAGCAAGGGTGAGCTCACACAAGTTCATCGCTCAACAAGTTGTGGGGAATAATGTGGCATGAACTCACCAAAGGTGAGAGTTCATGTGATGTGTAAGGCTGATCAACAATAGGGGTTAAAGCTGAGCATTGCTTTTAAGTAGTTTGTCAAAATTTTATTAGCAGTTACTAAGTGTAAGTAAATACCAAACCTTAAATAAAAGTAATAGAACAAAATTAATAAATAATCCCATGCATATGCAAATGACAAATTGAATTTAAGTTCCATAAATTAATCATCGGAGAGTCCTGAGCTGCTCATGACCGTGAGCTCGGCTAGTATACCAATTTTACACTCTGCAGAGGTTGTACCCTTTACCCACAAGCCATGTTTCCCATGTCGCCAGGGTTAGCTAGGCCCTTAGACACTATCAAGGTGAATGCCTAGGGATCCACTACGAGGCCTTTACAAAGTTCCACTAGCTTCCGAAAACCCGCTACAGTTTATGGGAAGAGCACTTGCAAGAATCCCCCGTCTGACCACCATCGCAGCAAAATCAACCCGAGAACCTCTTTGCATGCAACTCCCCTACTGCCCTTAACCCTTTCGGGTAAGGTAGTCTTCCACTAGCTTTCCTAATTAGTCAGCCAAGGGGTCTCATTCCTCCCTTGTGGTGGCACGTGTTTCTCAAGTTAAGCTCCATGTTCCAATTAACAATAATATAATGATCTTGTCATGAACATAAATAAATAACATAATAACTGGAACATGGATATAATAAATGATTAACCCAAAACCATGTAAAGCAATAGCATAACTACCCATATGATTCAGGGGTAAACAAGGTAAAATGGATAAACAGACTAGGATGACCTATTGGGTCCCATCAAAATTAAAACTATGCATGGTAAATGATTATAAAGAACATTATTGGGTAACAAAAGTGAATCAAGGGCACAACTTGCCTGGCACTTGAGATTCCAAGTACCAACTTGCTTTTCAGATGACACGTGTCCTCACGCTAATCGTAGTAATACAAACAAACATGGTATAGATAAAATTAACATCACACCAAACATAAGAATATATTGCATAATAATGATCTACGCGTTTCTGCGAGACTAACGCAATTTGAACGGATTAAATCGGAGTTAAAACGGAGTTATGACATTTCTAAGGTTTTATGTATTTGATATAAGATTAATTAGGAAATAAATTTTTATTACTGTTTTCATGTAAAAACAGAGGCAATAGGTGCTAAACAACAATATTACAAAATTGTAGAAATTGGAATGGTCTCATTTTGAGTTCATATGCATTTTCTATGATTTATACAAATTCTAGCAATTATGGTTATATTAAAAATCTATTTTTAACTCTATTCCTCTGATTTACAAAATCCCTGGACTGCGCACCGAATAACCAGATAACCCAGGGGCTAAAATACAAAGATACCCGAGACTCAGGCTACAGGCGCATGGACTGCGGGTTTATTTGAGAGAAAACCGAGGGCTCTTTTGCAAACTGGGCAGCCCGAAGGGGTATCGGGCAATTAGAACCGTTCGATCAAACACAGACGCGCGAGATTAGACTTCTACCCAAAACAAAACGGTATCTCACGATCGCCCTCGGATCACCAATCGACGGTCACGGCTATGTTTATTGAACCGGCATTATTATTTCTAATCTATGCCATACAGCACACATCCAACGGACTAAACCCGTCTTCACCATAGGTCCACACTACGGCAGAGTGAGCACCCTGAGCGGCGGTGCCCGGCCACGGCGGCGCTCCATGGTCGGACCTCCCTCCCCCACACACGGCCACGCAAACTCGAATCCCACGGGTGCTACGCGATGAGAAGGCGAAGGTGAACACAAAGGAAGACTTCTTACCGGCGATTATGGCGCGGAGGCACACGACCACGGTGGGAGGCGATTGGCGGGGCGGAGGAGATTCCGACGAGCAATTGGAAGCTTCCCAGCGGTACGCCAGGTCCAGCGACACATCAACCAGCATCAAGAGATGCCCACGACTCCGAGCATCCCCTCCCCAAGGACCAATCGACAATCTACCACGCTCCTGACGGTGGCGGCGTTTAGCTCGTGTAGCACGGTCTCTGTGCCGGGAGTGCAGTCGTCGATGGGGGTGATTGAGGGGGGCACAGAGTCCGCGCCAAATTATACAGGCGGTGGCGGCACTCTCCTTCTCACTCACCAGCGAGGCTCTAGGTCCTTTCTCTCTCTCTCACCCCTGGTTTCGCTCGACCGCACACGTCGATGGGGATCCATGGCGACGCGTCTTGTACCCGGGTCAGCACTCAGTCCAAGCGGCATAGTTGTAACCACCCGATGAGGTCAGCGCGGGTAGTTGCGCCAGCTCCGGTGGAATAGGGATCTCCAACGCCCGTGGGCGGCAACATTCATCCTGCACGGCGGCACTCACTCCATCATCTCTCTCTCTCTCTCTCTGCTGGGCATGGAGGTTCGCCGGGCTAGATAAAGGTGTGGGGAGGGCTCGATTTGTTTATAGCCTAAGCCAAGGATGGGCTTGATCAGACTTAACCCAGGGTCCAAGCACGGATTACGGAGAATCGGTTGTGCTGGCGCGTCGGGTGGTTAGCTCCGTGCCTCCGTCCACAGAGCGATACTCGCGCAAGGAAGACGGCCGACTCAATGGGCCCACATGGCGGTGAGCGTGAGAGAACAGAGGCTGACTGGGATGCGGGTCCCAGAAGTCAGACGGACAGCGCGGAGGACGGCTGGGCCGAGGGGGAAAGGGGGAAGTGGGCCGCAGTGGAGGAATCGGCCCAGAAGTCGTTTTCCCATTTTTCCTTCCTTTTTCTTTTGCTTTCCCTATTCTTTTCTCTTTCAAATTCAAATTTAAATCCCAATTTGAATTTATATGTGTGACTTTCATACCTAGATCAAATGTACAATACCAATATGAACCTCATTGAATTAATTATTATATTTATTTTATATGTACAGTATTTTCTTCTCTTTCTCTATTTTCTAGAATTTCTTTTAGATGTTAAATTCCACTTTGGACTTTAATATATTTATTGTCCCGTTGTTTTTATATTGTCACAAAATGCACACCAAATAAAATCCGAGCATGATGCATAATTTATTTTTTTGGGTATCTTTTGTTGTTTATTTATTTGTTTTCATGTGATGTTCTCATGGAATGATAAATATGGATAACACACATATATACATAGGAATATTATTTCTCCTTTTAGGTTATCCTCCACAAATTACGAGTTGGGTATTACAAATCCTACCCCCCTTAAAAGAATCTCGTCCTCGAGATTTAAGAAGGACTACGGAAAAGATGGGGAAAATTCATGTGAAGCTCTTCTTCTCTCTCCCACGTAGCTTCATCTTCTCCATGGTGACTCCATTGCACTTTGCACATCTTTATCACCTTATTTCTTGTAACTCTAGTCAAAGTGTCAAGAATCTTGATAGGATACTCCGTGTAAGTTAGATCATCCTGAACACTGAGTTCTTCCATTGGTAACTGTTCCTCAGGGACACGGAGACACTTCTTAAGTTGAGACACATGGAATGCACATAAGATAGATTATCAGGTAGCTCGAGTTGGTATTCCATCTCTCCAACTCGCTTAAAAACTCAGAATGGTCCAATAAAGTGAGGGGACAATTTGCTCTTAACTTTAAATCTCCTCACTCCACGAAGTGGTGACACCTTGAGGTACTCATGATTTCTTTCCTCAAATTCCAGTGGTCTTCTTCTATTATCAGCGTAGCTCTTTTACCTGGTCTGAGCTACCCTCAAATTCTCTCGAATTATACGAACTTGTTCTTCTGCCTCTTGAATATGTTCAGGTCCAAAGAACTGTCTTCCCCTAGTCTGATCCAATATAGAGGAGTCCTGCATTTCCTGCCATATAGAGTCTCAAACAGTAACATCTTCAGACTGGCCTAGTAATTATTATTATATGAGAACTCAGCATAAGGTAGACTCTTGTCCCAACTACTACCATGCTGAAGGGTACAAGCTCTCAACATGTCTTCCAATACTTGATTAGTCCTTTCAGTCTGTCCATCAGCCTGAGGATGGTAAGCCGTACTAAAATTCAACTTCGTATCCATATTCTCATGAAAACTTTTCCAAAATCTAGAGGTAAACTGTGATCCTCTATCCGAAATGATCTTCTTTGATACTCCACGTAAACACACAATCCGAGCCATATATAACTCTGCTAGCTGAGATACCTTATAAGTAGTCTTGACCGAAATGAAATGAGCCACTTTGATCATTCTATCCATAATCACCCATATAGCATCATATCCTTTCAGGGTACGAGGCAATCCAGTAATAAAATCCATACCAATCTCTTCTCGCTTCCATTCGGGAATCTTCAGTGGATGCAGTAGTCCAGCTGGCCTCTGGTGTTCAGTCTTAACTCCTTGACACACATCGCACATAGCCACATGTGTAGCCACATCTCTCTTCAATCCATACCACCGATATTTCTGCTTCAAATCCTGATACATCTTGGTACTACCAGGATGAATAGAATAATCCGAGTCATGGGCCTCCATTAAAATAGTCTCACGAAGGCTATCAATCTCAGGGACACATATCTTTGTCCTTGAACCATATTGCACCTTGTTCATCTTCCATGAATTCCGGACCTCGACCTTCAGTAATCAGATCCCTAATCTCTTGTATTTTAGCATCACCAATTTGTCCTTTGCGGAATTCTCGTTCCAAGGTAGATTCCACATCAATAGTAACTCCTTCAGTGCGAGCAACTATCCCCAGGTTAAGTCTCCTGAAATCCTCAACAATCTCATCCGGTAGCTGGGCAACAACAGCTGAACGAACATGCTCCTTTCAACTCAAGGCATCTGCAACCAAATTTGCCTTGCCCGGGTGATAGTGAGTCTCCAAATCATAATCCTTATTAAGCTCCAACCAACGACGTTGCCTAAGGTTGAGATCCTTCTGAGTGAATATATACTTCAAACTCTTATGACCCGTGTATACTTAACACTTAGTTCCCAAGATATAATGTCTCCAAATCTTAAGCGCGTGCACAGCGGCTGCTAGTTCTAAGTCATGATGGGGTAGTTCAATTCATGTTTTCGTAACTGACGGGACGCGTAGGCAATCACGTGTCCTTCTTGCATAAGTACACATCCCAAGCCTTGGCCGCAGGCATCACAATCAACGTCAAATCCCTTCTATAGATCTGGCATAACCAACACTAGTGGTGACATTAACCTCTTCTTTAATTGATTAAAGTTGTCTTGGCACTTCTCATCCCACTTGAACTCTCTTCTCTTCTCCAGAAGCGAGGTCATAGTCTTAGCGATCTTAGAGAATCCTTCAATAAATCTCCGATAATATCCTGCTAGTCCCAAGAAACTCTGGATCTCAGTAACTATAGTGGGTATGCTCCACGCCACTATCTTCTTGACTTTAGTAGGATCCACTGATATCCCTCCATTAGAAATGATATGTCCAAGGAATGACACCTCATCAATCCAGAACTCGCATTTACTGTACTTGGCGTAGAGTTGATTATCTCATAGCTTTTGTAGCACCAATCTCAGATGTTCCTCATGATTACTATCACTCTTAGAATAAATAATAATATCGTCGATGAAGACCACGACGAATCTGTCCAAACCATGAACACCTTATTCTTCAGATCCATAAAGTAGCTGATGCATTAGTTAGTCCAAATGACATAACGATGAACGCATATAAACCATATCGGGTCGAGAAATCCGTCTTGGGAATATCCGATGGCCAAATCTTCATTTGATGGTAACCCGATCGGAGATCAATCTTCGAGAATACCCTTGCACCTATCATCCGATTAAATAAATCCTCAATGCGGGGTAACGAATACTTGTTCTTCACAGTGACATTGTTAAGGGACCTATAATCCACGCACATCCCTTGTGATCCTTCTTTCTTCTGTATAAATAAAACCGGCGCTCCACAAGGTGAAGAATATGAACGAATGTATCCAGCCTCTTGTAACTCTGTTAACTGCTTCTTAAGTTCTTTTAACTCTTCTACAGACATCCTGTATGACCGTCTGGGAGTAGGAGTAGTCCCAGGTAAGAGATCAATGACAAACTGATCTTCCCTATCTGGTGGCATCCCTTGTAACTCTTCTGGGAAGACATCTGAAAAATCTCTAACCACACGGATGTTGACACCAACAAACTTCCCATCTATTAGGAATGTCGCTAGTCTGGTGGCGGTAGTTACTGCAATTCCAACTTCAAATCTTTCTTTTTTGGAACTGGTGAGTTCTATGGTTCCTTTAGCATAGTGTAGAAACTTCCTTTGCCTTTCTTAACCATGACATACCAAGGATCACATCCATAGTGTTCTCTTCTAACACTATAGGGGTAGCCCATCTGGGTTAGAAATACAGGGTAAGAAAGGAAGAATTGTAGACAAGGCGAGTAATTACGAGAAATGTTACTGCGAGGGATTTATTAGCTAAGTAGATTAGTGTGTCACCTACTAACGTTAATTCATTACTGAAAGTCGCCTAGAGGGGGGGTGAATAGGGCGAAACTGAAAATCTCAAAAATAATCACAACTACAAGCCGGGTTAGCGTTAGAAATGTAAACGAGTCCGCGAGAGAGGGTGCAAAACAAATCGCAAGCAAATGAAGAGTGTGACACGCGGATTTGTTTTACCGAGGTTCGGTTCTCGCAAACCTACTCCCCGTTGAGGAGGCCACAAAGGTCGGGTCTCTTTCAACCCTTCCCTCTCTCAAACGGTCCCACGGACCGAGTGAGCTTTTCTTCTTCTCAATCAAACGGGAACAACACTTCCCCGCAAGGGCCACCACACAATTGGTGCCTCTTGCCTTGGTTACAATTGAGTTTTGATCACGAGAACAAATGAGAAAGAAAGAAAGCGATCCAAGCGCAAGAGCTCAAAAGAACATGGCAAATCTCTCTCGCTAGTCACTAAAGGCTTGAGTGGAATTGGAGAGGATTTGATCTCTTTGGTGTGTCTAGAATTGAATGCCTAGCTCTTGTAAGTAGTTGTCAGTTGGAAAACTTGGATGCAATGAATGGTGGGGTGGTTGGGGTATTTATAGCCCCAACCACCAAACTTGACCGTTGGTTGGAGGCTTCTGTTCGATGGCGCACCGGACAGTCCGGTGCCCCTGCCACGTCATCAATGCCGTTGGATTCAGACCGTTGGAGCTTCTGACTTCTGGGCCCGCCTGGGTGTCCGGTGCACACCGGACACCAACTGTTCATTGTCCGGTGCGCCGGTATGGGCGCGCCTGACGTCTGCGCGCGCTGCGCGCGCATTAAATGCACCGCAGGTAGCCGTTGGCGCCGAAATAGCCGTTGCCCCGCTGGTACACCGGACAGTCCGGTGTACACCGGACATGTCCGGTGAATTATAGCGGAGCAGTCTTCGCGAATTCCCGAGACTGGCGAGTTCCTGTGGCCGCTCTTCCTTGGAGCACCGGACATGTCCGGTGTACACCGGACAGTCCGGTGAATTTTAGCGGAGTGGCCTTTGGAAATTCCCGAGAGTGAAGAGTTTGAGCTGAAGTCCTCTGGTGCACCGGACACTGTCCGGTGGTACACCGGACAGTCCGGTGCGCCAGACCAGAGGAGTCTTTTGGTTGCTCCTTTGCCCTTTCGTTGAACCCAACGCATGGTCATTTTATTGGCTAAGTGTGAACCTTTTGCACCTGTAAAACTTATACACTAGAGCAAACTAGTTAGTCCAATATTTGTGTTGGGCAATTCAACCACCAAAATTATTTAGGGACTAGGTGTATGCCTAATTCCCTTTCAATCTCCCCCTTTTTGGTGATTGATGCCAACACAAACCAAAGCAAATATAGAAGTGCATAATTAAACTAGTTTGCATAATGTAAGTGCAAAGGTTGCTTGGAATTGAGCCAATATAAGTACTTACATGATGCGCATGAATTGTTTTCTTTGTTTTTGACATATTGGACCATATTTGCACCAAAGGTTTTGTTTTTGCAAACTCTTTTGTAAATTCTTTTCAAAGTCCTTTTGCAAGATAGTCAAAGGTAAATAAATAAGATTTTGCAAGATATTTTCAAGTTTTGAAATTTTCTTCCTTTGTTCAAAATGCCTTCCCTTTGACTAAACAAAACTCCCCCTCAAATAAAGTCTCCTCTTAGTGTTCAAGAGGGTTTTAAGACATCAATTTTGAAAATACCACTTGCTCCCCCTTTAGAACACAAGGAGATACCAATTTTGAAATGTACCAATTGAAAATCATTAATTTTAAAATTAGTTTGGTGGTGCGGTCCTTTTGCTTTGGGCTCATATTTTCTCCCCCTTTGGCATGAATCGCCAAAAACGGAATCATTAGAGCCCAATAAAGTACTTTCTCCCCCTTTGGTCATAAAATGAATGAGTGAAGATTGTACCAAAGTTGGAGAGATGATGCGGAGCGACGGCGAAGGATGAGTAGTAGAGCGGAGTGGAAGCCTTTGTCTTCGCTGAAGACTCCAATTCCCTTTCAATATACCTATGACTTGGTTTGGAATACACTTGAAAACACATTAGTCATAGCATATATAAAGGAGACATGATCAAAGGTATATTTATGAGCTATGTGTGCAAGACTAGCAAAAGAAATTCCTAGAATCAAGAATATTGAGCTCATGCCTAAGTCTGGTAAAAGATTGTTCATCAAGTGGCTTGGTAAAGATATCGGCTAATTGATCTTTAGTGTTAATGTATGAAATCGCGATATCCCCCTTTTGTTGGTGATCCCGAAGAAAATGATACCGAATGGCTATGTGTTTAGTGCGGCTATGCTCAACGGGATTATCCGCCATGCGGATTGCACTCTCATTATCACATAGAAGAGGAACTTTGGTTAATTTGTAACCGTAGTCCCGCAGGGTTTGCCTCATCCAAAGCAATTGCGCGCAACAATGACCTGCGGCAATATACTCGGCTTCGGCGGTAGAAAGAGCGACCGAATTTTGCTTCTTTGAAGCCCAAGACACCAAGGATCTTCCCACGAACTGGCAAGTCCCCGATGTGCTCTTCCTATTAATCTTACACCCCGCCCAATCGGCATCCGAATAACCAATCAAATCAAAAGTGGATCCCCGAGGGTACCAAAGCCCAAACTTAGGAGTATAAGCCAAATATCTCAAGATTCGTTTTACGGCCGGAAGGTGTGATTCCTTAGGGTCGGCTTGGAATCTTGCACACATGCAAACGGAAAGCATAATGTCCGGTCGAGATGCACATAAATAAAGCAATGAACCAATCATCGACCGGTATACCTTTTGATCCACGGACTTACCTCCCGTGTCGAGGTCGAGATGCCCATTTGTTCCCATGGGTGTCTTGATGGGCTTGGCATCCTTCATTCCAAACTTGCTTAGAATGTCTTGAGTATACTTCGTTTGGCTAATGAAGGTGCCTTCTTGGAGTTGCTTGACTTGGAATCCTAGAAAATACTTCAACTCCCCCATCATTGACATCTCGAATTTCTGTGTCATGATCCTACTAAATTCTTCACAAGTGGATTTGTTAGTAGACCCAAATATAATATCATCAACATAAATTTGGCATACAAACAAATCATTATTAAGTGTTTTAGTGAATAAAGTAGGATCGGCTTTGCTGACTTTGAAGCCATTTGCAATAAGGAAATCTCTAAGGCATTCATACCATGCTCTTGGGGCTTGCTTGAGCCCATAAAGCGCCTTAGAGAGCCTATAAACATGGTTAGGGTACTCACTGTCTTCAAAGCCGGGAGGTTGCTCAACATAGACCTCCTCCTTGATTGGTCCATTGAGGAAGGCACTCTTCACGTCCATTTGATAAAGCTTGAAGCCATGGTAAGTAGCATAGGCCAATAATATACGAATTGACTCAAGCCTAGCTACGGGTGCATAGGTTTCACCAAAATCCAAACCTTCGACTTGTGAATACCCCTTGGCCACGAGTCGAGCTTTGTTCCTTGTCACCACACCATGCTCGTCTTGCTTGTTGCGGAAGACCCACTTGGTTCCTACAACATTTTGATTAGGACGTGGAACTAAGTGCCATACCTCATTCCTTGTGAAATTGTTGAGCTCCTCTTGCATCGCCATTACCCAATCCGAATCTTGAAGTGCTTCCTCTACCCTGTGTGGCTCAATAGAGGAAACAAACGAGTAATGTTCACAAAAATGTGCAACACGAGATCGAGTAGTTACCCCCTTATGAATGTCGCCGAGGATGGTGTCGACGGGGTGATCTCGTTGTATTGCTTGGTGGACTCTTGGGTGTGGCGGCCTTGGTTGTTCATCCTCCTTGTCTTCATCATTTGCATCTCCCCCTTGATCGTTGCCGTCATTTTGAGGTGGCTCATCTTCTTGATCTTCTTGTTCAATATCTTGAGCCTCATCCTCAACTTGAGTTGGTGGAGATGCTTGCATGGAGGAGGATGGTTGATCTTGTGCATGTGGAGGCTCTTCGGATTCCTTAGGACACACATCCCCAATGGACATGTTCCTTAGCGCTATGCATGGAGCCTGTTCTTCACCTATATCATCAAGATCAACTTGCTCTACTTGAGAGCCGTTAGTCTCATCAAACACAACGTCACAAGAAACTTCAACAAGTCCTGAGGACTTGTTAAATACTCTATATGCCCTTGTGTTTGAGTCATATCCTAGTAAAAAGCCTTCTACAGTTTTAGGAGCAAATTTAGATTTTCTACCTCTTTTGACAAGAATAAAACATTTGCTACCAAAAACTCTAAAATATGAAATATTGGGCTTTTTACCGGTTAGGAGTTCATAGGATGTCTTCTTGAGGATTCGGTGAAGATATAACCGGTTGATGGCGTAGCAAGCGGTGTTGACCGCTTCGGCCCAAAACCGATCCGGTGTCTTGTATTCATCAAGCATGGTTCTTGCCATGTCCAATAGAGTTCGATTCTTCCTCTCCACTACACCATTTTGTTGTGGAGTGTAGGGAGAAGAGAACTCATGCTTGATGCCCTCCTCCTCAAGGAAGCCTTCGATTTGAGAGTTCTTGAACTCCGTTCCATTATCGCTTCTAATTTTCTTGATCCTTAAGCCGAACTCATTTTGAGCCCGTCTCAAGAATCCCTTTAAGGTCTCTTGGGTATGAGATTTGTCCTGCAAAAAGAACACCCAAGTGAAGCGAGAATAATCATCCACAATAACTAGACAGTACTTACTCCCGCCGATGCTTATATAAGCGATCGGGCCGAATAGGTCCATGTGTAGGAGCTCCAGTGGCCTGTCGCTAGTCATGATGTTCTTGTGTGGATGATGAGTGCCAACTTGCTTCCCAGCTTGGCATGCGCTACAAATCCTGTCTTTCTCAAAATGAACATCGGTTAGTCCTAAAATGTGTTCTCCCTTTAGAAGCTTATGAAGATTCTTCATTCCAACATGAGCTAGTCGGCGGTGCCAGAGCCAACCCAAGTTAGTCTTAGCAATCAAGCACGTGTCGAGTTCAGCTCTATCAAAATCTACCAAGTATAGCTGACCCTCTAACACTCCCTTGAATGCTATTGAATCGTCACTTCTTCTAAAGACAGTAACACCTACATTAGTAAATAGACAGTTGTAGCCCATTTGACACAATTGGGATACGGAAAGCAAATTGTAATCTAAAGAATCTACAAGAAAAACATTGGAAATAGTATGGTCAGGTGATATAGTAATTTTACCCAATCCTTTGACCAAACCTTGATTTCCATCCCCGAATGTGATAGCTCGTTGGGGATCTTGGTTTTTCTCATAAGAGGAGAACATCTTTTTCTCCCCTGTCATGTGGTTTGTGCACCCGCTGTCGAGTATCCAACTTGAGCCCCCGGATGCATAAACCTACAAAACAATTTTAGTTCTTGACTTTAGGTACCCAAACGGTTTTGGGTCCTTTGGCATTAGAAACAAGAACTTTGGGTACCCAAACACAAGTCTTGGAGCCCTTGTGTTTGCCCCCAATAATTTTGGCAACTACCTTGCCGGATTTGTTAGTTAAAACATATGATGCATCAAAAGTTTTGAATGAAATTGTATGATCATTTGATGCATTAGGAATTTTATTTCTAGGCAACTTAGCACGGGTTGGTTGCCTAGAACTAGATGTCTCACCCTTATACATAAAAGCATGGTTAGGGCCAGAGTGAGACTTCCTAGAATGAATTTTCTTAATTTTGCTCTCAGGATAGCCGGCAGGGTACAAAATGTAACCCTCGTTATCCTGAGGCATGGGAGCCTTGCCCTTGACAAAGTTAGATAAATTCTTTGGAGGGGCATTAAGTTTGACATTGTCTCCCTTTTGGAAGCCAATGCCATCCTTGATGCCAGGGCGTCTCCCATTATAGAGCATACTTCTAGCAAATTTAAACTTTTCATTTTCTAAGTTATGCTCGGCAATTTTAGCGTCTAATAATGCTATATGATCATTTTGTTGTTTAATTAAAGCCATGTGATCATGAATAGCATTGATATCAACATCTCTACATCTAGTACAAATAGAAACATGCTCAACATTAGACGTAGAGGGTTTGCAAGATTTTAGTTCAATAACCTTAGCATGTAATAAATCATTTTTAGTTCTAAGGTCGGAAATAGTGGCATTGCAAACATCAAAATTCTTAGCCTTAGCAAGCAATTTTTCATTCTCAATCTTAAGGCTAGCAAGAGACTCATTCAACTCATCAATTCTAGCAATTAAATCAATATTATCATCTTTAGAATTGGAAGTTGAAACATTGCAAACATGTGAATCAACCTTAGCAACTAATCTAGCATTTTCATTTCTAAGGTTGTCAATAGTGTCATGGCATGTGCTTAGCTCACTAGTTAATTTTTCACATTTTTCAATTTCTAGAGCATAAGCATTCTTGACCTTAACATGCTTCTTATTTTCTTTAATAAGGAATTCTTCTTGAGAATCCAAGAGATCATCCTTCTCATGTATAGCACTAATCAACTCATTTAATTTTTCTTTTTGTTGCATGTTGAGGTTAGCAAAAAGAATGCGCAAGTTATCCTCCTCATTTTTATCATCATCCTCATCACTAGATGTTTCATATTTAGTGGAGGACCTTGATTTTACCTTCTTTTTGCCGTCCTTGGCCATGAGGCACTTGTGGCCGACGTTTGGGAAGAGAAGTCCCTTGGTGACGGCGATGTTGGCGGCGTCCTCGTCGGAGGAGGACTCGGTGGAGCTCTCGTCGGAGTCCCACTCGCGGCACACGTGGGCATCGCCGCCCCTCTTCTTGTGGTACCTCTTCTTTTCTCTTCTCTTGCCCTTCTTGTCGTCGCCCCTGTCACTGTCACTAGACATAGGACATTTTGCAATAAAATGACCGGGCTTACCACACTTGTAGCAAACCTTCTTGGAACGGGATTTGTAATCCTTCCCCTTCCGTTGCTTGAGGATTTGCCGAAAGCTTTTGATGATTAAGGCCATCTCCTCATTGTCGAGCTTGGAGGCGTCAATTGGTTGTCTACTTGGTGTAGACTCCTCCTTCTTCAATAAATCTCCGATAATATCCTGCTAGTCCCAAGAAACTCTGGATCTCAGTAACTATAGTGGGTATGCTCCACGCCACTATCTTCTTGACTTTAGTAGGATCCACTGATATCCCTCCATTAGAAATGATATGTCCAAGGAATGACACCTCATCAATCCAGAACTCGCATTTACTGTACTTGGCGTAGAGTTGATTATCTCATAGCTTTTGTAGCACCAATCTCAGATGTTCCTCATGATTACTATCACTCTTAGAATAAATAATAATATCGTCGATGAAGACCACGACGAATCTGTCCAAACCATGAACACCTTATTCTTCAGATCCATAAAGTAGCTGATGCATTAGTTAGTCCAAATGACATAACGATGAACGCATATAAACCATATCGGGTCAAGAAATCCGTCTTGGGAATATCCGATGGCCAAATCTTCATTTGATGGTAACCCGATCGGAGATCAATCTTCGAGAATACCCTTGCACCTATCATCCGATTAAATAAATCCTCAATGCGGGGTAACGAATACTTGTTCTTCACAGTGACATTGTTAAGGGACCTATAATCCACGCACATCCCTTGTGATCCTTCTTTCTTCTGTATAAATAAAACCGGCGCTCCACAAGGTGAAGAATCTGAACGAATGTATCCAGCCTCTTGTAACTCTGTTAACTGCTTCTTAAGTTCTTTTAACTCTTCTACAGACATCCTGTATGACCGTCTGGGAGTAGGAGTAGTCCCAGGTAAGAGATCAATGACAAACTGATCTTCCCTATCTGGTGGCATCCCTTGTAACTCTTCTGGGAAGACATCTGAAAAATCTCTAACCACACGGATGTTGACACCAACAAACTTCCCATCTACTAGGAATGTCGCTAGTCTGGTGGCGGTAGTTACTGCAATTCCAACTTCAAATCTTTCTTTTTTGGAACTGGTGAGTTCTATGGTTCCTTTAGCATAGTGTAGAAACTTCCTTTGCCTTTCTTAACCATGACATACCAAGGATCACATCCATAGTGTTCTCTTCTAACACTATAGGGGTAGCCCATCTGGGTTAGAAATACAGGGTAAGAAAGGAAGAATTGTAGACAAGGCGAGTAATTACGAGAAATGTTACTGCGAGGGATTTATTAGCTAAGTAGATTAGTGTGTCACCTACTAACGTTAATTCATTACTGAAAGTCGCCTAGAGGGGGGGTGAATAGGGCGAAACTGAAAATCTCAAAAATAATCACAACTACAAGCCGGGTTAGTGTTAGAAATGTAAACGAGTCCGCGAGAGAGGGTGCAAAACAAATCGCAAGCAAATGAAGAGTGTGACACGCGGATTTGTTTTACCGAGGTTCGGTTCTCGCAAACCTACTCCCCGTTGAGGAGGCCACAAAGGCCGGGTCTCTTTCAACCCTTCCCTCTCTCAAACGGTCCCACGGACCGAGTGAGCTTTTCTTCTTCTCAATCAAACGGGAACAACACTTCCCCGCAAGGGCCACCACACAATTGGTGCCTCTTGCCTTGGTTACAATTGAGTTTTGATCACGAGAACAAATGAGAAAGAAAGAAAGCGATCCAAGCGCAAGAGCTCAAAAGAACACGGCAAATCTCTCTCGCTAGTCACTAAAGGCTTGAGTGGAATTGGAGAGGATTTGATCTCTTTGGTGTGTCTAGAATTGAATGCCTAGCTCTTGTAAGTAGTTGTAAGTTGGAAAACTTGGATGCAATGAATGGTGGGGTGGTTGGGGTATTTATAGCCCCAACCACCAAACTTGACCGTTGGTTGGAGGCTTCTGTTCGATGGCGCACTGGACAGTCCGGTGCACACCGGACAGTCCGGTGCCCCTGCCACGTCATCAATGCCGTTGGATTCAGACCGTTGGAGCTTCTGACTTCTGGGCCCGCCTGGGTGTCCGGTGCACACCGTACAACAACTGTTCATTGTCCGGTGCGCCGGTATGGGCGCGCCTGACGTCTGCGCGCGCTGCGCGCGCATTAAATGCACCGCAGGTAGCCGTTGGCGCCAAAATAGCCGTTGCCCCGCTGGTACACCGGACAGTCCGGTGTACACCGGACATGTCCGGTGAATTATAGCGGAGCAGTCTTCGCGAATTCCCGAGACTGGCGAGTTCCTGTGGCCGCTCTTCCTTGGAGCACCGGACATGTCCGGTGTACACCGGACAGTCCGGTGAATTTTAGCGGAGTGGCCTTTGGAAATTCCCGAGAGTGAAGAGTTTGAGCTGAAGTCCTCTGGTGCACCGGACACTGTCCGGTGGTACACCGGACAGTCCGGTGCGCCAGACCAGAGGAGTCTTTTGGTTGCTCCTTTGCCCTTTCGTTGAACCCAACGCATGGTCATTTTATTGGCTAAGTGTGAACCTTTTGCACCTGTAAAACTTATACACTAGAGCAAACTAGTTAGTCCAATATTTGTGTTGGGCAATTCAACCACCAAAATTATTTAGGGACTAGGTGTATGCCTAATTCCCTTTCAATTACCTTATGGTGGTACATGCTAAGATGCCCGTTTATACTATTTCAATCAATCAAAGAAGCAAATCAGGCATTGATCATCAGAACAATCAACCAACATTTTTTAATAGAGAAAATAGTTTTAATTTTGTCTTGGGTTTCCTATCTCTAAAAAAAAGTTCATAAATGTAGGATTCCAAGGTGTGAAATCCATCTTGTCTTAGAGTAGAAAAGGTAAGAATGATCAGAGTAGAACAGTAGAAGGTGAGACAGGATCAAGATAAGGTAAGTATAGAATGAATCGGAATAAGGTAAGTAGGTAAGGGTTTTCCATTTCTATCTAGGTTTCGTCCTACAGTCAACATTTCCTCTGATACCACTTCTGTCACACCCGGCTTTAAGGGACAAAGCCAGGTGCATCTCATACATGCGCCAAGAAGACAACATATATAATAACCGAGTGTATAGAGATAAATGTCACAATAATCAGAGTATTTATTACATAGCAAAAGTCTTACAAAATAAAAGATAAATATACAAGGATCGAACTAAAATCCATCCTTGGCACGAGAAAGTCGACTGGGAGACGATGACCTAGACCTCTCACAAACACAGCGCAACATCCACCATGCACCATCCAGTGATACCTGCTCTTGACCTGGGGGGTGTGAGACAGCAAGGGTGAGCTCACACAAGTTCATCGCTCAACAAGTTGTGGGTAATAATGTGGCATGAACTCACCAAAGGTGGGAGTTCATGTGATGTGTAAGGCTGATCAACAATAGGGGTTAAAGCTGAGCATTGCTTTTAAGTAGTTGGTCAAAATTTTATTAGCAGTTACTAAGTGTAAGTAAATACCAAACCTTAAATAAAAGTAATAGAACAAAATTAATAAATAATCCCATGCATATGCAAATGACAAATTGAATTTAAGTTCCATAAATTAATCATCGGAGAGTCCTGAGCTGCTCATGACCGTGAGCTCGGCTAGTATACCAGTTTTACACTCTGCAGAGGTTGTACCCTTTACCCACAAGCCATGTTTCCCATGTCGCCAGGGTTAGCTAGGCCCTTAGACACTACCAAGGTGAATGGCTAGGGATCCACTATGAGGCCTTTACAAAGTTCCACTAGCTTCCGAAAACCCGCTACAGTTTATGGGAAGAGCACTTACAAGAATCCCCCGTCTGATCGCCATCGCAGCAAAATCAACCCGAGAACCTCCTTGCATGCAACTCCCCTACTGCCCTTGCCCCTTTTGGGTAAGGTAGTCTTCCACTAGCTTTCTTAATTTGTCAGCCAAGGGGTCCCATTCCTCCCTTGTGGTGGCACGTGTTTCTCAAGTTAAGCTCCATGTTCTAATTAGCAATAATATAATGATCTTGTCATGAACATAAATAAATAACATAATAACTTGAACATGGATATAATAAATGATTAACCCAAAACCATGTAAAGCAATAGCATAACTACCCATATGATTCAGGGGTAAATAAGGTAAAATGGATAAACAGACTAGGGTGACCTATTGGGTCCCATCAAAATTAAAACTATGCATGGTAAATGATTATAAAGAACATTATTGGGTAACAAAAGTGAATCAAGGGCACAACTTGCCTGGCACTTGAGATTCCAGGTACCAACTTGCTTTTCAGATGACACGTGTCCTCGCGCTAGTCGTAGCAATACAAACAAACATGGTATAGATAAAATTAACATCACACCAAACATAAGAATATACTGCATAATAATGATCTACGCGTTTCTACGAGACTAACGCAACTTGAACGGATCAAATCGGAGTTAAAACGAAGGAGTTATGACTTTTCTAAGGTTTTATGTATTTGATATAAGATTAATTAGGAAATAAATTTTTATTACTGTTTTCATGTAAAAAGAGAGGCAATAGGTGCTAAACAACAATATTACAAAATTGTAGAAATTGGAATGGTCTCATTTTGAGTTCATATGCATTTTCTATGATTTATACAAATTCTAGCAATTATGGTTATATTAAAAATCTATTTTTAACTCTATTCCTCTGATTTACAAAATCCCTGGACTGCGCACCGAATAACCAGATAACCCAGGGGCTAAAATACAAAGATACCCGAGACTCAGGCTACAGGCGCATGGACTGCGGGTTTATTTGAGAGAAAACCGAGGGCTCTTTTGCAAACTGGGCAGCCCAAAGGGGTATCGGGCAATTGGAACCGTTCGATCAAACACAGACGCGCGAGATTAGACTTCTACCCAAAACAAACCGGTACCTCACGATCGCCCTCGGATCACCAATCGACGGTCACGGCTCTGTTTATTGAACCGGCATTATTATTTCTAATCTACGCCATACAGCACATATCCAACGGACTACACCCGTCTTCACCATAGGTCCACACTACGGCAGAGTGAGCACCCTGAGCGGCGGTGCCCGGCCACGGCGGCGCTCCATGGCCGGACCTCCCTCCCCCACACACGGCCACGCAAACTCGAATCCCACGGGTGCTACGCGATGAGAAGGCGAAGGTGAACACAAAGGAAGACTTCTTACTGGCGATTATGGCGCGGAGGCACACGACCACGGTGGGAGGTGATTGGCGGGGCGGAGGAGATTCTGACGAGCAATTGGAAGCTTCCCAGCGGTACGCCAGGTCCAGCGACACATCAACCAGCATCAAGAGATGCCCACGACTCCGAGCATCCCCTCCCCAAGGACCAATCGACGATCTACCTCGCTCCTGACGGTGGCGGCGTTTAGCTCGTGCAGCGCGGTCTCTGCGCCGGGAGTGCGGTCGTCAATGGGGGTGATTGAGGGGGGCACAGAGTCCGCGCCAAATTATACAGGCGGTGGCGGCACTCTCCTTCTCACTCACCAGCGAGGCTCTAGGTCCTTTCTCTCTCTCTCACCCCTGGTTTCGCTCGATCGCACACGTCGATGGGGATCCATGGCGACGCGTCTTGTACCCAGGTCAGCACTCAGTCCAAGCGGCATAGTTGTAACCACCCGATGAGGTCGGCGCGGGTAGTTGCGCCAGCTCCAGTGGAATAGGGATCTCCAACGCCCGTGGGTGGCAACATTCATCCTGCACGGCGGCACTCACTCCATCATCTCTCTCTCTGCTGGGCATGGAGGTTCGCTGGGCTGGATAAAGGTGTGGGGAGGGCTCGATTTGTTTATAGCCTAAGCCAAGGATGGGCTTGATCAGACTTAACCCAGGGTCCAAGCACGGATTACGGAGAATCGGTTGTGCTGGCGCGTCGGGTGGTTAGCTCCGTGCCTCCGTCCACGGAGCGATACTCGCGCAAGGAAGACGGCCGACTCAACGGGGCCACTTGGCGGCGAGCGTGAGAGAACAGAGGCTGACTGGGATGCGGGTCCCAGAAGTCAGACGGACAGCGCGGAGGACGGCTGGGCCGAGGGGGAAAGGGGGAAGTGGGCCGCAGTGGAGGAATCGGCCCAGAAGTCGTTTTCCCATTTTTCCTTCCTTTTTCTTTTGCTTTCCCTATTCTTTTCTCTTTCAAATTCAAATTTAAATCCCAATTTGAATTTATATGTGTGACTTTCATACCTAGATCAACTGTACAATACCAATATGAACCTCATTGAATTAATTATTATATTTATTTTATATGTACAGTATTTTCTTCTCTTTCTCTATTTTCTAGAATTTCTTTTAGATGTTAAATTCCACTTTGGACTTTAATATATTTCTTGTCCCGTTGTTTTTATATTGTCACAAAATGCACACCAAATAAAATCCGAGAATGATGCATAATTTATTTTTTTGGGTATTTCGGGAGAAGGGGTGCCCCCTTGCAAAAGGGGGTCGCAGTGACCAGGCCCGGGCGACTGTTTACCATGTGATGTTCTCATGGAATGATAAATATGGATAACACACATATATACATAGGAATATCATTTCTCCTTTTAGGTTATCCTCCACAAATTACCAGTTGGGTATTACACATATGCATCAGCTTAACTTAAAAAAGTACTTTTACAATATAAATATATTAGGGTTTCTTTGAAACGCATGAATTTTCACATGAATAGTATATGAACTTTACATGAATTAGTTCAAAAACACAGAAAAATGTAAGATTTAGGAAATAATCCTTCAATCCAAAGGACCTCTAAGAGTTCATTTGTATTTTAACAAAAAAACATAAAGCTATAATATAGAGATCGTACTGTTATCTTTGACGGCTTATAATTTAGACCTCGAGGGAGTGATGTTCTAAAACCAATCTATGAAATGTCTGCAGCGATAAAGAAACATTGAATCGTCATATACAATATAGCATGTGTAGACTCATCACCTTGCATCATGTTGGACATCTAGTTTTCTCTATGCGACCTTCTATGACGATATCAATGACCTGAAGTTACTATCCTTGTGACAAGTGCACGAGAGCACTCTCCCCCTTAGGGATGGCAATGGGTACGGGTATGGGTAAATAACCGCGGATAATTATCTATTGGATATGGGTATGGTGTAATTTGATATCCATGGGTACGGTTATGGATATAATAAGGTATCCGCAGATATTTTTTTCACGGGTATGGATATCCAGTATCCATACCCATTACCCAATGGATATCTAACATGTGGGCTATCCGGATTTATATATTATCATAAATTCTTAGTTTTCAATTTTTATCCATAACATGTTGTTTGGTGCTGAAATTATCATTTAATGCTATTGGAATGATAATTACTTTGAAATGTAATAAAATTGTTGTTTGGTGTTTAATGCTAAAATTGTAGTGGGCGGGCGGGTAACGAGTATCCACTGGATAGCGGATACCCGGTGGGTACGGGTATGGATACAGATCCATACCCACAAACGTTTATGGGTACGGATATGAGTTGAGTTTTGTCTCGTGGGTATGGATTCGCGAACTATATATTCGTGTACTACCCGCCCGATTGCCATCCCTACCCCCCCTTGAGATAAGACTATCTCCAGCAACTTACCCATCTTTATACCCATATTCAAATTCCACTCTACGAACAATGCAGTCTATAGTGCAAAATAGTGTTTTTGGGTAAACTATGGGGAGATTGTTGCAAACGGCCTAATAATGACAATAAATTTACCTCGTGTCAATGAAATCAATGCTTGCAACTATGTTCTCGTCGTGATCATTCATAAAGTCATCGTAAGTAACAATCGATCTCCAATTCCAAAAATCATCTTATTTCACCCATGAATTTATTTGGATTGCTAATTAGTTTTCTTGCCAAAGTTTTTATTTTGGTATGTTATTTGAATACGGAACTTCAACCTAACCAAAATATATTAAAATTTGTTGTCAACAAAAAATGCCTCACCTTTCCTTGCCACCACCAACAAGCTCACCCCGGAGTAAGAACGATAAGGGCACTAAGTAGTTGTAGTTATCTCATGCACACACGATGCTTTGATGGGCAATTTCACATACTAAATAGATGTATCTGAATTCACTTTCTAATTTCTCTATGTTATTCCATATACAAGTTCAAGAACTTAGATGGATATCTATGGACAATATAATACACCAAGTGAAACTATGAGGTGACTACTAACTAATCACATAGATTTCATACCATGATGACATTTGGCATGACATGTAGGGGATTCTTTCTTAAGGTCGTGTTTGTTTCGTTGGAATTGAATTCCATTTTAATAATTATAATTTATACAAAACTAATTAAGTTCATATATTTATATATGTAATATATTTGTATATTATCTTAAATCATATGAGAGAGATAGTTATATACTATATTCATGTTATAACGAAGCAAGTAGAAGAGTGTGTTATAAGTTGTACATCGGAAAAATAGCATGTAAATCTATAGAATCAATTTCCATCTCTCACCCTATGAATTTGAGATAGGCTTATATGATAACTTTAGAAAATGGTGGAATGTCACATTCTAAAAAAAATAGCATATTCCAATAGTAAGATTCCAATTCCTCAAAATGAAAGGAAACAAACGAGGCCTAAGTGTTTTGTTGTGTTGTGTAGTTGAAAGGGTAATAGGCTTTAAGCCATTTATATATTGGTTTTAGTATTTGATGGCCATCACAACATTATGGACTAACTAGTTTCCTACGTGAATGGTTGCTGATTCATAAAAATGAAAATAGAAGATTCAATATGACCAATAGCTCAAAACTTAGATCGAAAGTGCATAATTTGGAAAAGATGAACTATGAGTAGTTCAAGTTCTTGGAAAAGTTATAAATGGCCCTAAAAACATATTTGAGCATCTAAGAGTGGTTAGAAAGATCAGACATTAAAAATATCGTTCTGGAGCTAAGTTTGAGGAAGAATGAGAAATTAAGTTGAAGTGACTGAAAAGATAAAAACATATGGCTTATACGAGTTGAATGGACTTTAGATATGTTTGCATGTCATAGAAGTGCTCAATGAAAGGACTACTAACGCCTAAGAGGGGTGAATTAGGACTTCTAAAGATCTCGCTAATCTAGGCCACAAATAATTTTCCTAAACAAAACCTTTGCAAATAAGTAAACTAAAATGTGCAAACTAGGCTTTGTTTAAGTGTTGCTATCTCTACCGCAAAAGAAGTTATACAACGTCAGTCCCAATCCAATATTCTACACTAAGAATAGTAAAGATTACAACTTAAGTAGTAAATGTAAATGCGGAAGCTTAAAATCAAAGGTAGAGAATGCAAACTCCTATGGATACGCCGGTATTTTTACCGAGGTATCCAGAACCGCACAAGGTTCTGACTAGTTCTCGTTGATTCCCTTATGTAAGTTCGTAGAGAGTCACGGGTCTTCTCCACACACAAGTGGTGCTCCGCTTCCAGCCTCCTCTCGGACGCTCCCCGTTGTCTTTACTATCAAGCTTCCAGCCGAAACGCCACGTCCTCATCCCTTCTAGTACATGGTGGCGACCACACCACAAAACAGTTGCGTGGTCTCATAAGACTCTAGCCCCAGTTGGTATAATACTACAGCGGATCACGCAAAAGCGAAGGAATTTGTTGGGTTATCTAACCTCACTCACACTCACACAACTAGGAACAAACCTAGAGCAAACGCTAAAACTATCTAACTAACCTCAGTACTTTGCAAAACACCTACGCTAATCACCGAGTGATTCTATTAAGCACTTGGGTGTCTGGAGCTTTCGATATGTCTCTACACTTGGGCAATCTTCTTGAGCTCTGCACACCTTCAAATGGTTGGCCAAGAGAGTATATATAAAGCCCACCCTCAATTATAGTCGTTGGAGGAAAGCAGATTCTCTGCGTCATACGAGACCGTATGTTCGGACCCTCCATGTTAGCTAGTCATTGGCGCACTATCAGATGCTTTGCACCGTTGCAGAGGTTTGGTGCACACGGACCCAGTCCGGTGCTAGAGAGTCGTTGTAATCTAGCCCTTGCCGACCATTGGAACCGGTCCGGTGCACACCTGTACGGTCGGTGCACCAGCTCGCCAAAAACACGATAAGGGCTCTCTCGCAAACTGATCTGGTGCCTCGGTCCGGTGCACATGGACCCAGTCCGGTGCCATTCGGGAAGGGCTCTCAGGCAAACCGGTCTGGTGCACACCCGCACAGTTCTATGCCCCAGATTCAACCCATCTTTGATTTCTTCAATATTCTTTATTTGGGCTTCATTCTTTACTTGGACTTTGCTTGATATTTGAGGGTCTTCTAAGAGTCTTTAGGTGTCTTATTTAAAGGTGTTATATCGTTAGAGCCTTAGTCTAATCTATTTTGCATCATGTAAACTACAAAACATAGACACTTGTAGAAACATTAGTTCATCAGTTATGTTGATCAAACCATTTCATTCTCAATCTCTAGTGCAGGCGTCCAAATAAATATGTGTAAATTACTGAATTCTAAAATAGATAAACTGATGTGGCTATAAACTAAGCATATAGGCTACTGCAGACTGTGCACTGAAACAGTAGAGACAAGAATGAAGTCAAAAGTTAATCTGACAGGTGCGAGGGGGATGGTGCACCGGGACCGGACTAAGGAGTAAGGATGCTGAGGCCTGAGGGTATGGACGAAGCAGTTTTATGTTTCCTTTTCATTTTTGAAAAAAAAGCTGAACCAATCACTTGCCCATGACACAACGCAGCACCAAATAAGCTTTCAGAACTGCATATTGCATCGCCAGCTCTGTCCTGCGCGCCGATGGGGCGATGCTTCGCTTCGTGCAAAGATAAGGGGCCTGTTTGGTTCAGCTTTTTTCTGACTAGCTTTTCTAAAAATCTGGCTATGGGGAGAATCTAGCTGTGGAGAGAATCTGAGTATCATTACTGTTGACGCCTTTTTGGAGCGCCAAACACTCAACAAGAACCGTGGCGGTGCCTTCTGCACAGGGGCGGACGGTCCGCGCGCAGGGGCCGGACGGTCCGCGGCCTGGTGCGAGGCGTGGTGGTGCTCTCTGCGCAAGGGCGGACTGTCCGCGGCCTGGTGCGCGGCTAGGGCTCCTGCCTGACGGCCAGACGGTCCGCGCGTACGCAGGGACGGCGGAAGATCGCCGACGGCGCCTGGATCTCGCTCCCGGGAGGGACCCCGTCGGGGAGTAGAGATCCTAGGTGGTGTCTAGGCTCGGGTAAACCGACCTAGACTCCTCTAATCGACGTAGAGTCGAGGAGAGGCGGAGAATTTGGGGATTGGATAGCTAAACCTAAACTAGACTAGAACTACTCCTAAGATAAAATGCGAAATAGAAGTTGTATTGATTCGATTGTTGATTACAAATCGGCCGTAGACCTCTCTATTTATAGAGGAGGGGGGCTGGACCCTTTACAAACTAATTTCCGAGCTTATCCCCTGATTTTAGCTAACAACCGTAGCACAAAACTCGGAACCCTAATCTGTTCTGCGCACGCGCGGACCGTCCGGCCCACAGGCGCGGACTGTCCGGACCGCGGACCGTCCGGCCTCAGGGCCGGACTGTCCGCGCGCTCAATTTGGTGCTCAACATATGCCCCCTGCCTTTTGGTGGAGCTGAGCGAACCAAAAGCAACTAACTCGATGTTATCACATCGGTTTTCTTAGGCATCTTGCCACTTACTAGGATGGTACGCAGTGGCCTTGGTCTCGATGGTTGACTCAACGGACGTGATCCCTTTAGATTTGATCGAACCGTCAGTCCCAACATCGCCGAGCGTCATACTGGTCTTGACCAATTCGTCACCTTGCCTTCCTAATTCTCTAAGTGTTCTGGCGTAGCTCCGTAGTCGACCAGGTCTTCTCCTTGCAGGTCGTCTTCCTCCATGGGCGTCGGTACGTCGTCGGAGGTGTCTTGGTGTAGTGCGGATGGTTCGGCCTCAGGGGTCGGATGGTCCGCGTCCTGTGCAGATGATCTGGCCTTTATAGCCGGACAGTCTACCATACCTGCAGAGAGATGCACAGTTGTCGTTTTATTTACTATCTTTGTGGTCGTTTGATTTTTCTCAACGGCCTTTGGTCTCCATCTCTTTTGTGGTGGCGGATACTGCGGATGCGTGTCATTGAATATTCTTTCTGCCTCTTTTTCCTGATTCTCCTTTGCTCTGAGGCGCTGTAATTTTCGCTTTTGCGATCGTGTCAGTCCCGATGGGCACCATCGGGGCATAGAGTATTTTGGATCAGCTATTTTATTGACAGTCGTACTTTTTTTTTTGTTTGTGTTGGCCGATTCACCAAAAATCATCGGCCCTTCGTTGTTTTGTTGTACGACGGCATCTGTCGTTCCTATTTTAATGACATCTCCCTTTTTCGTACTGTTGGAGGTTGTAGCTGTATGCCCCCCTGCCGGATTAGTCAGCCTTTGGGGCCGAGTTGTTCGGCAATCTTGCTGGGCCTGTGCTCATGGACCAAATTGAGGGGTTCCCAATCGGTCTTGTACTGGAGGTGTCAACCTATTGAATACAGATGTTTGGGGTGCCCCCCAAGCGGGGTACTGTGGTATCCCAAATGGGTATGGTGGCATGCCCCACATTTGATTTGGGACATATGGTGAAGGTATGTATGTGTATGGATATGGCATAGGTGGATATAGTGGTGGAGGTGTCCATGCAGGTACGTTAGGTCTTAATTGAACATTATGACCTTCCGTCCTTTCCGATTGGTGTGGTGGTCCAATCGGCCTAACCTGCCGTCGCACCTGGGTGGGTAAGCGAGGTCCCTTTGGTGGCCGGCCGCTGGGGCCAGCCTTCCTTTTCACATATTTAGACAATAATTGATCAAAGGTCGGGCTAGATTTTACCAACCGACCAGTGGCCTTGAACGTGTTAGTTTTCCACGTACCTATTTCTGGTCGTCGTGGTTTGAAGGTACGTGGTCGTCGTGGCTCTTCGGAGTTGCCGGATCGTCCGCTGGAATGCTCCGGACCGTCCGGTAATGTTACGGACCGTCCGCGCCTGGGCACCGGACCGTCCGCGATGCGTAGTATGGGTTCTCGCTCATGTCCCTTTATCTGCGCTTGCCCACCAGTGCTGGAGTTTGTGATGGTCACCTTCAGTGTCTCCCCTCCATCAGGAGTCTTCTCGGCCATCACTTTCCTGCAAGAAATTTTGTTGTTTTCATCGGCCTTCCGTGCGTTGTCGATGATGATTTCTTTGTCTTTGCCCTTATCGGCTGTGTTGGGCCGAATTAGGACCTTTTTGCTATTAAAGTCGATCACATTCATTGGAAAGGGCTCCGTGTCCTCCTGAAATTTCAATCATCCCTCGTTAATGGCCGATTGGATTTGTCGTCGAAACACATTACAATCATTAGTGGCATGGGAAAATGAGTTGTGCCACTTGCAATATGCGCGACGCTTTAGTTCGTCAGCGGGTGGGGCGGTATAATCGATCTTAATGTTACCATTTTTTAGTAATTCATCGAATATCTTATCACATTTGCCGACATTAAATGTAAACTTAACCTCCTCCTGTCGTTCCTTTTGAACTAACTGCAAGGAGGAGCAAGCCGAAGATTTGGCCTGCTCGGGCCAAACTATTTCGGCAGTGTAAACTTTCTTTGGTTCATCGTCCGAACTACTTTGATTGTGTTCTACTATATGGACATTATGATGAACTGTTCTGACTAGTTCTTTGCTTCGGCTTTCACAAGCCGAAGCTCTCTGATGTAATTGTGCTAAAGTAAAGAACTGGATGCCTTCTAATCTCTCTTTTAAATAATAGCGTAATCCATCAAAGGCTATTCCCGCCAGTTGTTTATCTGTTAAATGAATTTGAAAGCATCGGTTTCTCGTACCCTGGAATCTCCGGATATAATCACTAACCGATTCATCCTTTTCTTGTCGTAGGGCCACTAAGTCTACTAAATCTAGCTCATAATCAACAGAGAAGAAATGTTCATGAAATTTTTGCTCTAAGTCTCCCCATGACAAAATGGAATTAGGAGGGAGCGTGGCATACCATGTGAATGCAGTCCCTGTTAAGGATAATGAAAATAAACGCACACAGAATGCTTCGGTGTCGGCCAATTCTCCTAATTGTGCTAGGAACTGGCCTATGTGCTCACGCGTGCTCTTTCCTTGGTCACCCGAAAACTTTGCAAACTCGGGTATCCTGGTTCCCTGTGGGTATGGGTGGTGATCAAATCGGCTGTCATAAGGCTTCCGATATGATTGTCCCCCAGGGACCATGCTTACTCCGAGCTTATCTCGGAATGCCCCGGCTATTTCTTCCCTCACTATACCAATGGCAGCCGGTGCAAGACCACCGGCTCTCTGGTCAAACATAGGTGGGGTTGGTTGCATGTTAGTATGTTGTCGTTCCCCCCATTGGTTTGAGCTACGTGGTGCATTTCCATTTGCCCTATATGGGTCATAGGTTTGATCGTTTCTTTCCGGCCTCCTGGGTGGGGCCGGAAAGCTTTCCTGGGCTCTGGATCTTGAATTAATGGGTTGGTGCATTGCATAGTGTGATGGGAAGTGCTGCTGGGACGGGTGAGGATTCAGGTAATAATCCTCCTCAAAAGATTCATGCGCGGACTGTCCGGATATGTACCCGGACCGTCCGTGGTCATATGCGGACCGTCCGTCATTGTATGCGGACCGTCCGACTGGGTAGTTTGGGTTCTGTGTCATATGTGGTGGCTCGGGCGCATATCTAGGTAACTCATTAAAAATAGGCCCGACTGCTGTTGGCCCGGACGGTCCGCGCTCACGTGCGGACGGTCCGGGCATGTGCAGATCGGCTGGTTTGCTGCCGATTTACGGTTGATTAGGGTATGTGTCCATCGGCATCCCATAAAGGGGTTGTGACTGGTCGTGACAACCTGTAGCCGATGTGTTACGCGCGTTATCTCCTAACTCAACCTCGTGCGAAGGAAAATTTGCGGTACTAGATTTATCAAATGCACGTACTAGTCTCTTAAGATCGCTTTGCATACCCCCTATGATGTTCTGCATTTGTTCACGCTGATCTTCTACATAATTTCTAAGAGATTGCAGATCGTTGGTATTACTTACATTGGGGATATCTGGCGTGGGTTGGAGCGAAGCCGGATCCGTCGCCCGATGTCGGACGACCTTGTTGTTCCTGTCCACTTTGAAGTCAGCCAGGAACTTCGCCTTTGCTTCTTGGATCAGCTGCTCCTGGCGCTCCTCGAACAGGAGCTGTTCTTCAGCCGGCAAGGCTTCCCATGTCGGTGTGATGATATTGCTGGTGGAAACGTCAGAGCTATCTTTTGAACCGGCCATTTAGGGTCGATTTGATAGGTCTATATGTGTTTTCCCAGCGGAGTCGCCAAAAAGTATGTTGACGCCTTTTTGGAGCGCCAAACACTCAACAAGAACCGTGGCGGTGCCTTCTGCACAGGGGCGGACGGTCCGCGGCCTGGTGTGAGGCGCGGTGGTGCTCTCTGCGCAAGGGCGGACTGTCCGTGGCCTGGGGCCGGACGGTCCGCGGCCTGGTGCGCGGCTAGGGCTCCTGCCTGACGGCCAGACGGTCCGCGCCCTGGGGCCGGACGGTCCGCGCGTACGCAGGGACGGCGGAAGATCGCCGACGGCGCCTGGATCTCGCTCCCGGGAGGGACCCCGTCGGGGAGTAGAGATCCTAGGTGGTGTCTAGGCTCGGGTAAACCGACCTAGACTCCTCTAATCGACGTAGAGTCGAGGAGAGGCGGAGAATTTGGGGATTGGATAGCTAAACCTAAATTAGACTAGAACTACTCCTAAGATAAAATGCGAAATAGAAGTTGTATTGATTCGATTGTTGATTACAAATCGGCCGTAGACCTCTCTATTTATAGAGGAGGGGTGCTGGACCCTTTACAAACTAATTTCCGAGCTTATCCCCTGATTTTAGCTAACAACCGTAGCACAAAACTCGGAACCCTAATCTGTTCTGCGCACGCGCGGACCGTCCGGCCCACAGGCGCGGACTGTCCGGAGCGCTCAATTTGGTGCTCAATAATTACGATTACGTGTGGAGGAAGATAAAGTTGTTCATAGGGCTCAGGATCTAGAAATTGACAGATCCATACTATTACAACGACTCAACCGATTATGTGTTTATTTTGATTTTGGATGGTTTTTACCGCAACAGATTTTATAGAAGCTGACTGAAAAGCTGAGCGTTTGGCAGTCCGCAGTAGCTTTTGGTGGCCAGAAGCTGCCAGAAGCCGAAACAAACAAGCCCAAGATGCCGCCGGTGCTGGAGATCTGGATCGAGGTAGGATGCCACGCGCATCAATAACTCGAGCGGCACGCTGTAACGCGGGACAGCTAATGAGGTTTGAAAAGGCCGGACCGGCAGCGATGGGATGGCTTTGGCTGGACGCCGCCGAGACCTCTCTTCCGTCCTCTTCGTCCGTCCCGTCCAGCTTGCCTGCAGCAGGCCGGCGCATTGCTGACTCATCGCATTGGCGAACGTTGTGAAATGCTATCGGTAAGCAGCAGCAGCCAGCAGCAGCAGCCAGCTTGACTTTATAGAAGACGACAATCGCAATGCATGCAAGTGAAATTGTTGGGTCGGTTTTAATTGGATTTCTTGTCCCAGTTTTTAACTCGCCAATATCTTAAAATAGTGTAGAACAGTTTTATCCATATGGAACTCTCTACTCTTGTAAACTTTTATCATCTATTTTCGTCAATACACTATTATGTCAACATATTTAATAACCTTAAAATCCGTATAAAATCTTCGTTAAGACTGGCGTCGGCGTTAGTAAAGGGCAAAGGAGGTCCCGGATAGGTTTACCGCGCGCGGGAAGACGCCTTTGAGCCTTATCTGCAACACGCGGGAATGTTTACTATTTTCTATATTTTGATATCTATAAACTCTGTATGTATTTCTTTTTCTTTTTTTTTTTGCGTTTCATGGAGGATTTAAATCCATATCACATTTAATTAGTATCACTAGACAGATCATGAAATATTTTCATGATGTATTTATTTGTGTCATAGATGTTACCGTTTTATATGAAATTGAGTTTACGAAAGTTTGATTTTTGGTGATTCTAATAATTTATTTATTTTAGGACAGAGATAGTAGATTCAGAGTTAACTTAAACTTCTACATTCAGACTAAATCAGAACTTCTAGATTTGATTAATCGTATATTCAGGCCAACTCTGCTTTTCATAGTAGCCTAGTAGGTGTTTATTACATTACATAAATATTTTTAAACAATAAATTAAATTTCTAGACTCTAAAATATTATATATAATCTATATGTTTGAAATCGCTCATGATCCTAAAATTTAGTTTGAAGTTCTTATATTTTAAATTTTGTTTTTAAGTATCTAAATGAATTTAGATAGAGAAATAACTAAAATCAACATTGTAGGTATTGAAAATTTGGTAGTTTAGTTAATGATAATTTTACAATTCCTTTTTTTATGAAAGTCCAATCGTGTGTAGATCAATACTTTAATGGATACAAATATTTATCTATCAATAAATTTTAATATATGCTCCTTTTTATAAATATTTGTAGTACTAGATCAAGGGGGTATTTGGTTCCTCTAACTAAAGTTTGGTCTGTATCGTATCGAATGTTTCGATGCTAGTTAGAAATATTAAATATAATATAATTATCAAACTAATTACATAGATCAGGACTGAACTGCAAGACAAACTAACCTAATTCGTCCATAATATAGTAAACATTTGGTAAGTATGGATTAGTTACGCTTAATAAATTTGACTTGTTATTTAGTCTTTATCTCTATAGTTAGTTTTAATACTCATAATTAGCATTTAAACATTTGATATGACACAGGCTAGACGAGGATACCAAACATCCTCTAAGTCTATTTTTGCCCCTCAATTGTGGCCTTTGTGTTACTTTGATAGCTCAATTATTAAAGCATTTCAGTTTTAGCTCGGCCGGGGAGGGAAAGACCGCCCTCCCGGTATTATATTAAGAAAAGACCGAAACAATGGTTCCGGCCGAGAAAATCCCCGAACCCTGGCCCCCCATCACTAACGGGCCGGCGTCAACTGTCCACTCTGCAACGGCCTAACCGGAGGTTGGGCGCACAGGACATCGTAACCCGAGAGCGGATGGGGCACAACGAGGGGATTTTTTTTAACCAAGTCTGAAAATTCGCTCCCGAGGGGAATCGAACCTAGGACTTGGAGGTGCTACTCAGAAGTCCTTAACCACTAGGTTAGAGTCCCTTTCGCCATTTCAGTTTTAGCTCACTAAGTGGTTTTGAGTATTTCTCAAATAACCTAGGACCAAAATTAATAAATTTTGATAGTTGAGTTGGCAAAGTTAGACGGTTTTATAGTTGGATATTAAAATTAGACAAGGATAAAAGTTAAGGGCACAAAATTAGACTTAATCCTTTTACAAATGGGGTGAGCACAATCCTTATACAATTTTGCAAAACTTGTGCTGACAATTCGGCACAGCTAATATCTCGATGTGCTAGTACCGTCAAGTACAATTTTCTGTGTTTCGCTTTAGACCATCTCCAACCATTCTCCACTAAGTGGTTTTGAGTATTTCTCAAATAACCTAGGACAAAAAATTAATAGATTTTTTATGGTTGAGGTGGCCAAGTTTGGCGGTTTTATAGTCAGATATTAAAATTAGACAAGGATAAGAATTAAGGGCACAAAATTAGGCTTAATCCTTTTACAAATGGAGTGAGCACAATCCTCATACAGTTTTGCAAAACATGTGCTGACAGTGCCACTGCCGTCAAGTACAACTTTCTGTGTTGCACTTGAGACCATCTCCAACCATTCTTCACTTTCTATCATATTTTACATCGCCTAAAAGATACTTCCCCACATATAGCGTGTCCAACCATTTTTTTTTATTCAGCTCCTCTTACACTATAAGTTAGTTATTTAGCATTTTCCATCGAGTTTTAAAGTTTTTTTTAAATAGTAGAGTATTTATACTACTGTAGTATACATTGATATCATATTAGAAAGGTTAAATGAATATTAATATCACAAATAAATAACATAATTAATACATAGAGGACGAATAATATTTCCACGGCATATGGAGTTTCCTGCCGCGGAAATGGGATGGGAGGCGATGTGGGGGGTGTGCCTATGGGCTATGGTGGTGGCGTCAGCGCAGCAATGCTGAATGCTCAAGCCAACCGTCGACATTCCATGTCATTGTCACAGAAGAAAACATTACTGACGAAAGAACGATTAACATGCAGGAGCCTCAATCCTGCACAGGGGGGTGGAACAGGGGAGCTCAGCTCCGGGAAACAGGAAATGGTGTTTATACATTACAATATACTTTTCGATTAATCACCGATCGGAATGGAGAAGAAGAAGATGATGATGATGATAAAGAGATTATAAAGCAACAGTGGGCGGGAGAGCGTACATTGTACGGCTGCCTCCTCCATTTTCCCACACGGCTTTGTTGTTGTTTTTTTTTTCCCTTGCCGGCTTGCAATCAGGGTTGCAACGACTCCCAAGGACCATGACAACGGTAACGATACGGATGACCAAGAGACGCCTCAACCTTTCCAAGGACGACGGCGGCGGCAACCAGCCGTTCCGTTCCGCCGTAGTATTTGGTAGCAGAAGCAGTAGTCTAGTGGGTGGTGGTGGTGGTAGTAGTGGTGGGTGGTGACCGAGCGGGCCGAGTAGTAGAAAGAACTAGGGGCGCAAGCCAGCTAGCTAGCTGTACTGGACGAAGGAGCGGTAGAAGGTGTTGGGCCTCCAGTTGGCCGGGATGACGTTCCTGGCGACGAGCGTCTTGCCGGACTCGTTGCGGATGCGGATGGAGAAGGGCGGCTGCATGCGGTGGTTGGTGTCCATGCGCCAGACGGAGCCCCAGGACTCGCGCATCGGCGCCCACCGCCCCGTCGGCGGCCCGCGCGCCGTCTTGGACTCCATCAGGTCCACCTGCACCACGTCGCCGTCGCCGTCCTCGTACTCCACCAGCACCGCGAAGTAGACGGGGCTCGAGTACTCCTCCACGTGGAACCCGATCTTGAGGCCAGGGAACTCGCACGGCACCCTGCAAACGAAATTTACATTTTTAGTAGTAGTAGTAGTAGCGGTAGCACAGAACCGAATCGATGCAAAGAAAGAGCTTTGCTGCGTCTAATCTGCAAGTGTTGCTCAGCCTCTAAATCTGCTGCCGAAGGAGGCCTGGTACTAATGCAAAGAGAAAGCGGAAGGAGGGCTGGCGTTCGGTCACCGCCGGTGGCGTTGTTGCAACCGTGGATGCACGCAGCAGATACGTTGGGGGCTGCAAAAGGGGTGCGCCCACTAGTAGCCAAAAATGAGCATGTTCGGGGGGCCGGCCGCTGTGCAATAAAAGTGGCCTTTGGCAGGTGCGCCACTTTGCCGCACATGCAGTGTTCCGGCGAGGCGAGCGGAGCGGTTGGGCAGATGATGATGCCGCCTCCGCTCTCTCTACTACCGAATTCAACAGTAGGTATTGAAGAAACTAGCACTGTACTGTTGCCATACGGTACGGAAACTGAACACACAAAACAAATGAAATCGAGAGAGGCACCGACCTGGTGAACTCGATGTCGATG
Organism: Zea luxurians; assembly: GCA_029449295.1. Classification (NCBI taxonomy): domain Eukaryota; kingdom Viridiplantae; phylum Streptophyta; class Magnoliopsida; order Poales; family Poaceae; genus Zea; species Zea luxurians. The sequence continues at coordinate 55,718 of JAOPSE010000433.1, read as the reverse complement.
ATGCCCGAGTGGCGGAGCTTGTCGTTGAGGCCGGGCTTGGCCAGCCTGCCGAACGCCGTGCCGCTGAGGTCGAAGTGGTACTTGGACACCGGGTAGTAGTTCATGTCGGTGATGATCACCGTCTCCGTCCGCCCGGAGCAGGACGGGTCCTTCCTGCACCGAATCTGCGCCATCCGCGGCAACAGTCAGCTATGTCAGTCCAAGCAAGAGTCAATGCAGGGTAAGGAAAAAAAATACAAATACAAATGGTACTGTCACGGAGATCGAGTGAGAGACGCGCACATGCACGCGGGGGGCCACATGCAGCTGCTGTGCTGACCGGCCTGCACTGTACTGTACGGTTGGCGTGCTACTCTAACAGTTACTGGTCCTGCGGTCCTGCCTGTTATTAGTGTATAATCTTTTTTTTATCGCGCTCTTGAAATTTTGCTAGAACGATTTTTTTCCTTTCTAAAACAAGTGGAGAACCAGTAGAAAAAAATGTTTCCGCTAAAGAAAACATAGATCATACTGCTATACTACTGATTTTTGATAGAGGTGTCTGGTGAAAAAAGATCCATACTGCTGTGTTTCACTGTACCTTGTAGCAGGAGCCGCATCCCTTGCCGTCCTTGAACAATGGCTGGTTGCCGCAGGAGCCCATGGACATGAAGGGGTACTGGTTGGTGTGCTTGAAGCCGCACGCACCACCTAGCACAGGACACGTTCCGTGAGCCACATTGCCACGACGGAGGGAGAGGGAATGAAGGGGGAAGACGGATGACGGAGCGAGAGAGAGAGAGAGATCTCGGAATGGCGGCGCATGCTCACCGTTGTCGTCAGGGCCGGCGCCGTTGGGCTGGCCGTACCAGGTGGCCCGGGCCTTCTGCCAGGGGCCCCAGTACACGGCGGCCTCGCTGGTGTTGAAGTTCTCCGCGCTGGCTTCCGCGGCGTCGAACTGGGCCTCGCGGCACTGGGCTCCGGCGAGCAGGGCCAAGAGCACGAGCGCCGCCGCGGCGGGGAGGGAGGAAGGGGAGCCCATGCCTGCCTGCGCCTCCTTCGCCCTTTCCCCTCTTCTCTCTCTCAGATTCCTCTAGCGGCGAGCAGTGGGCAGCGGCGGCGACTGTGAGTGAGTGAGTGCGAGCAGTGGTGGGTGGGTGGTGCCGTGTGGGCCAATTTATAGGCCAGATGGGCGTCGGCCCGCTAGCTAACGGGAGGGGAGGGAGAGGAGAGCCGGAGAGGTCTGTTTGTGTAGTGTGTACGCAGTTAGCAGCAGAGAGGAGGAGCGAGGGAGAACGTGCCATGTTGGTTGGGGCGCACATGGCCTGGGCTGGCTAGTCGATCGAGCCGGGGCCTCGCAGCCGTCCTAGCCCTTGCTCAGCTCACTCCACTGCTATAGTACTCGTCACTCGTCTTCTTGCCACGGCAGCGCGTATTAAAAGCTGGCAGATGAAGGTTGGGGCTGGGCTGGGCCCGGCCGGGTTCGGTGGATCGTTGGACCGACGACGGATCGGCTCGCTAGCTTTGCTCCTTGCTGCCATGCCGCGGCTCTAGCTCACCTCACTGGTCACTTGTCTGTGTGATGGGTGGTGGGCGGGAGCAGAGCAGAGAGCAGAACGGACCGGACCGGACCAGAGAGAAACGGGGCAAAGATGAGGCTCGCGCTCCCACCTCGACCCCCGGAGCTTCTCCCGAGAAAGGTGACTTGTTTGGGCCGGTGTCGGCATGTGCCAGCGGCAGCGCCCAGCGACATGGTCTGGCAATGTGCACTACTGTACTGTCTGGCGCGCATCTTGGAACAGACTACGTTTAGGCGAAGGTTGCTCGCTGTGACGCGTTGGGGCGCATCTAGTTCGTTTTCCCTAACGAAGCAACCCACTCGTGTTCAGACAGCAAAAGCTTCAACACAGCCTAACAGGTAGCCTCGCTCGTCGGTGCCCTGCCCGCCGCCTAAACGCCTTTTACACAACGCGCTGTGCTGCGCTGGGCTTGGGCTTGCATTGCCCATCAAAAGTTCATACTATACTAGAACAGACGGCGCCCTTACAGACGCTCTATCCAGGATTATATCGTGGCGGCGAAGATGTGGGTTTAACAATGCACCAGATGCGCTATACAGTCAAAGAGCAACATGTAATATTCTCTTGATGTAAACAATAGATCTACAACTAATAATAAATTAATGGCACATGATCAGAAACTTACATGACATAGACAATAATAGTATGATACATACCCCTTCTATCTTTTCTGCTAAACAATACTCTTGTTCAAAATCCTTTAGATGATCCTCTTTGATGCAATTAAGGAGTTCTGTGATATATACGTCCTTCTAAGGCTGTTCCTATGTGAAAAAGCCTTCGGGCAATGAAGAATCTTTTAGTTTGTCATATATTTCCTCGAGGTTGATGGAAAATAGATTAATAACAATGATTATGGGTTCTCAAGTTGATGCACACGAACACAACAATACACACAAAAAAGTTATTGTCAAGGCAATCCTTCAATATATTCACAAGAAATATCTCATTTGTAGACACAAATGGTCAGGAACGCACCTGAATATCCCCTCCCATTGCAGTCGCTTTGTTGTTTTCATCAGAGATTGTAGATCCCTTGTGTGCTCCCTGAATGCATATCCTTAGTTACAAAATTATGAAGCAACAAACCATACAAATAGTGTCCTTTTACAAATGCAATGTAATAACTGACCCTAAGATCCTTCATGTACAGGGATATTGTTGTCAAGGACTCTTCTCTCAGTCTTTGGTAGAATTCAATCAAAATGCAATCACTTGTTGATCTACTAGAATGGTTGTCATCTGTTTCAAGTGAAGAGTTCTGATCACTGATCGTTAGTGTACATCAAAAGAATATGAAATAGGTTGTGTCAGTGGAAAACTTAGATATGATGAATGCTCACCATTTCATTATTAGAAAACAGATCAGATGAACTCTGGACACTTTCTGCGGAGCCTTGGGCAATGACAACATCATCAACCCGTTCGCTTCCTTTGTACAGGTTGAGTATGGCCGAACTATTAGCTGGTGAATAAGCAGAGGCCCTCACAAATTCTCTAGTGGACTCATGAGTCCCAAGACCATCGGTTGTTAGACGAACATGGTTCAATTTGCCATCGGCACTGGTAAACGATGACCAGTCTTCCTGGTCGGTGCTCAATGACTTCGATATATCCTGAAAGATATGAATATGTCGCTCAAATATTCACCTCTGCCATTTGTACAAATATAGGCAAAACAAAGACTTCACAAAGTAGTTCTACTCCAATAATGTGATCTAATTTCCGTATACAAGAGACATCCTAATGTTCCAATAGCAACAAGTCGTGCTCAGGGATTTTCTAAAGCAGGACAGATTTGTCTGCCTAACCTAAAGTTTGCAAGCATGTAAGGAATCAACAATCCTTCGTCCAGCTCCTACCCAGGAACCAGTTTGTTCATCTCAGCCCAGTAGCCCACCCTCCATTTTACACCACCCTTATTCAAGTTTGCATTTAAGTGTCACATTTTATCACCACCAATGCATTGTGATGGCCACCTAATTCGCATGCCTTTCGAGATTTGACATCCTGGCCCACATGTCAATCACTCAGTGACCCCATATGTCATTGTGATAGGGGGTGTCAAATCTTGAAAGACATGTGAATTGGGTGTCAAATATCAAAATATCTCCCCCAACAGTCCTGAGAGCTTGGATCGCATACTGGATTTGGATAGAGTCGATGCCATTACACTCCAAGTCTAAACATCTCACGACAATTTGGCAACGAGATCTCCCAGGTCCAAACGTCTCACGACAACTTGTGCGGCAGGCTCACCTCGATCTTACCAAATCCATCCGCATGCCCTGGTCCGCCTACATCCTGATCGGCAGCAGATTGTCACGTCGCCACCGTGAATTCCCAATCATCGTCTCTAAACCCTTGGTCATCCTCCTCCGCCTTCACCTGCGGGACCGCATCGGCGGTGTGGGGCGGCTGAGATCTGTAGAGGCCAGCGATGAGGTCCTTTAGATCCGTGGGACGCGACCCATTGGACGGGACGGACAGAGTGCACTGGGGCGCCGTGGCCATCGGCGGCTGCCCACCCGGCCCTTCCTCCTCCTCCTGGTCGTCGTCGGCGGCATCGGCGTCGAACAGGGAGAGGGGCAGCGGGCTCCGCGGCTTCTCCCAAGGCGAGGAGGAGGGAGCGGCGGCTGGCGCGGCCGTCGGGGCAGATGCGCCCACGTCGGATCCGAGCCCGCTTGCCACAAAGTCGCCCTAGTCGTCGTCGAAGGTCGCGAAGGCGGCGGTGGGCAGCGGCGGCTGTGGCTGCGGCGCGGAGGCGAAGGTGAAGTCCCCGAAATCGAGGTCGTCGTCGAGGAACGGTGCGGGCGGCGGCGAGAACGCGACGACGTCCATTGCGCAGCGCCAGGGAGCCGCAGTGGCGCGCGCGTGCGTCGGTGGAGTCTGATGATGGGAAATGGAGGACAAGGACTCCAAGAGCCGGGAGGGGAATCACCGTCCACTCAACTGTCTAGAATACGAGCTGTGGGGCCATGTCCCCGAGGGCGTCTACGCGCTGCCCGCACTCCGCAACTTCACCTACTCGTACAACTACTTCTGCTCCGACCCAAGCCGCTGCCTCGACGTCCGCCAGGTCGACGACCGCCAGAACTACATCGCCGCCAAGTTCACGAGGCGAGTCGGCGACGCTCTAGCATCTGCCTCAACAGTCGTGCCGCCTTCACCAGGTCCATCTCGCCGGAAGCGGAGAATACGGATCTGCGGCGCTGGTGTGTGGTCTCAGCTCCTCCACGGAGACGGGTGGCGAGACTGAGAAGGAGGAGGGGGTTGTTGAAGCTACTGATGTGGACTACGGCAGCCATCTCTGCCTACGCCACTGTTCACGGACGCAACGCTCTATTCGTCGAATCCAAACATAAATTCGGGTCCGATGCACTTGGGCATACGTGGCGAGACGTGGTGGGCAGAAGTCCCGCCGAATGCGGAGGAGCCTCCAATTTCTAGTGGCTTTTAGCAAGAAGTAATTCTAGCGCAATAATTCGCAGGGCGCAGGCCCTCACTAAAAATCCCGCCCAAATCCGATGTGACAGATGGGTACGTCGATAAGCGCAAGGTCAGTGCCATGCCAATGCGCTCGAGAGCAGAGCACATCCCCACGCCGCCTCTTTTTGACTCCATCTGTCCGTCCTTGCGCTCTCCATGTCATCCCACATGCCCGTAGCAGAAGGGAGAAGCCATGCCTTTTGACCGCTGGCCGTCGCCGTCGCCGTCGCCGTCGCCGTCGCCGGGAAACTCATTTGGCTGGCAAACAGTGTGCCTGCCAACAGGACAGTTTTATCTGTCCCGGACGACGAACTCGCTGAGCATCGTGTGCTCATGCGTGCGTGCATGATGCCGTGAAGATGAGCTAAGATGCTGGAACCTCCGACTCTGACGCTGGGCCAGAATGGAAGTACTGTCGCCATTAAAAAAAGAAGAAATACGATCATCTCTAGACTCACTGGCTTACAACTATTTTAGCATTGCTACTGTTTTCCACTGTAGAACGGACGGGTAGATAGTACTACGTACCAATAACTATACGTTGTTGCGTGCGCGACCTGTGGTGGTCACGGACACGGTCCTAGGGGCGCCGAGCCAAGCCTCTGAAACAGGAGACCGGGGTCGCCATCTGCAGGCACACGCATGGGTAGGGTAGAGACGAGACGAGACGAGACGATGCTTCGAGGACACGCGCACGCAGGCGGCTGCTGGTGCTGGCTTTAGCATTTCACCAGCTACACACTACACGGTGATCATCAAACACCACCGATCACGGAATTGCTTGCGACCCCTGCATGCTCGTCGTGAGCATGTGCGTCCGTCCATCATCGGTCAGGTCACTTTCCGGTTTCTTTTCCGCTTCTTTTCTGGGGAACGATCGATATGGTCGGAGGGGGTGGGGTGGGGTGGGTAACCGTAGTGCGGGCAGTGCAGGTACGGTGAGCGCGCGATGGTACGGCCAACCGAGCATTATGCAAGCTCACGCGATGCTGTACCGCGCGCCACACTGGGTAGAGCTACAGACACACACGCCACTCGCCTCGCCAGCTACCTAGCTGGCGCCACCTTGCATTATATTGGTGCTTGCTTGGTTTGGACGTACCCAACGTTCATCATCTCCATCCATGCGTACGTACGCGGGATCATCCCGTCGCCGGCGGTTGAAGCGTACGTAGATCTACACGTGTACAGGGTATACGTCACCGACAGTCCTCCCTACTTGGTTTAGATCTGAGAGTACCAGCCTCTCTCTCAGATCGATCGACGGGGGAGCTAGCTAGTCGCAAGGAATAATTGGGCCGGATTCGGTCGTCTTCCGTGTCGCTCGCACGCATGCGAGGAGAGGACGACGACCCCTGCTGGTCGGCGGCGACAATCATGCGGTGCGATGCAACACGCAAGGCGCCCGCGGCCGTGGCCGTGGCCGTGTCGCGCGCGAATCTTTGCCACGGCCTCCGATCTCCGCGCCGCGCGCAACTTCTGCACCCGGCAATGACGCGCGGTATACGCCGGTACGTACGGCCGGGTACATGTACATCACTTGTACACACCGCTATAGTCCCTCGGGTGGCTCTCAGTACTTGCTGCGGAACTATGCAACTGGTCTCCATTGTTGGATCTTTTATGGGCTTGGCCCATTTATTGAATAAACTATATGGTGTGTAATGGTGGAGAATACCAATAGTACCACATTGGAAGTCCAAGGGTCTTTTGTCTTGACTTATATGGTGAGATTTATTCCACTTAACTTGAGAAGTCAAGAAATGGACAAGGGCGTGCCACACGCGCGCGCGCGCCGCCGCCGGCCGGCCGGGCCGTGGCGTGGCGAGGCAGGCGCGCGGGCGTGGCGAGTGACCCTTCTCCTTCAGCTGGCCGACTTATGGCGTGACTCGGCGAGTGCTGGCCGACTCATGGTGTGACTCGGCGAGAGCTGACCGACCCTTGGTGTGACTCGGCGACCTTTCTCCTTCAGCTTCCCTCTGCGAGAGGATAAATAGAGGAGCACCCCTGTCACTCGGTACACGCGAACACACCACTTTCAGAATCACAGTCCAGCCGCCGACTGAGGGTATTTCCATCTCGTGACTCTGCGCGCACAGAGAAGCGAGAGGGCAGGTGCCTCCGAAGCCGGTGCCGTTCGAGACCTTGCACGGGGGATCGGCAATTAGGTTTTTGGGGAGCGTCTACGCGACTGCCCAAAACATCTACGACATGACAAAGAAAGTTGGACAAGGATCTGGATCAGAGCGCATGGGAGGGTATGATCAGTTTATTTCCTTACTGTTTTGCATTATACAGATTATGTATGTTTTATATATGCATTTGTACTGTTTCATATATAGCAAAGAGTTTATCTTATCTGTTCTGTTACCTTATAATGTGTTATATCTGTTTGTTTTAATTTTACAATCATGCTGTTTATGTTTCTATTTGTTTATTTTCAATTGTTCAGTCAGTTTACATGTTTATCGTATTTATATGATTTATATAATTCATATGCTTTATGTTCTCATGATCCATATTGTTATGGATATATTTGAGAAAGTGATTTCTATGATTAATTATATTTTATATGTCATCATCATAATGTTAATTTATGGAATTAAAATGATATGGAAAATGCCTATATTTCTAACAATCCAAAAACCTAATGTTAGGCATTTTTCTGTCAGAGGTTTTGCTGCTGTGCTAAAGCCTGATCCGTTTGATGGTAAAAACTTCTTGGTATGGAAAGCTAAGATGGAATTGTGGCTAACTGCAATGTCTTGTTTTCATGCCGCTGAGGGCAAGCCTGCCAACTTACCTCCTGAGGATGAGGCTAAGTTTAAGGCTGAAGACAACCTCTTTCGAGGAGCAGTAATTAGCGCACTGGACACAAAATTCCAGAAAAGCTATATCATCCTTCCCACGGGGAAAGAGCTGTGGGATGCTCTTGTTGGAAAGTTTGGAGTTACTGACGCTGGTAGCGAGCTGTACCTCATGGAGCAACTGTATGACTACAAGATGGTTGAAAACCGATCTGTAGTGGAACAGGCTCATGAGTTTCAGGCACTAGCTAAGGAACTCGAACTTTTTCCTTGTCCTTTGCCTGACAAGTTTGTGGCTGGCGGTATAATCGCCAAGTTGCCACCTTCCTGGAAGGACTTTGCTACCTCTCTCAAACATAAGAGACAAGAGTTCAATGTGGAGGAGCTCATTGGTACTCTTGATGTTGAGGAAAGAGCTAGATCAAAGGACAATGGAAAAGGTGTGGAGACCTCTACTGCTAATGTGGTGCAGAAGAGAAACTTCCGCAAGTTTAACAAGAAGAAAAACCAAAACAAACCAGAGAACGCAAATAAACCTGTTCATACAGCACAGTTTAAAAAGAAGAACAACAATAACAAGGGAAAGGGAGGTTGCTTTGTCTGTGGCAGTGATCAACATTGGGCTAGAGAGTGCCCTGATCGCAAGTTCACACAGGACAAGAAATCAGCAAATGTTGTAACCACTGAAACTGGAGATGGAACATCTGGGTATGGTAATTCTTTACCATTTGTTCTCTCAGTTTGTAATTCACCTGAGTGGTGGATGGACAGTGGTGCAAATATTCATGTGTGTGCTGATGCCTATATGTTCTCCTCCTACCAGGTCGGGAGGTCTGGCGCCTTGTTAATGGGAAATGGGTCGCGTGCTCATGTTCTTGGTGTTGGTACGGTCATTCTGAAGTTTACTTCGGGAAAGACGGTGCCATTGAAGAGCGTGCAGCATGTGCCCTCTATCAAGAAGAATCTCGTTAGCGCATCTATGCTATGTCGAGATGGATACAAAGTTGTTCTTGAGTCTAATAAATGTGTTGTGTCGAAACATGGTACTTTTGTTGGTAAAGGATATGATTGCGGAGGGTTGTTCCGCTTATCACTGCATGATGTGTGTAATAAACTCGTGAATTCTGTTCATTTTTCTGATGAGTCGGATTTATGGCATTCACGTTTTTGTCATGCAAGCTTTGGCTGTCTTATGCGGTTAGCAAATATAAATTTAATTCCTAAATTTAACTTGGTCAAAAAGTCTAAGTGCCATGTGTGTGTTGAATCAAAACAACCTCGCAAGCCTCACAAGGTTGCTGAGGCGAGGAGTTTGGCACCTCTAGAACTTGTTCATTCTGATCTGTGCGAGATGAATGGAATTTTGACCAAAGGTGGTAAAAGATACTTTCTCACTGTTATAGATGACTCCACTAGATTTTGTTATGTGTATCTCTTAAAAACAAAAGATGAAGCGTTCAATTATTTTAAGGCCTATAAAGCTGAAGTTGAGAACCAACTTGAGAGGAAAATAAAACGGTTAAGGTCTGATCGAGGTGGAGAATATTTCTCTAATGTGTTCGATGAGTTCTGCGTGGAACATGGTATTATTCATGAGAGGACACCGCCATTCTCACCACAATCCAATGGGATTGCTGAAAGGAAAAACCGCACTCTAACAGATTTGGTGAATGCCATGTTGAGTACAGCGGGATTATCCAAGGCATGGTGGGGTGAGGCAATTTTGACAGCATGTCATGTCCTGAATAGAGTTCCAACAAAGAACAAAGAGATCACTCCATTTGAGGAATGGGAAAAGAGAAGAGTAAATCTCTCGTATTTGCGCACTTGGGGTTGCTTGGCTAAAGTGAATGTGCCAATCAACAAAAAGCGTAAACTTGGGCCTAAAACTGTTGACTGTATATTCCTTGGGTACTCTTTTCACAGCACTGGGTATAGATTCTTAATTATAAAATCTGATGTGCCTGATATGTATGTTGATACTATCATGGAATCAAGAGACGCAACATTTTTTGAGAATGAGTTTCCCATGAAGAACACACCTAGTGATACAAGTCATGAGACTATAATTCCCCATGAGCACGAACTGTCGATTCCTATAGATCATGCTGAGGATTCTCACGTGCACATCCCTGAGGAGGATGACACTATAGTCACTCGAAAGAGCAAGAGACAGAGGGTTGCAAAATCCTTTGGTAATGACTTTATAGTGTACCTTGTGGAAGACACACCAACTACCATTAGTGAGGCATATTCCTCTCCTGATGCTGACTTATGGAAGGAAGCAGTAAGGAGTGAGATGGAATCTATTATGTCTAATGGAACTTGGGAGGTCGTTGACCGTCCTTATGGTTGTGAACCTATAGGTTGCAAATGGATCTTCAAGAAAAAGCTTAGGCCTGATGGTACAATCGAGAGGTACAAGGCAAGGCTTGTGGCCAAAGGATATACCCAAAAGGAGGGTGAAGATTTCTTTGATACCTACTCACCAGTGGCTCGATTGACTACAATTTGCACATTAATAGCCGTGGCAGCCTCTTATGGTCTTATCATTCATCAGATGGATGTTAAGACAGCTTTCCTTAATGGAGAGTTGGATGAGGAGATCTACATGGATCAGCCAGAAGGGTTTATTGCGGATGGTCAAGAGAACAAGGTGTGCAGGTTGATAAAATCATTGTATGGCCTAAAACAAGCACCTAAGCAATGGCATGAAAAGTTTGATAATACTCTTACAGCAGCTGGCTTTGTTGTAAATGAATCTGACACGTGTGTATACTATCGATATGGTGGGGGTGAGTCTGTTATGCTGTGCCTTTATGTTGATGACATCTTGATCTTTGGATCAAATCTCAATGTGATTGAGGAAGTTAAAAGTCTTCTATCGAGCAATTTCGAGATGAAAGATTTGGGAGAAGCTGATTTCATTCTAAACATCAAGCTTGTTAGAGAAGCTGATGGTGGGGTAACTTTGCTACAATCCCACTATGTGGAAAAGGTATTGAGTCGCTTTGGTTTTAGTGACTGTGATCCCGCTCCAACACCTTATGATCCTAGTGTGCTATTAAGAAAGAATCGGAGAATAGCAAGGGATCAATTGACATACTCCCAGATCATTGGCTCGCTCATGTACCTTGCAAGTGCAACAAGGCCAGACATCTCTTATGCTGTGAGTAAGCTAAGTCGGTTTGTGTCGAAACCAGGAGATGATCACTGGCGTGCTCTTGAGAGAGTGTTGCGGTATTTGAAAGGTACTATGACATACGGTATTCATTATACCGGAAACCCAAAAGTGCTGGAAGGCTATTGTGATGCCAACTGGATTTCTGATGCTGATGAGCTTTATGCCACAAGCGGATATGTGTTTCTGTTTGGAGGTGGCGCTGTTTCCTGGAAGTCTTGCAAGCAGACTATCTTAACGAAGTCTACAATGGAAGCAGAACTCGCAGCATTAGACACTGCTGGGGCTGAGGCCGAGTGGCTTCGTGATTTCCTATTGGACTTACCGGTAGTTGAAAAACCGATACCGGCTATTTCCATGAACTGTGACAACCAAACGGTGATTACAAAGGTTAACAGTTCTAGGAATAACATGAAGTCTACAAGGCATGTTAAGAGGAGATTGAAATCTGTCAGAAAGTTGAAAAACTCCGGAGTTATAACTGTGGATTATGTTCACACATCGAACAATCTGGCAGATCAATTCACTAAGGGTCTATCACGCAATGTGATAGATAGTGCATCGAGGGAAATGGGTATGAGACCCATGTGAGATCTACTCTAGTGGTAACCTGCTCTATGTGATCGAAGATCCCGTGAAGTAGAGTGGAGAAACAAGCTAGGAGTAGGTTATGAGGAAAGATCCCTTTCTTAACTCATTTCTGATGCACATCTTTCCTATCTGTAAGGCAGGATGATATTTACCTTAATGTATTCCAAGAGTCTTATAAAGGTGAGATGTTGTCCTACAGAACATCTTTTGAGGAATACACCTATATGAGTCAGACTGCTAGTCACAGTCTATGGGACTTGGGTAATCCCTAAATACTCATGAAAGGCACTGAAGTATGACTTATATGCTTCTAAACAGCGGGAATACCCTTTTGCAGCCAAGTATCAGCAAAGGATTTGAGTGAATCTTATTTCGCACAAAACTGTCAATTCAAGGCATAGTCCATTGTTCAGTTGTGAATGAGTGAAACTCTTATTCTAGATGGATGTTCAACTTAACAGTCTCCATCGAAACACTGGTATATCAAAGGATTGTGATTCTGATACTTCATCATTACAAACCCTAGAGTTTGGTGGGGATTGTTTGATCTTTTATGGGCTTGGCCCATTTATTGAATAAACTCTATGGTGTGTAATGGTGGAGAATACCAATAGTACCACATTGGAAGTCCAAGGGTCTTTTGCCTTGACTTATATGGTGAGATTTATTCCACTTAACTTGAGAAGTCAAGAAATGGACAAGGGCGTGCCACACGCGCGTGCGCGCCGCCGCCGGCCGGCCGGGCCGGGCCAGGCGTGGCGTGGCGTGGCGAGGCGAGGCGAGGCGAGGCAGGCAGGCAGGCAGGCAGGCGAGCGGGCGTGGTGTGGTTGTGTTAATTTTTAGCACTCACTAACCGCGTACTTCAGCCGAGTGACCCTGTCTCTTCGTCAGCCGAGTGACTCTGTCTCTTCGTCAGCCAGCCGAGTGACCCTTCTCCTTCAGCTGGCCGACTTATGGCGTGACTCGGCGAGTGCTGGCCGACTCATGGTGTGACTCGGCGAGAGCTGACCGACCCTTGGTGTGACTCGGCGACCTTTCTCCTTCAGCTTCCCTCTGCGAGAGGATAAATAGAGGAGCACCCCTGTCACTCGGTACACGCGAACACACCACTTTCAGAATCACAGTCCAGCCGCCGACTGAGGGTATTTCCATCTCGTGACTCTGCGCGCACAGAGAAGCGAGAGGGCAGGTGCCTCCGAAGCCGGTGCCGTTCGAGACCTTGCACGGGGGATCGGCAATTAGGTTTTTGGGGAGCGTCTACGCAACTGCCCAAAACATCTACGACATGACAAAGGAAGTTGGACAAGGATCTGGATCAGAGCGCATGAGAGGGTATGATCAGTTTATTTCCTTACTGTTTTGCATTCTACAGATTATGTATGTTTTATATATGCATTTGTACTGTTTCATATATAGCAAAGAGTTTATCTTATCTGTTCTGTTACCTTATAATGTGTTATATCTGTTTGTTTTAATTTTACAATCATGCTGTTTATGTTTCTATTTGTTTATTTTCAATTGTTCAGTCAGTTTACATGTTTATCGTATTTATATGATTTATATAATTCATATGCTTTATGTTCTCATGATCCATATTGTTATGGATATATTTGAGAAAGTGATTTCTATGATTAATTATATTTTATATGTCATCATCATAATGTTAATTTATGGAATTAAAATGATATGGAAAATGCCTATATTTCTAACATCCATCACCCATGCCGCCGTGCCTCACCTGCTTTAGCTACATGCCCTACGCACGCAATGACTACAGCAGGATGGCAGCTGTGTGGTTAGACTACTAACAGTATATAGTGGCACATCTGGGCTTCGATTCCGGAACACGTTCTCTGCTGGCAGCTTGATGAGTTCTCTAGCTGCGCGGACGCACATGATGATTGCGACAGAAGAGAGAGGAGAGAGTGGGAAAGGCGGAAGGGCACATGGGCATGGATGATGGGAGAGATACGCACCGGGGCACCGCCGGGATGAGTCCGCGAAAGCGGTGTTTTGACATGGCAGCGGCCAGCGGGGCAGATGATGATGATGCATGTGACTGCCAAACGACACTTCACATGCTGTCGCGAGACGCCGACGGATCCATCTCGTGGCCGTGGGCCGATTCGTCAACCAGACGTATAGGCCTGCAGGTGATCAGCCGGGTTTTCTCTAGTCACAAGGTTCTTTAGTCCGAGTTCGTAATACTTGAACATCATAATGTTTGATCCATAGTTTGTCTCAACTTTGTAATATTTGAACCACAGCTAGCTAGTCTAGCAATATGATAAGTTGGTACCACTATTTAAATTATACTCCATCCGTTAAAAAAACAGTATTCATTTTTAGCTCTTGTTTTTTTATGTCCATATTGAAATAGATGATGACGAATCTAGACATATAAATAAAACTCATATATCAAGCATTATATGAACCTATTAGTTATCTAAAACGAATTTTAATTTAGAACAGAGGGATACTCCCAATCAAAAAAAATCTCCGTTGCTACTCCCTCCATACTAAGGACTTGTTTGAAAGTACCCAGTTTTTAAGAAATTGGTTTACAGATTCTAGAGTGGCTTCAAACATATAGTTTATACTCCAATTAACGAAGATCCTCAAAACCCCATATTGTCAAACTAAAAAGGTGTGTTTCAGGTGCAATGTGAAAGACCAACGAAGATATCCTTTGTCAGAAGCAGCTTACACTTACAATAAATAAGAGGAAGAAGCCATAGATCTCCGTCCGTATATAGGCGTCGCAGCGATACGCGTCGAAGGAAGCAGCTTTGTCTTCGAAGATCTCAGTACATGAAGGAAGGAAGGAAGGAAGGAAGGAAGAAGAAGAAGAAGAAGGGTCAGGAGGCTTGTCCACCATGGGAAGGGAAGGATAAAAGACAATCTTACCCATGTGATACTTGTAAATCTTGTGTGTAAAACTTATGAGCATGTTTGTAGTTTTATACAAAAGTTGTACCTCACAACTATAAATAAAGGAACAGTGTCATACATATGGGCACCTTTTCAAAACTCAAAAGGGTCAGCCTGCTTCGCCTTTGAAGATATCTTGAGTTCTCGATTGTAAAGTCTAAGGTATAATTGTAATTATTATTATGTTACAAGAATGAAGTTGACCTAGGGAAGTAAGGAAATGAACAAATATCCCTTTTGTTTTATCTTGTGACTTATTAAAGTTAAAAAATACTTCTCCTTTGTATTCCCCCTTTGATCAATTTTCTGATATGAGATCGATAAAGGGGAGAAGCTTCAATCATTCTTACCTTATGTTGTCTTGTTCTCTTGGTCCCTCTTTAACAGCAAAAAGCAAGTGACCAAAAAAGTTGGTCCCCCAAGCTAAAATCGGTTTTGTCCATTTAATTATATTAAATCCTTGTTGATTTCACGGAATTTACCTCTATTGCCACTGCTTTTAAAAATAGAGCAAGGATGGACTAGTCATTATATACCAAAAAACTATAAACTAGTTTCTTGGAAACCAGGTTCTAAACATCATCAGCCATTTTTTTCATAACTCAGTTTCTAGAAATTAGAGATAGAAACTGGTTTCTTAAATATTAGGTTGCTTCCAAACATGCCTTTAATATAATCATGTCATCTTAATTCTCCTATAGTCAAAAGCATCTTTGACTAAAATTATATAATAAAATAATAATATTTATGATAATAAATAAGTATCATAAGATTTTTTTCCCATTACATTTTTGTCGGGTACCAGGAACGGGTACCCAAGGCAAGGCCCATAAACCTCTCTCTGGCCTATTTACCGACCAAGTCCTCGTCTAACAAGTCTACGAGGCGGGGCAAACGACCAAGCCCTCGTCGAACAAGTCTACGAGGCGGGGCAAACGACCAAGCCCCCGCCAAGAAAGTTTACGAGGTGGAGCGGACGACCAAGTCCCCCACCGAGCAAGTGTGCGAGACGGAGCGGACGACCGAGTCCCTCACCGAGCAAGTCTACGAGGCGAAACGGACGACCGAGTCCCTCACCGAGCAAGTTTGCGAGGTGGAGCGGACGACCAAGTCCCCCACCGAGCAAGTGTGCGAGGCGGAGCGGACGACCGAGTCCCCCACCGAGCAAGTCTGTGAGGCGGAGCGGACGACCGAGTCCCTCACCGAGCAAGTCTGCGAGGTGGAGCGAACGACTAAGTCCCCCACCGAGCAAGTGTGTGAGGCAGAGCGGACGACCGAGTCCCTCGCCGAGCAAGTCTGCGAGGCGGAGCGGACGATCGAGTCCCTCGCCGAGCAAGTCTGCGAGGCGGAGCGGACGACCAACTATCCAATGATGACCAACTCTCCGATGATGACAAACTCTGACGACCAACTCTTCACCAATCAGCTCCGACCGACCAATTCTCCATCGATCAACCCGACGAGGCAAAGATTTGAGTCCAACGCTACCGATCCACACGTCAGCTATGGCGACACGTGTCACCATCAAGCCACATCCAGACATACGCAAAACACGCTGAATGGGCACCAGGTCTCTACAGTGACCCGTACATCGGAAGGACGGGACAGCACGCCATACCGAGTGTACGCCTACGCACGCTGATAGGTGAGGAAGGGCTCATGACAACAGGAGAAGCCACACCACATACAAACACCATGAGACTATCCATGGGACCCGTCGTGCACCACTACAAAGATGTCAGCGATGGACTCGCTATAGGAGCCAAATTAACGAACGACGTCATACAAGGAGTACGACTACACATGACCCTACAGAGGACCCACCACGACAACTTGGGGGAGCCAATATCTCTCTCTAGTAGAAAACAGATCTCCTTTATAAGGTCCTATCCTTGAGATATAAAAGTGTAGGCCCCTCCTCCTTCCGACATGAACACACAAACACACCAGTTGTAACATGCCTCAAAAACAATACTACGATCAGCACTACACTAGAGTAGGGTGTGAACCTGAACCAGTATAACTCTCGTGTCTCAAGTTTTTTTGTTTGAAACACAGTGATTCATCATTCGGAGTGAGTCTGCGGTAGCACCCCTGTCAAACACTAATTTTATTGTCCTCCGATTTCTGAAACCACGACATTTTTGTAGTATACATATATCGTTGTACACGAGCATAGACGAAGCTTTTTTACATGTTGCTTCATCCATCTCATTAGGCAAAACCCTATTCAACAACCATAGACTACTCTTTTCTATGGGACACGTAGCTTCGTAGTCGTGTGCTTCACGAAGTCACGGTACAATGAGTGATACGCATCCGTACGTATGCACGACCTACTGAAAACAACTGACCAATTGCTACTCTTCTCGCCTAGGGACAACCACGACCTACCGGAGGAAGCACCACAGCCAGTTGAGGCTTCGGCCACCAGTCGCCGGAGTGCGTCGTTGGAGAGAGAAGAAGCCGCGCCACCGGACCATCCTTTTGGCGTAGGCCCTTTTTTGCATGCAAGCGGCGCGCGGCCGGGGCGGCGAAGTACGCGCGGAGTCCGGGTCCGGCGATGCTGCGCGCCGTCCGACAACGACGGCAGATCGGCGAAGAAGACAGCCAATGTGCAGGAGCCATGCATGTATCATGTAGACGTAGTATGGTAGTAATAAATTGAAAAGGACTTCCATGGCCTTTTGCTTTCTGTTGGACGATGAGGAAAAGGAGCTGCTACGCGGTCGGATGCGGGGCGGGAGGCGGTGCTACTGCAACGCGAGGAGGGGAAGCGCCGACAACATCGTCGTTTCGTATTTTGCTATGTGTAATAAAGAGCATTTTTTATGACATGCCACTAATTATTTTTTTGGGGGCATATCACCTCGTTATATAAGAACCAAACTTTCACTAGGATCGGCAAAGAGAGATATTAGTTGTTAAAGTACGATGGCGGGAATAGTATTACAGTTACAGCAGTAGCACCACTACAGGAAAATGCTGTATTTCCGACGGCCTCCACTAGTTCCGACGGTTCCTAGGGTACCGTCGGAAATAAGTCTATTTCTGACGGCCCACGGCCAGCCGTCGGAAATACGACTATTTCCGACGGCTCCCCAGCCCCCCGTCGGAAATAAGACTATTTCCGACGGCTGCCTAGCTTAGCCGTCGGAAATAAGTGGACGCCCCTTAACGGCCGTCCGCGCGGCCTCCCGGCCGCGCACACAGCCAACGCACACACGCACGCACACACGTTCTAACGACTCCGCGCCGCCGCCGCCAGGACCCGACGGCGAAGGCACCTTCGCCGGCCACCTTCGCCGGCCACCTGCCCGGACCGCTCCGACGCACAGGGCGCCGCCGCCCCGACGCCCGCGCTCACAGGGCGCCGCCGCCCCGACGCCCGCACACCTGCCCCGACCCCGCACAGCGCGCCGCCGCCGCCGCGCCTCGAGCCGCCCGCGCCCGGCTTTGCCCACCGCCGCCGCCCGGGGCTCGCCAGAGCCGTCGCTGTCCGTCGCCGTCCGGGTAATGGCATCACTGTCGTTTAGTTTTCACTATGTAAATAGTTTTTTTAAATATAATTAGATTATAGTCGTTCGAATATTTGATGTGACATGGAACCAAAATACCCGTGCAGTGCACATTGGCACGCTGCATCGAGCCGATCCGGCCCGGCCCGGACTGCGTGTTGCATGGCTGCAACGAAAATAGAATAGAACCACTGCTAGCTAGGTCGACAACTGGCGCCAACATGCTTGGCCATCATGCCAGACACGTAGGCAAGCTAGACGCAGTGGCGGCCTGTGACTCTCACCGTCTCCATCTACCATTAGTTTAAAGAAAAAATGGAGCAGAAGGCAGTACTGGCTGTGCGCCTGTGCTAGTGCTTCTCTGGTAGCGATAGCAACTGGCATGGCATTAACGCTTAGCTTATCCAGTTGGAAGCACTGCTCGTTTAGAGAGGTGAGTTGACAGTAGTTAACGCATCGACTTTCATCTCTATTCCAAATCCCAGGTAACCAGTAGAGCCACGATGGGTGATAGTCGTCGCTGGATGTATGAAGGCTGGCGAAAAAATGATCCTTCGCTTGAGTGGATACAGAAAACCGAAGATTTTATCAATCGTGTTTTTTCTTCGTCAAGAAATGGTCGAGTGTGGTGCCCATGCAGTGTTTGCAAAAATTATCAACGTCAAACCAAGAAAGAGATGTCTGGTCATCTTTGCAAAAATGGCTACGTGCCAAATTATGAAGTTTGGGTGCATCATGGTGAGGAGCTTCCCCGTGGATATGCTGCAGAAGGTCAAGACAATTTTGACCCGGATTTAGACCGAATGGAGGAGATGGTTCAGGATTTAAGAGAGGATCCCGATTTAGTGTTTCCAGATAATCCTGAGGATCCTCAACCGCCGGAAGTTAAAAAATTCTTTGAACTTCTCAAGGCAGCAGAAGAGTCGTTGCACGAACACACGAGAGTAACCATTCTTGCTTTTGTGACGCGACTTATGGCTATCAAGTCTAAGTTCGCATTCTCCATCAACTGCTTAAATGAACTTTTGAATTTGATCAGCGACGTATTACCACCAAATCACAAAATGCCCAAAGACGTGTATCAGTCAAGAAAGTTACTCTCTGGCTTAGGTATGGAGTATCAAAAAATTGATGTTTGTCCAGATAACTGTATGCTTTTCTGGAAGGAAAATGAAAAATTAGACAAATGTTTGAGATGCAGCAAATCAAGGTTCGTTGAGGTCGTAAATGAAGATGGAGAAAAATTGACAACAGAAGTAGCAAATAAGCAACTTCGTTACATGCCTCTCACGCCTCGTGTAAAACGGTTGTTTCTCTCAAAAAACACCGCTAAGCAGATGAGATGGCACAAAGAACGTGAACGCGAGAACCCTCAAGTTATGATGCACCCATCTGATAGTGATGCGTGGAAGGCGCTTGATGATTTTGATTCGGATTTTGCTAGTGAAGCTAGAAATATTCGAATCGGATTGGCGACGGACGGGTTCTCACCTTTCAATATGACTGCATCACCGTATTCTTGTTGGCCTGTATTTGCAGTTCCATACAATCTTCCACCTCACCTTTGCATGAAATACGATTACATGTTTCTGTGTCTAATCATTTCTGGACCAGAACACCCTGGAAAACATCTCAATGTAATGTTGGAACCTTTAGTCGATGAGTTGAAAAAATTATGGGAAGGAGTCGAAGCTTACGATTGCTACAAGAAAGAGAGATTCAATCTTCGAGTTGCGTACTTGTGGTCGATTCATGATTTCATGGCCTACGGTATTTTTGCTGGATGGAGTTGTCATGGAAAGTTGACATGTCCAATATGTGGTAAGGATACAGATTGTTTTCGTCTTGAGTTTGGTGGGAAAATCTGTTACTTTGATTGCCACAGATGTTTCTTGCCTCTCGATCACCCGTTCAGATTTGAGGCAAATCAATTCAGAAAAGACACCATTGTTACCAAAGGCCCACCGAAACGAGTGGCGCAGAGATTCATGCTGCGCTCGATAATTTGAAACCAGACGGTACTGGTTACCTGGGATTTGGAATAGAACATAATTGGACACATAAATGTTCTTTGTGGGAACTCCCTTATACGGAGGCCTTGATTCTGATGCACAACATTGATGTCATGCACCAAGAGCGGAATGTTGCTGAAAGCATTATTAGTACATGTATGGATTTTCCCGATAAAACCAAAGATAATATAAAGGCCAGAAAAGATTTAGAGAAAATTTGTAACCGACCAAGCCTGGTCTTGCTTCAGAGTGGTGCTAAGCCACGTGCGTCATTTTGTCTAAAATCTAAGCAAAAGAAAGAGGTGATGGTGTGGTTGAAAAACTTAAAATTTCCAGATGGGTATGCCGCGGGATTCAGAAGGTCCGTGAATTTGAGGACAGGAAAAATGAATGGATTGAAGAGTCATGATTATCACATTATTATGGAAAGATTACTTCCTGTAATGTTTCGGGGTTACTTGAATAATGATGTGTGGACGGCGTTAGCTGAGTTAAGCTACTTCTATAGACAACTTTGTAGTAAAGAAATTAAAAAAGATGTGATGGAGAAATTAGAGAAGGAGATTCCGGTCCTTATTTGCAAATTGGAAAAAATATTTCCCCTTGGATTCTTCAATCCGATGCAACATCTACTTGTACACCTTCCATATGAAGCTAAGATTGGGGGTCCTGTGCAGTATAGATGGATGTATCACATAGAAAGGACACTTAAGAAGCTTAGTGCAATGGTTGGCAACAAGGGAAGAGTTGAAGGGTGTATTGCTGAAGAATTTAAATATAAAGAGATATCAGCCTTCATGAGTGTATACTTTGCAGAAGAACACAATGTAAATGCACCTACATTAAGGTATAATGTTGATCAAGCTGGTCCATGCAGTAAACTCAAAATTTTGTCATTCGAGGGAAAGACAGTTGGAGCATCAACTGAATATCACATTGGACGTGAAGAAAAGTTGGATGCATTACTCTACATGTATGAAAACATGGAAGAGATGACTCCATACTTCAAGTAAGCATAGATTTTCAAAATTGAAGAGCAACATGTGCTCATTACTCCTCGTAACTCTTTTATTTACTTTTTTTTCAACAGAGAGTACGAACGACAGAATAAGGGTAAACTGTCGACGAGGCTGTATGAAATCATGCTTCGCGAAGGAAAAGAAGGCACTCCCAATTTCATTAATTGGTTTCGAGTTCATGTAAATATCACATCTGTTTTCTTATGTGTTCATATAGTTTATCTTTTTAATAGTTCCTCCTATTGATCTATATTCGTAACTGACAGTGCGAAAAAACTTCCAACGTTGACGAGGACTTACGTCAGATGTCACGTGCACTTGTCAAAGTCAGAAGCTATGGTCGTTATGATGTCAAGGGATATCGTTTTCGTTCAACCAAATTTGAATGTACTCGACTGTTAGCTGCGACAACAAATACTGGTGTGGTATGTTGGTCTTTTGATGAGCAAGGAAGGGAGATGAATTATTATGGAACTATCAAAGATATATTGGAATTCGACTTTGCTGGGGGAAAAAATCTGAAAGTTATGTTCTTCAAATGTGATTGGATCGATCCTAAACATGGGATACGACAAAACCAATTTGGTATGGTAGAAGTCAAACACGAGCGTATAATGACTCGTGGTTGTAGTAAATTTGTTCTTGGTTTTCAAGTGGACCAAGTGTATTATATGTCATATCCCTGTATCGATCTTAAAGACTGATGGGTAGTGTACAACGTAAATCCCCGTGAAAGATTATATTTAAAGGGTGATACAAGTTATCGACAAAATGAGGTGGAAGCTGATGTTGAAGAAATTTATCAAGAAATTGAAGTTCCACCCGTTTTTAATATAAAAACAACAATGGAGCCAGATTCAGTAGCGGGCGATCTTAATGATGTAATAGTTCTTCCAAAAAGGAAACGAAAGTCGAAGAAGAAAAAGACGCCCGAGAGAAAGTCGACGCGCTTGAGAAGACAACAAATTAATCCTGATTTCGAATATGATTAAGAAGTAAATATTTATTTTGATGAATTAAAATTTAATTTATTGTTATACTATGTTGTTATCTCTTTATTGTTATACTAATATAATTTTCATTATGCAAGATGGCGGCTCGAAAGTTGAAGAATTTTGTGAAGGGCATGACGAAGGGCTCTTCTTCTTCTTCAGGAAGAAGCAAAGCACAGGAGTGTCTGTTCCAGGGTACCGAGTCGCTCTCGAGCAACAGACGACAGGCTTTGATGGAACGTCTTCCACCTGATATGCAGGGACAGGTGTGATTACTCTAAATTATTATTTTATTTCAATATAGTAATGTTTATATGAATCTAATGATTAAAGTGTTTCATGTGCAGGATGTTAACGAGACTCGAGAGGAGGAGGTGAGGGGTGAGGATGCGGCCGATTACGATGCGGCCGATGCAGACTATGAGCAGGAAGATGATGCTGGAGGTGGAGGTGGAGATGGGTGGTCTTCCGGTGGTGGTCAGTTTGAGGGTGGATGGTCAGCAGGCGGATGGGACTCATGGCCTAGCAGTGATGCTGGAGCTTCTAGTGGTGGAGGGTCTTCTCGGGCACGAAAGTCGAGGAAAACACATTGGGTGCCTCCTCCTAAAGTTCCTGCTCGTGAGGAGGATAAGATTTTGATCGTACCGTGTGGCGACGAGTGAGTTGATTCTAATGTTAAATATTTGTTCATGCATTATATGAAATTTGTTAATGCTTCTTTTGTACAATGTGGTTGCAGGTCTTGGATTGATGCATCTTTTCAAGGTCAAGGACGTCGCACACAGGTGAATAAAGTTTTGGGAAGTATATGCAAATATCTCTGGCTTGGTGTAGTGATGGAGAAAGGCGTTGAGGTGCCTTGTATGTCTTGGGATCAGTACGGGCTCGCGTTCAATGCGGAACATAGGAATGCCCAAGGTGCTGTGTGGCATGAGTTCTGGGTATGTTCTCTAGCCCAACTTGAATTGATTCAACTATACAATGTGCTAAAAATCTTGTTTCTTGTTTTATTCAGAAACGTTACAAGTTGCCTGAAGATGGAAGTATGAACGATCGTGCACGGATCGTTTTTAACAAGAGCGCGACTACCTTGGTTAGGGATCAGATGTATTATGCTCGGATCCAGGTCACTTCTGATTACATATTAAGGCAGGAAGGACGTCGGCCACGTTCCAAAAGTGAGGCATCAAACAAATACTTAACCGAAGAAGAATATCTTGAGGTAAATTGTTTTTATCCTAATTCATGTCCAAGTGTTAGTACTAACAATACATTGGATCGAAATAAAGTTTTCAGACTCGGTGCCATGGATGGCATCAAATGAGGCTGGTTGGCGGGCTGTATGCAAATATTGGGCAACAGATGGATTTAAAGGTGTTTCATTGAGAAACAGCTCAAATCGTGGGCATGATGTTCACCACAGATATGGTGGTGATGGCCACGTTCGTTTGGCAAAGCGCATGGTAAGTGTAATTTATGGTCGTGCATATCATGAATCTTCTATGTGTTTTATGTTATTTTCTTTTGCCTGTAGGAAGCTAGTTCTGGTGTTACGCCGAGTGATGTTCAGGTTTACCTTAGAGGTCACAGGGGGTCGGATCCTACAAATCCAGAACAGTTGTGTTCTCAGTCAGCTGCTGAGCGTGTGGTGAGACTTTCGCAACTAGTTACAATGCACTTCTATTCTAAGAGTCGAGAAAAATATAACTGCATTGTTTATTATTTGTCAGGCCTCATATGGTGCTTCCATGATGTCGGAGCATGGGCAAGACTATGATTGGATGAATCAGCCTATCGATCCTCAGGTTGTGTATGCTAGTGGAGGCGGAAAACCTCATGGACGGTGAGTTTGCTATTATGAATTCGTCGATTTGATCTTTTCTAACATGATGTGTTGCGTGTTTAACTTCTTTCTATTTTTTTGTAGTTACCCTATGTTTGGTAGTGTTATCGACTCGACTCAGGTGAGGCCTGAAAGGTCTCGCCCATCGAGGTCGTCTAGCCGTGGTCCTCGCTCTAGTACCCAAGGAAACGCCGAGCTGATCCGGGTGCAGGAAGCTTTGAGGCGGCAGGAGGAGTATAACAAGCAACAACAAGAGTACTGGGCTGCTCAATTTGCACGATAGCAGGAGATGATGCAGGTAATTAGATCCTCGTGAGCCTCTACTATAATTGGAGCACATATTTTGTAATATATCCTCGTAACATAGCTTTCAATTTCTTTCAGCAAATAGCACTAGGGCAACGTCCAGATTTTTCAGCGATGACTATGCCACCTCCTCCACCTATCCCGCAGTTTGTACCGACTCCACAATTTAGTTGGCCCACACCTGCACCTCAGGTTATATTACTTGACTTTTTCTTTTGACGTTGCATAACAAGAATTTAACTACTAACACATTTTTTGAATGTTGTAGGTCCCTCCAGGAAACTTGCTAACTCCGGGAAATGAGGACTCTGAAGATGCGGTCGCTTCTTTTGTGGACGGTCTTCTAAACAGCGGAGGAGCTAGCGGATCAAATCAACCCCATCCATTTGATCAACCTCCTCCATTTGAGTAGCCTGTCTCCTTGTGTTTTTCTCGTACTATGGACTTGTGAACTTGTGGTATTGGGAACTTGTGAACTTGTGGTATTGGGAACTTGTGAACTTGTGCTATTGTGAACTTGTGAACTTGTGCTTTAATTTGTGGACGGGTGAACATTTTGTGAATTTAACTGTGTTTCATGTGAAACGATGAATTATGGATATTTGTGGTATTGTATGTGATTCTGGATGAATTATTGAAAACTGGATATTGTGTGCAGATTGAATTTGTATGATTGTTTGTAAAACAAAAGCAGAAAAATTCTGTTTCTCTGTTTTTTAATTACTTCCGACGGCCTCTTATTTCCGACGGGGCCGTCAGAAATAAGCTGTGACGGCGTCAGACGCCGGCGGCCGGCCGTCTGCGGGGCCCACCTCGCTTTATTTCCGACGGCTCCACCCTGACCGTCGGAAATAAACATACTTCCGACGGCCCCGTCGGAAACGCGGGTACTTCCGACTGGGTATTCCCTACGGCGTTACTTCCGACGGGATCCGCCTTAAGCCGTCGGAAGTAGTTACTTCCGACGGCTTAGGATTTACTTCCGACGGTTTAGGCCGTCGGAAACTGGGCGTTTTACTGTAGTGCACACTAGTAGTACACCGTACTACTCGTGATCACAGTCTCAGCACGCGATGTTCCTCTCTGCTTTGTCGGCCGTCGTCGTCTCGTCGCTACGAGCCACCAGGTTCCCGGGGCTCCCGGCTTCCTTGGGAGGACGGTTGTGGTGGTGGTTGCCACCACTGCGAGCCTTGCATTATTATATTTTTTTTGGTCTCATAAACTGCATTGAATTTATTGTCGAAGGCGTCCAGTACCAGTTGGTAACCGAAACATTATTGAATAATGGCGAATCGGCGATACTCCTACGCAGCAAAAGGATGCTCGTCTTCCTCCATGCCATGCGTCCAGACAGCTTCGTGGCGGGCTGCGGGCTGCGGCTCTCCACCCCTTGTCCCTTGCTCCTCGTTTCCCAAGAGCAAGCATGACAATTTTCACTGCGTGTTTCGGTGAGAGGCGTGTTCTGCTCTCTCGACCCTGTTGTATGGACGGAGTGTACAAACATAATAATAACACATGCAGATGCAATGCAAAAGGCTGTTTCCGATCCCTTGCTTTGCCTTCACCCAACTACCATCTCCAACTATGCGGCCGGACGAAATGACGGCAGACAAAATATTCCAGGCAAAGCAAGTTCCCAAGAGCGAGACGGGCGCGCGATGCTTGCCGCGGATTGGGGCATTCTCTCTCTCTCTCTCTCTCTCTCTCTCTCTCTCTCTCTCTCTCTCTCTCTCTCTCCGTCGGAGCCATGCACCCCACTGGCCGTGATTCAAGGCGCGTCGTCTGTCGTCTGCCATGCCTGCAGCAACGAGCGGATGAGTGCTCTTTGCTTTTACCCGGCCACCGGCCTGGCCTGATGAGTGCCCTGAAAACTTTTCGCCAACAAATCGACGGCCGAGAGGCGCAGTGAGCCGAGGCCGGCGGTCGTACTCCAGGTCCTCCACCACGCTAGGGCCGTGGTGGGGTCAGTTTAACGAGAAAAACTGTCTCAACGCACGCGGCACTCCACTCCTCCCTCCCGTCGGTCAGACCCACCAGTAAAGGCAGAGCCTTGCGCCGCCCTGGTAGAATAGTAAAAAAAAAAAGAAAAGAAAAGGTAAAGACATGTCTGTGTGCAGCATGCCACCTCTGCTCTGCGCCCATGCCTTTGCTACCGCTAGTGTGCTGCATAGTACTCCTTCCTATTTATGGCGGTGCTGAGGTGGTCTCTCTCTCGCGCGCGCTGCTCCGGCGAATAAATTCTGGCATCGGTGGCCGGCCGGTGGTCGGTGCACGGCAAACGGCCGCGCCCCCCGACCGGCGGTGATCTGGATAGTTCCCTTGAAGGGCCGATTATTATAGCTCTCATGTAGCGAAGCATGTCGTGAATGAAGACCAAAAGGGTGTGTGTGTGAACGGGGTCCTCTGCGCACACGGCACGCGAGTGCACGTTCGGGGGTCCTCTGCTGCTCACAGACTCTAACACGGAGATTGATTGCTGTGCTGTGGCAAACCGGCACAGCTCACGTATTTTTTTTTTTTTTGCTGGAGGTGTTTGGCTGACAGGCGAGGTCCACGCCTGGCCCGGCCCCCCTTCTTATCCGAATGGTTGGACAGAGCTCTATAGGAGGTACAAAATGCGAGCCGTTGCGCCGACGGACACGTAGCCGGAGCGGATAGGTGAGGTCTCGCAGCGTGGGAGGGCCCCCCTCACACGTCGGGAACTCATCGATGGGGATGGGGACGGGGGATCTCTCGCGGGCGAGGGGCAGCGCTGCGCACGTACGGTCACATGGGCACCGGCGTGGCGGGGGCATGTGGATGTGGTGGGGATGGTTCCGATTCCGCCCCGCCTTTCCTCTTTCCTTTCCTTGCTGCCGGCCGCGCCCAAGATGAATGAAGGCGATGCCGAGCATGCGGCGTGGTAGTTGCTGCGGCGGTGTAAGCCTTGCATGTGAGATCATCCAGTCCCCAGCCCGGCCCTCCTGGCTGGGCCGGCCTTCTCTCTTTTTTGTTTTCTCTCCGCTTTGCTTCCCGCGCTCCGTTTCTTCATTTTTCTTTCCACATGTCTTTCGATGGCGCTGCACGCTCGCTCTCGCTCTCTTTTGCTTCCCGCCATTATTTCCCCGCAAATACCATTCAAATCAGGAACTGGAAGGCTTTTGCATTCCTTCCCGATTTCCGCATCCAAGGAGTAACGACTAACGACAACCACCTGGGGCAGGCAACCTCGTGTTCGGTTTGAGCCGATCATGGCTGGAGCCGGTCAAAATGGCGTTTCTGAATAAAAAGAACTGTGGACAAGCCAAGCTTATCAACTCAGTTTTTAAGTGTTAGAAATATAGACATTTTTCATGTCATTTTAATTCCATAAATTAATATTACGATGATGACATATAAAAGATTATTAATCAAAGAAATCATGATATCAAATATATCCATAACTATATGGATCATGAGAACATAAAACATATGAATCATATAAATCATATAAATATAATAAGCATATAAACTGACGAAGCAATTGAAAATAAACAGACAACAACATAAACAGCATGACTGTAGAATCAATACAAACAGATATAACATATTACTAGCATGAACAGACATCAGACATGTCATGAAATGGTACGACAGAACAGATTGGATAAATTCATGGCTATATATGAAACAGTAGAGATGAACAACATATATAATCTGAAAAACGTAAAACAGTAAGGAGATGAATTGATCATACCCTCCCATGCGCTCCGAGGATTCTGATCCTTGTCCAACTTCTCCTGTCATGCCGTACGAGATGAAGATGCCAGGAAGAAGAAGAAGTTCACCAGAGTGATGTTTGGGCAGTCGCGTAGACGCTCCCCAAAAACCTAATTGCCGATCCCCCGTGCAAGGTCTCGAACGGTAAGGGCTTTAGAGGCACCTACCCTCGTGTGCCAAGTGACAGGCGTTCTCCCCTTTTATCATCGCGGAAGGGAAGCTGAAGGAGAAGAGTCTCGCATGCGGCACGCCAAGAGACGGGCAGCTAAAGGAGAAGAGTCTCGCATGCGGCACGCCAAGAGACGGGCAGCTGAAGGAGAAGGGTCTCGCATACGGCACACCAAGAGACGGGCAACTGAAAGGTTTAACCCGGAGTTGAAACTCCTACGGTTAATGAGTGCTAAAAATTAACACAACCACACCACGCCCGCTCGCCTGCCCGCCTCGCCTCGCCTCGCCTCGCCACGCCACGCCCGACCCGAGCCCGGCCCGGCCGGCGGCGACGGCGCGCGAGCGTGTGGCACGCCCTTGTCCGTTTCTTGACTTCTCAAATTAAGTGGAATAATTCCCACCATATAAGTCAAGCCAACGACCCTTGGACTTCTAATATGGTACTATTGGTATTCTCCACCATTACACACCATAGAGTTTATTGAATAAATGGGCCAAGCCCATAAAAGATCCAACAATTCCCACCAAACTCTAGGGTTTGTAATGATGAAGTATCAGAATCACAATTCTTTGATATACCAGTGTTTCGATGGAGATTGTTAAGTTGAACATCCATCTAGAATAAGAGTTTAACTCATTCACAACTGAACAATGGACTAAGTCTTGAATTGATAGTTTTGTGCGAAATGAGATTCACTCAAATCCTTTGCTGATACTAGGCTGCAAAAGGGCATCCCCGCTGTTTAGAAGCATATAAGTCACACTTCAGTGCCTTTCATGAGTGTTTAGGGATTACCCAAGTCCTATAGACTGTGACCAGCAGTCTGACTCATATAGGTGTACTCCTCAGAAGATGTTTTGTAGGACAACATCTCACCTTTATAAGACTCTTGGAATACATTAAGGTAAATACCATCCTGCCTTACAGATAGGAAAGATGTGCATCAGAAATGAGTTAAAGAAGGGATCTTTCCTCACGACCTACTCCTAGCTTGTTTCTCCACTCTACTTCACAGGATCTCCGATCACATAGAGCAGGTTACCACTAGAGTAGATTTCACATGGGTCTCATACCCATTTCTCTCGATGCACTTTCTATCACATTGCGTGACAGACCCTTAGTGAATTGATCTGCCAGATTATTAGATGTGTGGACATAATCCACCGTTTTAACTCCGGAGTTTTTCAGCTTTCTGATAGATTTCAATCTCCTCTTAACATGCCTTGTAGACTTCATGTTATTCCTAGAACTATTAACCTTTGTAATCACCGTTTGGTTGTCACAGTTCATGGAAATAGCCGGTATCGGTTTTTCAACTACCGATAAATCCAATAGGAAATCACGAAGCCACTCGGCCTCAGCCCCAACAGTGTCTAATGCTGCGAGTTCTGCTTCTATTATAGACTTTGTTAAGATAGTCTGCTTGCAAGACTTCCAGGAAACAACGCCTCCTCCAAACAGAAACACATATCCGCTTGTGGCATAAAGCTCATCTGCATCAGAAATCCAGTTGGCATCACAATAGCCTTCCAGCACTTCTGGGTTTCCAGTATAATGAATACCGTATGTCATAGTACCTTTCAAATACCGCAACACTCTCTCAAGAGCACGCCAGTGATCATCTCTTGGTTTTGACACAAACCGACTCAGCTTACTCACAGCATTTGAGATGTCTGTCCTTGTTGCACTTGCAAGATACATGAGCGAGCCAATGATCTGGGAGTATGTCAATTGATCCCTTGCTATTCTTCGATTCTTTCTCAATAGCATGCTAGGGTCATAAGGTGTTGGAGCAGGATCACAGTCACTAAAGCCAAAGCGACTCAATACCTTTTCCACATAATGGGATTGTAATAAAGTTACCCCACCATCAGCTTCTCTAACAAGCTTGATGTTTATAATGACATCAGCTTCTCCCAAATCTTTCATTTCGAAATTGCTCGATAGAAGACTTTTAACTTCCTCAATCACATTGAGATTTGATCCAAAGATCAAGATGTCATCAACATAAAGGCACATCATAACAGACTCACCCCACCATACCGATAATATACACACGTGTCAGATTCATTTACAGCAAAACCAGCAGCTGTAAGAGTATTATCAAACTTTTCATGCCATTGCTTAGGTGCTTGTTTTAGGCCATACAATGATTTTATCAACTTGCACACCTTGTTCTCTTGACCATCCGCAATGAAACCTTCTGGCTGATCCATGTAAATCTCCTCATCCAACTCTCCATTTAGGAAAGTTGTCTTAACATCCATCTGATAAATGATAAGACCATAAGAGGCTGCCACAGCTATTAATGTGCGAATCATAGTCAATCGAGCCACTGGTGAGTAGGTATCAAAGAAATCTTCACCCTATTTTTAGGTATATCCTTTGGCCACAAGCCTTGCCTTGTACCTCTTGATTGTACCATCGGGCCTAAGCTTTTTCTTGAAGATCCATTTGCAGCCTATAGGTTGACAACCATAAGGACGGTCAATGACCTCCCAAGTTCCATTAGACATAATAGATTCTATCTCACTCCTTACTGCTTCCTTCCATAAGTCAACATCAGGAGAGGAATATGCCTCACTAATGGTAGTTGGTGTGTCTTCCACAAGGTACACTATAAAGTCATTACCAAAGGATTTTGCAACCCTCTGTCTCTTGCTCTTTCGAGTGACTATAGTGTCATCCTCCTCAGGGATGTGCACATGAGGATCGTCAACATGATCTACAGGAATAGACAGTTCGTGCTCATGGGGAATTATAGTCTCATGACTTATATCACTAGGTGTATTCTTTATGGAAAACTCATTCTCAAAAAATGTTGCGTCTCTTGATTCCATGATAGTATCAACATATATATCAGGCACATCAGATTTTATAATTAAGAACCTATACCCAGTGTTGTGAAAAGAGTACCCAAGGAATATACAATCAACAGTTTTAGGCCCAAGTTTACGCTTTTTGTTGATTGGCACATTCACTTTAGCCAAGCAACCCCAAGTGCGCAAATATGAGAGATTTAATCTTCTCTTTTCCCATTCCTCAAATGGTGTGATCTCTTTGTTCTTTGTTGGAACTCTATTCAGGACATGACACGCCGTCAAAATCGCCTCACCCCACCATGCCTTAGATAATCCTGCTGTACTCAACATGGCATTCACCAAATCTGTTAGAGTGCGGTTTTTCCTTTCAGCAATCCCATTAGATTATGGTGAGAATGGTGGTGTCCTCTCATGAATAATACCATGTTCCACGCAGAACTCATCGAACACATTAGAGAAATATTCTCCACCTCGATCGGACCTTAACCGTTTTATTTTCCTCTCAAGTTGGTTCTCAACTTCAGCTTTATAGGTCTTAAAATAATTAAACGCTTCATCTTTTGTTTTTAAGGGATACACATAGCAAAATCTGGTGGAGTCATCTATAAAAGTGAGAAAGTATCTTTTACCACCTTTGGTCAAAATTCCATTCATTTCGCACAGATCAGAATGAACAAGTTCTAGAGGTGCCAAACTCCTCGCCTCAGCAGCCTTATGAGGCTTGCAGGGTTGTTTTAATTCAACACACACATGACACTTAGACTTTTTGACCAAGTTAAATTTAGGAATTAGATTTAGATTTGCTAACCGCATAAGACAGCCAAAGCTTGCATGACAAAAGCGTGAATGCCATAAATCTGACTCATCAGAAAAATTAACAGAATTCACCAGTTTATTACACACATCATGCAGTGATAAGCGGAAGAAGCCTCCGCAGTCATATCCTTTACCAACAAAAGTACCATGTTTCGACACAACAGATTTATTTGACTCAAGAACAACTTTGTATCCATCTCGACATAGCATCGAAGCACTAACGAGATTCTTCTTGATAGAGGGCACATGCTGCACGCTCTTTAATGGCACTGTCTTTCCCAAAGTAAACTTCAGAATGTCGGTACCAACACCAAGAAATGAGCACGTGACCCATTTCCATTAACAAGGCGCCAGACCTCCCGACCTGGTAGGAAGTGAACATAGAGGCATCAGCACACACATGAATGTTTGCACCACTATCCATCCACCACTCAGGTGAATTACAATCTGAAAGAACAAATGGTAAAGAATTACCATACCCAGATGTTCCATCTTCAGTTTCAGTGGTTACAACATTAGCTGATTTCTTGTCCTGTGTGAACTTGCGATCAGGGCACTCTCTAGCCTAATGTTGATCACTGCCACAGACAAAACATCCTCCCTTTCCCTTGTTGTTGTTGTTCTTCTTTTTAAACTGTGCTGTTTGAACAGGTTTATTTGTATTCTATTGTTTGTTCTAGTTTTTCTTCTTGTTAAACTTGCAGAATTTTCTCTTTTGCACCACATTAGCAGTAGAGGTCTCAACACCTTTTCTATTGTCCTTTGTTCTAGCCCTTTCCTCAACATAAAGAGTACCAATGAGCTCTTCTACATTGAACTCTTGTCTCTTATGTTTGAGAGATGTGGCAAAGTCCTTCTAAGAAGGTGGCAACTTGGCGATTATACCGCCAGCCACAAACTTGTCAGACAAAGGACAAGGAAAAAGTTCATGTTCCTTAGCTAGTGCCTGAAACTCATGAGCCTGTTCCACTACAAATCGGTTCTCAACCATCTTGTAGTCATACAACTGCTCCATGAGATACAGCTCGCTACCAGCGTCAGTAACTCCAAACTTCCCAACAAGTAAATCCCACAGCTCTTTCCCTGTAGGAAGGATGATATAGCTTTTCTGGAATTTTGTATCAAGTGCGCTAATCACTGCTCCTCGAAAGAGGTTACCATCAGCCTTAAACTTAGCCTCATCCTCAGGAGGTAAGTTGGCAGGCTTGCCCTCAGCGACATGATAATAAGACATTGCAGTAAGCCACAATTCCATCTTAGCTTTCCAAATCAAGAAGTTTTTACCATCAAAAGGATCAGGCTTTAGCACAGCAGCAAAACCTCTGACAGAAAAATGTCTAACATTAGGTTTTTGGATTATTAGAAATATAGGCATTTTTCATGTCATTTTAATTCCATAAATCAACATTATGATGATGACATATAAAAGATGATTAATCAAAGAAATCATGATATCAAATATATCCATAACCATATGGATCATGAGAACATAAAACATATGAATCATATAAATCATATAAATATAATAAGCATATAAACTGACGGAATAATTGAAAATAAACAGATAGCAACATAAACAGCATGGCTGTAAAATCAATACAAATAGATATAACATATTACTAGCATGAACAGACATCAGACATGTCATGAAATGGTACGATAGAACAGATTGGATAAATTCATGGCTATATATGAAACAGTAGAGATGAACAACATATATAATCTGAAAAACGTAAAACAGTAAGGAGATGAATTGATCATACCCTTCCATGCGCTCCGAGGATCCTGATCCTTGTCCAACTTCTCTTGTCATGTCGTACGAGATGAAGATGTCAGGAAGAAGAAGAAGTTTACCAGAGGGATGTTTGGACAGTCGCGTAGACGCTCCCAAAAACCTAATTGTCAATCCCCCGTGTAAGGTCTCGAACGACAAGGGCTTCGAAGGCACCTGCCCTCTCGCTCCTCTGTGCGCGCAAAGTTACGAGATGGAAATATCCACTCTTGCGGCTGGACAGTGATTCTGAAATGGTTCTACTCTCGTGTGCCAAGTGACAGGCGTTCTCCCCTTTTACCATCGTGGAAGGGAAGCTGAAGGAGAAGAGTCTCGCATGCGACACGCTAAGAGACGGGCAGCTGAAGGAGAAGGGTTTCGCATGCGGCAGGCCAAGAGACGGGCAACTGAAAGGTTTAACCCGGAGTTGAAACTCCTGCGGATAATGAGTGCTAAAAATTAACACAACCACACCACGCCCGCCCGCCCGCCCGCCTCGCCTCGCCCGGCCCGGCCGACGGCGGCGCGCGCGCGTGTGGCACGCCCTTGTTCATTTCTTGACTTCTTAAATTAACTGGAATAATTCCCACCATATAAGTCAAGCCAACGATCCTTGGACTTCCAATATGGTACTATTAGTATTCTCCACCATTACACACCATAGAGTTTATTGAATAAATGGGCCAAGCTCATAAAAGATCCAACATTAAGAAACTAGTTTTTATCTTTTAGAACTAGGAGAGACTATCTTCTTGGTTTTTAAGAAATCGAGAATTCTAAATTCTATAAATTGAGTCATAATATGATATGTTTGAAACCACCTCAATTTCTACAAATTAGTTAATTAAAAGCAAAGTGCTTCTAGAAAACAGTTTCTTAAAAGCAAAGTGCTTCCAAACATGCCTTTAAGGATGCCTTCGGTTCTTATTATTACAATAGAAGTTTGCCTCCTCTACCTGAGCCAGGATTTCAAGCAAGTCATGCAATGCGTTTGGTTTGTTTGCTAATAGTCTTACGGTTTGTGAAGCCATATATGTATACTAGATGAGTGCCCCGTGCGTTGCAACGGAAACACACAATATCATGATAACTTATACATATAATGTGTCTTATATTGTTATAAGAAAATGTTTCATAATTCATTTGTGATCCTAGTCATATATAAATTTTGTTATTTTAATTTAACTGTTTCACTACTACATTACAACCATCAGTATCATACAGACTTCGATATATACCATGATTTGCATGGTCTCATCATTGGAGAGCACGTGCCACACCTATCGGTAGAAGTTCCCTCGTACATCGTCATTCATCAGGCACACACAACCATACATGTTTGCTTAAATAAAAAGGCAAGTGTGTGCGTTTGCGAAGAGAATTAAAGGCAGGCCAGCACAAAAGCTACCTCGGCGATGACAAGTGGTCATTGTTGTCGGTCCTCCTCTGCGTCACCTCTGTCGCTAAGATGACGCCACAGTCTTTGATATAGTAGTCGTCGAACGCGCGTGACATGGCGAGTACCGATGACTTTTGGCTGGGCTGCTAAACGAAGTGCACCCCGGGCTCATCAGCGAGGTAGTACACCTAGCCGTTGCACCTCCAGATGTGCTACTCCTCTACATACATCTTGTTCGAGGACATTCACACAACATCAACAACAACTGTCGTCCCAGCGCACAAGAATTTATGGCCGGTCAGTAGCGACTTACGTGGCCAGTTGAGCTTCAGGTGGATGATGAGCTAGATGGCGTGACGGCGCCGTCGTCGGATGCGATGCCCAGAACAACCCGAGAGTCGCCGGCGTTGGCAACGACTATGAGGTCCCTCGTTTGAATATGGACAGCGGTGTAGCCGCTCTGGACCGCGTCCAAGCGACGGCTGCGCCGGAGCTTGCCGAACATAGCGACGCATGTGGCCAAGTAGGACTGCTTCCAGAGATCGAACTGGCAGTTGCCAAGCTTCTTCTCATCGTCGATGAGCGACGCCAACGCGAGCGCCTCCTGCCAGTGGTGTTTGTTCGGGGTTTCCAAGTAAGAAACATGGATTCATCTTTGGCGTTAGTTTATAAAAATGACTCACAAGTCAGATCCATGGACAAAATATTACGGAGAATAAATGTCACACATATAAAAAAGGAATTTAAGTTGAAAACTTATTCAAACAAAAGAAGTTGCATGCAAGGCTCTTCTTTAAATACTACTCTCTCCATCCAAAAATATAATTCGGGAATCTCGTTGATAATTATCTACTAATACACATTGTGTAAGGGTAGCAGATGGGCTTTGGGAGAGATGTAGTAGATATTTTTACTGTAACAAATATTAACATAAACACACATGTGGTGTAGTGGTAGCTACGAGCACATTTACTTGAGAGGTCGCGGGTTTGAATCCCATTAGGGCCACAAAGACAGTGCGGGGAGGAAACGGGTCAGGACACAGTTGGAAATGGGAATGAAAACACACAGGGCGCATGGGAATGGGAATGAAAACACACAAGAGTTCGGAATGAGAATGGCAGAACCAGGAATGGGGCAGCCTACCCTTTAGAGTCTTAATAGGTAGTATAGACTTTTTTTGTTGGATAAATTCACTTGTTTGTTATCGCGAGCACACCGAATTGACTCGTGGTGCCCGCCTGCCAAAGCTCTCAAGGCCTGTGTTGATGTGGCCCGAGCAAGAACAGAGCCTAAAAAACTTGAGCAAGAACACCGCGAGTCTAGCAGATAGGGTAAGATGGTGCGTTGTTACCGATGGTAACTCTACGAGATGTTTACACGTAGATTCTAGTAGTGATTTTCTTGTCCAATGGCATAGTCAAAATCTCTCGGAACACGTAAAAAAAAAACAAGACAAATGACAGAAGCTCAATTACGACGTAGACTTCAGTTAGTTATGCTTAGGGCTAAGAAAAAGGCTAAACTGATAGAGGTAAAGTTCGTTTGAGTTGTACATCGTTGTGTTCTCCTGCTTGACAGGCTGATGTTCTTGCCTGCTTATTGGAGGTGATTTATCCATGCTTTGTTTCTCTCCTCTACCACTAAAGCTCAAACTTCATGTGTGTTTGATGAAATGCATGTTCAAGTACACTTTTTTTTGGCAATTGAGCTTTGATGCGTATATAGTGGTGTAATTAGGTACTAGGATCAGTAGGTCTAGATTCTCATGAACTAAACATACCGTTTGATCTTTTATTTCTTTGCTACTCCATCCATCCTAATTTATAATTCGTTTCACTTTTTTACCAAACTTGATCGGCTCGCCTTATTATTTTTTTAGAAAAAAAATTAATGCCATAATTAAAGTATATTATATGATAAACTATATCACAATAAAATTTAATAATAATAATAATAATTTTTTAATAAGACAAGTCGATCTAACTTAGAATAAAAAAGTAAACGAATTATAAATTGGACCGGAAGGAGTATTTCTTATATGCCCAATGCTTATTATATCTAGAACATACTGTATATATAAAGCATGAAAACTGAATTTAACATTCCTGTGCATGTGCAGAAAAAAAACATCGTGACTTATCCATACTCAAGTTCTTTCCAAAAATGTTCTTTTTTTAATGATGCATGTTTTATTAATTTTTAAACTGTAATGCCGTATGTAGGAAACCACAAAAGCTGCAACATTTTTTTCCATTATCCAAAAAATGTGCAAAACTATTTTATAGCCATGGTCTGTCTTCAGCAGATTGTACATATAACCGAACAAAATACAGTTCTGCACTATAGACAATATTGTTTATAGAGTGAATTTTGAAATATAGAGTGTGATTAAGATGAGATAAGAAAGCTGTTGTAGACAGTTATTTGGATGGTAGCCTGGTGAATGCTATCTGGGCCAGACAATCACATCTAATGAGAGGCCTCGAAAATCAAACCCATGAACTCTTAACACCAGAGCTCTTTCCTGTTCCGACTTCCGACTTTAAATCTTGGATTAGTTTCGGGCCGGTTGAGCCTTATGGCCTCGAGCGCTCAGGTTTCATTGTTTCGGCCCAAGAGTAAGCCTAGGGGATTAAAGTATTGCTGAATAGTTGGGCCGATTTGAAAGCCAGGCTACTCGAACCGTACCCATACTGTGTCGATTATAACGATGGAACACTGTTTTGCAGCGCCATTAATCATCCAGTCCGGCAGGGTGTCTTCGGAAGACACCGCATTCCCATAAACCCTACCAAAAGTGTAATACCCAAGTTTGTAAATATTGTGAAATGAGATTATCTTCTTATATGTTTTGACCTCTATTCATTATAACATAGGAACATACACATTTAAAGTGATTAACAAGCTAATGACAACCAAATAATGTGTGCATCATGCTGGGATTTATTTGTATGTGTATTTAATAATATTAATAATAATATCAATAGAAGTACATTAATACCTAATTCACAATTTAGAATTTGGAGAAATAGAATGGAAGTGTGGAGGATGACTAATAATCATAACAGTAAATAAGTAATAATTATATCAAAAAATGATACAATATCATTCATAAGGGAATTTTATCTGATACTTGAAAGTAGGAAGTCCAAACCATTAATTCAAATTCATTTGAACTCATAAATTTGGAAAATAGGAGAGAAAACACAAAAGAAAAAGGAAATTGGGGCTCTGCCTGCGCTTGGGCCGAAAAAACGACCGGCCAGCCCACTTACTCACTGTGCTCGGCCCATAACATTTTCTCTCCTCAGCCCAGCCGCCGCCTGCAAGACCTTCGCATGTGCCACTGACGCGTTGGGTTGGCGCGTCAGTCTTTCCCCGCACGCGCCCTGGAACATGCGGACGCTGCCATGTGGGCCCGGTTTACCAGGGGCAGGAAGCTACCTTCCCTCCGTTGATGGCCACGGACTTTGCGGACTCCAGGGGCGTCTGATCTCAACCACTATCGCGGGATCCTCGGGAAACCTTGAGTTCGTAGATAAAAGCTGGGTCGTCGTGCTTTTTCCTCCACTTGCAAACCACTCCAAGCCGCAACGACTAACGTATCCACCAGAGAGCCGAGAAGGAGGGAGGAGAGAGACCGTGCGCGCACACCGCCGTGGTCATCTGCCCGCATTCGATTCGGGAGGGTCAAGAAGGAGTCCGGGCGTGGCATGATTTCCTGGTGCGGCAGCGGAGACAGCTGAGTGTCTCGACGTCGGGGATCCCCAGGCCTTCCATCGCGAGGCGGATTTCGGACCGGCGCACCAAGCTCGCCTTCGTCTCGCCAGGCGGTATGTTGCGTCTCTCTGGAAGCATGAGTGAATTCCGCGGTGGCGTGTGTCGTCGGGAGGGTAGTTGTGATCGCTGGGCAAGTTCTTGATGGGCGGTGATGGCGCTGTCGCAACTCACCTGCACGCCGGCATCCGGAGGAGGAAGACGACACTAGAGCCATGGATTTTGTGATGACCAGTAAGGATTCGATGATGAGTTGGGAGGGAGATAGCCGTTAGATGGTAGATACGCGGTGCATATTTAATCGTAGATACCCCTGGACGATTCAATCTGGGCCGTAGGTTTAATCGGGCGGTTCAGAGTGTAGGAAACTTTCTTAAAATCTGGACCCTAGATCTCAGAACAGACGATTGGCGCTGTGTACCGCTTCGTGGGCGGCCAGATCTAATCTGGGCGCTCGATTTTAGATCGGATGGTCAGAAACCCTAGATACCCCTTCGCGGCGCCATTCTTTCTAAAGAGACCCTGGGGATTTCTGAAATAAACCCGCCATCCACCTACACTGTTCGCTGTGTCTTAGGAATTTACCCCAGAAGTCCCTGGACTCTCTGGTAATTGATGCGCAGTACAGACAGTGAATAATATTCATAAAATCAATTAGAAAATGATTTTTTAGTATTAAATTATCTGTAGAAACTTGCTAAATTCATAGAAAATTCATATGAACTCTAAATTAACCCATTCCAGTTCCTAAAATTTTGTAATATTATTTCCTATCACCTAGAGTCTCTGTTTTGTCATGAAAATACTGAGAAAAATAATTTCTCACTTAATCCTATTTTAAGCATATAAAACCTTTGGAAATTCATAACTTAAAATCTATAACTCTAAAATTAATGATTCCTGTTCCTAGGATCTTATTTTTAATGTGTAGATTATTATTATGTATTTTGTTTACATATTTAGTGTGATGTTAATTTTCTCTATATACTATGCTTGTTTGTATTGTGGTGAGTAGAAGAGCCTGTGACTGAGGATCCTGGTGACCAGCAGATAGAAGTAGCTGAGCAGGAGCTCATTGAAGGCAAGTTGTGTCCTTGACCACTTTTATACCCAATAATGTTCTTTAATGTCATTTATTCATGCATATGTTAATTTTGATGGGACCCAATAGGTCACCCTAGACTGTTTATCCATATTACCTTGTTATCCCTGAATCACTTGGGTAGTTTTGCTATTGCTATACATGGTTTTTGGGATAATATTTTATTATATCCATGTTCTAGTTATGTTGTTATTCCACTTATGTTCATGTTAAGATCATTAATGTTAATTGGAACATGGAGCTTAACTTGAGAAACACGTGCCACCACAAGGGAGGAATGGGACCCCTTGACTAACTAATTAGGAAAGCTAGTGGAAGACTACCTTACCCGAAAGGGGCAAGGGCAGTAGGGGAGTTGCATGCAAGGAGGTTCTCGGGTTGATTTTGCTGCGATGTCGGTCAGATGGGGGATTCTTGCAAGTGCTCTTCCCATAAACTGTAGCGGGTTTTCGGAAGCTAATGGAACTTTGTAAAGGCCTCATAGTGTTGCCCTGCCTCGCTTCCTTGGTAGAGGTGTATGGGGGCCCGTACAACCCCGTGGCATATGGGTAACATGACTTGTGGGTAAAGGGTACAACCTCTACAGAGTGTAAAACTGGTATACTAGCCGAGCTCACGGTCATGAGCAGCTCTGGACTCTCGCATGATTAATTTATGTAACTTAAATTCAATTTTGTCATTTGCATATGCACAGAATTATTTATTAATTTTGTTCCATTACTTTTATTAAGGTTTGGTATTTACTTACATTTAGTAACTGCTAATAAAATTTTGACCAACTAATTAAAAACAATGCTCAGCTTAAACCCCTGTTGTTGATCAGCCTTACACATCACATGAACTCCCACCTTTGGTGAGTTCATGCCCACTGGTTTCCCCACAACTTGTTGGCTATGGTCATGTGTGAGCTCACCCTTGCTGTCTCACTCCCTCCATAGGAGAAGAACAGGTGGTTCAGGAGGAGCCTCAAAGCGAGGAGTTTAATCTGATCTAGGTGGCGTTTCCCAGTTGACTTTCTGGCGCCAAGAATGGATTTTAGATCCTTTTATATTTATCTTTTATTTTGTAAGACTTCCGCTATGTAATAAGTACTCTGATTATATTGTGACATTTATCTCTATACACTCTGTTATTATATATGTTGTCTTCTTTGGCGCATGTATGAGATGCACCCGACTTTGTCCCTTAAAGCCCGGGTGTGACAGAAGTGGTATCAGAGGAAATGTTGACTGTAGGACGAAACCTAGATAGAAATGGACAAACCCTTACCTTCTTACCTTACTCTGATTCATTCTATACTTACCTTATCTTGATCCTGTCTCACCTTTTGCTGTTCTACTCTAATTATTCTTACCTTTACTACTCTAAGACAAGATGGATTTCACACCTTGGAATCCTACAACTATGAACTTTTTAAGAGATAGGGAACCTAAGATGAAATTAA
This sequence comes from Zea luxurians, assembly GCA_029449295.1. Classification (NCBI taxonomy): domain Eukaryota; kingdom Viridiplantae; phylum Streptophyta; class Magnoliopsida; order Poales; family Poaceae; genus Zea; species Zea luxurians. The sequence continues at coordinate 14,426 of JAOPSE010000433.1, read as the reverse complement.
AACTATTTTCTCTATTTAAAAATGTTGGTTGGTTGTTCTGATGATAAATGCCTGATTTGCTTCTTTGATTGATTGTGATGTGATAGATGGGCATCTTAGCATGTACCACCATAAGGTAATGTATTAGTTTTAGCAGGTGACACACTTAGCTGATAAATCCCCCAAAGTAACATGATTCGTAACTACCTGCCTTGTCTACTATTCTCTCTTACAATATGTTTCTAACTCAGATGGTCAATACCAGGAAGGGTGGTGGAATTGATCTACCTCCCAATCGACACACTCGAAGGATATATAGACAACCACAACAACAACAACCTGAGATGGATCCACCGAATCCTCCACCAGTCGGAGTTGACCCAATGGTTGCAGCTCAGAGGACTCCACCGACTCGTCAGGCTACCCCACTAGCACCCCGACGAAGTTTTTAGGACAAAGTGCAGGCACTACTTGCTTCAAGTGTGGGAAGACTAGACATTATGCAAATGTTTGCCCACAGAGGATTGCTACTACCCCAGTTCAGAACAAACAGCAGACTCCAGGATCTGGCAAGGGGTACTCTATTGCCAGGGTTAATCAAGTCAGCGCAGATGCTACTCCTGATGGTGCTGACATCACACTTGGTATGTTTTACATTAATGCAATTCCTGCAACAATATTATTTGATTCTGGTGCTACACATTCATTCATGTCTGCTCGATATGCCAACACAAATGAGATACCACTGCTAAATATGAGAAAACCAATAATAGTAATCACACCTAAAGGGCCTATTGAGGCAAATCATATGACACGTAGATTGACATTAACAGTTATGGGAAGAGAATTTGGGGCTACTGCTATAATATTAGAGACAAGCAGCATAGATCTAATTCTTGGTATGTCATGGTTAAGAAAGGCAAAGGCCATTATAGTATGTGGTAGGGGTACTGTGGAACTCACCAGCCCTAAAGGAGAAAGATTTCAAGTTCAAATTGCAGTAACCACCTCTTCCAGACGTGCGATGTTCTTTATAGTTGAGGAGTTTGTTGGTGACAACATCCGTGTGGTTAGAGACTTTCTGGATGTCTTTCCAGAGGAGTTACTAGGGATGCCACCAGATAGGGAAGTTGAGTTTGTTATTGATTTCTTACCTGGGACTGCCCCTATATCTAAATGGCCATACAAGATGTTTGTGGAAGAGTTAAAGGAACTTAAGAAACAATTAATAGAATTACAAGAGGCTGGGTACATTCGTCCGAGTTCCTCACCTTGGGGAGCGCCGGTTCTGTTTGTACAGAAGAAGGATGGATCACAACAGATGTGTGTGGATTATAGATCTCTTAATGATGTTACCATGAAGAACAAGTATCCGTTACCCTGCATTGAGGATTTATTTGATTAGATGAGAGGTGCAAGGGTATTCTCGAAGATTGATCTCCGATCGGGTTATGACCAAATGAGGATTAGGCCATCGAATATTCCTAAAACAGCTTTCTCGACTCGATATGGATTGTACGAGTTCACCGTTATGTCATTTGGACTAACTAATGCACCGGCCTATTTTATGAATCTGATGAATAAGGTGTTTATGGAGTATTTGGATAGATTCATCATAGTATTCATCGACGATATTCTTATTTATTCCAAGAGTGATAGTGATCATGAGGAACATCTGAGATTGGTGCTATAGAAGCTACGAGATAATCAACTCTACGCCAAGTACAGCAAATGTGAGTTCTGGATTGACCAGGTGCCATTCCTTGGACATATCATTTCTAATGGAGGAATATCAGTGGATTCTGCTAAAGTCAAGGAGATAATGGCGTGGAGCATACCCACTACAGTTACTGAGGTTCAGAGTTTCTTGGGACTTGCTGGCTATTATCGGAGATTTATTGAATGATTTTCTAAGATCGCTAAGCCTATGACCTCGCTTCTGGAGAAGGGAAGGGAGTTTAAGTGGGATGAGAAGTGCCAAGATGACTTTGATCAATTAAAGAAGAGATTGATGTCGCCACTAGTGTTGGTTATGCCAGATCTGCAGAAGGGATTTGACATTTATTGTAATGCATGTGACCAAGGCTTGGGATGTGTGCTCATGCAAGAAGGACATGTGATCGCCTATGCGTCTCGTCAGTTGCGGAAACATGAATTGAACTACCCCACTCATGACTTAGAACTGGCAGCCGTTGTGCATGCACTTAAGATATGGAGACATTATATCATGGGAACCAAGTGCCAAGTGTACACGGATCATAAGAGTTTGAAGTACATATTCACTCAGAAGGATCTCAACCTTAGGCAATGCCATTGGTTGGAGCTTATTAAGGATTATGATTTGGAGATTCACTATCACCCAGGCAAGGCGAATTTGGTTGCAGATGCCTTGAGTCGAAAGGAGCACGTTCATTCAGCTATTGTTGCCCAGCTACCCGATGAGATTGTTGAGGATTTCAGGAGACATAACCTGGGGATAGTTGCTCACACTGAAGGAGTTACTATTGATGTGGAACCTACCTTGGAACAAGAAATCCGCAAAGGACAAATTAGTGATGCTAAAATACAAGAGATTAAGGATCTAATTACTGAAGGTCGAGGTCCAAAATTCACGGAAGATGATCAAGGCACCGTATGGTTCAAGGACAGGATATGTGTTCCTGATATTGAAAGCCTTCGTGAGACTATTTTAAAGGAGGCCCATGACTCGGATTATTCTATTCATCCTGGTAGTACCAAGATGTATCAGGATTTGAAGCAGAAATACTGGTGGTATGGATTGAAGAGAGATGTGGCTGCACATGTGGCTATGTGCGATGTGTGTCAAAGAGTTAAGGCTGAACATCAGAGGCAAACTGGACTACTGCATCCACTAAAGATACCCAAGTGGAAGTGGGAAGAGATTGGTATGGATTTTATTACTGGATTGCCTCGCACCTAGAAAGGATATGATGCTATATGGGTGATTATGGATAGATTGACTAAAGTAGCTCACTTCATTCCTGTCAAGACTACTTATAAAGGCTCTCAGCTGGTAGAGTTATATATGGCTTGGATTATGTGTTTACATGGAGTACCAAAGAAGATCGTGTCTGATCGAGGTTCACAGTTTATCTCAAGATTCTGGAGAAGCTTCCATGAGAATATGAATACGAAGTTGAATTTTAGTACAGCCTTTCACCCTCAGACTGATGGACAGACTGAAAGGACTAATTAGGTACTGGAGGACATGTTGAGAGCTTGTGCCCTTCAGCATGGAGGAAGTTGGGATAAAAGTCTACCATATGCTGAGTTTTCATATAACAATAGTTATCAGGCCAGTCTGAAGGTGTCACCATTCGAGTATGGCAGGAAGTGCGGGACTCATTTATACTAGGATCAAACTAGAGAAAGGCAGTTCTTTGGGCCTGAACTAATTCAAGAAGCAGAAGAACAAGTCTGTATAATTCGAGAGAATTTGAGGGTAGCTCAAACCAGGCAAAAGAGCTATGCTGATAATAGAAGAAGACCACTAGAATTTGAGGAAGGAGATCATATGTACCTCAATGTGTCACCACTTCGTGGAATGAGGAGATTTAAAGTTAAGGGTAAATTGTCCCCTCGTTTTATTGGACCATTCAGAATCTTTTGGCGAGTTGGGGAGATGGCATACCAACTCGAGTTACATGATAGTCTATCAGATGTGCACAATGTATTTCATGTGTCTCAACTTAAGAAGTGTCTCCGTGTCCCTGAGGAACAGTTACCAATGGAGGAGCTCAGTGTTTAGGGTGATTTGACTTATACAGAGTATCCTATCAAGATTCTTGATACATTGACTCGAGTTACAAGAAATAAGGTGATAAAGATGTGCAAAGTGCAATGGAGTCACCATGGAGAAGATAAAGCTACTTGGGAGAGAGAAGAAGAGCTTCGCATAGATTTTCCCCATCTTTTCCCTCGTTCCTCCTAAATCTCGAGGACAAGATTCTTTTTAAGGGGGGGGGTAGGATTTGTAATACCCAAGTTTGTAAATCTTGTGAAATGAGATTATCTCCTTATATGTTTTGACCTCTATTCATTATAACATGGGAACATACACATTTAAAGTGATTAACAAGCTAATGACAACCAAATAATGTGTGCATCATGCTAGGATTTATTTGTATGTGCATTTAATAATATTAATAATAATATTAATAGAAGTACATTAATACCTAATTCACAATTTAGAATTTGGAGAAATAGAATGGAAGTTTGGTGGATGGCTAATAATCATAACAGTAAATAAGTAATAATTATATCAAAAAAATGATACAATATCATCCATAAGGGAATTTTATCCGATACTTGAAAGTAGGAAGTCCAAACAATTAATTCAAATTCATTTGAACTCATGAATTTGGAAAATACGAGAGAAAACACAAAAGAAAAAGGAAATTGGGGCTCTGCCTGCGCTTGGGCCGAAAAAACGACCGGCCAGCCCACTTACTCACTGCGCTCGACCCATAACATTTTCTCTCCTCAGCCCAGCCGCCGCCTGCAAGATCTTCGCATGTGCCACTGATGCGTTGGGTTGGTGCGTCAGTCTTTCCCCGCGCGCGCGCCCTGGAACATGCGGACGCTGCCATGTGGGCCCGGTTTACCAGGGGCAGGAAGCTACCTTCCCTCCGTTGATGGCCACGGACTTCGCGGACTCCGGGGGCGTCTGATCTCAACCACTATCGTGGGATCCTCGGGAAACCTTGAGTTCGTAGATAAAAGCTGGGTCGTCGTGCTTTTTCCTCCACTCACAAACCACTCCAAGCCGCTACGACTAACGTATCCACCAGAGAGCCGAGAAGGAGGGAGGAGAGAGACCATGCGCGCACACCGCCATGGTCATCTGCCCGCATTCGATTCGGGAGGGTCGAGAAGGAGTCCGGGCGCGGCATGATTTCCTGGTGCGGCGGCGGAGACAACTGAGTGTCTCGACGTCGGGGATCCCTGGGCCTTCCATCGCGGGGCAGATTTCAGACCGGCGCACCGAGCTCACCTTCGTCTCGCCAGGCGGTATGTTGCGTCTCTCTGGAAGCATGAGTGAATTCTGCGGTGGCGTGTGTCATCGGGAGGGTAGTTGTGGTCGCTGGGCGAGTTCTTGATGGGCGGTGATGGCGCCGTCGCAACTCACCCGCACGCCGGCATCCGGAGGAGGAAGACGACACTAGAGCCGTGGATTTTGTGATGACCAGTCAGGATTAGATGATGAGTTGGGAGGGAGATAGCCATTAGATGGTATATGCACGGTGCAGTTTAATCGTAGATACCCTCCTGGACGATTCAATCTGGGCCGTAGGTTTAATCGGGCAGTTCAGAGTGTAGGAAACTTTCTTAAAATCTGGACCCTAGTTCTCAGAACAGATGGTTGGCGCTGTATACCGCTTCGCGGGCGGCTAGATCTAATCTGGGCGCTCGATTTTAGATCGGATGGTCAGAAACCCTAGATACCCTTCGTGGCGCCATTCTTTCTAAAGAGACCCTGGGGATTTTTAAAATAAACCCGCCATCCACCTCCACTGTTCCCTGTGTCTTAGAAATTTTACCCAAAAGTCCCTGGACTCTCTGGTAATTGATGCGCAGTCTAGACAGTGAATAATATTCATAAAATCAATTAGAAACTGAATTTTTAGTTTTAAATAATTTGCAGAAACTTGCTAAATTCATAGAAAATTTATATGAACTCCAAATTAACCCATTCTAGTTCCTAAAATTTTGTAATATTATTTCCTATCACCTAGAGTCTCTGTTTTGTCATGAAAACAGTGTAAAAAATAATTTCTCACTTAATCCTATTTTAAGCATATAAAACCTTTGGAAATTCATAACTTAAAATCTATGACTCCAAAATTAATGATTCCTATTCCTAGGATCTTATTTTAATGTGTAGATTATTATTATGTATTTTGTTTACATGTTTGGTGTGATGTTAATTTTCTCTATATACTATGCTTGTTTGTATTATGGCGAGTAGAAGAGCCTGTGACTGAGGATCCTGGTGACCAGCAGATAGAAGTAGCTGAGCAGGAGCTCATTGAAGGCAAGTTGTGCCCTTGACCACTTTTATATCCAATAATGTTCTTTAATGTCATTTATTCATGCATAGGTTAATTTTGATGGGACCCAATAGGTCACCCTAGACTGTTTATCCATATTACCTTGTTATCCCTGAATCACTTGGGTAGTTTTGCTATTGCTATACATGGTTTTTTAGGATAATATTTTATTATATCCATGTTCCAGTTATGTTGTTATTCTACTTATGTTCATGTCAAGATCATTAATGTTAATTGGAACATGGAGCTTAACTTGAGAAACACGTGTCACCACAAGGGAGGAATGGGACCCCTTGGCTAACTAATTAGGAAAGCTAGTGGAAGACTACCTTACCCGAAAGGGGCAAGGGCAGTAGGGGAGTTACATGCAAGGAGGTTCTCGGGTTGATTTTGCTGCAATGACGCTCAGACGGGGGATTCTTGCAAGTGCTCATAAACTGTAGCGGGTTTTCAGAAGCTAGTGGAACTATGTAAAGGCCTCGTAGTGTTGCCCTGCCTCACTTCCTTGGTAGAGGTGTATGGGGCCGTACAAACCCGTGGCACATGGGTAACATGACTTGTGGGTAAAGGGTACAACCTCTGGTCCTCTGTAGACTGTAAAACTGGTATAATAGCCGAGCTCACGGTCATGAGCAGCTCAGGACTCTCGCATGATTAATTTATGTAACTTAAATTCAATTTTGTCATTTGCATATGCATGAGATTATTTATTAATTTTGTTCTATTACTTTTATTAAGGTTTGGTATTTACTTATATTTAGTAACTGCTAATAAAATTTTGACCAACTAATTAAAAGCAATGCTCAGCTTAAACCCCTTTTGTTGATCAGCCTTACACATCACATGAACTCCCACCTTTGGTGAGCTCATGCCCACTGGTTTCCCCACAACTTGTTGAGCTATGATCATGTGTGAGCTCACCCTTGCTGTCTCACACCCCCCACAAGAGAAGAACAAGTGGTTTAGGAGGAGCCTCAAAGCGAGGAGTTTAATTTGATCTAGGTGGCGTCTCCCAGTTGACTTTCTGGCGCCAAGGATGGATTTGAGATCCTTTTATATTTATCTTTTATTTTGTAAGACTTCCGCTATGTAATAAGTACTCTGATTATATTGTGACATTTATCTCTATACACTATGTTATTATATATGTTATCTTCTTTGGCGCATGTATGAGATGTACCCGTCTTTGTTTTAAAACCGGGTGTGACAAAAAGTCATGTGGGCTAGGTCTAGGAAATAAGCTCGCGGTTGACGAGTCGTCTCGAACCGAAGTGACTCGATTGGACTTGAGCGACTCGTGAACTTTGAGTCAACCAAGTCGATTTAGGTTTTTGAGCTCGTCGATGGAGAAAGTTGAGCTGAGCCTGCTTGTTTCACCTCGCGAGCTATATCAAATTATTCAATCTATAGACTAATGATAGATACTAATAATTTTATAGATACCTGACTCATGCTTAGTGTTTGATTATGTATATATGCCAATTTATAATTTAAATTACTTGTAATGTTGAACGATGATAATATATTTTATATTTATATATTATTAATTTGATATATAAAACACCAACATTTATTAAGATGTTGCTCCAAGCTGAGCCAAGCCCTCCTTTAGCTTGTTTAGTGGGCGTGCCAAGCCGAGCTGAGCTCGGCTAGCCGCAAGCAGCACTAAGTCGAGCTGAGTTCGACTCATTTCGTTTCCAGCCCTATACCAATGGTGTGTTTGGTTGGGAAGTAAACTAGAAGGCTCCATTTCAGTTTCTAAAAAGGAAAGAGTTTCTCCACCTTTTGTCTCTACTGCCACGGGAAGGGAACAAGTATTCTACATATTTCTCATACCTCCATTATTGTCGGAAGAGTTCATGGTCTAGATCTAGGATCTACAACGACGTAGTTTTTCAATACATCATCAACACTACTCTACCTTAACATTGTTGCAGATCCAATCTACACTAACTCTTCGTCAAGTCGATAGGTCCCCGGCCTTGCCGAATTGTCCTACGTGACAAGCTACATTTCCGTCCACTAAACTAAGAAGCTTGTTATGTCGTTCTTGATTGCTTTAGACCATGGTTTAGTAGATCTATTCAATCTTGATTGATTTCTTGCGGCCAGATACATGTTATGGATTGATTTCTATGGATAGACGCATGTTTTAAAATGATCTGTGTACATTGGCATGTTTAATCGTGTTGGTTTTGCTAATTTAATAGATCCAATCTGTGACTTTTACTTCATAAAAAAGCTGGTGGTGGTTGTATCTAGGGGTGAAAATGGTCGGAAACGATCGATAAACACTAAAAACCATTTTCGTTTTCATATTTTTCCTCGGAAACGAAATCGAAAACGGTAACTCCAGAAACGAAAACGATCATCGATAATTAGGAAACATCAGAAACGAAAGTTCGGTACGAAAATTACACTGGTTACGATCAAAATCTAAAATACGATCGGTAAAAACTATAACATGTACCCTCAACTGACTTAAAAATTCATGCAATGCTTACCGTAACGTTTCCCTCAATTGACTTAAAAATTGTAACATTTCCCTTTAAATCTTAAGACTAGTCATAGATATACTCATGTAACCACATTAGTCTTAGCGTGGTACAAGAAGAATAAGAAATATGTATTTGTACCAAATGAAAGAGACATGATCAAAGATATATAAATGAGCTACGTGTGCAATGTTTCAATTAAAGTTCCGAGAATCTAGGATGTTAAGCTCATTCCTAAGCTTGCTAAAAGTCTTTTCATCCAGAGGCTTGGTAAAGATATCAGCTAATTGGTTGTGGGTGCTAACATAAGCAATTTCGATATCCCCTTTTGTTGGTGGTCTCTCAAAAAGTGATACCGGATGTCTATGTGGTGCGGCTCGTGCTCAACGGGATTATCCGTCATGCGGATTGCACTCTCATTATCACATAGGAGAGGGACTTTGCTCAATTTGTAGCCATAGTCCCTAAGGGTTTGCCTCATCCAGAGTAACTGTGCACAACAATGTCCTGCATCAGTTTACTCGGCTTCAGCGGTGGATAGAGCAAACTGAGTTCTATTTCTTTGAAACTCAAGACACCAGAGATCTTCCTAGAAACTGACAAGTCCTTGATGTGCTCTTCCAGTCAATTTTACACCCGGCATAATTAGCATCAGAATACCTAATTAGATCAAAGGTAGATCCCTTGGGGTACCATAGCCCAAACTTAGGAGTGTAAACTAAATATCTCATTATTCTTTTCATGACCCTAAGGTGAACTTCCTTAGGATTTGCTTGGAACCTTGCACACATGCATACAGAAAGCATAATATCCGGTCGTGAAGTACACAAATAGAGTATGGATCCTATCATCGACCGGTATACCTTTTGATCTATGGATTTACCTCCCGTGTCGAGGTTGGGATGCTCATTTGTTCCCATGGATGCCTTGATGGGTTTGGCATTCTTCATTCCAATGTACTTTAGTTTGGCAGATGAAGGTGCCCTCTTGGAGTTGCTTGATTTGGAATCCTAGGAAATACTTAAACTCCCCCATCTTTGTCATCTCGAATTTCTGTATCATAATCCTACTAAACTCTTCACAAGATGACTTGTTAGTAGACCCAAATAAAATATCATCAACAAAAATTTGGCATATAAACAAGTCTTTAGCAATAGTTTTTAGTAAAGAGAGTAGGGTCAGATTTTCCAACTTTGAAGCCATTAGTGATAAGAAAGTCCCGCATGCATTCATACCATGCTCTAGGGGCTTGCTTGAGCCCATAAAGCGCCTTTGAGAGCTTATACACGTGTGAAGGATACTTACTATCTTCAAAGCCTGGAGGTTGCTCAACATATACCTCTTCCTTGATAGGGCCATTGAGGAAGGCACTCTCACGTCCATTTGATATAACTTAAAGCCATGGTAAGTAGCATAGGCAAGTAATATATGAATTGACTCAAACCTAGCTACGGGTGCATAGGTTTCATCAAAATCCAAACCTTTGACTTGTGAATATCCTTTGGCAATAAGTCAGGCTTTGTTCCTTGTCACCACACCATGCTCATCTTGTTTGTTGCGGAATACCCATTTGGTACCTACACCATTTTGGTTAGGATGTGGAACTAAATGCCATACCTCATTCCTAATGAAGTTGTTGAGCTCCTCTTGCATCGCCACCACCCAGTCCAGATCTCTTAGTGCATCCTCAATCCTGTATGGCTCAATAGAAGACACAAAAGAGTAATGTTCACATAAATGAGCAACTCGAGATCTAGTGGTTACCCCCTTGTGGATGTCACCAAGTATGGAGTTGACAGGATGATCTCTTTGAATTGCTTGGTGGACTCTTGTGTGCGGTGGTCTTTGATCTTAAATTTCTTGATCATCTTCCTTGTCTTGATCATCTTCATCTCCTCCTTGATCAATGTCCTCCTCTTGAGGTGGCTCATCGTCTTGATCTTCATCCTCTTCTTGTTGATCCATGTCCTCATCTTGAGTTGGTGGAGATGCTTATATGGAAGATGATGGTTGATCTTGTGCTTGTGAAGGCTCTTCGGATTCTTTTGGACACACATCCCCAATGGACATGTTCCTTAGCGCGACACATGGAGCCTCTTCATCATCTAGTTCATCAAGATCAACTTGCTCCACTTGGGAGCCATTAGTCTCATCAAACACAATATCACAAGAAACTTCAACTAATCCAGTGGACTTGTTGAAGACTCTATATGCCCTTGTGTTTGAGCCATAATCAAGTAAAAAACCTTCTACTGCTTTAGGAGCAAATTTAGAGTTTCTACCTCTCTTAATAAGAATAAAGCATTTGCTCCCAAAAACTCTAAAATAAGAAACATTGGGCTTTTTACCGGTGAGGAGTTCATATGATGTTTTCTTGAGGATTCGGTGAAGGTAGAGTCGGTTGATGGAGTATTAAGCAGTGTTAATCGCCTCCACCCAAAACCGATCCGGTGTCTTGTACTCATCAAGCATGGCTCTTGCCATATCCAAAAGAGTTCTATTCTTCCTCTCCACTACACCATTTTGATGAGGTGTGTAGGGAGAAGAGAACTCATGCTTGATGCCCTCCTCCTCAAGAAATCCTTCAATTTGAGAGTTCTTGAGCTCCGTTCCATTATTGCTTCTAATCTCCTTGATTCTCAATCCGAACTCATTTTAAGCTCGTCTCAAGAATCTCTTTAAGGCCTATTGGGTTTGGGATTTTCCTGTAAAAAGAATACCCAAGTGAAGTGAGAATAATCATCCACAATAACAAGGAATACTTACTCCTGCCGATGCTTATGTAAGCGATCGGGCCGAATAGATCCATGTGGAGTAGCTCAAGCGTCCTGTCAGTCATCATGTTGTTCTTGTGTGGATGATGAGCTCCAACCTGCTTCCCTGCTTGACATGCACTACAAATTCTGTCTTTCTCAAAATGAACATTTGTTAGTCCTAAAATGTGCTCTCCCTTTAGAAGCTTGTGAAGATTCTTCATCCCAACATGGGCAAGTCGGCGATGCCAGAGCCAGGCCATATTAGTCCTAGCAATTAAGCAGGCGTCTAGTTCAGCATTGTTATGATTAAAATCAACTAAATATAGCTGACCATCTAACACTGTAACACCCAAAAATTTCAATCCTGATTTTGGAAAAAAAAATTAAATAAGATGCCCTTTAAGAATAATTAAACTTTGGAATTACCCTTGCTAATATAAAGGGTCATACTAAAAAAAAGAGAGTTAGTTAAATTGTATCTTAATAAAGATTAGACAGTAGAAATATTTTCTATAAAAAAAACAAAGGGATATTAACTTTTGAATATACTTGTAATACAACTACACACTCAAAATAATGTTTTCTTAGGCGAATAATATGTGTGTTTGAGTAATTGCAACATTTGTGTAGGAGAATGAGTAAAGAATTTACTATAAATATATATTGCATCATTCTAGGATTATACTTGTTGTTGCATATAAACTGGGCTCTAAAATTCAAACAGATTTGAATTAGTGACTCATTTAAATTTAAAATAGTTAAAACAAATGGAAATTTAAATCAGAAAAGGAAAAAGCGAGGGGGAACCTGCGCCTGGGCCAAATCTGTCCCTGGTCGGCCCAGTCTCTCTTGCCCTTCGCGGCCCAGCTATTGCGCCCCTCGGCCCATCCGGCTCCTTCCTCCCACCGCGCACCTGCACGTGACACCGGCGCCTGGACCCCACCACACAGCCTCTGTGCTCTTGACCATGAGAAGCACGATGCCGGGTGTACCACCGATGGGCGGGGTCCACTGGCAGGCCCGTCTTCTCCCCAGGCTCGCGCGCCCCGTGACTGAACTCCGCGCAACAGTCGGCCAATTCGTTAATCGCCCCTGAGATCTCGCCGGTCATTCCGCCACCGCCTTCGCTGTTGGATCGACCGAACTCCTTCCCTGGCGTCAGCTCCGTCATCTTCCCCATTTTCTCGGTAACAAACGCATCGCCGCAACAGCTGCGCGCGATCCGCGTGGCCGGTACCTCGATTCCTCTGGGTATAAAGCCAAACCCCCCTGCCTCTCGGCTCCTCATCGACGGACATCAAGCGTTCCACCATCATCATCGTGAGGGAGTGAAACTGGCGAGGGTGCCGCCATGAATCTGGGCGCAGCCAAGGTTGCGGAAAGGGCCCGCCGTCGTTGGCCGTGCGATTCGTCGCCTCCCTGGCCTCGACAACCGACCTGAACTCTTCCTTGGGTCGCCTGGAACTTTCTCGTGACCTCAATCAGCGAAATCCATGGCGGGGGAGCCCGGGATTGCTCGCCGTAGCTCCATGGCCGCCGCGGGCCGCTGTCTGCCGTGGACACTCGTCGGTGGGTCGTCTCCCGCTCTGGTAAGTCCTCCGTTGGATTCGTGGAATCCATAGCATCGCGTAGCACCGAGATGCGGTGGTTGGTGGAACAGAGCCCTGGGCGCGCTCCTCGCTGGCGATGGCGCCGCCACGGGTGGAGCTTCGCCACCATCGGGCCGTGTCTAGGGAAGGCGATAACGCGGACCCGTTGGATCCTATCCAACGGTGATCTGAATGGTGATGGGCTGTGGAAGTAGGTGGACATGGGCCGTTCGATGGTAGATGAGCGCCCCAGATTATGCCACACTGTATCGGTTCGGCCGTGAGCTTTGTGGCCATTGGATCTTAATGGGCGGTCTAGATTGGATCTGGGTAATAAAACTCGGGCCATTTGATCTCCATCCAACGGTGGAAATCGAGTACCGGTTCGTAGGACTTTGATCTAATCTGAACCACTGATCTTGGATCGGACGGCCCAAATTGCCCGATACCCCTTCGGCCCGTACGTTTTACAAAAGAGACCCCCTGCTTTAACCAAATCAACCCGCCATCCTAGTTGGACCATGGCTGTGTCTTTGCGCATTTTGCATGATAGCCCCTGGTTTTCCTAGAATTTGGCGCCCAGTCCAGACGACAGAGAAAACCAGATAATTAATATTAGAAATTGAATTTTAATACAAAAATAATTCTAGAAACTTGTATAAATCATATTTAATTCATTCTAACTCCAAATTAATTCGTTCCAGTTTCTATAATTTTGTATTAATATTGTCTACCAACCAGTAGCATTGTTTAGCCAAGAAACTTGAGTTAAAATTGTTCATCAGGATTAATTTATTCCAAGCACAAAATAATTTCGAAAATCCATAACTTGATAACCGTAACTCCGAATCTAGCGGTTCTCGTTCCCACGATCTCGTATCAACGCGTAGATTATTATTACGCGGTTTGTTCTTATGTTTGGTGTGATGTTAATTTTGCCTATACACTGTTTGTATGTATTGCTACGTTTAGCAGTGAGGATACGAGCCACCTGAAGATCATCCTGGTACCTGGAATCTCAAGTCCCAGGCAAGTTGTGCCCTTGATCACTTCTTTTTACCCACTCATGTTCTAATTAATCATAATGATCTGCATAGGTTAATTTTGATGGGACCCAATAGGTTACCCTAGTTTGTCTATCTTTATACCTTGTTTACCACTGAACTTTTTGGGTAGTACTTGCTAGTGCTTTATGTGGTTTTGGGTATGAAGGTATATTATTCATGATCACACTTTTTATTATTACTGGTCATGATAAGATCATTATGTTAATTGGAACATGGAGCGACCACCCGGGAAAACAGTGCTACCACAAGGGAGGAATGGGACCCTTGGCTGATTAATTAGGAAAGCTAGTGGAAGACTACCTTACCCGAAAGGGGCAAGGGCAGTAGGGGAGTGGTCAGTGTAGGGAGGCCCTCGGGAGGATTTTGCTGCGATGGCGGTCCTGCAAGGGATTCCTGCATTGGAACTTCCTATAAACTGTAGCGGGTTTTCGGAAGCTAGTGGAACTTTGTAAAGGCCTCGTAGTGGATC